>OY294048.1:26524451-26604192 GCA_958510825.1 Brachypterus glaber | reverse complement strand
GGTCGCTGATTCACGAACCCAAGGTCAGATTGTCAACACTCGTAGATGGCGCCACCACATCGCGCATGCGCACTAGAAAAAGTCTGACAATCCGTACTCGGGTCGTTTTGGCGGTACTTCCTCGGTTTCAAGTACCGAAAGTATTTCAAACTGACTCAATGCAATTCAACACAACCAAACCTAACCTAACCTCATCCAGTCTGATGGAACCTCAGCCAACCTACCTCAAACTAAAACTAAACAAACTAAAAAGTCCAAACCAAAAGAAAAAAAAACAAAAAAACAAAAACAAAATGGAACTAGTACCTCTCCACGTCTACATCGTTAGTTCTAGGTCACGCTGAGAGAGAGGAAATCTGACTATTCGATGTCAGATAATGAATAATCAAATTTATTTCTTCCGGAGCTGAATAATCATCTTAACAATACTATATTCAGATACTGGTTTCGTGATCAGCGAACCCCCAAACCCCTGAGTACCAAGTTTCAAGCTAATCTAGTCAATTCTCAATCACTTTCTCTATGCACATGCGCCAAATAGTAGCGCCATCTACGAATTTTGAAAATTTGACCTCGGATTCATGATCAGCGACCCCCAAAACCCCCTGAGTACCACATGTCATGGTAACCAGCCAATTCTCAATCACTTTCCTTCTGCACATGCGCCAAAAAGTGGCGCCATCTACGAATTTTGAAAATCTGACCCCGAATTCGTGATTAGCGACCCCCGAAACCCCCGAGTACCAAATTTCGTGGTAACCAGCCAATTCTCAGTCACTTTCCTTCTGCACATGCGCCAAAAAGTGGCGCCATCTACGAATTTTGAAAATCTGACCCCGAATTCGTGATTAGCGACCCCCGAAACCCCCGAGTACCAAATTTCGTGGTAACCAGCCAATTCTCAATCACTTTCCTTCTGCACATGCGCCAAAAAGTGGCGCCATCTACGAATTTTGAAAATCTGACCCCGAATTCGTGATTAGAGACCCCCGAAACCCCCGAGTATCAAATTTCGTGGTAACCAGCCAATTCTCAATCACTTTCCTTCTGCACATGCGCCAAAAAGTGGCGCCATCTACGAATTTTGAAAATCTGATCTTGGATTCGTGATCAGCGACCCCCAAAACCCCCGAGTACCAAGTTTCATTGTAATCCGTTGATTAAATTCTCCGCGCCACTCGAATGTCAATAAATTTTTTTGTCAGCGAGGTCAGATTTGACAGTATTACTGGCAAAGAATCAATGATTACTAAAAACACCACACGGCATTCGATTCCACGTTAAAATATCTACAATTTGAATTTTTGTACGTCCCAATAGCATTGACCCAATTCTGACGGCGGCCATTTGCGATTTGACATGGAATAACCCATATATGAATTTTTACTGTTAATATATATTTCCAGGCTGAAGGACCCCTGTCAATGGCCATTTGTCATGTTCATGATTGTATTATGTTTGGCAATAAAGTACTTTATTATAATAAAAAATGCTGCTTCTATAAATGCATTGTTTTTAATGTTACATTTTTTGAAATTTTACCTAAGAAATATTAACACTTAAAAAAAACAATAAATGACTAAAAATGTTGTTTTATAGTGAATTTTCTTTTTTACCTATTTTTAATAGTATTTTTTTGCCAATAAATTTTGATTGAAATACAATGATAAGGGTATCAATCTTTTAAGAAAAAAATATTTGATTTAATGGTACTACGGTACCAGTATACAATGATATGAGTATCAATCTTTTAAGAAAAAAATATTTGATTTAATGGTACTACGGTACCTTTCAATTAAAAAAAATGAGTTTTATTGAAAAAAAAAATGATTTGCCTTGTTTTAAAGAGCTCCAAATTGGTTAATAATTAAATAAAAGGTTGTTTCATATTAATCCTAAGAAAATGAGTAAGGCTGGGTTTATCAATGTAGCTAAATTTAACTGGCACATGATTGCCATGGCAACTCCAATTAAAGTCCAGAACTTGTCCTTAACTGAGACTTTAATCATTAGATAAAGTGTTAACTGCACATTGATAAACCTGGCCTAAGCCAAGAATAATTTTGCATATTTCAAAGCTAACTAGATTTAAAATTAAAATTTAATTAATTAATTAAAAAAATGAAATTTTTTGTCAAAAATTGACAAATTATACATGAGAATTTAGTTTTGAATCAAAATATGTGAAAATAAACAGGGTGTGAGGTCATTTCCGGAAAAATCGGAAGTGACAAAAACTTTTTTACATTGTCAAAAAATGCAGTTTATTTAATTATTTACATCCTCCAAATTTCATTTTAATAACCTTACTAAAGAAAAAAGTTATAGGGGTGTACCACTATTTTGTGGCACCCGGTATATAAAAAGTAGCCCAAAATTAAATCCACCCGTACACCCCCTCCCACAACTTACCACCAACTTTATTTTTTTAAATAGCACCCATATATTTTTTAGCGGTAGCTTTAAATAGACTTTGAGCTTAAAAATATAATGGTGTATTATACTTGCTATTTTTAAGTTTTAGAAGTGGTAAAAAAGTTTAAAAATCACCCCCGGATCCCATCTATATTTAGGCAGTGATTTTCTCGAAAACTAAAAGAGATAACTAAGTTTTAGGAGGGGGTTGAGGGGTGGATTTAATTGTTTTGCTACTTTTTATAGTCTCATTTACACTGGTTTTTGCGAAACTTAATTATTTCTCTTTTAGTTTTCGATAAAATCACTACCTAAATATAGATGGAATCCGGGGGTTGTTTTTGACACCACTAATATTCAAAAATAGCAAATATAATAAATCATTGTATTTGCAAGCTCAAAGTCTATCCAAAACAACCGAAAAATTATAGGGTGCTCTTTTAAAAATAAAGTTGGGGGTAAGTTGTGGAGGGGTGTAGGGGTGGATTTAATTTTGGACTAGTTTTTATAGATACCATTGTATTATTTAAACTGGTTTTTGCAAGAATTGATTATGTCTTTTAGTTTTCGGGAAAACCGGTGCCAAATATAGTTGAAATCAGGGGGTTGTTTTTAAAATTAATTTTATTACTTTTAAAACTTATACCATTGTATTTCCCAGCTCAAGGTCTATCCAAAACAACCAAAAAAATATAGGGGTGCTATTTAAAAAAAAAAACAAGGTTAGGGGTGACTTTTATTTTTGGCTACTTTTTATAGATATTGTTGGCCCATTCAAGATGGTTTTTGCAGAACTTGATTATCTCTTTTAGTTTTCGATAAAATCGCTGGGTAAGTACAGTTGGGCCAGCCAGTATTTACATTGAACACACTAATCTTGTTTAAAACAATCTTTTGAAGTGTAAAATGTGTCAAAATGATTCAGCTAAGCCAGCAATAAAAGTCAATTTTAACAACCCGCTGATCAAAATAACTTCCTATGAACGTTGTATGAAAGTTACCTACAAAACGTTAGTAAATAACGATATTTTCTGACTGCTTTTACACGTTTATGGTATTTATTAAATTTGGATGTCTTTTAACGAAAAAATTGATCCGCCTAGACGGAAACCTCACATAAATCCATTTCCAACAACTTGAGGACACCGGAAGTGATAAAACCGGAAGTGAGGAAAACGGAAGTGAGGATGTTCCCAGTGGGAATGTTCCCCAAGATGACTGGAGGAGCTAGTTCCTCCAGGCTGAAGCCTCCAGGATATGTATTCTTGACTTTCAGGGAGTAGAACCACTGATACAGAAATCGCCACAAAAATTGTTCAGTTTATTTTTGTACAGATTAATTTTAAAGTAAGATGCCTTGACATTTAGTGTCAAAAAAAAACTACTATCATATTGACAAAATATAATTTTATTCTGGTATATTATTATTAATAATACCTCTACATTTAAATGAAAACATTAAATTAAGAGTTGCAACTCATCTGGAAAATGGCCGAAATGTCTTGGGTTTAGCTTTAGAGTTTGGTGTAAGTGAATGAAGAAAATGGATGGCTGAAGGTACTATATCAGATTAGCGATTGTAAAGCCAGATTAGATATTTTATACACTCTTAAAAATGTTGATGACAGATATGCAGCAGAATACAATGAAACAAAAAAACACTATAATAATTTGTTAACTCAGTTCAGAAAAAATTCTTAGTCTAATCAAATTAATAGATCAGACAATAAAAATAAAACTGTGTGGAAGGTTATAAAAGACATTAAGGGTGACCAAAAAAGTTGCAGGGTACAGTTACCAGGTGATACTAAAACTATGGCAAATCAAATAAATAACTTCTTTGCAGACGCAGCCCGAAACTTAATAAATGAGCAGGAAACTGTAGACTTTGATTGTGATATCACAAACAATCCAAATTCAATGTTTATCAGTCCGGTCTTAAGTACTGAAATCTATAATATTATTAGAAATCTAAAAAATAAGTGGAGTAGCGGCCTTGATGAGATACCTGTAAGTATTATTAAGACCTGCGCGCTTGAGATATGCGAACCGTTTGGGTTTATTGTGAACAACTCTTTAGTACACGGAATATTCCCTGAAATCCTTAAAGCAGCTCTGATAAAACCACTCCTAAAAAGGGTAACCCGACCAAACTTTTTTTCCCTAAATCTCGAAAAGAATGAAAATTGCGCCGCAGGAGAAAAATTTTTCATGTTTTTTTTTACTTCTGTTAATTTCCGGCCTTTTTTTAATTTAATGTAGTAAAATTCAAGTTTTAAAAATTCAAATAAAAAAAATAAGAAAGCCCTATCACCGCAGGTAAAAAATTTTTCAACTGTGCTGGTCTATTTAAATTTGAAAACAGTGG
Source organism: Brachypterus glaber (assembly GCA_958510825.1). Lineage (NCBI taxonomy): Eukaryota > Metazoa > Arthropoda > Insecta > Coleoptera > Kateretidae > Brachypterus > Brachypterus glaber. Next base: position 26,599,409 of record OY294048.1, on the reverse strand, counting down.
TATAAGTTCTATCGCCGTAGGCGAAAATATTGACAAATTTCAAGTTAGGTTTTATAAACTCCAATAAAAATAACGTATAAAAGCTATAGCGCCGCAGGCGATTTTTTTGTTATAAATTTTATAGCCTATTTGAATTTTAGAAGTATTACTATTTAAAGTTTAAATGCAAGAAAAGTCTAGCGCCGCAGGCGAAAATTTTTACGAATTTGAAGCTGTAGGGTCCACTTGGAAAAGAGCCTGCATATTTGCTTCGCTTTGTGCCCTTATCGTTCTGGGGGAGCAAAAAGCTATAGCGCGGTAGTCGATTTTTTTTAGAAATTTTATAGTCTATTTTAATTTGAAAAGTGTTACTATTTTATTTAAAGTTTAAATGCAAGAAAACTCTAGCGCCGCAGGCGAAAATTTTTACGAATTTGAATCTGTATGGTCCACTTGGAAAAGAGCGTGCATATTTGCTTCGCTTTGTGCCCTTATCGTTCTGGGGGAGTAAAAAAGCTATAGCGCGGTAGGCGAAGTTTTTTAGAAATTTTATAGTCTATTTTAATTTTAAAAGTGTTACTATTTAAAGTTTAAATGCAAGAAAACTCTAGCGCAGCAGGCGAAAATTTTTACGAATTTGAAGCTTTAGGGTCCACTTGGACTTCGCTTTGTGCCCTTATCGTTCTGGGGGAGTAAAAAAGCTAAAGAGCGGTAGGCAATTTTTTTAAGAAATTTTATAGTCTATTTTAATTTTAAAAGTGTTAATATTTAAAGTTTAAATGCAAGAAAACTGTCGCGCCGCCCTTATAAAAATAATAATAATTTGTGCCCTTATAATAATAATAATAATAATAAGCAGATTTATTCATCCCAAAAAACTTATCGTTCTGGGTTAGTAAAATAGCTATAGCGCCGCAGTCGGTTTTTTTTAGAAATGTCTATTTTAATTTTAAAAGTGGATCTAAATTGTAGTTTAGTAAACTTTGCTGACGACACTAACCTCCTAATTAAAGGAAAAAATTACCAAGATGTAATTAGTTAGAGAGGAACTCTTAAGGCACACAGGAGGAATTCGGAGGAACTCCCAAGGAACTCCGAAGAACTCGGAGAAACTCTGAAGGAACTCAGAGGAACTCTTAAGAGTTCCTCTCAAATTTGCAAAAAGGAACTCTTTTGTACAAATTTCAGACGCGGCCAGCCCCTCGTGCAAAGTCGAGAATAGAAGTTCACAATATTTTTAATTCACTGGTGAATTTTTTTGGAAGAAACAATTCACCTGGGTACAAAATTCACAAAATTGAAGAATTGGCCCCCTGGTATTTTTTAAGCACCTACCTTTGAGCGCCATTTTTTTTGGCAGGGGCGTCAAGTTTGGTAGAAACCGTCAGGGACAAAGCTTGTTTCTTAAAGGTAATTTTTGGGGCGCTACTTTTTTTTAAAGGGGCGTCAAGTTTGGTAGAAACCGTTAGGGACAAAGCTTTTTTTCTTCTTAAAGGTATAAAGGTTATTTTTGGACCGCCAATTTTTTTTTAAGGTAATTTTTGGGGCGCCAAGTTTGGTGGTAGAAACGTAAAAACCGTCAGGGACAAAGCTTTTTTCAGCAGGGTATTTTTTTGGTTTGGACTTTTTTTGTAGGGGCGCCAAGTTTTGGTTGAAATCGTCAAGGACAAAGCTTCTTTTTTTGAGGGTGTCACCCTGGGGGCTAAGCCCTCCCTAGATTTTTTCTGGTTACAGCCCTGAGTGGCGTGTGTTTTATATTTTGTTATAAAACATTGCATTTTTTTGGTAAATTCAGTTAACCAATAAAAGTTTAATTTGGCAAATTCATTTAAATAATATAACCTAATTTAGTTAGGTACCAGGCAGTACCATGCCTCAGAACCCCAGTTATATTGTATTGTAAACAGCACAAAATTTCATTAATAATTTTGACAAGAGGACAATTTTTGTGGCGCTTTCTGTAGAACAATGCTTAGAATTTGACGCATAGTGTTGAAACGAATAGAGTACGACCACAAACTCAGACTCATTCTACTCCCTGAAAGTCAAGAATATGCCAGATATCATGAACCATACCGATCCGATAATGTGTATCAAATTAGCTGACTAGTAAGTTACTAGTAGTATATTGTAACCAAGATGACTGAAGGAAGTTCCTTCAAGGAACTAGTTCTTAAAGCCTCCAGATTTCTTAATCATAACAACAATATTCCAAAAACGACTATTCATTTTAAAAGTTGTTTTTAGCGGTAGGAAATAACATGTGTGGCCACCAATAGCCTGTAATATTAGGCAATCGTTCTCAATCGGGTTATGGCCAAAATAACATCTATAAAAAGTCGCATTAAAGTTATATAGACATCTATAAAAAGTCACATAATAATGTCAAAAATGTAACTTTATTTAGCCATTTATAAAACTTCCATGCAGTTAATCTTTTTCTTTTTATAAAACTTTCTATGGAAGTTTATCTAACTTTCATAGCAAGTTACACAATTGTGCATTAATAGCTTCATGAAGTACCCTAGTAGAAATTTAACATTAGATAAACGTTTTTTCTAACGCGTATTTAATGTATAAATGTCACGATTTCTAATGTTAGTTTCCTAACGTTAGAATAACGTTTATCTAACATTTGGTAATACTTCTAAGGTTATATAAACGTTATTCTAATGTTAGATCCTAACGTTAGACATCTTACATTTAAACCACATTCATCTGTGAGTGTTAATCAATTCAAAATTAGACTAGATGCTGAACTTTTACGACTGAAAAACCAACTAGTACATTATCCAACATAATCTGTGATAAAGGTAATATATGTGTGTATAAGATATATAAGATTTAAAATACTTTAATTTAACTATTTACTTTAATTTAATTATTTTATGTGTAGGATAGAAACAGTTTCATCGGCTAAGCCACCTACTGTACTGCAATAATAATAATAATAATAATAATATTAGGTCATTCTAACATTATTTTCCATCAGGGTAACTTAATATGGAAGTTAAAAAAACTTCCACAAAAGTTATTGTCAAACATTAAGTATTAACCTTTTATGAAATAGTGGGGGCAATGAGCACTACTCCCACCGCAGCACTAGAAGTCCTACTGGACCTACCTCCATTGCACGGTGGCAAAAACAGAGGCACTTATGGCAGCGTACAGACTAAGGATTAACGGCATGGGAGACCGCCATAGAGGGTTGGAACATACTAAAATCTTTGAGAACATTGACAATACAGATATACTATCCATGAAAACAGATAGGATCGCTATAGTCTATGATTTCAGGCAACCGGCAAAGGCTGAGATACCTAGCCGGGATGCATGGAAAAATGGACTATACCCTAAACTACTAAAAGGTGAAACCTGGTACACAGATGGATCCAAAATGAAAGAAGGGACCGGAGCAGGAATCCATGGACCGGGCAAAGAAATTAGCTTAAACCTGGGAACCAAGGCAACAGTTTTCCAAGCTGAAATCTATGCGATTTATGTCTGCGCACAAGAAATGACATCGGCGTCCTACACGGGTAGGACAGTAAATATCATTTCGGACAGCCAGGCAGCGATAAAGGCATTAGACTCATATGCCTTTAGCTCAGATCTGGTATACGAATGCCACAACGAGCTATGTAAACTGGCTGAACATAACAAAGTAAATTTAATATGGGTTCCAGGACATCAAGGTATAGATGGTAATGAGAAGGCAGACGACCTTGCGAGAAAGGGAAGTGAAGCTGTACTCACAGGACCAGAACCGTGCTGTGGGGTATCATATTCCACGGCCAGACACGAGGTCAGGAGAATGTTGCGGGATGAACACCAGCAACACTGGATAGATGCTCCTAGAATGAGGCACTCCAAACTCTTCCTAGGAGGACCTACCAAGAAAAGAACCAGCTTACTTCTAGGCATGTCCAGGAGTCAACTGAGAACAATAACGGGTATAATAACTGGACACTGCTTACTGAACAAGCACTGACACGAAATGGGACAGATTACGAGCCCCGTGTGCAGGAGATGTGGGAAAGGGGATGAAGAACCCTACCACCTCATATGTGAATGTCCATCGCTAATAGGCCTAAGATGGAAGTACTTTGGGAACGACTCTCTGGAACCAAACGAGATCATGAACACTCCCCTGAAACCATACCTGGACTTTTTAAAAGAAACAGGGATGCTCTGAGGAGGTCTGTGCGGTAAACACAAAGGTCCCTAGGGACCAGGTGTTGAGGGCTATGAACCCCGCATTGAAACAACTAAACTAACTAACTAACTAACTAACCTTTTATGAAAGTTGATAGGAAGTCCATTTAATGTTCGTGTTAACCAGGGGCCTAACCAGGTACAAATTTTGTGGGGGACTTGAGCCCTTTACATATATGTATATGTAATTTTACTTTTATGGTTTGATTTGTGTGGGGCTTAAGAAAATTTGGGGGGCTTAGCCCCCCTAAGTCCCCTCCTAGTTATGCCTATGGTGCCAATTGGCACTGTTAACAGTAGGAAAATAGCCAAGGAATTAAAGAATTATAGGTACACACCCAGGTGCCATGCCCCCCACCCCAGCGAGATATATTAGCATAGAAATACCTTCAAAATTATATTTTTGATGAATGCGCATTTTTTTCCTTATGGATGGCTCTCCCCTAAAATGAAATAAATCCGCCCCTGTACACACCTAAACCAAAATATATACAAATGAATAAAGGTGCGGGGCTTCCTAAAGATTATTATTAAATTACATACCTAATTGTTGTTCTTTATTTTATCAGTTATTTTTCTATTTCTGTTATTAATATTATTATGTATTTCAATAAATATTATTTTCTGTAATTTTTACATATAGGTATTTTTTCGTGAAATTAATATATTTTATACCTTTTTTAAATCCGATATTTTATACTTTTCGCTTTTTTAACACCAGACATTATACATAACCCTAAAAATTTCGTTTGGCAGCACAGCTAAAACTTACTTACTTGTTTACCTCAAGGTTTAATACTACTTTTTTTATTCCAACTTTACTTCTAAGGGCCACTTGCACCAACTTTTGGTCTGGGATTATCTCAGCTAAACCGAGATTAAGTTATAAATGCTGAGTTCTGATTGGTCGGCCGTCAATTTAATCCAAGTTTAAAGTTAAACCATCATTGGTGCAAGTGGCCCTAAATCGAAAGCTAATCTTCTAAAAATTATTTCTTACTTTTTTTCGCCTTTTAATGTTAATCTTCCCACACGAACGTTATCATATTCTGACATTTTATTCTCACGATGGGTGTTCTGTGAGAGCAATGCTCTGAGAGCATACAATATTATAAATTATAATTTATATTATATTCCCTAATCATTAACCCACATAGGTAAAGAATATATAGAGGAAATAAACGTTTGCGCAGGGCTCTGCGATGTGTAATAACAATAGATAGAAAATTGACATCTAAACGGTAAAAATGGCGGTTCTACGTTGCCAACACCATTTCAACCGTATAATTTTTAATTATAAAAATCAATAAATTTCCAATATTTTGCTACAAATAAGATAAGAATACTCAAAGACAGCATAAATTTACATTCAAACCGTTTAACTGCAAGCAAACCTAAATTTGCATGGGTAGGATCCCAGGTAGCAAGGGATGTTATATTACAAGAAATTAACATCACTTTTGGGTGTATTTTTAAACTAAATCATAACATCACATAATATTGAAAAATAACATGTATTTAACATCACATTTGCAACGTAACACGTGTGACGTGACAACCATGTTATTTAATAACAAATATTTAGCAACGCTGTGAATATATCGCATGTCACATATTAACGTGGCTTTCAGGTGAATGTCATGTTATTTTGCTTCTCACCGACGTTCGAAGCAAAAAAATCGATATAAGATGATGTTGATAGAGTTAATTATTATAAGGAAATTGTATACACATTATACGATTTCCAACCCAGGTAGCAAGGGATGTTATATTACAAGAAATTAACATCACTTTCGGGTGTATTTTTAAACTAAATCATAACATCACATAATATTGAAAAATAACATGTATTTAACATCACATTTGCAACGTAACACGTGTGACGTGACAAACATGTTATTTGATAACAAATATTTAACAACGCTGTGAATATATCGCATGTCACATATTAACGTGGCTTTCACGTGAATGTCATGTTATTTTGCTTCTCACCGACGTTCGAAGCAAAAAAATCGATATAAGATGATGTTGATAGAGTAAATTATTATAAGGAAATTGTATACACATTATACGATTTCCAATGGATAGGGGGCTCTGCCGGGCTTCTCAAGACCACGGACACGGATTAAAGGAATATATTCTGCAATTTCGTTTTAGTATCTATCTGTTTCAATCTGTGATTGTTTCAATTACTGATTGATTTTAAATCCGATTTTTTTATAGGGTTATAGCGTTTTTAATGGTTTTAATTTAGAAAAAGCTAATATCCTAGGATATTATTTAAATATTAAAGTAACAGTAACGGCATCCATAAGATATTAGATATAACAGGAATGTGGATTTATGATGTCACAAACACGTTATTTTCGGGATGTCATTGTGTGATGTTATTAGGGGCGGACTTAGGACATCCCCACCATGCTACATTCTTGTTAAATGAGACTACAATCTTAACATCACATGTCACATATTAACGTGGCTTTCACGTGAATGTCATGTTATTTTGCTACCTGGGAATGGATAGGGGGCTCTGCCGGGCTTCTCAAGACCACGGACACGGATTAAAGGAATATATTCTTCGCTTAATCTGCAATTTCGTATTTAGAATCTATCTGTTTCAATCTGTGGTTGTTTCAATTACTGTTTGATTTTAAATCCGATTTTTTTTATAGGGTTATAGCGTTTTTAATGGTTTTATTTAGAAAAAGTTAATATCCTAGGATATTATTTAAATATTAAAGTACCAGTAACGGCATCCATAAGATATTAGATATAACAGGAATGTGGATTTATGATGTGACAAACACGTTATTTTCTGGATGTCATTGTGTGATGTTATTAGGGTCGGACTTAGGACATCCCCACCATGCTACATTCTTGTTAAATGAGACTACAATCTTAACATCACATGTAACATATTAACGTGGCTTTCACGTGAATGTCATGTTATTTTGCTACCTGGGATCCTGATAACACACTTCATCCTAAGAAGGTTTTTTAATCGTTCCCTTGAAAAGGTTCTTAGCATAATGCTGTAAACATGCTAAGCATCTTCTTAAAAGGTGCACTGCTGTAGTAGCATAAGTGCTTCTACTCTAAACATTCTTAGCATGATTAGAGTATTTTGCTAAGGATATTCCCAAAACATATTCTTAAAATATTCTAATGGGAATATTTTTAGAATAATGCTGTAGTGCACATGCTAAGCATGATTAGAGTATTTTGCTAAGAATATTCCCAAATACATATTCTTAAAATATTCTAATGGGAATGTTTTTAGAATAATAATATGGCGTCTATATTATTTTGATTTTATTAGGTTAGAAATACAAATATTCTTAAAATTACTGTTAATAACACAAGTTTTACCCTTAAGTAGTAGAAATGGATATATTTTTAGACATAAAGTGATTTTTATATAGTTTTAGACAAAAAATTAAAATTATTATATTTTGAAATGATAATTATTTGCTATTTCTTTTTCTAAACATTGGATTTTTGTGTGGCGCATGAATTTTATGTCTGGTAGAAAGTTTGCTTTCACAGTAAAACTGCATATCGCATATGAATCTTACCAGATGGATGCTATATCTAAGGATTTTTAAATACTTTAATTATTAGGTTTATCACAAAGACGTAAAAATTTTCGACATGTCCAAATTTATGATATCACTCCATGAAAAGGATCGAGTATCATAAAATATATTTGAAAGAAAGAGAAAAACTACATTAATGTAGAAATCTGAAACTTTGTTTGCGCATGCGCAATATTCAATATTATTACTTAAATGCATCAAATAAGAATATTTTAAGAAGCATGCTAAGAATATTCTTAAAAGTACATGTACCTATTTCTAAGAACATTCTTAACATGCTACTTAAAACGTTCTTATTTAATACAGAGGCTTATAAGAAGCTTCTTAGGGCTACTTGCACCAATGATGGTTTAACTTTAAACTTGGATTAAATTGACGGATGACCAATCAGAACGCAGCATTTTTAACTTAAACTCGGTTTAGCTGAGATAATCCCGTACCAAAAGTTGGTGCAAGTGGCCCTTAGGAACTACCAGCACGATTAAGGGCCACTTGCACCAACTTTTGGTCTGGGATTATCTCAGCTAAACCGAGTTTAAGTTAAAAATGCTGCGTTTTGATTGGTCGGCCATCAATTTAATCCAAGTTTAAAGTTAAACCTTCATTGGTGCAAGTGGCCCTAAAAGGGTATCCTTTGCATTTCTTTAATCGTTCTTAGAATATCCTGAGCAAAATATATATGCTTCTAAGGGCCACTTGCACCAAATTTTGGTACGGGATTATCTCAGCTAAACCGAGTTTAAGTTAAAAATGCTGCGTTCTGATTGGTCAGCCGTCAATTTAATCGAAGTTTAAAGTTAAACCAGCATTGGTGCAAGTGGCCCTAAGAAACATGCTGTCCTTCCGGCTATTTATTTTAAGAATCTTCTTAGAAGGCTTTTGTGCTATCAGGGGAGGTCCGACAATGCTGCACTCTGTCATTTTGTTATTAAATCGAATAATTGGTGATATTTTGTTTGTGGCTTTATTTGTGATATTTGCGTGTCTTTATAGTTTTATTTTGTTTATAGTGTTCAAATTTTTGACTTAAAAGTGACTTGTTTTGTAAAGACTTGTAAAAATGTGAAAAACCTTTTTGGTGTTTTGTTTTTGTTTACAAATTTTGACGTTTAAAAGGTAAAAATGGCGGACTAAATTTTACACACCTAATGTGTTTTTTTTATCTAATACCCACTATAGCTTCTCTACCTATGTGCATTAACCGTTTCTTTACTTTAGGGGGTTCAAATTTTTCACACTAGGTGTTTGTTTGTTTTACTGTTTAACGTCGTTTTTCGCTGCTATGGCCTAATTGACGGGACCGCCATCTTTACGTGCCCTCCGAAGCACGGTCCTCAACAGAACTCGCATCCACCCTGAAATGTGTTTACAGTTTCACCTGCAACCCACATTACAGTTAGTCATCGTAGTTCCATCTACCGACTATTTACACCACTATACATCCATGCTCTATGTGGGGCTCGAACCCACAACCCCAGGATCCGTAATCAAACGCGCTACCATTGCGCTACTGGGGTCGGCTTCACACTAGGTGGTGCGATTTGGTAACTTTATAGGGAATTTTTATCTTAGGATTGGCCATTGTGGTTTAACAAGCGCCTAAATGCAGCTCTTCGTGCCGGAGTTTGTTAAAAAAACTATTACAATAAAATTCCCCATAAAGTTACCAAATCGCACCACCTAGTGACAAAAATTTGAACCCCTAAAGTAAAATATGCGTTTAATGGCTGACAAAGAAAATATCAACGAACTAATAACTTTTCCTTCTAGAATACGCATACCGTTAAAATAAAGTATCGCCAACATCTCGGTTTGTTTGTAAACAAATTGTATGTATATTCAGGCCTGAACAATAACAGTTACCAGTAACTGTTATTGTTGTCTCTGTTAGAACAAAGATGTGCGAGTAAGACAGACGAATGTTTATGTTGCCGACGTTTTTGTCAGTTTTAACGAATGAAATGCCCATTCTAGAGAGAAGAGTTATTAGTTCGTTGGAAAATATATATATGGCTGACAACATAGTGTCACTACTTATTTGTATTGGAATCAAAAAATATATATAAGAGAACTTTAGCTCCCGTGTTAAACGTAGGCAACACAAATTACAGGAAGGTGGAAGGCGCGCTCTGGTGATAGAATTGCGGACTATTATTGTCGGTATTATCGGTTTCTGTAAAAATACCTAGTGACATCTAGCGGACAATTTAAGTAATAGAGATGGCGCCAGTTTCAAATCCTTAATAAAATTATTGAATAAAATCCCGTTGAAGGACAATGACACTGTACAGCGCTATGTCCGCGTTTTCGCAGACATAGCACTGGACAGCGTCATTGTCCTTCAACGGGATTTTATCATTACTTTAATTTGGGCAAAAATCTCAAATCAAAGTAATGAAAGTGGGAATAAAATAAAAATCAAAAATTAAAATAAAACAATTTATTTCATTTATAAAAAGTAAATAAAAAAAATATATATATAAAAAACATTTGTATTCAAACCAAAGAAAATATTTTACTGCACGGAAGCCGAAAATTGTTTTTTACTGATGTCTCTGTATTAGTCAGTCTTATATATTACCCTCAGTTTTTACGATATAAAAAGTATTAATATTAAGTACTATTTCTTTGGTGCTGTATTTTTTTGTTAATAATGGGGCCCCAAATAAGCCTATACAGGGCCGTAACCAGAAAAGATCCTGGGTGTAACGGAATAGCGCATTCACCATTATTTTTTAAATTTTCGACATTTTAAAGTTTTATAAATTTTAACCAATGTGTGATACATCATTTTAAAGCTCATAAAAACCTCTACTTGACCCTATAACCTTATTCTTTTTATTTATTTTTTAGACATTTTTTGAGGATTTAAAATGGGGTTAAAATGGAAATTTTTTGTCAAAATTTCTTTAAAAAAATCAAAGAATTTTTGATAAATGATTAACCAAATTTAAATGATATAAATCAAAATTTTCAAAAAAATTCTCAAAAAGTCGCATTTTTAGCAAAAATAAAAAAATAACATCTTTAAAAAAATGTTTAAAAAATAAAAAAATATGATCATATAGATAATTTTACTCAAAATGATGTATCATACGACTCCCTATCCATTTAGAAAAATTCTACCTATGCATAGGGGGCATATATGCCCCCTAACAAAATTTTAAAAGCTAAAAATATAAATTATATGCTAAAAGCTATAAATATAAAATATATGCTGCCGTGCTAAGCTGAAAGGTCCTATCCACATAGGTTTAACGTATACAGATAGGATCTTTCAGCTGAGCAAGGCAGTATGCCAAATGATAGGTTCAGTGTTCCAAATTTGAAGTATCTCATCTCGTTCAAGGGCGTATCCCGGATTTTTTTTCGGAAGGGGCAACAATTTTTTTCCTAAATCTCGAAAAGAATCAAAATGGCGCCGCAGGCGAAAATTTTTGAACAATTTTTTTGAATTCTGTTAATTTATGATGTTTTTTTCATTTAATGCAGTAAAGTCAACTTTTAAAAACATGAATAAAAAAATAAAAAAGCCCTAACGATATTTGTGCTGGTCTATTTCAATTATAAAACAGTGGTATAATTTTAAATGCAAGAATTCTTTAAAGTTCTAATGCCGCAGGCGATTTTTTTACAAATTTAATTGGAATAAAATAACTAAAAAAGCTTTATCGCTGCTGGCAAAAACTTTTACGAATTTCATAGTCTATTTTAATTTTAACAGTGTTATAATTTAAAGTTTCAGTTAAATGCAAAAAAGCTCTAGCGCCGCCGGCGAAATTTTTTACAATTTTTACGTTAAAGTCTTATAACTGTTAAATAAAAAATGAAATAAAACCCCAGAGCCGCAGGCGAAAATTTTTACGAATTGCAGTATAAATCAATTTATTAATTGATTTACCTATACTTAATTAAGTATACACTGTTTAGTATAAATGAAGTATTAACTGTTTTTTTATAAACTAAAAGAAACTATCGACGCCGGGCCCTGGGAAAGTTTCAAAAATTTTTAGATTTTCGCTTAGAATTTTAGGGGGGGTGTTCGGGCCCCCCCTGCCCCCCCCCCCCTGGATACGGCCTTGATCTCGTTCAAAAGTTAAGAGTGGGGAGGGTGTTACATAGGTATATATCTTGAAAAATAGTGAAGCAAAATATATTTTTTCTTATAAATTTTATAGGCTTTAAAGCGATGTATTACACGACCCCACTTTCCATTTCAAAAAATGTCCCCACATGCCCCCTCCCACATTTTAAGAGCTGAAAATATCAAATATATGCAAAAAGAGTTTAAGTTGTCTTATTTATGGATTCCAAATTTTAAGTCGATATCTCAACTCGTTCAAAAGTTAAGAGGAGGGGGTGACATCTGGATCGCACTGTATAGTTATTTTAAATCATGTCAGCATAAATGAGGGCAAAGAAAAACGATACACCTAATTTATACCGATTTTTAATCTCAGGTTGGTGTTTCTTCTCCGTATTCCTTCTTGTCGTTGTCTTCCATACTGGCACAGGGTTGTTCCTAAAAAGGAAAAAAATATGTACAAAACATTTTTAATTTTGGTATGGTATATAAAGTAAGGGAACGTTCAAGTATTACGTAACGCTCCTGAGGGAGGGGTTCATTTTGGAGTGTTACGCCCATGTCAATTGTATAGGAAAATAGTGTTATGGGGGGGGGCAAAATGATCAAAATTTTCGTTACGTAATACTTGAATGTTCCCTAATGGCCAGAACAAATATTTAACTCCGGTTTTACCCCCACCCAATTTTGCTTAAACAAGATAATAAAAAAATACATCTGAATACCAAATTTTAAGTCTCTAGCTTCAAGCGTTTATAAATTATCGTGACGACAAACAAACAGAAATTGATTTTTTTTTGTTTTTTTTTTTATGTTTTTCGACGTTTTTTACGTTAAAGTCTTATAACTGTTAAATAAAAAATGAAATAAAACCCCAGAGCCGCAGGCGAAAATTTTTACGAATTGCAGTATAAATCAATTTATTAATTGATTTACCTATACTTAATTAAGTATACACTGTTTAGTATAAATGAAGTATTAACTGTTTTTTTATAAACTAAAAGAAACTATCGACGCCGGGCCCTGGGAAAGTTTCAAAAATTTTTAGATTTTCGCTTAGAATTTTAGGGGGGGTGTTCGGGCCCCCCCTGCCCCCCCCCCTGGATACGGCCTTGATCTCGTTCAAAAGTTAAGAGTGGGGAGGGTGTTACATAGGTATATATCTTGAAAAATAGTGAAGCAAAATATATTTTTTCTTATAAATTTTATAGGCTTTAAAGCGATGTATTACACGACCCCACTTTCCATTTCAAAAAATGTCCCCACATGCCCCCTCCCACATTTTAAGAGCTGAAAATATCAAATATATGCAAAAAGAGTTTAAGTTGTCTTATTTATGGATTCCAAATTTTAAGTCGATATCACAACTCGTTCAAAAGTTAAGAGGAGGGGGTGACATCTGGATCGCACTGTATAGTTATTTTAAATCATGTCAGCATAAATGAGGGCAAAGAAAAACGATACACCTAATTTATACCGATTTTTAATCTCAGGTTGGTGTTTCTTCTCCGTATTCCTTCTTGTCGTTGTCTTCCATACTGGCACAGGGTTGTTCCTAAAAAGGAAAAAAATATGTACAAAACATTTTTAATTTTGGTATGGTATATAAAGTAAGGGAACGTTCAAGTATTACGTAACGCTCCTGAGGGAGGGGTTCATTTTGGAGTGTTACGCCCATGTCAATTGTATAGGAAAATAGTGTTATGGGGGGGGGCAAAATGATCAAAATTTTCGTTACGTAATACTTGAATGTTCCCTAATGGCCAGAACAAATATTTAACTCCGGTTTTACCCCCACCCAATTTTGCAAGATAATAAAAAAATACATCTGAATACCAAATTTTAAGTCTCTAGCTTCAAGCGTTTATAAATTATCGTGACGACAAACAAACAGAAATTGATTTTTTTTTGTTTTTTTTTTTTATGTTTTTCGACGTTTTTAGGAGTCCTACCGAAATGTTTTAGATTACAGTCATACATTTCGATTGATTGATTTAAATTGTTTCTAATTAGGAAGTTTAGAAAATTTTAAAAATTGTAGTTTAAAACCCTCCTTGGGGGGTTTAAACCCCCCGTGCGCACGGCCCTGCCCTAGGCCAGCTTAACCCTTTGAGACACAATTTTTATTTTTTTTTGTATAAACCATATAGAAAAAAAAAAGAAAAAAGTGGAATATACATGACCCAGTGGGCATCTTAGTCGGATTATATGTCCCACTGGGTATAGTATAACATAATTTTTTATTTTAAAATGAAATTTTTATTAGGACAAAAAATACAAGAGTAGTTTTGCCACGTTAATAAAAGGTGGAAATCTTTAAAGATTTCCTCGTAACCATCAAAGGTTTCCTCCGAAAAGGAGGAAATCTTTAAAGATTTCCCCGTAACCTTTAAAGATTTCCTCCAATTTATACACTTGAATTCCTCTGCGGTTTACCCCTCGACATAACCACTATTTTTGTATACATCAGGTTATAACCTATGTTATAACCTGATCTATAGAAAAATAGTGGTTATGTCGAGGGGTAAACTGTAGAGGAATTCTAGTGTACAAATTGGAAGAAATCTTTGAAAATCAAAATATGATATAACTACCATGTACCTACATTAAATCTATAAAAATAGTCAATAATGATGGAGAAAAGTCTATAGAATATAATGTTAGTTTTCTTGCCCCAAATCACAAAACTAAATATCGATTTTTGGTATGCAAAACACCTTCCCGGACACATAGTGGTTTAAACCAATTGGTTGAACTTTATTGTGATGAAATTGGTTGGTTTAATAATAATTTGTTATGAAACCAAGGTTTTTTTTCAATTTCTATGATTGATTATATGCCCTGTCTTTTCCCTTATTTGTGGGCATTCTGTTGTTTTTTGTTAATTATTAAAAAAGTACTTACTTTAAAAATCTTCGCAGAAAAAAACTTTCGACCCGCTTCAAATGTATGACTATGTATGTTAATCACCACTGCTTGGTTCCAAAAACACTAAAAACACATAAACGCATCATTATTATTTAGTTTTAATTGTTATGCATGTATATTTATTCAAATAACTTACATTTTCCAAAGTTATCAAAATCTTTCATCACACACCAAACCACGCTTTTCATCTTCTTAGGTTAGAAACACAGAAACCCCCGCTTTATAGATAGTTAGCGCCAAAACGATTAAAACAAAAAAAAAATGTAAGTATAAGTAAATGGGATTATGTTTTAAATATGTTCAATATGCAATATAGAATCACCCTTAATAATATTATCTTAATAATATTTGTTATTTTTTAATTTAATATTATTTTTAATACGGTGCCATCTATCAGGGTAAATGTAAAGCTTTACATAAAGGTATAAAAGGTACCTATCTATTAAAAATTATTAAAAATACCGTAAGCGACACCTTTGGATAGAATTGCGATGCTATGGCGGCCATTTTTAGCTGTGTTGCAAGGTCACCTACTTAAGGCTGGCCTCCCCTGATTGGAATCCTGTTCCCCCACTCCTTTAGTTACGATTCGCTCACCGCAGTAATGAGAAGAATCTAGCACATGCGCACTGGTTTGCTTATTTTTGTTTTGACGTGTGTCAAAAGTGGCTTCTGTTTAGGCAGTTGTAGTTTTATGAAATAGTTTAATTTGAGTGGGGTTACAATGCTCATCAGGTCCACAAAAATGAACTATATTTTTGCACTGATTTCTGGTTTTATTACTAAGGGCCACTTGCACCAATGCTGGTTTAACTTTAAACTTGGATTAAATTGACAGCTGACCAATCAGAACGCAGCATTTTTAACTTACAAGTGGCCCTAAAACTTACTGTCTTGAATATAATTAGGTGCGGAAAATCCAGTTTTTTTTTTGTTAGAATATATAGCAAAAGATTGTTAAAATACTCGAATTTCTGTTTGATTTTTTTTAGAGTTGTAAATTCAAAAAAAAAACATTTGTTTAAAAAAAAACAAAAAAAACCGTTTTAAAACAAAGCTAGACTTTATAAAAAAAACAGATTTGTTTTTATTAAAAAAAAACAGTTATAAAAAAACAAATTTGTTTTTTTATAAAAAAACAGTTATAAAAAAAACAAATTTGTTTTTTATTAAAAATTAACACATTTTTTATTGTAATAGTCATGTATGAAAGATGACAGTTTATGAAAAAATATTTATTTAATTTAAAACGGTTTTTTAAAACCGAGTTGTAACAACTCCATTTAATTTTAATTAATAAATTTAAATATATTTAGATTAAACATACTCTTTTTTGAAAAAAAAATTTTTTTTTCTTCGTAAAAATAAATAAAAAAAAATTAAAATTTTGAAAATTTTTTACAAGTTTTTTTGAAAATTTTTTTTTTTTAAGTTTTTTTTTCAAAACTTTTACTCGTTCGTAAAGTTTTTTTTTTTGAAAAATAGATTTTTTTTTCGTTTTTCGCAAAAAGAAAATTAAAAAAAAATTAATAATTTTGGATTTTTTTTTCGTTTTTTTTTTGAAAATATGTCTTTTAAGTATTTGACCATTTATACCATTTACTGTGAATAATATGTAATGGAATGCGTTAGTTTGTGTGTCTATAAAAAGATTTAATACGTTGCTTTTTTGCGGCCAAGGGTCTATTCTCATTTCGGTGAGTTTAATTCACGAGTGAAAGCCAACTTCACAGTAGTTCTTTTGATGATTTGATTGGCCTAGACCATGTAGCTCCGCCCATATTCATCGAAATATCAGGCGGAAAAAAATCCGCTCGAAACCAGAATAGACCCTCAGAACTAGAATAGACCCCCAGAACCAGAATAGACCCCTCAGGCATCATAAACAGACTTCATAAATTTGACACGTTAGAAAAGTGAGGTTATGTGACTGAAGTTTCAACTCCTAAACTCGTTAACAGATGGCGTATAATCTATATAACCTCACTTTTCTAACGTGTCAAATTTATGAAGTCTGTTTATGATGCCTGGCCGCAAAAAAAGCAACGTATCAAATATTTTTATAGACACACAAACTAACGGAAAAGTTCCGATAGTGAAATGCATGTTTTGTAAAACACTGGTGTCGAAAAATGGGACCAGAATAACTGTGTTTTTTTTTATATAGTCTAGCTTTGTTTTAAAACGTTTTTTTTTTGTGTTTTTTTTTGAATTTACAATTCTATTGACATAGGCGTAACGAGGGGGGCCTTAGCCCCCCCCAAATTTTTCTAAGCCCCCCCCCCAAATCAAACTATAAAAGTCTCACAAACAGACAAACTTAAAAATTACGCATATATTTTTAGGGGCTCAAGCCCCCCCCCCCCCAAATTTGGACCTGGTTACGCCTGTCTATTGAAAACAGTCTCTAATTGATCCTAAAATACAAATGTTGTCATTTTTTGAATATTTTCACAAACAAAAAAAACTTAAAAAAAAACAAGCCTTAAAAAAACGGTTTTTTTACAACTCTATTTTTTTTAATGGGGGTGAACGTGGTTTACGTTAACAATGGTTTGATTTGGTAATTTGCTGGTTTGGTGTTTTTTTTTTAATTGGAGGCGTTGGTTTACGTTAACAATGGTTTGGTTTGGTAGTTTGCTGGTTTGGTGTTTTTTTTTATGGGAGGCGTTAGTTTACGTTAATAATGGTTTGGTTTGGTAGTTTGCTGGTTTGGTGTTTTTTTTTAATGGCAGGCATTTTTTAGATACGATATTTCAGAATTTAGAAGGCGATGTATTTTAAGAATCAAATGTTTATTAATGAATATTCCGCAATTTTTTTTACTATTAAAAGCGAGTACTTTTAGCAAATTAAAAAAAAACTGTTAGCTCGCAAAGATAAAAGTAGAAATTTTTAACCTTAAAATAATTTTTGGCATACGTCAAAACAAAAATAAGAAAATTAGTGCGCATGCCCTGGATTCTTCTCATTACTGCGGTGAGTTATTCACTCAGAGTGAATCAAAGAAAATATATATAAGAACTTTAGCTTCCGTGTTAAACGTAGGCAACACAGATTACAAAAAGGTTGCTGGCGCCATCTAGCACGTAAATTGCGGACTATTGTCGGTATAGTCGGTTTCTGTAAAAACCCCTAGTGACATCTAGCGGAAATTTTAAGTAATAGAGATGCCGCCAATTTCAAATCCTTAATAAAATTGTTAATTAAAACACGTTGAAGGACAATGACGCCGTCGAGCGGTTTGCCTGCATTTTTGCAGACATACCGCTGGGCAGCGTAATTGTCCTTCAACGTGTTTTAATTATTACTTTGAATTCTCCATTCAAAGTAATAAAAGAATAAAATAAAAATGCAAAACAAAAATAAAACAATTTATTTCATTTAAAAAAAGTACATACAAGAATAATTCTTAATTACCTATACATAAAGAATAATTTTTTATCAAATCAATGAAAATATTTTACTGGACGAAATCCGAAAATTGTTTTTTTTATCACCCTTTATATTGGCAGGGGCGGATTTATTTCATTTTAAGGGGAGAAGGGGCATCCATAAGGAAAAAAATTGCGCATTCACCAAAAATATAACTTTGAAGGTATTTCCAATAGAAATTTTCTATGCTAATATAACTCGCTGGGGGGGGGGGGCATGGGACTATAAAATTAAAAAAATAGAGTTTTTACCCACATGAGTTAAAACTAAAACTGGGGTACATACTCGTAATACTAATTGAATAATCGCCACTCACTGTTTCCAAAAACACTAGAAACGCATGAAAGCATAATTAATATTTTATTTAATTGTTTTGTATATCAATTACTCACTTTTAAAAGCTTTGCTGACATAAACTTAAGAGTGTGGCTCGTTGGCTATTAGCCACTGATTGGTTTCAAAAACACTAAAAACATGAACGGATCATTAATATTTAGTTTTATTTGTTACGTATGTATATTACTTACTTTTAAAAGCTTCACGGAAACAAACATTCGACCCTCTTCAAAAGTGTAACCAATTGGTTAATCGCCACTGATTGGTTTCAAAAACACTAAAAACACATGAAAGCATAATTATTATTTAGTTTTAATTGTCGTGTACGTATATTTATTCAAATAATTACCTTTTCCAAAGTTATTAAAATTTTTCGTCGCACACCAATCCAAGATTTAGATTTTTTGAGGTTATAAACACGGAAACCCCCGCTTTATATATATATATATATATTTTTTACAACAAAGTAAGTCTAATACTTTCAATGGGATTTTGTTTTAAATATGGTCAATATGCAATATAGAATCATTCTTAATAATATTATCTTAAAATGTTTACTATTTTTTAATTTATTATTATTTTTAATACGATGCCATCTATCAGGATAAATGTAAAGCTTTACATGAAAAGATAAAAGGAACCTATCTGTTAAAAATTACAAAAAATAATGCTAGCGACATCTAGCACGTAAATTGCGATGCTATGGCGGCCATTTTTAGCTGTGTTGCAAGGTCACCTACTTAAGGCTGGCCCCCCCTGGAGTGAATCGTCTCTAGTTCATTGATATTTACTAGGAGCGCCTATGTGCAGCTCTTTATACAACGTTTTGATAAACTGCGCATGCGCTGACCGTTTTTCGATATGTTATTTTAAATAAAAAACATTTTTTTACAAAAAAAAAAACACCAAACAGACGCCAAACCAACGTTAACGTAAACCAAGGCCCCTCATTAAAAGGCCAAACAACAAAAAACCAAATCAAAATTCTGCATCGAGAGCTGCATTTAGGCGCTTTTTATTTACTTTGTTCACCAAGGCCAATAAAAACGGAAGAAGAAGAAGTTTTAAATTAAACTAGTTTATTCCTTATTAAATTATAAAACGTTTAATTTCAAGTTCTAGCATGAAAATATTATAGGTATTCAACATGTTTGTTCCTCATTATCATTCATCATAATAATTGTGAATTTTTTTAGTTATTCAACATATTTATGGTGATATATTTTAGTTAAACTAAAATATATTGTGTTATCTTTTTAAACAATGGATGGGGCTGGAGCACTGCCCCATGGACCACCTATGAATATTCTTCCACCTACACCTGCTGGTTTAGAATCATTATATTCATTATGTAGGAAAATATATCCCAATCAGGTTAACCCTTTACAAGTTACAGCTTTACTAAAATATTGGTAAGTTAAAATGAAAAAAAAAAGCTTTCCTCTTTTGTTTTTAATTCTATTGATACCACCGCTGTATACATGTCACAAATTAAATTTATTCCCAAGACCACTGATGTACATTAGGGTGCCCAGTCAAAATTAAAAAATGGATTTTTTTAGGGTTCCACCCCCCATTTAGGTTAAAAACCAACCCTCAATTTTGTTCAGTTTGTTAAAAAAATATTTAGAGGCCATGCCTACCTGTTAAAAAACCAACCAGTAGAAAACGATTGACCAATAAACTATCAGATTCAAATGGATTCAATATGTGTATTTGAAATGGGTATTCCATTATAGAAAATGATTGGGTCCATTTAACCCTTAAAACAATGGTGATAAGTATACTTGCACACACACCTAGATCATTATCATTTTTTTCATTTTTTAAGTAATTTTTGTGTTTTTGTTTTTGTAAATTTACAATAACATGGTAGAGAATCAAAAAATATATAAATTTGCATCAAAGGCAGCTTCTTCACTCAGAGTTTGATAAAAAATTCATGAGACTTAAAATTTAGCATACAGGTATGTTACCAAAAGTTCTCACTCGGGATTGTTTTTGGTGAACATTGGAGTGGGGTAAGGGGGCAAATGGGGAAAAAAAATATTTTTTTACAAAAATTTGAAAATTGCTGTATAGGGATTTTTGAGGTTGCTAAATTCGAATCTGATAATTTAAATTTTCTCTACCCCCGCAGTGGTGAGGGGGTAAATATTTTTAAATCCGCATAGCACAACACAGTTCTAAGAATATTCTTAAAATAAATATTGGGAATGTTGTATGATTCTAAGAATATGAGATGTTTTATGTAAAACGTTCTTAGAAGGTCTTAAGACATTCAATGTACCATTTTAATCATGCAAAAGCTTCACGATGGGTTTGAATGCACCTTAAATGCGAAAATTTTTATCTTGAATAATGTTCCCCGCATCTGTACGATTAATTGGACACCAAAAAGTTCAAAATCCGTCTGCGCTTTTTGAGAAAACCTCAAATTCCTGCAAAAACCGAAAAAAGCCAAGGTCTTATAATACGATTTTTTGTTTTGCTTAAATGATTTTTTCGAGGATTTTTCAAAATATTCCTCTCCTAGTAATTTTACATTGTATGTATATTAAAGAAATAAATGACAAGTGCCTTAAAACCTATTATGAAAAGAGTTTAATTTAACAATATTTATTGGTTACCCAAAAGGCTATTGAGGTCTTTCTGCCTATAAATACAATATATAAATTTTTACAAATTAGATTTAAAAAAAAACTAAAAATGTACCTTCAAAATATTTAATTAATTTAAGTATTTATATATAATAGTTAAAAAATATCTTTTGTTATCTTCTTTTTTTATATAAGAATAACTGCATTTGAGGTCATGTATAAATAAATAATAATATATGAATAAAAAAAGTAGATCTAAGGATTGCACCAATGATGGTTTAACTTTAAACTTGGATTAAATTGACGGATGGCCAATCAGAACGCAGCATTTTTAACTTAAACTCGGTCTAGCTGAGTTAATCCCGTACCAAAATTTGGTGCAAGTGGCCCTAAATATAATACTAAATTGAGATATAGTATAAAAAAAATAACCTAAGGAAATACTGAAAAGTTGAGGCATCTGTGTTTTACTCTTCTCCAGACTGTTGTGTGATTTTCCATATGGTTTTTTCTGGGAATATGATTTTCTAGGGAGAAGGTTAGGATAAATAAAGGGTTGAATAAGGGATATATTGGACTGATATGTTGAAAAACGAGTTGTAAGGTCTTGGATGCGGACGGTTATTGTGGTGATGTTGTTTTTTTGAAGGAGGAAAGTATTAGAGGGATTGTGGAGGGGGTTGTTGGGATGTCTGATTTTGGTTAGTTTACACAGGCAACTTGTGTCAGCCACTTCAATATCCTTTAGTGCTCGTCCTCTAAAAACATTTAGGAGAATAGAACCATACTTTATGATAGGCCAGCATGTCATTTTGTATAGTTTTCCAGGCTTACTCCTTCATTTTTATAAGTTAGGGATTAAAATTAAGTTTCCTGTCGATTATGACTCATAGGTATTTTACATTTGGGGAGGGTGGGTGCTGGCTAAGAATAGTTACATGGGGGGAGGATTCTGAGATTTTATGATTAAATATGATGAATTGTGATTTAGTGGGATTTGGAGTGATTCGCCATAGGGAAAACCATTTAACTGTTTGATCAATTAAGTTTTGGAGTTGATTTATCGCCCTTTGTCTGGTTTTGGCGTGGCTTACTAAACCAGTGTCATTGGCGAATTGCAGGATATATTCTTCAGGGTTAAATTCAATTAAAGGGGAGATATTGTAGGAGTAGAAATTATATAAATCTGGAAAAAGTGGTGATCCCTGTGCCAGACCTTGTTCCATTGTAAATAATTCTGAGAAGTTTATTCCTACTCTGACTTGTAGAACTTTGTCTTCCAGATCTCGAGATTCTTTAATAATTCTTATCAGATATTCAGGACAGTCCAGTAGGTATAATTTATATAGAAGGCCTCTATGCCAAACACTGTCAAACGCTTTTTGAATGTCATATATGAAGGCTGCTGAATGGTGTCCATGTATGGAGTTCTGCTGCACGTTGTTTATTTATTTATACAATTGAACTCCCAACAGGAACAAGTCCCAAAATAGCGGGTCACTGGTTTACAGAGACAAACAAGTAGAGTAGCCTTAAAATATGCATACATGTAAAAAAAAAACAGAAATATTAATAAGTAATAAGCCTAATGTTAAGGGGAAATGAATTTGTTACAGAAAAAGAAAATATATACACATAATACACGGTGTCCCACGGTAGACAAATCAGTCAAATTGTGGCGTTATTATCAAAGCTATTAAAATATATTTTTTACCAGTCAATATAGACCTAGTTACCTTCAATTTACGCCAGAAAAAAGTGTTGTACTTTTTTCTGTTTTTAGGCTAGAGCAACAAACAGAATTTTTTTTTAACATAATAACATTTTTTAACGCCAAAATTTAAAAAAATAATATCATTTCTTTATCATATGATAGTTTTTTTTTACTAAAAACAATAGTTTTCTATTTAAATTTTTAATTTTAGAAAACGGTAAAAAATGGTAAGTGCATTATGGAATGACCCCGCTAATGTAAAAGAGAGGATGCTATGAAAATAAATGTTTGCAAATATGACGTTCACGATAAAAATAAATGTCAAATCTAATGTTATAAATTAGATTTTTACTTAGACTTAGTAAGGACCTTGTGGACTAGGGTATTTTATACTACAGAGTGTATTACTTAATTACTAATAAATTTTTATTTTTTGCGCTCAATCAAATTTTTTAATTGGTATGATTGGATTAATCTTAGATTAATCTTAGCAGTTTTTTTTACAAAGTCAAGTCTATATCATAATGAAAGTATTGGTAAAGCAAGTTATTATAAAACCTATTGGACAACTTATGATAAAACATGTTTTATAATTATGAGATTTTAAAAAACATAATTAATTAGCTTGTAAAGAACCCCCTTCCCTTGCAGTTGCATGAAGTTGCAGCTGGTTCATATTAGCAGGGCCGGATTCAGGGGGGTGCAGGGGGTACAGATTACCCGGGGCCCGGGCTCGAAGGGGGCCCGGCAACAGAAGTTTTTAATTAATAATTAATTAATTTTATTTATTTATACTCCCCCAGATCGATAAGGCGTCAAAATGAGCAAATAAGTAGATCTCGTTCCAAATGGGCAATAGAAAAAATTTCGCCGCGACAGCGCTTAAGCCTTTTTGGATTTTTGTAAAAAATAATAGTGCACTGTTACTGGTGTTTTAAAATTTGTAAAAAAAATCGCCCGCGGCGCTAGGGCTAATTTACCTACGTATTTTTTTAGTTCAAGCTTGCAAAAGCTTAAAATTTGTAAAAAAATTGCCTCAGCGCCAGAGCTATCAAAATTGCCTAAGACGCTAAGACTATTATTTTTTACATACTTAAGCTTGCTGAACTATGAAAATAAAACAATCAGAAATTAACATAATTTGGAAAAATTTTCGACTGCGGCGCTTAGTTAAATGAATGGGGGCGCCGCTTCGGCCCTCAGTGCCTTAGCTGCAGGCCTGCATGGGACAATTATGTTTTGAAAAAATGGGGGCCCGAGTAAAAAGTTGCACCGGGGCCCGGGCTGGCTCTGTCCGGCCCTGCATATTAGGTTCACCTCATCTAGTCCTACTTCGTGCTTTGGTTCTTAGTCGTTTGTTTTGTTTTTTTGAACCAAACCAGACCAAAATTACACCAAATACAGAAGAACAAAGGAAAAAAACTGTCATATTATGGGCAATTTAGTCAATTAATTTATTGTTATGTAATTAATTACGTACATTTTGGTTGGAATTAAAAGTTAAATGATACTAAGAATAATTCTCATAAGTTAAAATTTCAAATTGATTGTTATTATTAATAATATTTATTAATATGCGAAACGCAAGACGTATTTATGATATTTGAATTAATTAACTCATCATTGAGTCAAATTCCATACATCTACAAAATATTACGCCTTTCTAGAATATTTTTAGTGTTATTAGAATTGTTTTGTACAATATTTCAAATAAATCCATGTTAGTCCTTAGGTTTTCCCAAATCACTCCAGTTCTGATGAAAAAAGGTCAAAATTACGCATCTAACTTCAGAGAATCATGGGAATATAAATGCCATTTCACAAAATCTATTATTAGCAAATAATTCTAATTCTTTGCGAGTCTTCCACGATTCAAATGGATTCAAATCAAGCAGCAAGTTAATATGTATCTGCATTGATCCTCTTCCCCACATCGTCTACATAAGAAGCCCCCATTTTTTACACGATAAAGCAATTTAATTTTGTTTAGATGTCTGAGTCTGTCTGTGTATCTATCTGTCTTTTTGTAAAGTAGTTAGTCATAGTCGTTTCGTAAATGTTCAAAAGTTCTCCCATCCTCCTGAATACACATAAAAAGCCTACTTTCAAAATTATGTCTAACTCGTTGAAGCATTACCGGTGTTATTTCGTTAAATGCTTCAACGATTCTTTGACGCATTTTCAGGAGTGGTGGGAGCTTGTCGGTAAACCCTGTCCTTTACAAATCCCCACAAAAAAAATCACACGGGGTTAAATCGGGTGATCTTGCTGGCCAGGCAATTTGACCACCACGACCTATCCATGTATTATAAGTCTCATCCAAAAAAGTCCTCACCTCATGAAAAAAATGAGCAGGAGCCCCATCCTGCATAAAAATTATGTCATTTCGCAAATTTAGTGGTACGTCTTCTAAAAGTTCCGGTAATTCATCACGCAAAAAATTTAGGTACATATTCCCATTTAGATTCCCATTAAAAAAGTAAGGTCCAATAACCGAATCCCCCAGTACCCCTCCCCAAACATTTAAAGACCAAATCCGCTGGTTGTCAACGTGCCTAACCCAATGCGGATTTTCAACAGACCAATAATGCATGTTATGCCTGTTGACAACTCCATTGCTTTTAAATGTAGATTCGTCACTAAACAAAATTTTGGTAGAAAATTCCTCGTCATCCCCTGTTAATTCCAAAAGTTCATCACAAAATCGAACCCTATTTTCAAAATCCCTCCCATGTAACTCTTGATTAAGACATAATTTATACGGATGTAATTTAGAATTTTTAATAACCCTACTAACTGATGTGCGTGATAAATTATGTTCCCTTGCGATTATCCTTGTAGACGTGTGGGGATCATTGATAACTGCTTCTTGAATTATAGTTATAGTTTCAGGATCTTTGGTTACTGGACTTTCGCAAACTTTTTTTATGTCCCTCACTCCTCCAGTATCCAAAAATAAATTAACAATTCTTCGTACGCTAAAGTAACTAATACTATCATCGGGGAACTTTTCTACTATTCTTCTCGTTGTTTTTCTTTAATTTCGAGCACATTCTCCATAAGTTAAAATAATTTCTTTCTGTACTTCTTAATAGTAGGTGATTAGGTATTTATTAGGTATTTATTATTAGGTTTTTATTTTATTTGTGATTGCTATTTTTATTAATTATTTATTTTATTTGTGATTGATATTTTTTATTAATTATTTATTTACTTTATTAATTAAATTTATATATAGGTTATAGTCTCTTTTGTAATTTAAAATTGTAAAATATTAGTATTTCTAAATAAATAAACATTATTATTATTATTTTATTATTAAAGTTATCATTTTGGCATTCAAAACTTGGTTTTATAAAAATCTTGCTTTGTTAATTTTTTGATTATAATGTAAAATCAAATTTGACATTTATTGTCATCATATACGACTTATTTAAAAAAATTAATTTCAAGGCATCCTACTCTTTTGCCATAGCGGGGTCATTCCATTATGCAATTGCCCTTTTTTAAGGTTTTATAAAATTAAGAATTTAAATCGAAAATTATTGTTTTTAGTGAAAAAAACTATCATATGATAAAGAAAAATTGTTACTTTTTTTAATTTTAGCATTTGAAATATTGTTATGCTTTTAAAAGTGCATGTGTGGAGCTCTAGCTCAAAACCAAAAAAGAGTAGAAAACTTTTGTTTTGGGTCAATTGAAAATAATTAGGTCCATATCTTTGTTAATAACGCCACAGTTTGACTGATTTGTCTACCGTGGGACACCGTGTATATACATTATATATAAACATATATATATATATATATATATATATATATATATATATATATATATATATATATATATACATTTATACATATATACATATACACACACACACACATACACATACATATAGATCATGTAGAATAAAGATATGAAACACAAGCAAAATTATCTATCTATTCGTCTTCAAAAACTTTATTATTTTGCGTTTAAAAGTATTTAAAGAACAGTTAAATATGTCAACAGAGATCAGATTTTTATTAAAATAAGTAGTAATCCTACAAAATGCCGAGTTTTGGTTTAAATTACTATTGGATGTGTATGTGACAAATGTATCAGTAAATCTATTAACATGAAATGGCACTTTTAAGGTAATAAAATCTAATAAGTTAGAATCGTAGTTACCATGTGATATTTTATGTAAAACAACACAGTCAAACAAAATACGTCTTTCCTCAAGACTTAAACAATTGTGAAAGGAAATTTCCTGGCTGTAATTTTTACCAATTAAACCGGGATAAAATCTGTAATTCAGTCTCTTGAGAAAAATGTGCTGAATTTTTTCAACTCTTATCAATGTATTTTTTATAAAAGGGGGACCAAGCCACAGTATTTTACTCGAGAATGCTTCTCACTAACTAGTATGATGAGAGGGTGAATGGTGGAGTGTTTGGGTCTAAATCCAAATTGGTGGGGAGAGATTTTATTTTCGATTGAGCTTAATAATCTGGATTTTATTACTTTTTCAAAATTCTTTCCTAGTACTGACAGAAGGGTTATTGGTTGATAGCTGTTTACTTTGCTACTATCACAATTGGGTTTGGGAACTGCAATAATTATACCTTTCTTCCATTCTGCTTGGTAGTACTGTTCTTTTAGATATCTCTTATTTTTTCATGTACTATGGCGGGGAGATGTTTAAGGATTTTTCTTGAGATACGGCATATCCTGGTGCGGTGTTATTACCATGGACTAGTAGTAGACCTATTATGAAAAGAGTTTTTATACTATTTTTTCTCCTTAAGTTTAAAAACCCTACCAACCATTTTTTTTTTAAATTTTTTTGGATAGTCTATTTTTTATGAAACGTAGAATAGAAAAAACAATAGGTGTCATAATGAAGCTCATTACGACACCCAAGTATGTGTCATACGGTAAACTTTATAAAATGCGAACAGTAAAGCTATTTTATCTGCGTTCTACTTAGTATTAAGCACACATGTGGGTTTATTATTGTTGACATTACACTAGGGCTTTTTGAAGATATTATAAAACCCAAATGCTTTTGTTTTTCCATATGACAGTACTTTATTCTATTGTAAAAAAACTCCAAACCAAAAGTATGAGGACATAATATAAATTCTTTTGGAAAAAATCTGTTGTGGTCGCCACAATACTTTCCCGACGTTTCAACGCCTTAGAAACTGATAATAATTATTTCTTAAGAACGTTTAACGTACCTAAAGACTAAAAATCCTTAAAAAAAAATGTTGAAAAACATTTTTTTTCGAATCTTTTTTACTTTTTAGTTTTTCTTTTTTTTACGAAAATAACGCAGCTTGTTACTTGGCAACGAAATATTTTTCTTAGAAAAAGCAATCTAGGTTGATCCATTCTCCTGCATGATTATCATAAACGCAAAAATTAAATAATATCTTCTCTGTTTCCGTTTTATAAAATTTGCTATATGATACCCAAATGTGTTATGACACTTATAAGTGTCATGACTATTTTTGAAAATGGTTGACCCCTAAAAACATGAAATTACGAAAAATCGTAAAAAATCGTTGAAAATGGACTGCACTTTTTGTATCAGTGAAAAAATTAAAGGCCTTGAAATCTTAACTTTTTCCAGATGCTGAAAGTCCGCTAAAGTTGCCTCTAAACACTAAATTTGACGAATCTTCACCATAAATGTGAGAAACTCTTAAAAAGAATTTTAAAAATATATCAATCTGGATTTAAAATAAACTTTATTTAATGCATATTAATAATATAAAATAATTTAACAAAAAAAAACGAGTTAAGATCCAAATAAGAGGCATTTTTAGGGGCTCTTATTTGGCGCTTAGCTCCTTTTGTTTTTGTTAAATTATTTTATATTATTAATATACATTAAATAAAGTTAAGTTTTAGCCCAGATTGACATACTTTCAAAATGATTTTTACGCCTTACTCACATTAATGGTAGAAATTAGTCAATTTAGTGTTTTAGGGGAAACTTTGGCGGACTTTCGGCACCTGATAGAATCTTTTTATCATTTTGAAATTTGCCATAGAATTTTTTACACTCAAAAGGAAAAAGTTAAGATTTCAAGGCCTTTAAATTTTTCACTGATGCAAAAAGTGCAGTCCATTTCAACGATTTTTTACGATTTTTGGGTAATTTCATGTTTTTAGGGGTCCAATTAGGAGCCTTAGAGAAGTTTGATTACTCATATGATATGATTTCTCATATTTTCAGAACTTTCTAGTTACACCTAAATGAAAATTTTAGATAATAAAAAAATATAAGGTCCACCCTAGTGAAAAATATTATTTTTTTTTTAACCATGACATGATTTTGTAGGAAATTTATTCCAGTTTTCAAAACTGCCCATTAAAAGATCAAATTTTCGCAAATCGGAATACAGAATGGGTCAACCATTTTGAAAAATAGTCATTTTTTATTTAAAAAAAAAAATTTTCAAAAATAATTTTTTTTTTTGAAAATTTTTAATTTTTTTTATTTGAAATTTAGCGAGTTAGAGGTGCAGGATTGTCAAAAAAGTCGTGAAAAAACAATTTTTCCATTTTAAACAGATTACACATTGTTTGCGAACAAAATTTTTGCTCCTTTAATTTTTTTTTAGTTTTGATCGATCGGTCCAGAAAAACCGTTTAATGGATCGATTTATTATTTTACATGGCTATTGGGGGTATGATGAGGTAAAAAATGTGCTGACAGCATTAGCGGTTCCTTAACAATTAGCAAAGATATGGTTGATTAACCAAAGGAAGGGAAAAAGGGACTTTTTTCGATACTTTTGAAGTGAATGTGAAGAATAAAAATTTTTTTTTTTTCAAACCATGGTACGATCTTGTAGAAAATTTATTTCACCTTTCAAAACTGCCCATCAATTTTCTAGTTGCACAATATTACTCCTACACTTACTGGAAACGTCATTTCTTAGACGTAGACAGCACTTCCACCATGTTCGGTCTCTTTTCTACAATAGCTTGATTGAAGCGTAAAGTTATCAAAATTATAAAGTTTTATTTGTTCTTCTGATTTTCAAGTTTCTTGTACACAAAAACATATACAAGATTTGTTTTCATCCAAAATATTTTGAAGTACATCCAGTTTATTACCAAGAGATTGTACATTTTGAGAAATAATAGAAAAGCTCTTAGTTGAAGATGAAGGCACTTGAGTTTTTACGCTATATTGTTATCTTGGCTCATTGTTTGAAAATTGTGGTGACGTACTGTAAACTTTTTGATGGCTATATGCTTAGGCCAAACTTTGGAATCAAAAAACTTACTCGATTCATTGGCTGGTACAGCCACCCTAAAAGACCTGTAGCTTTTCTATCTTACTTCAAGTTCTGTACATTCAGAGTCAATGTCTAGTTTCTTTTCAATGAATCGCACAAGATCATCTTTGGTGTAATCTAGGTGTATTTTTGATACATGAATATATAATATACACGGTGTCCACGGTAGACAAATCAGTCAAATTGTGGCGTTATTATCAAAGCTATTAAAATATATTTTTTACCAGTCAATATAGACCTAGTTACCTTCAATTTACGCCAGAAAAAAGTGTTGTACTTTTTTCTGTTTTTAGGCTAGAGCAACAAACATAATTTTTTTTAGCATAATAACATTTTTTAACGCCAAAATTAAAAAAAAATAATATAATTTCTTTATCATATGATAGTTTTTTTACTAAAAACAATAGTTTTCTATTTAAATTTTTAATTTTAGAAAACGGTAAAAAATGGTAAGTGCATTATGGAATGACCCCGCTAATGTAAAAGAGAGGATGCTATGAAAATAAATGTTTGCAAATATGACGTTCACGATAAAAATAAATGTCAAATCTAATGTTATAAATTAGATTTTTACTTAGACTTAGTAAGGACCTTGTGGACTAGGGTATTTTGTACTACAGAGTGTATTACTTAATTACTAATAAATTTTGATTTTATGCGCTCAATCAAATTTTTTAATTGGTATGATTGGATTAATCTTAGATTAATCTTAGCAGTTTTTTTTACAAAGTCAAGTCTATATCATAATGAAAGTATTGGTAAAGCAAGTTATTATAAAACCTATTGGACAACTTGTGATAAAACATGTTTTATAATTATGAGATTTTAAAAAACATAATTAATTAGCTTGTAAAGAACCCCCTTCCCTCGCAGTTGCATGAAGTTGCAGCTGGTTCATATTAGCAGGGCCGGATTCAGGGGGGCCCCTGTACAGATTACCCGGGGCCCGGGCTCGAAGGGGGCCCGGCGACAGAAGTTTTTAATAAACAGTTTATTTATTTATACTCCCCCAGATCGATAAGGCGTCAAAATGAGCAAATAAGTAAATCTCGTTCCAAATGGGCAATAGAAAAAATTTCGCCGCGGCAGCGCTTAAGCTTTTTTGAATTTTTGTAAAAAATAATAGTGCACTGTTACTAGTGTTTTAAAATTTGTAAAAAAATTCGCCCGCGGCGCTAGGGCTAATTTACCTACGTATTTTTTTTAGTTCCAGCTTGCAAAAGCTTAAAATTTGTAAAAAAATTGCCTGCGGCGCCAGAGCTATCAAAATTGAAAAAAATTTCGCCTGCGGCGCTAAGACTTTATTATTTTTTACATACTTAAGCTTGCTGAACTATGAAAATAAAACAGTCAGAAATTAACATAATTTGGAAAAATTTTCGACTGCGGCGCTTAGTTAATGAATGGGGGCGCCGCTTCGGCCCTCAGTGCCTTAGCTGCAGGCCTGCATGGGACAAAAAATTTTTGCACCGTGGCCCGGGAAAAAAACTGTCATATTATGGGCAATTTAGTCAATTAATTTATTGTTATGTAATTAATTACGTACATTTTGGTTGGAATTAAAAGTTAAATGATACTAAGAATAATTCTCATAAGTTAAAATATCAAATTGATTGTTATTATTAATATTATTTATTAATATGCGAAACGCAAGACGTATTTATGATATTTGAATTAATTAACTCATCAAAATATTACGCCTTTCTAGAATATTGTCAGTGTTATTAGAATTGTTTTGTACAATATTTCAAATAAATCCATGTTAGTCCTTAGGTTTTCCCAAATCACTCCAGTTTTGATGAAAAAAGGTCAAAATTACGCATCTAACTTCAGAGAATCATGGGAATATAAATGCCATTTCACAAAATCTATTATTAGAAAATAATTCTAATTCTTTGCGAGTCTTCCACGATTCAAAGGGATTCAAATCAAGCAGCAAGTTAATATGTATCTGCATTGATCCTCTTCCCCACATCGTCTACATAAGAAGCCCCCATTTTTAACACGATAAAGCAATTTAATTTTGTTTAGATGTCTGAGTCTGTCTGTGTATCTATCTGTCTTTTTGTAAAGTAGTTAGTCATAGTCGTTTCGTAAATGTTCAAAAGTTCTCCCATCCTCCTGAATACACATAAAAAGCCTACTTTCAAAATTATGTCTAACTCGTTGAAGCATTACCGGTGTTATTTCGTTAAATGCTTCAACGATTCTTTGATGCATATTTTCAGGAGTGGTGGGAGCTTGTCGGTAAACCTTGTCCTTTACAAATCCCCACAAAAAAAAATCACACGGGGTTAAATCGGGTGATCTTGCTGGCCAGGCAATTTGACCACCACGACCTATCCATGTATTATAAGTCTCATCCAAAAGAGTCCTCACCTCATGAAAAAAATGAGCAGGAGCCCCATCCTGCATAAAAATTATGTCATTTCGCAAATTTAGTGGTACGTCTTCTAAAAGTTCCGGTAATTCATCACGCAAAAAATTTAGGTACATATTCCCATTTAGATGCCCATTAAAAAAGTAAGGTCCAATAACCGAATCCCCCAGTACCCCTCCCCAAACATTTAAAGACCAAATCCGCTGGTTGTCAACATGCCTAACCCAATGCGGATTTTCAACAGACCAATAATGCATGTTATGCCTGTTGACAACTCCATTGCTTTTAAATGTAGATTCGTCACTAAACAAAATTTTGGTAGAAAAGTCCTCGTCATCCCCTGTTAATTCCAAAAGTTCATCACAAAATCGAACCCTATTTTCAAAATCCCTCCCATGTAACTCTTGATTAAGACATAATTTATACGGATGTAATTTAGAATTATTAATAACCCTACTAACTGATGTGCGTGATAAATGATGTTCCCTTGCGATTATCCTTGTCGACGTGTGGGGATCATTGATAACTGCTTCTTGAATTATAGTTATAGTTTAAGGATCTTTGGTTACTGGACTTTCGCAAACTTTTTTCATGTCCCTCACTCCTCCAGTATCCAAAAATAAATTAACAATTCTTCGTACGCTAAAGTAACTAATACTATCATCGGGGAACTTTTCTACTATTTTTCTCGTTGTTTCTCTTAAATTTCGAGCACATTCTCCATAAGTTAAAATAATTTCTTTCTTTACTTCTAAAGTTATCATTTTGGCATTCAAAAATTGGTTTTATAAAAGTCTTGCTTTGTTAATTTTTTGATTATAATGTAAAATCAAATTTGACATTTATTGTCATTATATACGACTTATTTAAAAAATTTAATTTCAAGGCATCCTACTCTTTTGCCATAGCGGGGTCATTCCATTATGCAATTGCCCTTTTTTAAGGTTTTATAAAATTAAGAATTTAAATCGAAAATTATTGTTTTTAGTGAAAAAAACTATCATATGATAAAGAAAAATTGTTACTTTTTTTAATTTTGGCATTTGAAAGTATTGTTATGCTTTTAGAAGTGCATGTGTGGAGCTATAGCTCAAAACCAAAAAAGAGTAGAAAACTTTTGTTTTGGGTCAATTGAAGATAATTAGGTCCATATTGACTGGTAAAAGTTTCATGTTGATATCTTTGTTAATAACCCCACAGTTTGACTGATTTGTCTACCGTGGGACACCGTGTATACTTAAGATATAAAAAAAAAATCTGATTTAGACTGTTCAAAATAATATTACATCTGACCCTAAGTCATTTTGGTCTTCTGTAGGCAACAAAAAGCGCTCAAGCAGGATTCCGGGTACGGTTTCTTATAATGATGACCAATTTTCTGAACCTCAAGATATAGTTAACAAATTTTCAGAATACTTTTCCAGTGTTTGTACTTGTCCCACTCCAACTGAAGTTACTGATAGCCCACATTGACAATATAAATACAACTGAAGTTTCTGATAATTATATTTTTTCTGCTATTAATAAACTTAAAAACTCCACAACTTCTGGTATAGATAAAATTCCAAGTTACCTAATTAAAGACTGTAAATATGTTTTAATTGAGCCACTTAAGTTTATTCTTAACCTTAGCCTTGAATCTAGTAAATTTCCAACAGTTTGGAAAACTGCTAGAGTATGTCCAGTACATAAAAGTGGTGATAAATCGAAATAGAGAATTATAGGCACATTTCTATTGTCTGTAACTTTGCGAAAGTATTTGAATCGATTCTATATGCTCGGATATATGATCAGATTAAGACAAAGCTTACTCCTTATTAGCACGGTTTTATGCAAATGACAAACTACAGGTGGACGTCAATAGCACAGATTTTTAAAAAGCCTTTGATTAAATAGATCCTTATGTAATCTTACAAAACTTAGTTCAATGGTGCAAGCATAACAAACTAAACCTTAATATTAAAAACTGCAAGTATACACCGTGTATTTGAAATAGCGTCGGAAAAAAAATACACGAATAGCTCATGGTATAACTAACATTTTCCGTGAAAATTAAAAAAATATGTGCAGCAGTTTTAGAATGGGATTTTTTTGAAAAAATGTACCTTTTAGTTGTACGTCAATGTCACGCTGTGAAATTCTCTAAATTAATGGTGACCCTGTAGCAAATATGTATGAAATCTTCCCAACGTTGCCAGATTCACTCGATGAGAAAAGTTTTTTTAAACTTACCTACCGTAGTAAAATAGGGGCATATTTTCATGAAGTAAACATATCATTATCACCTAGGTAATAATAATATTTAAGTTATCCGCTGGATGCCATCGAACTATTTCCCCAACCCTTGTTTTTTATCTTAACAAGAAGTTTTCACTGATTTTTTTAAATTATCAACCACAGCGATTGAATCACTATAAAATTTATTAAATAATAAAGTAAAAAAATGTACACAACACTTTGAAACACTTTTTTTGCATTAGAATGGTCGGGATAAGTATTAAACTTGAAATATTAAACAAAAATTGTCTAATCACTACAGGAAAATAACGCACATAAACCACTGCAATGATTTTTAACTATTTATTATTGAAACAACGATTTATTGCAAAAAATACTGGTCAAATTAATTTTCTGAGAATCGAATTAGAAAAGTCGTAGCTCTCTCTCTCTCTCTCACTTCAGATCTGTGGTTTGAGCTGCCAGGGCTATCCAACCAGTCCTCGTCGGTTACACTTAAACGAAATGGACCGTCTGCTGGTTTGTACCATGCCTTTCCGTCTGTTGCAACGAAGTTATCCTCTTGCTGTGAAAAGTATTCTCTGATGATTTCTTTCTTTTAAAACACAATCACAATATACTTTTTATAGTCACTAAAGTTTAATGTTTGATTTATTAAAAAAAAGTCGTAGCTTCATAAACCAAAGCCAGTTTTTATATTTCTACAGTTGGCTACATTTTGTTTGGTATTTTTAGGTTAGATCATTTATTTTTTCGTATTGTTTTGACTGTAGCAAAACTGTTGTTTTCCCTTAAAATTTCTATAATTTTTGGTCGTTAGTCTTATACATCTGGCTCTCACTACTCCTAGTTACTGATGTAACCACCATGCAACCCGATGGCTGAAATGTAAAATACAAAGCCAAAAATCGAAGAAGAAGAAGAAGAAGAAAACTGATCAAAATGTAAAGTGAATCGCTCAAAGATTTTCAACAAATTTAAAGTTAAATATCTCCGAATATAATAAAAGGTACACATTTTGAATAGATTACATGTATTTAGAGTTTCCAAAAAGTTTACACTACTAGTGATATGGTATTTTTTCTACTAAAAAATCTGCAAGTGTGAGTTAAAGTTGTGTGAGTGAAAGTTAACCCGTTAAGTTTCAGCATCTGTTAAAAACAACATCTGTTAAATAGTTTGTAGGTGAAGATTATGAATATGGCAAGTACATCTTTGGTTATTAGTTTAACATTTTTTACGGTACTTTATAATTATTGTTGATAAAATTCTATGATGATTAAAAGACGATAAAAGTTATTTTGTGAAACAGTAAATACGGAATCGACAAAATCTGACAACCTTGCATTTTGCAAATTTGAAGCGCGATGATAAAGCTTACAGATGCGTCGTCTGTAGGCTGGATTTAAGGTTTTCTAAAGATTTTTTTTAGATTTTTTTTTCCATTTTTTTTCTTTCTGAATCGATTTTTGGGGTCACAAAGATGATCTGGTTTTTTTTCCGACGCTATTTCAAATACACCGTGTATGTCTTTTACCACTTAACATAATATTATTGATTACCAGTATAACTTTAATGGTATAAATCTGGAAATATGTCATGAAATCAAGGATCTTGTAGTAATTTTTGATCCTACTTTGTCGTTTTCGAAACATATATCTGAGGTATGTTCTTCAGCTTTAAAAATGTTGGGATTTATTATAAGGAATTCAAAATCTTTTAATAATACTTTAAGCTTAAAATCGCTTTTTTTGCTTATGTAAGATCTAGGCTAGAATACGCATCACAAGTTTGGTACCCCATTTATAATGTGCTTAGAAGCAATCAACCGACGATTTTTTAAATTTTTATATTTCAAAAAAGAGGGTGTTTATCCTGAACAAGGTTTTGATCATTCTGTGTTACTCGACAGATTTGGTATACTTTCTCTTTATACAAGAAGAATCAATTTTTCTTTAAGCTTTTTTTATAATCTTCTACATAATCTAATCGATTGTCCAGAGCTTTTAACTCAAATAAATTTTAAGGTCCCAGACTAGGATCACGCCATAAAGAAACATTTTTGTGTAACCTTAGTAGAACAAATGTTTTGTTAAAATCGCCTTTAAATATTATGTGTGATAACTATAATACCTTAATTAACTCAGTTGACATTGATATTAATACTTTATCATTAAACTCAATTTTATACACTTCAAACCTATAATAGGTTACATTAGTGTATTTTTTTATACATATTTATTAATAGTTATATAATATGTATGTATTATGTATATTGAATTTTTTACCCTGTAAATGGATTACTCTGTTGAATGAATAAACATTATTATTATTATTAAAAAAAATCAATAAATTTTTTTTTTTTTAATCTTAAAATAAATTATATTCGCGCTTTGTCCTCGATACCATATAAAAGAAACCTACTCGTGATAAATGTCGCACAATATTTTAAAGTACAAATTTCTACCTTACAGGCCGTGCACCTCATGCTCATCTCTTTTTTTGTGCTAGAGTCGCATGCACACGTTTAGAGAAAATTGTTAATTTTAATTGGTTTTTAACGCATTTTCAATGCAAATATGGGAAAAAGAAAGAGAACGTTCATCGTCATCCTCAGACGAAGGAAAATATGGAGTCCAGATTAGACAAATTGGAGAAAACAATAAAACGCCTTGTGAAACATGTATCATCCGACCGACGCGATGAGAGGCGTTCACGAAGTCGGGTCCGTAGTCCGAGACCGAAAGGTCCACGAGAGTCAGCCCGACCAAGGGACCACAGTCCGAGGCGTAACAGCCCAAGTGGCTTGGCCCAACGTAAATCCAAGGACCGCAGTCCGAGGCGTGTTAGCCCATGTGACTCGGCCTTAAAGAGGTCGGCAGTTCGAAGCCCGAGGCGTGAGAGCCCATGCGGCTTAACTACTAAAAAAGAGGTAATAATACCATAGTAGAATCAGCCAAGATTCTAATGATCTTCATCATTCATTGTCAGTTAGCCGTAGAGCTAATATAACCCCTCAACTGCCAAATTCAGCCAAAGAAGTGGCAATAAGTAGTTTAATCGATACACAGTTATTTGGCAGTGATTTTAACGAAAAATATAAAAAAAGTCAATTGAAAGGTCCAGCAAAGACTTAAAAGCTTCTGTTCCTTCTACAGTCAAGAAAGCCCCGAATTTAAACTTCAAGCGGCCGTCTCGACCTGCGGATTCCAGACAAACCAGGCCACGCACTTACCAGTCTTATCAGACTTACCAGTACCAAAACAAGAAACCAACACAGCCCAGGAGACGTTTCCAGTAAATCATGTAAGTAATTGCAGTATTTTTTACCTGCTTGGGAGAAAATTAATGCCGGAAGGCAAATCATTCAGTGGATTAAAGGATGTAAAATTCCTTTTAATTCCAGGCCTTACGAGCCCAATAGATCTTCTACATTTAAAGAGTAAAAAACACGACATTCAAATCAAATCAAACCAAATTTTTTATTTATGTAGTTTAAAGATTTTACAAAATATTATAATTACATACTTTATTATCACATGTTTATTTGAACTAAGACTCAAGAAACAGATGGAAATTTACAATTACAATTATTAATAAAATATCCTTGAATTGCCACCTAAATCTGCGGTTTGTTTGTGGACAAAACTCTTGAGTTTAGTTCAGCATTTTGTAAAAGAAAAGAAAATTAGTTGCAATGGCTTTGAATTTATAATGCTTATGATTAGTTGTTTCTGCCGAGAGAGTCGAATGAAAATATGTAGAAAAATATTAAAAAAATATAATATAAAAATAATAATATATAAAAATAAAATATATAAATATAAAAATGAAATAAAAGAATATAAAAAAATATAGATGTGAGTACCAATGAGAAAGGGTTGCAGGAGGATACCTTAGTCATAGATAATATTTAAAAATTGAGTCTCTTGTAAGTTTATTATTCTTTTTACTTCGAACTTAAACCTTTTATAATGAGCTATCTGAGCTACTTCTTTTGGTAATATATTAAAAAATTTTAATATATCAATTAAGGCACTTTTGGATTTAGGTGCTGTTATAGAGGT
The DNA here is from genome assembly GCA_958510825.1 of Brachypterus glaber. Classification (NCBI taxonomy): domain Eukaryota; kingdom Metazoa; phylum Arthropoda; class Insecta; order Coleoptera; family Kateretidae; genus Brachypterus; species Brachypterus glaber. The sequence goes on along the minus strand of OY294048.1, from coordinate 26,560,533 downwards.
CAAAAATATAAAAGGTCAATTTTTATCCCCCCTTTTTTTAATAGACAAGAAGGATGGTAGTAAACGTTTTATATTAAATTTAAAATCTCTGAATTCTTTTATTCGCAATGAGCATTTTAAGATGGAAGATTATAGGACATCATTGGCATCATTGGACTTGAAGGATGCATATTTTACTGTCCCAGTCCACAACAGAAAACTCTTGCGGCTCGTTTTTTTTTTTAAGTAAAACTTATGAATTTACTTGCTTAGTTTTTGGCCTATCTACAGCCCCAATTATATTTAAGAAAAAATTGGGAAGCCTGTAGTAACATATTCAAGACAAATGGGAATAGCCTGCGTAATCTATTTAGATGATTTTTTAATTTTAGCCGATAGCTCAGAGAAATGCTTACAGGCGGTTAAATTTGTTCAAAATACACAGGTTTTATTATCAACTTAAATAAAAGCTCGTTAAATCCTTCTCAGAGATGTAAATTTTTAGGTTATGTTTTTGACAGCGTAAACATGACCATGGAAATTACACAGAAAAAAAGGGTGAAGATTCTAAACACTATAAAATCAATAAAAAAAACTAAAATCATGTAAGATCCGTTTCTTTTCTCATTTGGTGGTCTCGGTAGTCTCGGCAATACCTGCTATAAAATATAGTAGACATTACACCAAATCCTTGGAACGTGAAAAGTTTTTATCACTATTGAAATCAAAAAATAATAACAACAAGTCTATGATTATAAATCATTCATTAAGTCTGACTTAGATTGGTGGGAATCTAATATATCACAGGGCGTAGAAAATATAATACAGAATTCATTTGACCTAGAAATCTTAAAGGACGCAAGTTTATCTGGTTGGGGGGCATTCAAGGAGGGGGTAGGAACGCATGGTTGGTGGGATAGATAGGAGCATAAGTATCACATTAAATACTTAGAATTACTGGCTATTGTTCATGCCCTACGGAGTTTGACAAAGCATGAGAGATTGTACAGCTCTTTTAAGGGTGGACAATACCTTGTCTTATATCAATAGGATGGGCAGTATAAAACACCTGCAGTCAAATAGCTTAACTAGAAAGATATGGTAGTTTTGCGAAAATGGAAATATCTGGTTGCAAGCCTCATTTGCTCCTTCTAGCCTAAATAAAGCAGACCGAGAATCCCGGATATATTCCATGGAGGCAGAATGGAAACTTTCTAATTCGGTTTTCGATAAAATTGTCATTATGTTGGGTAATCCAGAGGTGGATTTGTTTGCATCATACCTGGTTGCCAGATCCCGAATCCATTGGAGTTGACTCTTTTACAATACCTTGGAACAATTTAAATTTTTATGCTTTCCCCCCTTTTGCCCTTATTTTAAGAACCCTCTAGAAAATTATTACAGATAGAGCTTCTGGTTTTATGGTTGTACCATATTGGCCAGCACAACCCTGGTTTCCTATCTTTATGGACCTAGTGACTGAAGGTCCTTATTATTTCGGTCCTTTAATCTTTTATCTTCTCCTTGCAGGAAGTCCTACCCTTTGAGCCATCAACTTATCCTGGTTGCAGCGAAGTTATCAAAGTCACTGACAAGCAAGGACATTCTGGAGAACAGTTTTGAGACATTTATGAAGTCTCTAGCAGGAGTAAAACTAAAGCTACAAAAAATGGTAATGAGTTTTTGCCTTCAGAAGGAAGTAAACCTATTCAAGGCAACCGTTTCACAGGTAGTTAGTTCTTACAAGAACAATATAATAAGAAACTCCTAAGATATGGCTCCTTCAGATCCGCTCTGTCGTTGATCCTTCCTGACCTAAGCCTGGGTAATATACCCTCACATAAAAAGATTCTTAAAAGGCATCTAGAGACTAAGACCCCCAAGAAATAAATATACCTTCACCTGGGATCCTCTACCCTATTAGCCTTGACAACAAGTCACCGAATACAAACCTCGTATTTAATTAAAGTGCAGAACATTCATTTTACACCAGAGGGAACGTTCAAGTATTACGTTACGCAAATTTTAATCATTTTGGACCCCCACTGTAACGCTTTTTTCCTATACCATTAACATGGGCGGTACACTCCAAAATGACCACCCCCCCCCCCCAGGAGCGTTACGTAATACTTGAACGTTCCCAAAGGGTACAAATATTTTTATAGAAGACAGGATAAAATCAACTGCACCTGGCAGGACCCAGCCTTGTTTAAATATACCCTTCTTCCCGCAACAACCTGAGATTTTCGTCGCTTCAACTCTTCTATGCTACCTGGAGAAGACTGACCAAATTAGAGGCACTACAGAAACTCTCTTTATTTTAACTAAAGGCTCCTATACAAGTGCCTCAACACAAAGAATAAGTAAGTGGATAAGAAGGTGCATGAATCAAGCAGGCATTAACACTAAGATATTTTCTGCATACTCGACCAGACATGCTGCTTCCTCTGCAGCCCTTAGAAATGGCTTATCAGTGGATATATTAAGAAAGACTGCAGGTTGGACTAAGAACTCTGAAACATTTGATCGTTTCAACAATCCTCCCCTGGACTCCTCTTTTGACTTTGCAAGCGTTATTTTAGAATAATACAAACACCGCGAAGAGTAACTAGATTTGTTTTTTGTGTTTTGTTTATTATTAATAATAATATAAGGTACATGTACTATTGTTTTTTACATTTATTGAAGTAAATAAAGGATACACCTGTATACTTTTATATTTATATATATTTTTTATTTATCCTTAACTTAAATGATAAAATTTTTCATGTAAGATTAGATACAAACAAAAATCTGATTGTCTTTAAACGACTACAAGTAGGTTTCTTTTATATGGTATCGAGGACAAAGCGCGAATATAATTATACGATCAAACGAACTTATGAAGCGCTTTCTCCGAAGATACCATACCCAGCCCACCCAAAAGTGTATTCCCTCTTTTTTGTTTGTACACGGGCTTCACATCTTCGGATAGCTAGATGTGAAACCATACATTGGCGTGAAACTTTAAACTTGATGAGCATGAGATGCACGGCCGCACAGTGTTTCGTCTAGTGTATAGCTAACTGGACAAAATTGTTTTATTTGTTTTAATTGCATAGAATTCTATATTATGCATTAACAAGGGCATATCATAGAGAACAAAACATTATATTCCTAAAAAAAGATTTTATTTTTTACAATGAAATAATACGAGGATAAGACAATAAAAGTGCAATATCGAATGAAAATTAACAAAATTAAAACAAAATAATTTTGCTTGACATACTATATACATTTTTAATCCTAAAACATAACAATTAAAACTAAAAATCATCCGATGATGACTCGTCATCATAATCAATTTCCGAAGAATCGGATACCAAATAATTTTCTTTATCGTTATTTAAAAACTGTGTTTGGTATTCGATTAGGTGGTAATGAAGGTGAAATAATAAGAGCTTATACCTTAGTAGGTAGTTTAACTAGTTTTTTTCTGGGTACCTCCCTAAGAGAGTTAATAACAGTATCGGACGTTATAAGAAACATGTTAAGCAGGTCTGTCTGTATTCGTGGCAATCCGTGAGCTTTTTCTGGTATGATGCTCACGGAATCTCCGACAGTCCTTGTTTCTAGCCTCTTGAGCTTCTTCGGAAAACATCCCAAATGACAGAAGACAAGACCTGTTGACTGACGTACTATGCACTAATATTTTATGCACAGTAGCAGGCAATGGATACCACGAATACAGACTTAAATACATTTTTTTTGTTTCGATCCATCTGTGGTCCGAAAAGGAGGCCTCTGATGATACACGCCAGTCAGTTATTTGTTTTGAGATATCAGAAGTGGCCAGTGTAATGTCAATTACAGTCTGACCCCGGCGTGTTACGAATGTAGGTTCGCATCCACGATTTAATATCTCTAGGTTTGTGCCAGACAGAAACTCTAGCAGTACTTTGCCTCTTCCGTCGATGTTTTTGTTGCCCCACACAATGTGATGAAAGTTACTGTCACATCCAACTATAAGGCTTTTTTTCTCCCGTTGGCAAAAGTTTATCAGGTTGGCAAGTTCCTCTGATGGAGGTTGCGTACCTGTATCTTGTGGGAGGTATGCCGATGCTATAAAAAGTTCTTCTTGGTTACCCTTTACACTATAGTTCATTCTCACAGTTGTTAGGTCAGCTGTGCTGAACTGAGTTACTAGAGTAGCTTCATATTGCTTAGGTATGTATATACACGTCCTAGGCTTTTGAATATAGCTATTTACAAAAATAGTCCCTTTTAAGCTGCCGAAGCCGGAAACTTTCGATTTCACAATCCAGGGTTCTTGGATTAGTGTTATTGTGTCCGCATTACTGTCCAGGTGACGGCAGATGGTAGCTACCGCCGCCCGGCAGTGTTGCAAGTTAATTTGTATAATCTCAAGTCCAGACATTGGGAATGACTATTTGGTGAGTTGAGATCTCAACATCAACAGACCCCCTTAAACATCAACAGACCCCCTTATTGCTTGGAGGGCCGTCCTTGGCGATGGGGTCAGTGGATTCAAAGACTTCTTCAACCTCCATATCCCCCGGTGCCCCACCAGCCACTTCCTGAGGTTGGGCTTTTGTTAATTTAACAGTAAGGTAGGAAAATAGATATTTTACCTTACCTCCCCTACTGGTTATGGCTTGTGCGTCTTCCTCAGATATGCCGAAGACAATAAGTTGACCTTTAGGGTCCTTCTTCACTTCCCTGTGGAAGACGCACCATTTTTTAACATTGGCCCATGTATTTAGACCTTCAAGGCGCAACTTGACCTTCTCCAGACCATCGTCATCGTTCGAGATCCAGATGGAGGCCTTTGTCAGCCTTGAAAGCTCGTCTTGAGGGACCACTGCTAGATTAGCTCCTTCCCATAAATCTCCCAGTCTGGGCACAGCGCCCTTAAGCCACGTGAGGGTACCGGAGTCCTCACACGTGATCCTCAGGATTTCGCCAGTGTGCTTCATACTGGAGATTTGTGGGGGTGCTTAATTTTTAGCGGACAGAATTTCGTCCACTTGTTTTGTTAACCCTTTGACAACCAGGTCATACTGGGAGCTGGTTAGCTTACCCAGTTGGCTCTGCTTGTCAATGATGACCACTTTCAGGTGCTTGGCAGCAGCCTGAGAGTAACCATTTGGGTTGATGGTGGGCCTATTAATGGATTTTTGCTTCTTCTTCTGCAATGCAGGAGAGGGGCTCGATCCATCTGACCTTATTCTTTTTGTGGCAGGAGTTCTTTCTCCAGCACTTCCACCTTTCGGTTTTAGCCCTGGTTTGGACCTACCTGCCGTATTTACAGAAGATGACCCTGAGGGCTGCTGGCTAGACCCAGAGGTTTTTGAGGTGGCTTCTTGAGCCAGCCTCGCCTTCCTTCTGCGTTTCGCCTCAGCTCCACAGACTCTCTTCTTTTTAGGCTTCTCACTCGAACCGGGTGGAATGTTTCCAGTCCCAGTACCTGAGCTTGAAGCCTTGGGTTCCTCGGTGTTAGGTCGAACAATGTCCGTAGTCCCAACACTCGGGGGTTTTGGGTTTCCATCCAACAGGTTGCCTTTTGGCGTGCCTGTTGAAGGGCTGATGGGTTTGGTCCCACTCAGGTCATCTGACGACGGTCCCAAGTGGGATTGTGGGTTTTCAGGTTTTTTGTTAGATTCCATGAACTAGTGTATTGATTTCATCCTTTTGGCTCCTCACCCTCCTCGGAGTCCTCACATCTGGGGACGTCATGTCACAACTGACACGATCGCCAAGGCTACCAAGAGGATATAGCCTCCAGGAAGGTGTTGCACATGAGAAGGTTGCGAGTCAGTCCTGAGATGACTCGGCCCCCTATGTGCCCCCTCCTTCCCAAGAGACTCACCCTGGTGACCCTCTGACGGGACATCGCAGCCGATTGACCGAAATTGGGTTAGACTCCGGCCTCCCGTTTAGCTTCGTTCTAGGCCAAAGTGGTGTGTTGCTATTCGCTCAACCACCAGGACACTGTCACTCCACGACACGGGTATCCACGCACGGCACAAACACGTGGGGCTTGCTCGCAATGCACAACCCTCATTCATCCGCATTCTATGCAGTAGGGCCGACACGTGGGTTTTTAGGCCCAGGTCAGCCGGTCATCCCGCATTACTTGGATGAAATATTGGATCACACACTCTCCAACTCTGCAAAACCAAAGAGTGGAGATTTCTCCCCACTTTGGATTACGGATTTATCTATACAAGAGATAGACCCAGTACCCGTGGGTATCAATAACTTATTAGTTCTAAAATATAATTTAACTAAATATAATAACCTTAAGATAGAAATACAAGTTTTCTTTTCTTTTTAACAATAATAAATAAATTTTAGTATATCACCTAAACAAATTGTTTGTGTGTGAGATACCACTCAAGGTTATATTGTTGATTGGGATGTATGAAACAAATTTGTTTAACACGCATTTTTTTTATATGAAATCTAACTAAAAAAAAAAAAACTAAAAACTAAAACGAATGGTGAGAAATGAATTTCGAATGTACCATATATAGAGAGTAACTTGTGTGAGGAAAGACAAAGACTCCATGGGAGGGAAGACGATTTTTTTTTATTCAGTTAATATATTTAAAAAACTATCTGGATTTGTCATAATATAACGTTTCGATTCAAACTTAAATTGTTTTAACCTATTATACAAAGCTAAATGGGTAATTTCTCTAGGCAGTAAATTATTAAATTTTGGCGCAAAGTAAAATGCTGTCTTTTGAGTAAAATTATTTTTAAACAAGGGTATATGTAGGGAATTTCCTAGAGTAGACCTAATGTTGTAAGTGGCAGGTATTTTATTTTCATCATTTTTATTAATCCAGAAAACGCACTGAATTACGTACAAAGTTCTAACCATTGGCAGACCAGCTTCCCTATACAATAATTCGGTAGAGTATAACCTAGGCTTTTTTAGCATTATTTTTAAAATTGTATTCTGGATAACTTCTAATTTAGATATAACATTATTGTAACACCCACCCCACGCAACTATGCCGTATCTTAAAATGGAATCGACCAGGGAGTTATACACAATGACTAGGTTTTTTTTTGTTTAAAAAGTCTCTTATTTGATAAAATTTGTGTACCAAAATTCTTAGCTTTTTTACTAGACTCTGTATGTGTTCTTCCCACCTCAAGTGTTGGTCAACGATTATTCCTAAATATTTTACTATTTTAGCTTTATTAATAGAATTGCACCGACAAGATAAAAAGTTTTTACAGTCGCTGTCATGAATTTTGAGTGTTTCAAAAAGTGGTTGACCAACAGTCGTGGGAGAAAAAGTGATAAATTGAGTTTTACTTATATTTAAACTTAAAATACTTTCATTAAGCCAAGCATATACTCTCTGCAGACCCAGTTCAGACTCCTCAAAAACTTCCTCCCAGGAGTTACCCTCAAAAAGAACCACAGTATCGTCTGCATAAGATATTATTTTACCTTTTATTTTTAAATTTCCTAAGTAATTAATATAAATTAGAAACAGAATAGGCCCCAACACCGTCCCCTGTGGAACGCCCATGGTGACGGGGAGGGGGTCACTCTGTTCATTTCCTATTTTGACGATCTGTGGTCTTTCCGAGAGGTAACTCCTGAAGATATTTAGTACAGAGCCTCGGATTCCAATTGCTTCCAATCTATCTAAAAGAATATCAAAATTTACCGTATCAAATGCCTTGGCTAAATCAAGGAACAGCGCAAGGCATTTATTTTTCTTATTATTTGCAGATATAACAAACTTTTAAAAGTTCCATTATGGCATCTTCTGTACTTCTGTTTTTTTGGAATCCAAACTGGTTCCTGCTAAGAATATTATGCTTATCTAAATAGGAAACTAAGCGGGATTTAAGACATTGTTCATAGATTTTGGTAAAGTTATTAATAAGGGTGATCGGTCTATAGTTGGTGGGATTTTTTTTATTTCCTGATTTGTAAACAGGAATTGTAACAGACTCTTTAAACTGCCTGGGAGTAATGCCCTGTATAAAACATAAATTAATTACATGTGCTAATGGTTTTAAAAGGTAAGAATGACATGTTTTAATTATTTTAACAGTAATATTATCTGGACCCGGAGACGAATTATTTTTTAAATTACTAATGATTGTAATAATTTCATTTTCAGATACAGGGTGTAAAAAGAGAGAATGTTCTTTTCTAGTTAGGGGTGCCTTGTTTTTTTGTTTTTTAATTTTAGAAGCCATCTCATTTCCAATATTAACAAAAAATTAATTAAAACAATTTGCAATTTCTTTATTCTTGTTTATTTTAAGCCCATTTTTGTTCTCTAACTCTAAAATTGATTTATTGCCCTTTTTAGTACGATTAGAAGCTTCATTAATAGTTTGCCAAATTTTTTTGTAATTTCCGTTTGTCCCTTGTATTTTCTGTTCATAAAAATTATTTTTAGTTACCCTGATTAAGTTATTTAGCCTGTTTCTATACTGTCTATATTCTAATATTTTTTCTGCAATTGGATTTTCTCCTAGTTGTTTTTTTAAGAGATCGCGGTGTCTTATTGAGTTTATAAGCCCCTCTGATATCCACGGTTTCAATTTTTGATGTTTATTTGTTATTGTTTTTAATTCAGTATTAATTTCTATGTATTTTTTTACTTTATTTATAAATAAGTCATAACCCTTTTCCACGTCTGTTTCATTTATTACAGTTTCCCAAGTTTCATAGCTGAAAGTTTTTTTCAAATTTTCAAAATCAATTTTTGTAAGCTTATTAATTTTTACATTTTTATCTTTTTTACAGTCTAAAAATTTAAAAGAAACTAATTGCATAAAATGATCAGTTAAACCACATTTTAATATACTGGGGGTTATAAGAATATTTTTTTGTTTAGTTTTTATAAAAGCGTGGTCTATAATTGATTTTTTTACTGCAGTTACCCTGGTGAATTTGTTTATATAAGATACAAAACCAAGTTCACCAAGATTTGTTAAATAGTTATTTGAGTTTTCATTTTTTTCAATTAAATTTATGTTTATATCGCCTATAAATAGTTCTATTTTTTGAGAATGTAAATTAGAAAAATACTCAGTTAATTCTGTGATATAGGTACTTTCATTTATGGATGGAAGTCTAAGAGGCGGTTAAGCCGAAAGAGGTATTCTCAAAGTTAAAAGTGAATCTAAGCAGTTTAGTATCTGTAAGGGTTATAATTTCGGAATTAAAACTAATGGTATCTCTTATATAAGTAACAACTCCGTCGCTTTTGTTATGCTTGGATTCGTTTTATACAATATTAAAGTTTGGAATATTAAAATCGCTCACCTCCCATAGAATCCATGTTTCTAATAACACAATTACATCTATATTTTTAATGTTGAATTTTTCTAAATAAATTAATAACTCGTCGAGATTATGGTTTAAGCTTCTTATATTTATATGAATAACATTAAGAGAATTTATATTATTTTTTTCCAGATCATTCGCAACATTTTCAAAAGTTTCATATTCCCGAGTTTCTATTTCCTCACCATCGATTAGTTCAAAATTTTTATCTATTTTAAGAAATTAACGATTAGAAACAAAGGACACTAAGAAAAAAAAATGATAAATGAAAAAAAAAAAATGATAAATGCAAAATAAAACGCACTGCCCTCGTATTCCACGTATTGTTTAGTGATAGTGATAAAAAAGAACGTTCGAATAAGAAATAAATAAAAATTAAAAATTATGTTTCTTTTGTTAAATCTAATAAGTGCATTAAACTTTTAAATTTAATTGTATTCTCGCCCATTTTTCCAAAAATTTGACCATGTAGAGACCAAACATTTTTCTTCCCCAGTTTTTCTTTAGCTGTGTTTAGTAAAGCCAATCGTTTTTTTGTTAGGTCCTCCGTAACAAAAATTTTTAAGTTTTTAAAGTTTTTGCAGTTTTTCAACAAATAGCTTTTTTTGTCTTGAGACGTAAATTTTTTAATTATAGGCCGTGGTTTTTGTATGTCATTTTTATTTCCAATCCGATAACTTGATGTAATTTCGTTTATAGTTGTTTTGATATTTACTTTGTTCAAGTTTTCAACGATTTTTAGGTCTAAATTTTCATTATTTTCCTCCGGTATACCATACATGCAGACGTTATTTTGTTTTTCTAGTTGTTGCAGCTGATCGATTTTGTTCTCAATCATATTTATTTTGTTTTCATTGTTTTTTATGTGTTTATTTATTTCTTCAAATTTTTTGTTTACCTTATCGTTGAATGATTTTAATATTTTATCAATAAAATCGGCGTCTTTGAAGAGCTCAGATATCGTTTTTTTAGCAGTCTCCTTGATAATGGCTTTTGTTTCTTCCATTTTTGCAGAATTTCTAGTTGACATTTTTTTCACTTTTAGTTTAAAAAGATGCACAAATCTTACTTGTTCTTTCGTACTAACTTTTATAATTTTATCACAAATATTTACTATTAATTTTACACATTAAGTGGGAGCGCGTTTCAAGTGTGTGTTACTCGGTGCGCGCCATGAAAACTTTTTACATGCACATTGAGACATTGGTTAAAAAAATTAGATTTGTCGGTTCTAGGTTGTTTTTCCTGAGAGATTATTTGGGTGTTTGTCATCTAAGGATACTATATTATTCGCTTGTAGAATCATTGTTTAGATGTGGAATAATAGGTTGGGGGCACTTTGGAAGGTCAACTAGAAAAGCTAGAAACAGTTCAAAAATCTATTTTAAAAACTATATTTAAAAAGTCATACACATACTCATCAGATAATCTTTTTATAGAAGCAAAAGTTTGTGATATACGAAAAATTTACTTTAAAATTTATTTTTGTAATTTAAATATGCAACGAATAAACCACGAATACCCTACAAGAAATCAGGGAAACTCATTTCAACCTCGTATGTATAAGTCAATCATATCTATCATATATATTTTTAACACCAAGAGTAATTAATTTTTTACCTAAAAGTATTAAAAGTATAGAAAATATAACGAGACTCAAAAAAGAAATAAATAGATTTGTATTAAATACTCCTAGAGAGATTACAAGTTTCCTTATGAATGCCAAAACTATTTTAAAATAATATAATAACCATAAATATAGAACCAATTTCTCGTGTTCTTTTTATTAAATTACTTTAAAAATTAAATTTAATCTGTAGTATTTTTATTTTAATGTTATTATTTATTATATATATTTTAATTTTATTATTTTTTATGTATTTTTATGTTTGCTCACGCCCAAGTGTATACTTTAGTGAGCTAATATTGTTTGTTTATAAGATTTATTTTTATTTATTTATTTTATTTATTTATTTATTCATATAAAAGGGAATCCCATTACAACCTAAATCTAAACTTTAAATAACTTAACTAAGCCGAACATTACAGATACAAAAAAAAAATTATCTAGTGTAACCTGGAGGAAATTAAAGATTTATATTGAGATAAGCTATTGCCAAATATATCTATATTACAAGTATTTATAAATTCCAGAGCTTTATTAAATGGAGTCTTGGAACAATAGTTCGTGTGCTGTGTACTAATGTGAAAGGTACATATGGAGCGACGAAGATTGATATTACTGGGGACGTATATATTAACAAGTTCAACGAGGTCGGGACAATCCATAAGACCATTAATTAGCTTGTATATAAAAGTTAATTAGCTTGTATATAAAAGTTACGTGCGATATTGTTCTTCTAGATTCTAGCGTTTTAATGTTGGTTATGTTTTCTATAGCTGTGTAGTTGTGGTCTTGAATTATAATATGTTTTTTATATGCAACGTATATTAATATTTTATGTTGGACTTTTTCGATAAGGTATATACTGTTTTGATAGTATGGTGACCAAATTAAGGAGGAATACTCTAGGTTCGATCTGACTAAGGACTTATAAACAGTTAAGATACTATTAACGGATAGTTCTGACATGTTACGGGTGACGAAGCCTAGTAGTTTGCTGGATTTGGAGCATATATTTTTGATGTGATCGGTAAAATCAGCATTTTCGTTAAATGTTACTCCAAGGTCTTTAACGGAAGGTGTATAATTTAGAGGCGTATTGTTTATGTGGTATTGAGACTCAAACTTTTTAGCTCCTCTAAAAAAAGATATAAATGAACATTTGTTAATATTAAGTTCTAAGTTATTATTAACTGACCACAGATAAATATTGTTTAAGTCGTTTTGGAGTAACACCATGTTCGATTGGGATTTTACTTCGCGAAATACTTTTAGGTCATCTGCAAACATAAGACAATCACTGTGCTCCACATTTAGTATTATATTGTTAACGAATATAAAAAAAAATAGTGGGGCACAATGAGAGCCCTGAGTAACGCCAGATGTGACCTCTATAATTTGAGAAATACAACCAGCAATTCTTACACTCTGACAACGACCTGATACAAAACTCCAAACCCATTTAGCTAATTTGAGGGAGAAACCAAAATTTACTAACTTTTTTATTAGCAACACTTGGTCTACTCGATCGAACGCTTTGGCAAAATCTGTGTATATAGAGTCGATTTGAGAGCCTTTGGATATATTGTTTAAAATCTTCGTCTTGTATAGAAGCAAGTTTGAGGTTGTAGATCTGCCTGCACAAAACCCATGTTGCTGGATTATAATATAGGGTTTACATACAAAGCTTAGTTGATCGTAGACTAAGCTGTCAAACATCTTTGGTATATTGGATTGTATACAGACTCCGCGATAGTTTCTTATGTTGTTACGGTCACCTGACTTAAATATCGGTATAATAAAGCTGTGTTTCCAAATCTTTGGGAACGCAGCTTCACTATATGATAAATTAAAAAGTAACGACAGCGGTTTTGATAGGCTACAAATACATTTTTTTAGTAACGCATTGGGGATACCGTCATGTCCAGAGGAGTATTTATTGGGTATTTGTTTAATTTTTTTGTGGACATCGATTGGGGAAATGGTCTTTAAAGAGATGTTATGTGTTTTGCAACCAGAATCTTCAGTAAACATCGTCTCGGGGTTAGAATTTTCGTGTCTACAATAGACGGTAGAAAAGTATTCCGCAAATAAATTTGAAATTTCCTGAGGTCTTGAGGCTGACGAGTCATCTAGGTGCATTAAAGTAGGTATTGAGTTTATTTGTTTTTTGTCGTTAACAAATTGCCAAAGTTATTTGGGATTTGATTTGAGGTTAAAATCCATTTTACGTATGTAGTTATCGTAACAGATTTTAGAGTTCTTTGCATCTAGCTCTAAGTTTGGAGAAAATTTTGTAATCTGCTTGTGAGTTGAGGAAAAAGGCCAAACCGTAAAATCAACGACCGACAAAATTCATACCACAGTAACCCGCAAGATCACCAGAGCTACATCACAGTCGTCTTCTCAAACAAAAGGGCAATAACTTTTAACTTTCTGCGAGACTTTCTAGTCTATTTTAAAATAGTTTTAAATTATTCTTAGGCTTAATAACAATTTTAACTTATTTATATATTTTAGGTTAATTTTTAAATGAGAGTAAAAGGTATCTAGTTTTAAATATTTATTAGTAATTTGTCCACAAATGGACCCTTTTATAAGTAAGTTTGATGCAAACATAGAGAATATTGAAACAGACATTTTGCAAAATGCATATGAATTCAACGAAGTTTTTAAAATAAATGGACTCAGCAACAACTTTAAAATCTTACAGCTCAATATTCGTAGTATAAATAAAAACTTAGCCGAGTTAGAGGTTTTCTTAGACCAATTTTCTGAGAAATTTGAATGCATCGTATTAACAGAAACTTGGCAAGTTAATATTAACTATATTGAGTTGGATGGTTATTCAGTAATATATAATGAAGGTACGTTTAACCAAAATGATGGTGTAATAATGTTTTTAAAATACAATTTAGATTATACTTGTAAAATAGATAATATAAACCAGTGTAAAATTCTAAATGTAAAAATCAAATACTCTGATAAGTGCACTATAAATGTTATCGGTATATACTGACTACACGGCATTAACCTACCCGAATTTTTAATAGATCTTGATTCTTATTTTAGTTCACATATATCAAAAGCAGATAATTATATTTTTACAGGTGATCTTAATATTAACATAAGAGACCCTTTAGGTACTTCCGGAGAGTATTTGGACATAATGGGGGAATATGGTTTTAAATCACTAATAAATGGCATAACGCGACAAAAAGACAAAGAAGAATCCTGCATTGATCACATTTTTTTTAAATCTGCTAATGATTTATATGACTGTGTTTTGCCTGTTATCATAAAAACAAATATCACAGACCATTACCCGGTAGCTACTCAACTTATATTTAAAAATGAAATAAAACAAACAATTTTAAATAAAAACTTTATTAAACAAATAAATTATAAAGAACTAAATAAAGATTTACAGCATGTTAATTGGGATGAACTTATTGATGGTGACTTGGAACCTGTAACAGAAAATATTATTAATATAATAAAAAATAAAATAGATAAAAACACAATCTTTAAAAAAATTAAAAAAGAAAATAGGAAACGCAAGCCATGGATAACACAAGGTCTCATAAAATCCATTAACCACAGAGATAAACTATTAGCTAACTACAATAAGACTCAAGACATTAATTTAAAAATAGAGTATAATGCTTTTAGAAATAAAGTTAATAGTCTATTAAAAAAAGCTAAAAATGATTTTTATAAAAAAAAAAATTAATTGTTCTTCAAACAACAAAGACATGTGGGATACAATAAATAGTCTTAAAAATAAACAGGCAAGTAACAATGTAATAAAAGAAATTCGAAAGGGCGCTGAAATAATAACAAATAAAGAAAAAATAGCAAATGTTTTTAATAAACATTATATTTCAATGGGGGAAAAATTAGCTAAAAAAATAAAACAGTCAAAAAATTATAAAGAAAATAGATTAAATATAAATAACTCAATGATCTTATTACCCACTTGTACTGAAGAAGTAAAACTGACAATAAAAAGACTAAAAAATAAAAAATCTTCAGGTATAGATCAAATCGATAGTCATACAGTAAAACAAATCGCAGATTCTATTGCCTACCCTCTATCGAAACTAATGAATAAAATTTTTGAAACTGGTGATTGCCCAACAGCTTTCAAAACGTCTATTGTTATACCAATATTTAAAAAGGGTGACAAACTAGATCCTATAAATTTCAGACCAATCTCTTTAATTACTAATTTTACTAAAATATTTGAATCCCTTCTTAAAACTAGGCTAGACAGTTTTATTAAAAAAAATAAGATAATTTCAGATAGGCAGTACGGATTTCAGAGGGGTAAATCTACTCAATATGCTATAATAACCCTATTGAAAGATATTTATTATGCAATAGACAAGGGATTACCAGCCATCTGCATATTTTTGGACCTTGCTAAAGCTTTCGATACGGTTAGTCACGAAAAGTTACTTAGCACTTTAGCAGATATTGGAATAAGAGGTACCCTTCTGAAACTCTTTACGGCCTATCTGAAAGAAAGAAAACAAATAGTAAAAATAGGAAACAGTTTAAATGAGCCAATGTCACCCAAGTATGGAGTACCTCAGGGTACTATATTGGGACCAATATTATTTATAATTTATATAAACAGTTTATTTAGGGTATTAACTAAAGGTAAACTTATCAGCTTTGCTGACGATACCACCATTTTTTATTGTGGTCCTACATGGGAATTATTAAAAAATTTAATTGAACAAGATTTTAATTTAATCAAAAATTGGTTTGATCATAATATTTTAACAATAAATATAGAAAAAACTTATTTCATGGCTTTCGGCTCATATACAAAAAGTCTCCCAATGTACACCACTTTAAATTTTAAGACTTCTGACACTGATTTCGTTATCGGATTGGCAGATTCTGTCAAGTTTTTGGGTATAACAATAGACCCACATCTTAGATGGGACCTGCAAGTGCATTATGTCACAAAAAAGATAAGATGTCTTATTCACTATTTCAAAATATTAAAACCAATCTTATCAATATCACAATTAAGGACCATTTAAT
Organism: Brachypterus glaber; assembly: GCA_958510825.1. Taxonomy (NCBI): domain Eukaryota; kingdom Metazoa; phylum Arthropoda; class Insecta; order Coleoptera; family Kateretidae; genus Brachypterus; species Brachypterus glaber. The sequence continues at coordinate 26,544,538 of OY294048.1, read as the reverse complement.
GTTTGAACATTAACAATTACGAATGGACTGCGTTCCAAAATGTTTATGAAGTTAGGGAAATAAGGAATCTATGTACTTACGGTTTTTGATGTGTGACCCTCGATGAGTGGTAGCTACCTTGATGATGTTGAATTCAGCACATAGATGCGGATAGGTTTAGGATGTTAGGTTTTTCTTTACACAACGACACGAAATAAGGCATAGATTTAGCCTGAAGTTAACTTTAACCGAAATTTGTAACGCACTGGTACAAATCCAGATAACTCCGATACTAGCGAAACGAACGATTCAAATTCTACGAGAACAATGCTACCAACCTAATGATATTAAAATTTAAAACTAAACTACTTTCGCGACAGTTATTTGCGCTACCGCGAAATACAAAATATTAATTACTAAAACTAAAATAACGAAATAAAAAATAAGCGAATTCTTAACATTCCCGCCGCTATAAAATAACTCGGGAACGAGTGTTTTTATAAAACTAAATAAACTAATTTGGCAAAGGACAAAGCTTTACTAAAGGTCGCTTTAGCGTACCATTTTTTGTACGAACTTCAGCAAAACGAATAACCCCATCTTTGCCGGGAAAAACATTAGTGACGCGACCAAGCGACCACTTTAAAGGAGGAAGTATCTCGTTCTTTATAACAACTAGAGAACCAATTTCTAAATTAATAGGCGAATCTGTATTCCACTTATTACGCTGCTGTAAAGTATTAAGATACTCCATTTGATATCTCTTCCAAAAATCAGAAGACATGCGCTGAATCAGTTGCCATCTCGACAAGCGATTCAACTTTAAATGCGATAAATCATCATCTGGAACAGCATTTAACGGTTCCATAACTAAAAAATGCGCTGGAGTTAAGGGTTCCAAATCGTTTGGATCACTACTTAAGGGACATAAAGGGCGCGAATTTAAAACCGCCTCGATTTGTATTAACAAAGTATTTAACTCCTCGTAAGACAAAATTTGATCCCCAATTACTCTTTTTAAGTGAGCTTTTACTTGTTTAATAGCGCTTTCGAATAAACCACCGGTATGGCTAGCACTAGGTACATTAAAATCCCACCGAATATGCATTTTTTCCGCGGAATTTTGCATAATTTCTTTAAGCTGCCGAGCAGCGCCGACGAAATTTGTTCCGTTATCAGAAAAAATCCTACTAACAGGGCCTCTACGCCCTACAAAACGGCGTAAAGCAGCCAAAAACGCCTCACTAGTAAGGTCCGAAACGAGTTCAATGTGCAAAGCTTTAGTAGCTGCACAAACAAACACACAAATATATGCCTTTTGCGTTTTTGATCCACGAAATCTACCGAGAGATATAAAATATGGCCCTCCTAAATCGCAACCTACAATTTTAAAACTTTTAATCGTGTTTACGCGAAAATCGGGAAGGTTACCCATAATAGGTTGAATAGGTTTTGGATCTACGCGAAAACATTTTATACATTTCGATACATAACTTCTGATAACCCTCTTAGAAGCTAAAATCCAAAATTTTTGTCTAATTAGACACTGAAGTGTTTGAATTCCAGGATGTAAATATTTTAAATGATAATATCCAATCAATAAAAAAGTTAAACGATGTTTTTGCGGTAAAAGTACAGGATGTTTAGACTCAAAATTTAAATTAGAATGAACTAAATGCCCGCCCACGCGTAAAATACCGTCCTTTACAAAGGGACAAAGTTTTCGAATTTGTTTTGAACACGGAATTTTATTTTCAATATTTGCTATTTCTTCGGCGAAATTTTCACGCTGAACATGTTTAACTAGCAACAATAACGAATTATGGAATTCAAACGAATTAATTTTCCTTAAAATTTTATTATTAGGATATCTTGTATTATTTATAAATTTACGAATATAAAAAACGATTCCAACGATTTTAGAAAGCGACGAAAAGTTTTCTAAAATAGAATCTAACACATTAGTTTCGTTTGTATTTGACAATAAAACTACTTTTTTAATTTCTTCAGTAGCAGGGCCGATTTTTACATTAGAAATGGGCCATTGGTCTTTCGGCATTTTAAGAAATTCTGGACCATTCCACCACTGCGAACAAGAAATTAATTCTGAAGGAAACATACCGCGTGTCCCAAAATCGGCGCTATTTAAATTAGTCCGAATATGATGCCAATTTTCCGGCGCGATACGATCCTGAATAACTGAAACACGATTTGCGACGAATGTATTTAATTTACAAGGTATTGTGCGTATCCACGATAATGCTACAGTACTATCTGACCAAGCATACATTTTTGAAAATGAAATTTTATCCTTGTATATATCGATAACGAATGTCATTAATTTAGAAAGCAAAAGAGCGGCACACAACTCAAGACGTGCGAGCGATATTGTCTGGAGTGGCGCGACTTTAGTTTTTGCACAAATCAGTGACGTGCTAAACGTATCTTCTGTTTCACATTTTCGAAAATATATAACGGCACAATAAGACTTCTGACTAGAATCTGCGAAGCCGTGTATTTCTACAATATCATTTTTATTTAAACTTAAAAATCTAGGAATAAGAAGTTGCGAAATATTTATCAAGTCCGATTTAAATTGTGACCATTTTTCAACGACGTCTTTAGGTGGGGTGGCATCCCATTCAAGCCCTAAAGACCATAAGTATTGCATAATTTGTTTAGCCCAAATTGTAACTGGCGAAATAAAACCTAAAGGGTCATAATATTTACTTAAATCCGAAAGAATAGTACGCTTAGTGCAAATATCACTCATTGGCGTACATTTATAGAAAAATTGATCAACTGATAAGTTATATTGCATACCTAGAATTTTAATAGGTTCATTTTTATCGAAATTTAGACACTTATGTGGGTCACTAGCAGCAACATTGTCGATAACATCTTGACAATTGCTGCTCCATTTATGCACCTCAAACCCGCCGCTATCTAGCATCGCGATAAGCTCCGATTGAGCTTTTAAAGCCTCAGGAACCGAATAAAAACCAGCTAAAAAATCATCTACGTATGTATTGTTTTCTATTATTTTGGCAGCCAAAGGATACCTAATTTTTTCATCTTTAGCTAGTTGTAAAAGTGTTCTGAGAGCTAACCACGGCGAGGAGTTTAATCCGAAAATAACACGATTCAAAATATATTCTTTAACGGGACCTGATGGATCAAACCGCCATAATAATTTTTGAAACTTTCTATGAGGATTATGCAGTTCAATTCTAAGAAACATTTGCTTTATGTCTGCAGTAAAAATTATAGGATACAATCTGAAACACATCAACATAGCCACTAAATCTTGTTGCAATTTAGGACCCGAATGCAAACAATCATTAAGCGATTTGCCTTCTAAATCTTTAGCAGCGGCATCCATTACAATTCTAATTTTTGTACTGGGTGCATCAGGTCGCAAAACGCAAAAATGACATAAATAATATGATTGGCTATGATCAGTTATGTCAGGTGTAACTTCGGACATATAGGCGTTATCTAAATATTCCTGCATAAACTTATTGTACGAAATTCTTAAGTCTTTATCTCGCGAAAGCCTACGTTCAAGCGAAATTAAACGACGATAGGCTATTTCGCGAATACCGACGAAATTTAAATTTTCCGATTCCTTAAACGGTAGCGCCACTGTATAGCTACCAGTAGTATTTCGAAAAACCGAATTTTTATATAAGTTTTCACATTTTATATCGTCCGGCGATTTTTGCTTAATTTCCGGTACATTTTCTAATTCCCAAAATTTTTTGAGGGATGCCTCTAATGATGATTCCGAATTAATTAGAAATGTGTGCTCATCACTGGATGGAAAATTTATTCTTCCCATGATCACCCACTCAAAGGCAGTATCAATAGCTGTGGGCTGTCCTGGACCACCGATTATATGATCCGACTTTACAATTTGACTATAAATTTCGGCACCCAACAGCATATCGATTTCTCCTGGCATATTAAAACTAGGATCAGCCAAATTTAAATTAGAAATGTTCGACCATTGTTTATACGAAAAATGCCTCGACGGCATATCAGACGATATACGAGGTAATACGATTGCATCGACTACAAATCTAGGATGTTCACTCATTTTAGGAACTATAATACAAGTGGTTTTTCCTTTAGGCATTATAGCTTGAGACTGACTAATACCGAAAATTTGATTAGCGCAATGAGTACGTTTTAATCCTAGGCGAAGGCAGCACTTTTGAGTAATAATACACGAAGTGCTAGCAGTATCTAAAATGGCCCTGATTGTTTGATAATTACCCCTACAATCAAGAATCCTAATAAGAACAGTTGACAATAAAACTGTATAATTAGTATAAATTGCGAGTGAAGTCTCATTAGCATTTTTATTTTGTTGAATTTCATTCGAAAATTCAACTCTCGAAGTACTAGGAACGCCACTGTTAGGCGACGCCGTAGAACGCTGACAGTTACCTGTATTAATTGCAAGGCCCGCAGGCGACTGATCGCCGCTGTCGAAATGTAAAAACGTAGAGTGCCTTCCCCTGCACCGCGAGCAATTCGCGCGGGCGGTACAATTTCGGACACTATGAGAACCGCGGAGACACTTAATACAAAGTCTATGTAATTTTACAAGTTCATATCTTTCCTTAGGGGGCTTAGATAAAAACTGAAAACACTCAGAAATGGAGTGTTGTGAATTACATATAGAACATTTTTCAACGTTACGTTGTTCACTAGTAAGAAATGTTGATTTTTCAAGCGACGAATTATTTATACGAAAATTTGTTTTTTGCATATTATTATTAGTATTACGAGACGATTTATTTTCAGTAGCGTAAATTTTAACTGACTCTAAAGCTTTAGCTTGCCCGGTAAGAAAATCAGTTAAATTGCCGTAAGTGGGCATTTCTACGTCACTATATTTTTTCTCAAATTGAGTGCGAGTATTGTTATCTAATTTTTGCAACAAAATTGTGAACAGTAAAAAATCCCAGCCATCTGTGTTAAATTTTAAAGTTCTTAGGGCACTCAGATTTTCCGAAAAAGTATCTAAAATTTTACGAATACCCGACGCGGATTCTATGTTTAATGACTGACAAAACAATATTTCATTTACATGAATACTAGCTAAACGACGCGAATTAGCATACCGAGATTTAAGAATTTCTTTTGCTATATCGTAGCTAGTATCAGTCAAACTGAGTTGTTTTATTAGAGAATACGGTTCTTTACTCAATGTTGAAATTAAGTACGTCAGTTTTTCCACAGATGAGAGTGCGTCATTTTTATCAATTAAAGAAGAAAATAGGTCCCAATAAGGTACCCAATCTTGTACTCTACCATCGAAATGTTTTAACTCTATTTTTGGTAGTTGTACATTTTGTTTTACATTAGGTTCCGACTTTTCGACCTTAGGAAATAATTTATTATAAATTAATTTAGTTTCGAAATATGTTTCCTCGAATTTAGAAAACGATTTGTTAAGCTCTTCGACTTTTTGGGCGCTATTTACAAGATTAAGTATCAATTCATGGTACTTTTCGAAGTCTTGCATATAGTACTCAATTTTTTCATATCGGAATCTAAACGAATCTAGATATTTTTTATCTGCTTTAGCGTTCTTTGCAACCGCGTATAGCGATTCCAAACGACTTGATGAACCCCTACGCTTGGCAGTATAGGCGTCTAAAAGAGCAAGTGTAGCAGCGTCAGCACCGTCCGTCATCTTGAGAAAGATAACTTAAAATATCCAAAAGGATTAGTCCTTAAGCGAACGAGGAGTGGAATACAAATGTTTAAATTGAGATAGGTCAAGAACCTAAAATAAATCAAAACAAATAAAATGACTTTTTTATAATAAGTCAACGAACTGATTTTATGAAATAAATTCAAAGTTTTCTCTTTTCAATAATACTGAAAAGAACGAGATAGAAAATACTCCAATAAAGTGCAAAATTATACCCAAATTAAATTTACACGTTTTTTGCCCAATACAAAAAAACGCGTTACTTATCGCGATAAACCACGTGATTTGTACGATTTCGTATGTGGAACCGTATCGAGGGTTTACGCGCTAAAGTACCAAATTTTTTAAAAGTTGAAAATTCAAAGTTTTTCAAAATTTACGAAAACAAAATTAGGGCCGTAAGATCCGGCTCGAAGGACCATTTAATGTTTGAACATTAACAATTACGAATGGACTGCGTTCCAAAATGTTTATGAAGTTAGGGAAATAAGGAATCTATGTACTTACGGTTTTTGATGTGTGACCCTCGATGAGTGGTAGCTACCTTGATGATGTTGAATTCAGCACATAGATGCGGATAGGTTTAGGATGTTAGGTTTTTCTTTACACAACGACACGAAATAAGGCATAGATTTAGCCTGAAGTTAACTTTAACCGAAATTTGTAACGCACTGGTACAAATCGAGATAACTCCGATACTAGCGAAACGAACGATTCAAATTCTACGAGAACAATGCTACCAACCTAATGATATTAAAATTTAAAACTAAACTACTTTCGCGACAGTTATTTGCGCTACCGCGAAATACAAAATATTAATTACTAAAACTAAAATAACGAAATAAAAAATAAGCGAATTCTTAACATACTGTATACGACGCACTTGTAGAATCACATTTGAGATATGGAATTCTTGGCTGGGGTGGAGTATATAATAACCATTTAAATGACTTGGAAACTGCACAAAAAAGGATACTTAAAATAATTTATAATACCCCTATAACTTACCCTTCCGATGAGCTTTTCCAACTATCAAGAAAGATGGATTGTAGACAATTGTATCACCTAAGTCTCTTGATTCATACACATGCTGAAAAAAAAGAATTTAAATTAGTAAATACAAGAAGAAATAAATACTTACCTATACCAAAGGTGCACAAAACTATTGGTCAACGTAACGTTAATTATCTGGGTCCTAAAGCTTATAACGACCTACCTGAAAATATAAAAAACATATTAGTTACTAAATCATTTAAAAAAACCTGCAAACATTATATATTACAACAACCTAGACAATATTCTAATAACCTAATAGATTTAAAAAATGCTTACCAATAAACAATTTCTAGTCAAACAATTACACAAAAAAATCTAAAATACTTATTAACAAATAGTCCTTAGTCACTCAACTTACTTAATTAACAAAATGTAGTACCTTTTAAGCCTTTTTATGTATTTAATTTTAATTTTATATGTAATTTTGATTTTTAATTTATTTATCTAGTTATGTATTTTTAAGTCTTATTTTATGTTAATTTAATTTTATTTGTATGTTTTAGTTTTTAATTTATTTATTTACTTTTTTGATTGTTTTTGTTTTGTATCTTTGTCTTTATTTTTATTAGTTGTTATACATTAGGTTAGTCTAGTTTTAGTTTTTAGTTTAATATATTATTTAAATTTTACACTGCACACACAAATAAGCTAGACTTATTTACGTGCATACTATGCATATTTATTGTAAAATAGGCTTATTACAATAAATATTATTATTATTATTATTATTATTGTTACTAATACGATAATTTATGTGAGCGGCTTTTTTTAGTTTGACTTGTTTTTGAAGGTTAAAGCTAAACCATTTGGGAAAATTGTTTTTCTTATATCGTTTGGTTGGTACATATAGAGATACTCCGCAGTAAAGTATTTCATAAAATAAGTTGGTAGCTTGTTCTATATTTAAATTAAGAAAGATATGGTCCCAATCGAAATTTGACAGGTAATCGTTAAGATAAATGTAGTTTGCGTTTTTAAAGTCCTGGTAGAATTCCGAATAATTTAAAGAGTTACTTTTATGTTCAATATAGATATCAAAGCAATAAGCAACGTGGTGATTTGAGTATTTCATTAGGGGATCTACAGGTAGTCTTATATCTATATTTGGCAAGCTAGAGAATAGCAGATCAAGATAGACATTGCTGTTGTTGGGTATTGTATTGATTTGCAACATATTTAAAAAATTATAAGTGTCAGCTAAAGTAGTGGTTGATGTCGAATTACTTTCGACATAAATTAAATTATTACGAATTTTTCAACGGGCATCAGGTAAGTTAAAGTCTCCAAAGACAACTAACTTTGAGTCTGGATGTACCAGAGAGATATCTTCCATCGTTGAACAGTGATCATCATAAGAAAGTGTAGGTGATGCAGGTGGTATGTGTGATTATAATGTTTTTTTTCGAAGTTGACAAGGTATTTATTTGAGATATAGTTAAATATTGCTTGTTTTTGCTGATATGTCAATCCGTCATTTGTGCTTTGATGCAAGTCGATAATTTTATTGGTTTCGATATATTTTACGTTCGTACATGATTTAATAGCACTATATATATATTTAAATTTTCTTTTTCTATAAAGTTGTTTAGCACTATGCGGTTTGCTATATGTGGTGTTTCAACTATTATAATATTTGTATTGCTATAAGCTTTAAAAAAGTTTTCTATATCGCTTGGGGTAGTAATTTTGCCCTTGACAGCTTGGCAATTTCCAGGGCATATAATAAGATAGTCGTTTTTGGTAAGTAAGCTGATTTGTCTGGATCTATCCGATGTTAACTCTTCAAAAGAAGCGTTTACTTGGTATTGGCAGTTAATATCGTATTTCTTTGAAGTTATGGTTTTTAGAAATTTACTGTAGTTGTATCCACCCGCATTAGCAAGGATAACAATTTGATGTTTTTTGTCAATTTTTACATAGGGCGATTACTAATTTTGGCTGGTTTTGATTTTTCTTCATTCATCTTTACTATCTGTTTTTTTAAAGTGTTGATTTCTTCTATGGATTTTAGTGCATTCATTTCATGGTCCTGAACTTTCCTTTTTAGTTTCTCATTAAGATCGGTAAGTAGCTTAGTTTCATCTTTTAATAATTTAATATTATCCTTAATTTCGTCATATTTTTTAAATAAATTAATTTCACTGTTCGCTGCGTCTGATAATTTTTTCTTAAGGTCTAATATTATTGAGTCTTTATTTTTTATATCTTCGATATAGCTTTTTTCATTTTCGAAGACGTCTTCATTAAAATTTTGGGAGTATCTCCTCATTCTTGTTATGTAGTCATTTTTTTCTTTTAGTTCCAAGTTAGCGTCATCAATTAGTTTTTTTAGGTTATTTATTTCTTCTTGTTTTTTGTCAGTGTCACCTTCCGTGGCACATAATAAAGAGCAGTAAACTTTGTGCTTGTCAATTACCATTAGTCCTCTAGAGTTTTTTAGACATCCTTTATGGAAGACATTATGACAGTTTAAACAAAAGTAATTTAAGAATTCTTTAGGACAACATTCGTACATTTTGATAGTTTTTATTAAATTTTTATATATATTTATTTATTAATTTATGATAATTATGTTGTAGTTTTTGTCAATAAACAAACCATTATTATTATTATTATACTAAAAAAGTGGTTTTATTGTTGATTTTTCTTTTACTGTCCCCAAGGAAAGTCTTGCGTTAGTAAAAAAAAATCGAAAAAAATATATTGCTTTTTTTACGTTTCTGGACGTTTTATATCCAAAAAATATGATTTCCGTCAAAAAAAAATTCGTCGGTCTGTCTGTGTATCCGGGAAATTTGTGACCACGATAACTCACGAACGCTTCGGGCTAAATAGTTCAAATTTGGACCATATGTTGATTATCCAAAGTTAGAGCCTGGGATTGTTTTTGGTCAAAAACAGATTGGGGTAAAATGGGGTAAAAACTATTTTTTCAAAAACATGTTATTTTAATTTATTTTTCGTTTTAAGAAAAAAGACACATAAAAACAATTTTTTTTGAATTTTTTGTTTTAAACAAAAAAAAATTTTTTTCGTTTTTGATTTTAATGAACCTAGGCATATATGGGAAAGTATTATTTTGTTGGCAGCAGTATTTTATTTATTTTTAATAGTATTTTTTACCAATAAACTTTGATTGAAATACCGTGATATAGGTATCAATCTTTTAAGAAAAAAATATGTGATTTAATGCTACTACGGTACCAGTACCTTCCCATTAAAAAAAAATGATTTGCCTAGATTTAAAGAACTCCAAATTAGTTAATAATCAAATAAAACGTTTCATATTTTTCCTAAGAAAATTACTAAGCCAAGAATAATTTTGAATATTTTAAAGCTAACTAGATTTAAAATTACAAATTTAATTAAAAAATTACATGTTCTGTCAAAAGCTGACAAATTATACATGGTTGTACTCAGAAATTCTGAGTCAGAATTTAGTTTTTAATCAAAATATGTAAAAATATACAGGATGTTCTATTTAAAAATCAAAAGTTAATGTAATTTTCGGACAACCGGGTCAAAAAAGTCCAACCGGAGGTCACATAAACTTTTTTATAATGTCAAAAAATGCAGTTTATTCAATTATTTATATCCGCCAAATTTAATTTTGATAATTTAATAAACAAAACATTTATAGGGGTGTACCACTATTTTGTGGCACCCGGTATATAAATCAAATTATATTAATAGACTTTTATATAAAAATTAAAAAAAATGTCATATGTCTTACCGATACAAAACTATGAATTTTTAAATATTTATCGAAAATTCAAAAAGCAAAATTTTGAAGGTTCGTAATTTCCAAAATATTCAAAATTTTGAAAAATCCTTTAAATTGCAATATTTTGGAGTGTAGTACCACAACATATCCAAACTTGAAAAAATCAAAAAAAAAATTCGCAACTACTGATCGATTTGAAATGGAATGTGCATTTAGCTCAGTTTCGAATGTTCACTAAAATTAGCTTTTTTCGAGACCATTGCTACAAAACACTTTTTTCAAAATCGATATGGAGCTAGGTGTTAAAAGTTGTGGTTATGGATGCTTAAATAAAATAAATAAATAAATAAATAATTTAATTTCCAAGAAATATCCAGTTACAACATGACATTGATACAATATACAACAGCACATTTAAAAGAACATTTAGAGAAATGTAGTCATATTTTAAAATAATCTGAAAGCAGTAGTAGAGATCATTTCAAAAGGTAGCACTTAGAGAATGGCGTCTCACTAGCTTCAAAGACCGCAAATGAGGTCAACTATCATTTTTAACTTAGTATGTAAAAAACTCATTTAATGTGTATGGCTCGACGCTGCATACATACTTAAAAAGTTGTTTTTTAAATATTCGTTGGTTATGTTTTATTTTCTTTAAATCAGAGGGTAATTTATTAAAAAATTGTATTGATGAATAAAAGGAACCCCTTTCATAAATTGTTAATCTGTGCTTTGGTATATTATAGTCCAGTATTCTGGTAGAGTTGCTTTTAACTGATTCAAATAAATTTTTATTTTTAATTAAGAACATAACTGACTCATATACATATAGGCCTATAACAGTAAGGATATTGTTTGACTTAAATTTACCTCTGCAGGTTTCTCTAAAGTTTAATTTAAAAATATTTCTTAACGCTCTTTTCTGTGATACTAAAATAGATTCAATGTCTGAGCACTTTTCCCAGAAAATAATACCATACCTTAATAAACTTTCAAAATTTGAGAAATATACCACTTTAAGAGTGTTAATGTCTAAATAATTCCTCAGCACAAGGAGTGAGTAGGAAACTCTGTTTAATTTGATTAATAAATGACCCACATGTATACCCCAACTTAGGTTTGCGTCAATATGGAGACCCAGAAACTTTAGGCTTTGTGATAACTCCCTCTCTTAATCATTTAATACCATTTTTGATCTGGGTTGATTTTTTAATTTAAAACACATAAAGTTAGTTTTATCTTCATTTAAAAGTAATTTATTTTGTTTCAACCAGTTTTTAACAATGGTAAAAAGAGTTTCTGTTTTTGAAATAATATTTTGTGTATCTGACTTGACAAGATAGTTGGAGTCATCAGCAAAACTCACCAGAGTCTGGTCTCCGTCCTGCAGGGTCACATATAGGTCATTTAGAAAAATGACAAAAAGTAGTGGCCCCAATATACTTCCTTGCTTATTAACAGGTTAAAATTTTATTTGAAAATTTTGGTATCTTGAGTCTGCGCATTTAGCTCAGAGTTTCGAATTTTCACTTAAATTAAGCTTTTTTCGAGTCCACTGTTACGTGTTTGATATTTTGATAAATTACATAAGTTTTAATTCTATTGGCCGAAAATTTTTTTTTGCCTTAATCATATTATTTTTTCTTGAAACGTCGAGAAAAATAAGGAACAAAAAAAAATATGTCTGTCGGTCGGTCGAACTGTCTGTATCCACGATAACTTAATAACGCTTTGAGCTAGCGATTTGAAATTTGGTATGCGGATGTATTTTTATATTATCTTTTATAAGTTCGTATTTCAGCAAAATCGGTTGGGGGTAAAAGTATTTTTTTTTACATTACATTTTTGTTTTGGTCGTATTTTTTTAATTATTTACAATAGAAGAAAAATTTTAAAAACCGCATGAAAGGAAAAATAAAATTACATAAAAAATGTTATTTCCATTTTTTGTCCAAGCAACAAAATAGCTAAAAAATTGGACAAAACGTTTAGTTATTAAAGAATAATTAGACTTTTTGTCCACTTTTTACCTGCTTTGTTGCTTGGGTGGCGATCAGACGTTGATCCAATGGCGGGCTGACTTTAAAAAGCGATGATCATTTACCATCACTTTACCACCCGTCGCACTATGTCGTATTTGGGGTCTAAAAGTGACCAAAACTATAGCTACCCATCATGATGGTCATATTTCATGCAAATGTCTTTTTTAACAGTAAATAAATGTTTTTAGACATGTTTACTTTCCCCTGAGTACCCAGAGGGAAAGCTTTGCGTTAGAAAAAATAAATAAAAAAATATTGTATTTTTTTCACATTTATCGACGCAATTTATATGCAATAAGTTAATTTCCGAAAAAAAAATCTGTCTGCCGGTCTGTCTGTCAGTCTTCTGTAAGGAAAAGTTTCTATCCACAATAACGCGAGAACGCTTTGGTCTAAGGACATCAAATTTAAAACAAAATTTCCTTATCCTTCTCGGCTGGCATTGTTTTTGATAAAAATAGGAGTGGGGTAAGGGATCAAAAGATTTAAAATCTATTTTTTCTACAACTTTTGTTTTTAATTTTTTTGATTTTTTGACAAAAGAACTTTTTTTAAGATAAAAAATTTTAACAAGGGCTTAAATTAATTTTTGCCATACATGTTTTATTTTCTTTTTTTAGCAAAAAAAACTTATAATAAGATACTTAAAAATATATACAGGGGGTCCAAAAGTCACCCCCCCTCTTAACTTTTGAACCAGTTGAGATATCGACTTCAAATTTGGAACTTTTAAATAAGACAACTTAAACTATCTTTTAGCATATATTTAATACTTTCAGCTCTTAAAATGTGGACAGGGGGGCATGGGGGCACATTTTTTTAAATGGAAAGGAGGGTCGTGTAATACATCATTTTAAAGCTTATAAAATTCTCCAGTTAACTCCATATTTTTAGATTTAAAAAGTCCAAATTTTTTGGGTTTAAAATGGGGTTGAAAATGGGTAATAATGTCAAAATTCCTCTAAAAAAAAAACAAATAATTTTTTAAAAATGCCTAATTTCATCATAAATAAAAATTTATAAAAACAGCTTAAAAAATCGAATGTTTTAGCACAAAAAAATGAAAAATCAAAACCTTAAAAAACATTTTTAAAAAATTTAAAAATGTTAGTTTATATAGAGAATTTTATAAGCTTTAAAATAATGTATCACATGACCCCCCTTTCCATTTAAAAAAATGTCCCCCCATGCCCCCCTGCCCACATTTTAAGAGCTGAAAATATCAAATATATGCTAAAAGATAGTTTAAGTTGTCTTATTTAAGAGTTCTAAATTTGAAGTCGATATCTCAACTCGTTCAAACGTTAAAAGGGGGGGGGGGGGTGACTTTTGGACAGCACTGTATATATTTAAGTTTAAATAAATTAAGTTATATAGTTTCGGGGAAAGTACTGTTTTGTTGGCAGTAACATTGCTACGTAGGGTTAAAATAAACTATTGGGCTTAAAAAAACTATGTATCATTAAAAAAATGTTTCAATAAAAGTAAATTAAAACTAAAATTTACAACAGTAAAATTTTTGTGCAAACTGAAAAGGTTTTTTTCATTCTATTTGGACATATAAGGAGGTTTTGGGGTTGAGGGTGGTTTTGATCCTTAAAATGCATTTTTAAAAGGTAATATACTTTAAAACAATTTTCTACCGGTTTTTACTTGCTATTAACATCACATAAAATTAGATTTTTCTAAAAAAAATAGGGAATTTAAGGGGATTTATTTTTATTTTTTTTTTTAATTTTAATGGTTGATCTAACTAAATTGGTAAAATTATAAATAATTATTTTCAAAATTTCAAAAAAAAATATTTTTGGGAATTTAACGGGTTATATAACAAAAAATTTTGATTAAAAACAATAAATTGAAATAATCTTAATTAATTTTTTAAATTTTAATGGCTGATCTAACTAAATTAATAAAATAATAAAAAATTATTTTCAAAAAATCAAAAAAAAAAGAAAAATTTAGTTTTGAGGACTTTTTTCAATTTTGCCGTCATTTGCCGAAAATGCCACTCTTGTAAGGTTTTAAGGTACGTATTAACATACACTTTAATGTACAATTTATTCCCAAGCACTCTCAAGCACCATAACGTTTTGATTTTTTTTTTCATTAAAAAACATGTAAAAAAATAGGTTTAATTTAGATCACCCTGTAAGTGCCCGGATTCCATATTTTTTGTATATTTATTAATAAATCCTTAAAACAGTATCTTTAAGCATTTGACCAAATTTAGTGTTAAAAGTAGTAAATATACAGAAATTGCAGCAAATAAAGTAAATGCAAGTTTACAGTATGAAATTTGAATTTTTTGCACTGGTTGGAAAAAAAGTACGCCACTGTCACAAAGCATTTTTAATAAAAAAAATATCCAAGCTTGATGAAGGAAAGTCCAAATAATAATTGTTAGTAAAAAATTTCAGTCTATTTCCAACTTCATCTCATAGGTTTTGGTCACTTTTAGACCCCGAATACGACATAGTGCGTCGGCCGCCCAACCATTGTTTATTGGAAAAATGCATCTTAAAAAAATATATATTTTTTTTGCTATTTTTGATAAATGCTCGGATAATTGTATTTATTTAATTCTGCACAAATCCAAATTTCCTACTTCACATTTAAATTTCCCACTGTACAATATTATGTTTGGTTATAAATGCACGTTAAAATAACCCTTGCCGAATAGGTAACGATAGTTCATCGTTTTAAAAATCCAGTTGTCTACTGGATGTAGCTTGGCAAAATAAGTCCATTAAAAAACGATTGAGCTCCGATAGCCTATCTGGTCGACGAAATTCAAATTTCTATCGGTCTGTATTGGATTTAAATGGACTATAATCATTCCGATTGAACCATTAGGAACCATTAGATTCCGATAGAATCCCCTATAGTTTTCTAATGGACTTTATTTTTTAAACAGGGCTGGTGGTTTTTTGAGAGAGAAAACATAATCATTTAAATATAAAAACGTTGAAATCAGGAGATTTTAGGAAAGAAAATTATTTTTGAATAATAAGGGAATTTTAAAAAATTACCCTTTTACATGAAAAAATGGCTTTATCAGGGTAAAAACATTGCAAAAATTGACGTATGAAGCTTATTTATGCTACAAAAAAGGTTACTTAGAAATTTTTCTCATGGCCCATTTTTTTTTTAGAAATTAATTGCTAGGTACCATGTACCAATTAATGCCCCATATTTACATATAATCACAATCCTATAAAATGTAAAAAAAACACTTTATTTCGATAAAAGAGTATTTGGCCAAAAAGCTTAATAATATGTACAAATTGCTTTGAAATGTGTTTATTTTTATGACTGGGTGTTGCGGATTGTTTTTTCAGATTTTTAAAAATAAACTTTCTAAACTTTTTTTTGAAAAAAAAAACTTTAATGTGTTTTATGCAACATAATATAACACACTACAAGGCATTTTGAAAACATTTTTTATTTATTTGCTACAAAATTTATATTTTATTTCAGTTTAATGAATTTTTTTAACTGTTGCTTTGTCTAGTGTTTTGGTGGTTAACCCTTTGGGTTTCTGGTAGTTTTCGCCTAACGGGTAGCGACAAGGTAATAGATGAGCATCGTACCTCCCCTCAATTTTTACTCGCCGAATTATGTGTGAAAAGATTTTGCAGTTAAAAGTCTCAATCAAAACACATGCCAAATTAAAATGTATACATAGTTATAATTTGTGGTGAAAAACTAAATTGTAGGTAATATAACATCAGCATAAGGATTGGTCACTTAAAATGAAGAGGGTCTTTTTTTAATTTTTTTTCACATTTCCTAAAGGGTAGTTAATATACCCTCAAATTTTTATTTCGCGAGTTCTGAACTAGGCTGTATGTAGTAGGTGCCTAAAAGAAAACATTATAATCACTTTAGAGAGGATGTATCCTTTAGGGAAATACTTTTATTTATATAATTTATTTATTTATTTATTTATTTATTTTACAACATAACAGGACATACGTCCCTTTTACAAAGTTGTTATAATAAACTATGAAGTAATACACACACACACATTAATTTTTAAGTTTTTAAAAAAAAAACTATCTTTAATTTAATTTTTTATTGTTATACAACTTCTTGTAAAGTAAAAATTGAAACTAAGACACGCTGTAAAATAAAATATAAATTGTAAAACCAATTTTCACAAAACGGACATACTATGTCTAGCGTGAAATTACTGTAAAATAACTATTGTAATTTTTTTCTTACGATAAATAAATGAATTGAATTGAAAAAAATTGAATTGAAAAAAAGATATAAATACAATAGAGACTTATATAAAAAAGAAAGAAAAAAACAAGATTTGCATAAAATATTAATACTTAATTATATGAGAAAATATGATTTATAATTCTACAGCATAACAAACAGATCTTAACGAATTAATATTTGTAAAAAATAAATCTAGAAAACTTCCAATGCGTTCGTAATTGGAACACATGATATATAAAGGCGAAAACATTAGAATATTGGTACGAGGTGTTTTTAGGTAAAATAAAGTTCTATTCCTAGTACTAACGGATGGAACGTGAAATTTGAGTTTATTTAATAAGTATGGACAGTCAATAATATTATGAAGTAATTTATACAAAAACGCTACACTATAATAAAAACGGTGCGAAGCCATATTTACAAAACCAAATCTCTGCAGTAAACTTTTGGTAGGAGTATTAAGCGCAGGGTACTCATTATATGTTTTTAGGTACAGATACCTTAAAAACCTTTTCTGAACCTTCTCAATGTTGTTTCTGTGAATTTCATGTTTAGGGTTCCAAATAACTGCACCATAGTCCAACTTGGACCTAACGAATGCATTATATAGCACTGTAAACGTGTGAGTATTTTGAATACCCTCAGAGTTACGAAAGATAAAACCTAATGATTTAAAAGCTGCTGAAGTTGTTTTATTTATATGATCAACAAAGGATAATTGCGGATCAAAATGTATTCCTAGGTCTTTCATAAGATCAGGTCTAGAAAGAATAGAACCAGTTATGTTATAATTATAAATTATAGGTACTTTTTTCTTGGTAAAGGTCATAACGTTACATTTGGATACATTGAGAGGAAGACGATTTCTTACACACCATTCGTGTAGTCTATTTAAATCATCTTGGAGTTCAATAGCATCATTCACACAAAAAATCTTTTTAAACATTTTAATATCATCTACATAAATAAGACATAGATATTTAAGAATGCATGCAATGTCGTTAACAAAAAGTATAAACAAAAGAGGTCCTAGGACCGTCCCCTGAGGGACTCCGGAGGTGGCAGTGAAAAGAAAGGATTTGAAACCACGATATTGAACGTATTGAATTCTTCCAACTAAATACGATTTAAGAAATCTAACGTCAAGTCCAAGCTTTTCAAGAATAAATAACAAAACTGGATGATCTAAAGTGTCAAAGGCTTTCATGAAGTCAGTGTATACTACATCTGCTTGACTATCTTCATCCAGCGCTTCAGAAATGTATCAAGTAATGCACGCCAGGTTAGTCGTTGTAGAACGTCCTGGTACAAAACCATGCTGAGAGGGGTCAATAGCAAGACAGTTCTTTAAAATTAGTTACAAGAAGTATTACGGTAATCAAATGCGTAGTGCTGATCACATCATCCACTATTATAAGTTATAATTTATAACTACTCAAAAACCGGATTTGCAAAGGGAAGCTTTTACCTTTCGTACCTCAGGCCATAACAAGGGATGTATTGCTCAGAATTATTGTAATTTAATATAATTTGAAAATAAGTGGCGAACCATGGCGATAAGAATATTATCCACATTTTGTAATGGTGTATTTTAAAACTTCTTGTATTTTCAGTACAAACCTATTTGTTTTTTGCATCTTACCTTGCATGTAAATTTCGTATTGGGCCTTAAAACTAATAGACAATTATATTCAGTAAAATATTTTACCATAATAAATTCGATTTGCATGCATTTTTGCACAAGAAATACAATATGATATTATAATAAAATTATAACGGCGACAGGTTTTGTTAATCTATAAATTTTAGGTATTACTACATGAAAATTCACCATGTTCTTGTTAAAAATTTCAAAATATAACAGCATGTTTGAAATTAGTTTTTACTGACAGATGTCCAAAATGAATATTTGAAATTGTCAAAAGAAAAAATTAGGGTTGTCGACTTTAGCTAATAAGAGCTTCTCCTTCATGAGTTTTGATTCGAATTTGCGGTACCCTAATAACGAAAATAAAAAATCGTCAACCTGCGTACTGTGGGGAAAACTGAGGGGAGTTACGATGTTCATCTATTAATTTGTCGCTACCCTATAAAAATCTCAAACCAACCACCAAAACACACTAACACACAAAGTAGACAAAGCAACAACCGATCGAGTGAACCTATTTTAGACACCCTGTACTTTTTTTTTATGCAAACATAAACCCTGAATTCGGACATATTGATGAATACCCTAGAAAAAAAGGACTCTTTGGAAAAAATTCTAATAGCATTTTTTTCTATTTTTTATTAACCTCATGTGTCAATTTCTACCCCATAGAAGAGAGTAGAGTAGTAGTAGAGGGGCATAAAAATTAAGAATATTCCTTTATTATCCAGAAAAACTTTTTTCTTCCATAAAAATTCAATATCAAAGTTTTTATATGCTTAAAAAAACAAAAAGCCTTCCACGAGGGGCTGACCGCGTCTGAAATTTGTACAAAAGAGTTCCTTTTTGCAAAGAGTTCCTCGGAGTTCCTCCAGAGTTCCTTGGGAGTTCCTCATGTGTTCCTTAAGAGTTCCTCGGTAATTTTTGGCAAATAAGTCGTAGAAATTACCGCTGTGCAAGCACTACTGCCAATAAGGCACCCTCAAAAAAAAACTTTTTCCCTGGCGGTTTCAACCAAACTGGGCGCCCCTACAAAAAAAGAAGTTGGCGCCCAAAAAAATACCTTCATAAAAACAGCTTTGTCCCTGACGGTTACTACCAAACTTAGCGCCCCTTCAAATAAAAAATGGCACCCCCGATTTACCTTCACGAGAAAAAAGCTTTGTCTCTGACAGTTTCTACCAAACATGGCGCCTCTTCAACACAAAAATTGGCGCCCCAAGATTACCTTCAGGAAAAAATCTTTGTCCCTGGCGGTTTCTACCAAACTTGGCGCCTCTTCAAGACAAAAAAAATGGCGCCCCAAGATTACCTTCAGGAAAAAATCTTTGTCTCTGGCGGTTTCTACCAAACTTGGCGCCTCTTCAAGACAAAAAATTGGCGCCCCAAGATTACCTTCAGGAAAAAAGCTTTGTCCCTGACGGTTTTTACCAAACTTCCTTCAAAACAAAAAATGGCGCCCCAAAATTACCTTCAGGAAAAAAAAGCTTTGTCCCTTGTCCCTGACGGTTTCTACCAAACTTGGCGCCCAAAGGTAGGATGTTTTGTAAAGTGTGTTTGTAACTACTCATCTAGTTTGAACATAAGAACGTTAATCCACATGGTAAATAAATAATACTTGTTTCTGACCGCGTCTGAAATTTGTACAAAGGAGTTCCTTTTTGCAAAGAGTTCCTCAGG
>OY294048.1:26472984-26524251 GCA_958510825.1 Brachypterus glaber | reverse complement strand
TGTCAAAAAAAGTTGTTTATTTTACTGGGGGGAAACAAAATAGCGTATTTATTTTTTACGGATATTTTCGTTTTCAAGGTCATTTCAAGGTCGACTTTTTTAAATAGAAAAATATTTTTTTATTGTTATTTAATTTTCCTCAAAAAAATTAAAATCTTTTGTGAAAAGCTTTATTTGATCGGACTTTTAGTTGCAGAGATAACACAGCCACATACTTTGCAATGATATGATATGTTTTTTAAAGTAATGTTGAAAATGGGAGCTAACTTTCAGATTCGGCTCAAAATACTAGTCGAGTCCGTTGAAGATCCAACTTTTTAAATTTTGTCTGGCTGTGTTATCTTTGTCCAAACTAAAAGTTCAAAAAAAGTTTTTAGGAAAGATTTTTATTTTTTTTGAGGAGAGTTACTGGGTGCCTTTGTCTTTTGACCGATCTATACAAAATTTTGAATGAATATGCTCAAAACATGTCAGATTCTGTAGGTAATTTTAATTATTTAAAATATTATGTTTTTTAGTAATAAAGCTTTTTCCAAAGGGGTTATTTTAAAGCCGTGGAGATTAGAGCAAAATGTATAATTTGAAAAGTTTTCGTCTTCATAATTTTTAGTGGTCTTTCTTCAGTAGGTTTCAATTTTAATTTTAAATTATAGTTTATTTTTTATTCTTGTTTTTCTGAAAGGCTACATATTGCAATAAATTAATTTTTAAGATAAAAAAACTTATAGGCGTGTTATTTATCTGACATCTCTCAAAAAATAATCTGTCAATTTAAAAACTATTTAAAATGACCAAAAATCTGTGAAAATGTCGAACTACATAAAATAAAAATGAGGAAAAAAGTAAAAGCTGAATTGTAGATGTATATTTTAAGAAAAATGGTTACTAAATAACAGAAGTATTACTAATGAAATACGCACATTCAAAAATTTTACCATAAACTCTATGAACATAACATGAAAAATAAGAGATTGCTAAAATAAATCAAGATTTAACTATTAGCTAAATAAAAAAGTATTATATTTTCATTCCAAATAAAATTATTTTAATTTTTTAATTATAAGTAATATAAAACCATATAAGTATGGTAGGTACAGGATCTTGGTTGGCTATTTGCAATTAAAATTCCATATTCTGATTTATTGATTTAAAAAATTCACATTATCTTTTTAATAAAGGACCTTCATCTTAAGTTAACATTTCTAAAACAAGATTTTTTTTCTCCTTTTGACTACAATTATTTTCTTGTTTATCTATAATTTTTTTAATTCAAATATATTCGTTGTTTATTTATTGCTTATCTTCTTTAAAATATATATTCACAATGCTGTTTTTAATTTTGATTCGTGATTTTTAATAATTTTCAATTTGACATATTATTTTTTAGACATGTCAAAAATAATTTGAGATGAGTAACAGCCTACTCAATCCGTGTTTTTATGATATTTACTGCTATCTTTACAATTTCTAAAAAATTAATATAAAAAACAAAATACGATCTTAACTTAAAAGAAAAATATACATAACTATTAAGGAAAGAACACTTAACATAATGAAGATGAAATTTTTTTAAATTATACATTTTCCTCTAATCCCCAAGGCTTTAAAATAACCCTTTTAGAGAAGGCTTTATTACTGAAAAATATAATAATACTTTAAATAATTAAAATTATCTTACATGTTTTGAGAATATTCATTCCAAATTTTGTATAGATCGGTGAAAAGGCAAACAAGTTTTAACGGTTAAAAAAGTGGCCGGTTTTTTTGGCCCACCCTGTAAATAACAGTAAAAAATATATGTTTCTATTAAAAAAAAACAACAAAGTTAACTTAGAAATGACCTTGAAAAAGTAAATATCCGTAAAAAGTATATAAGCCATTTTGTAACCCCATTAAATTAAACAACTTTTGTCCGACATTTTTTTTCTAAAATCCATAGTATTCGAGATATTTGAAAGTTTCAGTTTAAAAAAAAACACCCGGTATACAGGGTGATTCAGAAATAAGTTGCAACATTTTAAGGGGCGATTCTAGGTCGAAAAATATGAAAAAATTTTCCATAAAGGTTGGTCCGGAAATGAGCCCTAAAGGAGTTACGACCCTCCTAAGGGTACATCTGAAAATTAGTTTTTATTTAATATCTCTGGAACCCTATACACCACAGTAACCAGTTTTTGCACATGCCTTAACATTGATAAAGGTTATGATTTTATGTAATTTTTATTTGGTAATTTTAACCATGGACATGCAAAATGGCGGGGGGGCGATGTCACCTTTTTGCCCCAAACTTTTCTCTGTAAATGTTTTGACATTTTCTCAATAAAATATTAATTTTTGATTAAAAATACATAAAAAAAGGTACACCATAGGGCCAACCGTTTTTGAGTAAATTGCAATTAAAGAGGCAATTTTACGTTCTGAGCATCAAAAATAGGAACTAAAAAATGCACCAATAAAAATTTCAATTCTAAATTAAAAACTATGAAAAAAGCTCCTATACACCTAGGTTCGAAAATCAGTTAAGAGTACTATGGCCTTTTAAAGAATAACACTTTTTAAGGGGCCGTAGCTCCCTTAAAAGCGATTTGCAGATATTTGTGTATGGATTTTTTTTTTAATAATTTTTATTGTTGCATTTTTTATCTCCTTTTTTTATGCTCAGAATGTGAAATTGCCTCTTTAATTGCAATTTTCTCGAAAACGGTTGGCCCTATGGTGTTACACAAAGAGTACCTTTTTTATGTATTTTTAATTAAAGATTAATATGCTGTACTATTGAGAAAATGTCAAAAAATATAGATAAAAAATTTGGGACAAAAAAGTGATATCACACCCTCATTTTCAATGTCCCTGGTTAAAATGACCAAATAAAAATTACATAAAATGATAACCTTTATCAATGTTAAGGCATGTGCAAAAACTCTTTACTGTGGTTTACAGGATTACAGAGACATAAAATAAAAACTACTTCTCAGATGTACCCTTAGGGTGGTCGTAACTCCCTTAGGGCTCATTTCCGGACCAACTTTTATAGGGACATTTTTTTCATATTTTTGGACCTAGAATCGCCCTTTAAAATTTTGTAACTTATTTCTGAATCACCCTGTATACTCGTAATAAAATATTATTTTTTTTTTGTTTAAAATAAAGGTAAAAAATTAAAAAATATGGCGAAGGCGCCACTTGAAAAGGAAAATATCTGAAACGCAAAAGCGTTTGAAAACTTTTATATTTTAGACGAACAGAATAGTGGAAATGGACTACACACTTTTTGTCACACTTACTTTGCCTTTCCTCACCTCTAGCAACTTCAGAACACTTCTGTGCATTCGTATGTATAATTAAACACGTTTGCGCATAAATATGTTCCACCAATCTTTACTGCGCATGATATATTTGTATATCTTTGCCAGAACACTTTGTCGTATTCGTATGTATTATTAAACACTTCTGCGCATAAATATATTCCACCAATCCTTACTGCGCATGACATATTTGTATATGTTTCCAGAACACTTTTAAGCATTCGTATATATTAATAAACTCTTCTGCGCATACTTACGTTTGTCTAAGCAGTACTGCGCATCACAACTGGTGACCGACAATTTTTTTTTGCTTGAAATGGACATAAATTATTATTAAAATTTGCAAAATACAAGCCTTTGCCTAACTAATAAAAAGACTTCACAGTGTCGTGTATTTTGTTATTTTGCTAATATCTCCAGAAGTATTGGTGCTACGAAAAAAATGGTTTTTACCTTTCTTATGGTAAATTTTATTACCTTTCTATACATGCCAAAATTATAATTGAACGATAAAAAATTTAAAAAAAAAATACCAAAAATTAACTTTTTTTGGCCCCTTTGACCCCTTTCTCCCCTACCCACATACCGCAATTTCAATCCCCGCCGAGATATTCACTACGCAAATATACCCTCCAAATTTCAAATCGCTACGATTTGTCTTTCCCGAGTTATCGTGTTCACAGACCGACAGACAGATAGACAGACATTTTTTTAACATGGTCTCAAAAGTCTTAAAAACTTCGAAAACGTCGAGAAATGTGAAAAAATCGGAAAAAAAAAATTGAAAAAAAATGTGTATTTCAATACTTTTAATTTTAGAATTCTAAAATATAAAAGTAAAAAAGAGAAACAACGGTCAGATTTTCTTAATAATATATAAAATGGAAGAATTTACATTAAAATGACATATAAAAATAAAACTTTCAAAATAATGGCGTTTTTTTCTTGAAAAAAAAAATAATTTATATAATGTGTAGTTTCTTAAAAACTATATTTCACTGCATATTAAGTGGCCGCTCTGGCGCAGTGGATACAAAGTGATACTCTAATTATCCCGGGTTCGAATCCAGCTGGCCTCATATCAGCTTTTTGTTTTTTTTTTGCTTGAACTTGTTTTTTACTTTTATATTACTAAAAATAGTAAAAAGCTACTTTAACGATAGAGTATCATGGCTAGAATATGGAGGAACAGAAGTATCTAAGCAAGTGGAAAGAGGCTGCGGTCAAGGCTCTGTCATGGGGCCAACACTTTGGAATGCCGGCCTAAAGCAGTTGTTGTCTGTTGGTCTTCAGTATGGCGAAGTAGTTGCATATGCTGATGATTTAGCATATATCGTAAGTGCTCCGACAAGAGAGACCTTGGAGACTAGAGCTAACGAAGATCTAGGCGTCATAACTGATTGGGCAGCAGACAACAAGCTCACATTTTCTAAAGAAAAGTCCTGCTTTTTACAATTTGGACCTAAACTGGTGCGCAAACCTGCAATAAGCCTCTATGGGCAAGTCATGAAAAGGGTTGAAAGCGCTAGGTACCTAGGGTTTATTCTGGATATCAAACGTAATTTTGCCTCACACATTAAGCAGAAACACTGACAGAGCTAAAACCAGCTTTTTACAAATGAGGAGTCTTACTAAGGCCTTATATAATCCCCCAGATAATTCCCTCAGAACAATATACGAACGGGCAATTGTCCCTATGGTCAACTATGGCTACGATATTTGGGGAGGATACTCAACCTATGCTAGAGCTACGAAGGCCATAGATAGTGTCAGTGGTACCTGTGCAAGAGTTATAGCAGGAACCTATGGTTCGGCGTCATATCACTCTGCATGTGTTTTAGCCAAAGTTCCTCCCTTGTCGATTACCTTGCAAGAACTTAATGCCAAGAGAAATCACAGACGTCACGTTGAGGCTATACATGGAGAACTACACCTTGAACAAGGGATTCCACGCGCTGAGGCCAATAGACTACTTTCTCAAGAGACAATACGGCAGTGGCAGACACAGTGGAACGAGGCTAGTCAGGGCAGAGTAACATATTCATTTTTTCCGGATATTGGGCGCAGAATAAATTTAGACTTTTCTCTGGACAAAGAGCTTGCACAGGTACTTACTGGACACGGTCATTTTAAAGCGCACCTAAAACGTGTAGGAAGGGAACTTAACGGAGACTGTGAGGAGTGTGGCGTTGAAGATAATCCCGTACATAGGCTTATAGAGTGCAGGTTATATACGCAACAAAGAAACTTGGTAAGAAATGTTGTAGGAGATATTCAAATAAAGACTGTTGTACAACTATTAAATGTTTCGGGGCAAATAGATTTGCTTAAAAACTTTATTGCAGACGAACATAGGATAAGAGAGTGAGTGTGTGAACAGTGGAGTGTAGTGACGATAGAGAAGAGTGCTGGTGTCCAATAAGACGGAAATATGGAGGGTTACGGAACCTCCAGCGGCTTGCCGCAAATATTAAGTGGGTTGGGGCCTTGTCCGTGCTGGCAAACTTTTGTCCGCATGGCCGGGTATTGTACCCTTGCCACCATTTTTGTATATATACAACATTACTAATTTTAATAATTATAAGAAAATAAATAAAACACCGAAAAGGGTTGCAACAAAAGGAAAGGGTTAAAAAAAAATGCAGATCACCGGATAGATAGCTTCACTGCTATCCGGGGGTGGTGGCCATCATGGTTCGCCATGGTGGGGTACTTTCAGTACTGGGCTCTCCCCTTTCCTTTTTTTTGTCTGTCTGTCTGTCTGTCTGTCTGTCTGTCTGTCTGTCTGTCTGTCTAGGCGTTATAAGTATCAACTCTTTGGTACAGGATCTGCAGGAAATTGATAGTCTGGATCTTCTCAAAAATTTTATTGCAGATGAATTTAGGGACAGAAGACAAGAACGCAATTGAAAAGCAAGCTGTAAAAAGTATAGTGTGAGTGTGCCCGTGATTAAGTGCGCGAGTGCCGGGTGGGTATTAAAGGAGGGTTACGGTACCTCCTGCAGCTGCGGCTAGTCCGCACTGCAAATTTTAAGTGGGTTTGGGCCTTGAATAAGGTATTGTACCAAACCGTGGCATTTGTATTCCATTGTATTAGGATTAATAAATAAAGATTGGGATTTCAAAAAAGGACAGGGTTACAGAGGACTGAATAGACTGTGTACTTTGTCTGTCTGTCTGTCTGTCTGTCTGTCTGTCTGTCTGTCTGTCTGTCTGTCTGTCTGTCTGTCTGTCTGTCTGTCTGTCTATCTGTCTGTCTGTCTGTCTGTCTGTCTGTCTGTCTGTCTGTGTCTGTCTGTCTGTCTGTCTGTCTGTCTGTCTAATGCAGCTTCTAGAGTAGTGATGCCCTCAGGAAAGAACGCTATCCCCAAGAAAACTTACCGAGTTCTTCTAAAATCAGACGACCCAAATGTTACTGCGGATCAATTAAAAGATAGAGTGATGAAAGGTATAGCACCAAGTAAGTTAGGATTGGAAAGACCTAGAATTTATAAAAATAGAGAAGGAGTGGTTATCGAAACCGATAATGATAAAACAGCGGAAATTATTCAGGCACAGGAAGTCAAAGATCTCAAGGTACAGGCCTCCCAATTAAACAAACTTAAACCTAGATTAGCTATTTTTAATGTGCCATCAGGTATTACCGAAAACGAATTAGAAGCTGCTATAAAAGAAGAAAACTTCCCAGACGTTGACATTGGTTCCATTAAGCCTGTATATAAGTTCGGCAAACGAGATAGACACTACGTTCACTGGGTGGTGGAAGCAGATCCTAGTACTAGAGTGGTGCTCCTTGCTCGAGAAAGAATCGGTATACAGTGGCACACCTGCGGTGTAAAAGACCATGTGCAAGTATCGCAATGTTTTAGATGCTTAAAGTTTGGACATATTGCCACTAAATGCGATCCTGCCAAGCATGATCCAGCCTGCAGATTCTGCCTAGAAAAGCACGATTCGAAGACATGCCCCAAGAAAGACAAGCCAGATGAAGCTATTTGTACTCTTTGTACAAATTACAATAACAATAAGAATGCCAGGGACGACGTTAAACACACAGCAGGTTCGGCTAAATGCGGAGTGATCAGGAGAAGGTTGCAAGAGCAGGTGGAAAACACCGATTACGGAACTCCATAAATTGAGTTCCTATAAGGCAGGTGCACTCAATATTGGCCAAATAAACCTACAAAAGTCACGTGCAGCAACCTCCGAAATGATCACCTCAGCTATCGACAAAAGACTTGATATCCTTATTGTACAGGAGCCTTATAGAACAAGAGGAAACAGCGAAAACTACTATATACCCTACTGCAGCAAACACAAAGTATTCGCTAGTATAGATAATGATTTCAGGGCCGCTGTCATCATACTTAACCCCACACTAGATGGCATACTGGTTAAACAGCATACCTCCAACAAGCAGTGCGTAGTCAGAGTTAAGTATGAAGACTTTAGCTTTACAGTCGTATCAGCCTACTGGCCACCTGCTAATACTCAGAGGGATATTTCTACGGATCTTGAGAATCTAAAAGAGGCACTTGCTTTAACCACGGACCCACTTATTGTGATTGGTGCAGACTCTAACGCTAGAAATAGATTATGGTACTCCGACGCAAATGACACTAGAGGTAACGATGTTGCGGATCTTCTGGCTGAAAGAAACCTACATGTAGTAAACCAACTGGGTTATCCAAGTACGTTCAGCAATCACCAGGGCACCAGTAATATTGACATCACTATAACTACAGACCTAGGACTACATAAAATTACGGACTGGAAAGTACATCCTGACAGTATAGGCAGTGACCACAGGCTTATTACTTTCAGCCTAACCACTAACTTGCCTCTTAATCAGAGGTTTAAATGGGTTAGGAGTAAAACAAACCTGGATAGAAACCTGGCGGTAGATATGGCTGCTCGAGGTATTGAGGAAATCGAAGACAGTCTAATCCTAGAGGATTCAGTAGCATTAGACAATGCAGCAGATCGCCTCACCTCTTTATTACAGAACATCGCAGATACATGCTTTCGAAAGAGAAAGTTCTTCGCTTGTAAACCTACGTGGTGGAATGACCAAGCCGAGGAATGCAAGAGAAAACTTCATGCAGCTAGAAAGACCTACCAGAGAGCAAGAGGGGACGACAGGGACAGGTTAAGAACGTCCTATGAAGAATCGAAAGAAACCTACTCTTTAAAGATTGAAAGCATCCGCCTAAAGTCTTGGAATAACTTCGTGACAAATGAGCTCAATACTTCTCCCTGGAGCCTTCCATATAAACTAGCTTCAAAAAAACGAGGCTTCAGATCTGTAGAATCAACAGTTAGGGAAACGGATGGACAGTACACAGTGGGTAGAGAGGATACTGCGAAAAGGATAATCGATAATTGGGTTAAGGAGGATAACGAGGAAGATGATACCGAGCAGCAAACGGAGCTTAGACTAAGATCAAGATACATCACGACAAACCCCGCCCCCATAAGGGAAGTTTCTACAGACTAGGTTATGTTCTACATAAGAAACCTAAATAACAAGAAAGCACCAGGGCCGGATAACATTCCCGCTATACTTTTAAAAGTAATAGGCCCTGTTATAGCAGACTTTACAGGGAACTTTTTAACGCTTGCTTAAAAATCGGACACTTTCCTAAAATTTGGAAAAATGGAAAAATCGTGATGATACCTAAGGCCGGAAGTAGTAAAGAGGGTCTTGAAGGATGTAGACCCATTACTTTACTCTCCTTTGTAGGAAAGATTTTGGAAAGAGTAATTAAGGCTAGGCTTGAAGTGACTGAAAATTTATACGGAAATCAGCAGCACGGCTTTGTTCAAGGGAGAAGTACAATAAGCGCATGTAAAGCCACTCTTGATGCAATAGACGCTCAGCCACACAGACACAAGATTATGGTTCTATTAGATATTCAGGGAGCATTTGACAATATTTGGTGGCCTACAATAATAAACTCTTTAGCCGAATCTAATGTTCCAAATGGAATCCTCAAAATAATCAAAAGTTATTTTAAGGATCGGGTTTCTAGTCTGGAATACGGAGGGGTCAGAGTATCTAAGGTGATAGAAAGAGGCTGTGGCCAAGGATCAGTCATGGGACCTACTTTGTGGAACTCTGGACTCAAAATGCTACTTTCCATTCCTTTGCAATATGGGGAAATTATAGCTTACGCAGACGATCTGGCATACGTCGTAAGCGCACACTCCAGAGACCAATTAGAAGCTAGAGCCAATGCTGACTTGACCAGGATCACCGACTGGGCATCTACCAACAAGCTTCAATTTTCCAGGGATAAATCGAATTACCTGCACTTTGGGCCTTTGGTAGGATGTATGGTAGGATCATCAGGAGGGTGGAACAGGCAAGGTACCTCGGCATTATTTTTAACAATAAACTTAATTTTGTACCCCATATTAAGCATATTTCTGATAAGGCAAAAAGCTCTTTTATGCAAATAAAAAGCCTCACAAAAGCGATTTATAGTCCTCCTGAAAATGCTTTAAGAACTATATGTTCCGATGGTAAGGTATGGATACGAAATATGGGGTAGATATGCCGTATACGCCAGAGCCAAGATAGCTATTAATAGCGTAAGCGGAACCTGTGCAAGAATTATAGCTGGAACTTACTGCTCCACGTCATACCAAGCAGCTTGCGTACTGGCCAAGCTACCGCCATTAACACTAGTTTTGAGCGAACTTGAGGCTAAAAGGCGCATTAGAAGGAGGGAGAATGTCACGTTCGGTGAACTAAATCTTGAACCAGGCCTATCTAGAAACGAGGTTAATAGATTACTCAGGGTAGAAACCAATAGACAGTGGCAAGAAATCTGGGATGAAGCAGAAGAGGGTAGGGTAACGTACTCTTTCTTCCCAAGTATCACTAGAAGACTAAACACCAACTTTTCGTTAGACAGGGAACTGGCACAAATTCTGACTGGGCATGGTCATTTTAAAGCTCATCTAAAGAGAGTCGGCAAAACTAGAAACAGTAACTGTGAGGTGTGCAATATGAAGGATGACCCGCTCCATAGGCTAGAAACTTGCGTACTGTATGAAAGAGAAAGGCTAGCAGTTATAACTTTAGTGGGAGCAGTTCAGGTGGCCTCAATTGTGGAAGAACTTCAGAATATGGGCAGGCTAGATATACTTAAGAACTTCATCGCAGAAGAATTCAGGATGAGAGAGAGACGGTGAAATTAATATGTGCGAGATTGCGAATGTGTATGTGCGCGTTGGATAGTGGAGTTGTGTAAGTTCGTGTTAGTATTAAGCAGTGCAAGTTAGTACTATAGAGTGGTGTAAAGGAGGGTTATGGTACCTCCTGCGGTTATGCCGCAAACCTTAAGTGGGATAGGGCCTTCCTGTAAGGTACTGTACCTATCTCTTCCCATGTAAGAAATTAAAATAAAGATAAAAGAAAAGAGGTAAGCAAAAAAGGACAGGGCATTAGAGGACTGAGTAGATAGAAAACTACTATTCAGGGGTGGTGGCCACCATGGTTTGCCATGGTGGGGTACCTTCAGTGCTGGGCTCCCCCTTTCCTTTTTTTTTTTTTTGTCTGTCTGTCTGTCTGTCTGTCTGTCTGTCTGTCTGTCTGTCTGTCTGTCTGTCTGTCTGTCTGTCTGTCTGTCTGTCTGTCTGTCTGTCTGTCTGTCTGTCTGTCTGTCTGTCTGTCTGTCTGTCTGTCTGTCTGTCTGTCTGTCTGTCTGTCTGTCTGTCTGTCTGTCTGTCTGTCTGTCTGTCTGTCTGTCTGTCTGTCTGTCTGTCTGTCTGTCTGTCTGTCTGTCTGTCTGTCTGTCTGTCTGTCTGTCTGTCTGTCTGTCTGTCTGTCTGTCTGTCTGTCTGTCTGTCTGTCTGTCTGTCTGTCTGTCTGTCTGTCTGTCTGTCTGTCTGTCTGTCTGTCTGTCTGTCTGTCTGTCTGTCTGTCTGTCTGTCTGTCTGTCTGTCTGTCTGTCTGTCTGTCTGTCTGTCTGTCTGTCTGTCTGTCTGTCTGTCTGTCTGTCTGTCTGTCTGTCTGTCTGTCTGTCTGTCTGTCTGTCTGTCTGTCTGTCTGTCTGTCTGTCTGTCTGTCTGTCTGTCTGTCTGTCTGTCTGTCTGTCTGTCTGTCTGTCTGTCTGTCTGTCTGTCTGTCTGTCTGTCTGTCTGTCTGTCTGTCTGTCTGTCTGTCTACTGTCTCCACAGCCTCAAATGAAAATTATTTAGGCATTTGTAAAGAAACAAAAATTGTAATTTTATTAAATAAAGGCATCTTCAAACACCGCTACCTAAGTAGCAAAAGGAAAGAGGGATACATTTGAGAGCAGACTGGGTAGTTGGCTTCACCGCTACCTGGGGGTGGTTGGCATTGTATGGGGCCC
This sequence comes from Brachypterus glaber, assembly GCA_958510825.1. Lineage (NCBI taxonomy): Eukaryota > Metazoa > Arthropoda > Insecta > Coleoptera > Kateretidae > Brachypterus > Brachypterus glaber. Next base: position 26,512,583 of record OY294048.1, on the reverse strand, counting down.
TCCTCCCCCCCTCTTTCCTTTTTTTTGTCTTCTTCTTCCGTGTTTTAACCAAAAACCGGTCTGAGGTAATTTTCGCAAGCGGTTAAGCAAAAACCGGTTATTGCCTATGGTTTTCCATCTCTATTTTTTTTTATTTAGAGGAACGCCGTGTGCAATAAAATTTGCAACGAATCCATATCTCAGGCCTAGATCATTGTTAAAAACGTGATCCAATAAACATATATTAAAAGTGTTACGTACTATTTTTATTGACACCGACCCCCCTCTGTAACGCGGCGTAACGTTTTCGAGACCCCCCCCCCTAGAGCGTTACGTAATACTTGAACGTTCCCTATGTTATTTATCTTTTTCAAATATTAATGTAAACGTCGCGACCTTTACCTTAATCTTCATATTTAGCGGTACCTAGTGCACTATAGGGGTTGGTTATCTATTTCAAAATATGAGTAATAATGTAATATAATAATGACAAGCATAATATGTAAGAAAAATATAGTCTGAATTAGAGTATTTGACTTTTTGGTGGACCTATGTAATAATTATTTTAATTATTTATAGTTTTTTTTTTTAATTAGTATACTAATTAGTTTTAACTACACAGGGTTATTCACGGAAGTGGTCTATTAAAAGTTTATGGAGAACCAATAATTTTAAAAATCTGATATTTTACACTTTGTGGTTTTTGAATATGGCCAATCGATTAAAAATATTTTCATGCTTGTGTCACTTCCGATTGTACCGGAAGTGGCACTTCACTTTGATTTTTTAAATAGAACACCCTATATATTTTTTAATTTTTAAAATTCAAATTGAATTTTCTTTATTTTTATATGTAACACTTTACGTCTATCTCTGGTAGTTTTTGACCTGCTTTCTGAGACACCCTGTATAAATTTTTGGGTTCTGTTTCGGCTTAGGATAATTTGGGTAAGTATTATTGAGTAAACTAAAATAAAACTTTTTTCCAATTTAAAAAATAAAGGAGAAATTATTTTTTTTAGGGGTAGTTTTTGACCTGCTTTCTGAGACACCCTGTATAAATTTTTGGGTTCTGTTTCGGCTTAGGATAATTTGGGTAAGTATTATTGAGTAAACTAAAATAAAACTTTTTTCCAATTTAAAAAATAAAGGAGAAATTATTTTTTTTAGGGGTGGTTAATTTGCTAATTTTTTGCTAAAAACTTGAATAACTCAAAAACTACCATATATAGACATAAAGTATTACATATCAAAATAAAGCAAATTTCATGAGAATTTTAAAAATTAAGAAATATATAGGGTGTTCCATTTAAAAAATCGAAGTTAAGTGACTCTTCCGGTACAACCGGAAGTGGCACAAGCATAAAAATATTTTTAATCGATTGGCCATATTTAAAAACCCCAAAGTACAAAATCAGATTTTTTAAATGATTCGTTCTCCATAAACTTTTAATAGACCACCTTCGTGAATAACCCTGTATAAGTAAGTAATAGTAACTATAATAATAATAGTCACTATAAGATAATAATGAAACCATCCTAAAAATTATTATTATTAATTTCTTATAGAAAGAAAATTATAGGTGTTATAACACAAAAAGAAAAATAAAAAAAAAATCAAAAAGCTTATTATGCTCCTAGCTGGATTCGAACACGGAATAATTTATTAAGAGTATTACTCTGTATCCACTGCGCTACAACGGCCACTTATTTTGCAGTAAAATATAGTTTTTAAGAAACTACATAATATGTAGTTTCTTATTATTATTAATTTAATTATTTTTTTAACTATTCTTTTGCAAGTTAGATTTGTGTTATTTATATATTATTAAGAAAATCTAACCGTTATACCTTTTTTTTTCGTTTTGAAGTGGCGCCTTCGCCAAATTGTCAAAGATTTTTTTAATTTTTACCTTATTTTAAACAAAAAAAAAATAATTTTAGTATTTTACTACGGGAGTATGACAAACTTGGCAGGGTCATAGATTAGATAATTTCCAACATGTTTTCTGAATACGACTTTGACCTTAGACTCAAGGGCATAGAGTTATGATTATTTTTATATATTTTTTTATTTTTATTATGATTTATTTTTATTTTTTTATAGGTTGGGAGGACCAGATCCCCTGGACTACATTTCTATGTATGCACATCCTGGCAATCCACATGAAAACATACCTCCACATTGGCATTATATAAGGTAATAATTACTGCTGGCAACAAAAAAGTAACTAATTTTTCTAGAGAGACGAATGTGTTTTTTTTTGTAGTAAATATAGCAAGACCAAATGATTTTTTCGTATAAGTTGTGAAAACTTTTTTGTGAACAACGCACGATACAGCGAATGCATAACAAAAATCTTATCGCGAAGCGAGTGCTTAATAAGCAAAAAGACTTCATTAAATGCAAAAAGCAAATTAGGCAAAAAAACATTAGGTTGCTGTATATTTGTAAAATTAAATTATTATTAAGCGTAATTTTTTCTTCAGAAAATTCTGTAAATCGCTTTTATATGGACCTCTTGGACTAAAGTTTTAAAGTTTTCTAACATACACAGGGTGTCCAAACTTATATTTAGATTCACATACACTTAAGATTGTTTACTAGAGTGGGCCGTTAAACCACAATCGGCTTCGGATCAGGATCATTTTTCTTTTGGTGTAAAACAATGTCGGTAGCTTTTTTCCTGCGCAAATCGGTCAAAGTTTTGATTTTTAAGTCAAATTTAGCCAACTATAAGTATTTAATAAATCGTACTTTTTTCTTATTTTGGTGTTCAAAGTTCTTTTATTGTATAATAAAAAGGTTTCTAAAATACTTAAAAATAAAAATTGACTCAATAACAAACCAGGAGGTTGTACCTGAGATAAAAAATATGAAAAAAATTTTAGGTCTAAAACCTTATACAAAAGTCGCGTTATAGAATTATTTTTCTTACATTTAATTCGATTTTACTCATAAATCATGTATGACATTTAACACATTAGTTATTAAGGCAGTGCACACTTACTACAAAACATAGGCAACTGTATTTTTAATTCACACAATAGAGTAGTTTTTTTTTTAATTGCGTTTTTGTCAATCGCCTGTCGTTTATGACTCATTACGTGTAATAAGTATTGTTTGTACTAAGCTATTCTTTTCAATTTTTAGCTTTTTTTAATTTGACCATTTGTGGCTTAAAATACAAAAGCGAACAATTTTAAAGTAATATATATATTGTCAAACTTAAAAAATCACGCAATAAAGCTTTTTAAAGCAGCTCTTTACTACCTGCGACCTTTAAACCTATAAACATATTTATTCACAACCATTTGGTAAATGGCTAATTACATATATACATAAAAGTTTGAAAATTAATTATTATTAACTGCAACTAGCCAAAAAGTTAGAAACACCTCAATTCCCTCCCTTGGTCGGGAAGGCTCTTGTAGCTAACTTTACGTATGTCAATTGTCAAAAACTTGAATTTATCAACCTAAATGTTATGACAAAACAGTTTTAAATGCATTTATTTTTTTTATTTATTCATTTATTCATGATTTATTTTTACAAAATAACATCACATATAAATTTAAGTTATATTTTTTCGGCATTTATGAAAAATACTTCCAACTTTATAGGTTATTATTATATTGCTATTTTGTGGTTTAGTTAAACGTGATAAATGTTATACAGTGCGGTCCAAAAGTCACCCCCCCCCCTCTTAACTTTTGAACGAGTTGAGATATAGATTTCAAATTTAGAACTCTTAAATAAGACAACTTAAACTATCTTTAAGCATATATTTGATACTTTTATCTCTTAAAATGTGAGCAGGGGGCATGGGGGGGAATTTTTTTAAAATGGAAAGGGGGGTCGTGTGATACATCATTTTAAAGCCTTTAAAATTATCTATATAACCATACAGTTTTAAAATTTTTAAACATGTTTTTTAAGGTTTTGATTTTTCAGTTTTTTGTGCTAAAAAAATAAATTTTTAAGTTTTTTTTTGTTAATTTTTATTTATTTCAACTAAAATTAGTTTAAAAGTATAATTTACTTTTTTTCATTATGAAATTAGGCATTTTTAAAAAATTGTTTGGATTTTAGAGAAATTTTGACAAAAATACCCATTTTCAACCCTATTTTAAACCCAAAAAAAAATGTTAAAAAAAAATAAAAAATTTACAGTTAAATGGACAATTTTATAAGCTTTAAAATGATGTATCACACGAGCCACCTTTCCATTTAAAAAAATGTGCCCCCATGCCCCCCTGCCCACATTTTAAGAGCTGAAAGTATTAAATATATGCTAAAAGATAGTTTAAGTTGTCTTATTTAAAAGTTCCAAATTTGAAGTCGATATCTCAACTGGTTCAAAAGTTAAAAGGGGGGGGGGGTGACTTTTGGACCGCTCTGTATAATGATTTTGTATCAATAGTAATTCAAACAATAATGTACTTCAACTTATATTTCAAAACATGTAACATCTTGACTTAGCCCCCTATTCTTCTAGAGTTCTTTGCATAAGCTTTTCTTATATGCAACCAACATTGCCATAAATTGTAATCATGGTTGCCTAACATCTCCCTTTTTTTTTGGAAATTTAGAAAACCTAATTTATAAAAAGTAAACTACAAATCGAGCTTATTCGGTTTCTTAATAACTCTACCGAATGATATTTGATTTAAATTGCCACTATTTTCATCACTAATTTCTGAGTTTTCACAATCACTGTATTCACTACTGTCTGATATCTCGAGTTCACCTTGTCTATTTAACTCGATGTTAACCGTGTTATTTTTAATGTCATCATTTCCTCCCTCCTTAAAATCTAATTCTACATTTACACTAATACTAGTATCAAGAAAAATTTTGGTTCAGGTTCTTTTACTAAATTTTCCTTAATATTTTCGTTTTGTGAAATATCATATTTACAATTTTTAACTTTATAAACTTACGATTTCTTAAATAAGTAGCACCATTATTTAGCTTAACTAAATATGTCCTTTCACGGACTTTATTTAAAATTTTGGTTTTGGGTTTTATTTGAACATAATCATGTTCCCCAGAACTTAATGGTTTTAAGTTTCTCACAACCTTTTTATTAAAATAAGTTATTTGTTTTTCTTGGCTCTTTTCTAAGAAATCGTCGTAACTATCTAAACTAACAGTATTAGGTTTTAAACTTTTAGAAGTTATTGGTAACATAGATCTCAAATGTCTTGACATTAAAATTTGAGCGGGAGAAATATTATCTACAATTGGCATATTTCTATATTGTAATAAAGCTTTAAAAATATCTTTATTATCTTCTAAAACTTTTTTAAAAATTTGTTTGGCAGATTGAACATATCGTTTGGCCCTACCATTGGATTTACTGTGATAGGGACTTGTGACAACCTGTTCAAATTCCCACTCTTGAGAAAAACATGTAAATGCTTGAGAAGTATACTGGGGACCCCCGTCAGAGACTACATAAAGAGGCACCCCAAAACGAGAAAAAATCGGTTTCATAGCATTTATTATTGAATAATTTGTAGTATTACTCATTTTTTCAATTTCAATATATTTTGAATAATAATCAATGATATGTTTCCATGCATAGATGTTCCGACAAGAAAAAGTACAAAAAATAGTTTACTTGATCATTTTTTTGTTGGTACTAAAACCAGAAATATTCGTAGGGAATTATGTATAAAATCATTTCTTTTTGAATCTAGCATGACTGACCATGACATAATTTTTCTCCGTGTAAACCACTCCACTAAATCATATAAATCCTCTGAAAATATAGTTAAACAAGTTTCAAAAATAAATTTTGTAGCCTTATTAAAAGACCTTGAAACTGAGGAATGGTTAAGTATTTTCCAAGAAAGTAATCCAGAAACTTGCTATAATGAATTTATAAATAAAATTAATTTTTATTTAAATAAAAATAAACGCTTTATTAATATAAAAAATAGTAAAAAAAACAAACTTAAACCCTGGATTACAATAGGTTTAATTAATTCTATTAGGCAAAGGGATTACCTAAAACAAAAACTACTAAAAGATTATTTTGTGGAACGGGATATAGAATACAAAACCTATCGTAATTTTTTAAATAAACTTATTTTTGATACAAAAAATGCGTATTTTAAAAATCAGTTATTATTGGCAAAAAATGATTACAAAAAAACTTGGAAGGTAATTAACCAGGCCTCAAATAACAAGGAAATAAATAAGGATGTAAATTTTAATATTGTTAATATACAGGGTGAGTCTATAGTGGGTGACAAAAATAAGGCTAATTACTTTAATGATTTTTTTATAAATATAGGTGAAAATATGGTTAAAAAGGTAAATCGTGGATCTCCTGTGAAATATAAACCTAAAAACATAAACAATCAATCTTTGCTTTTAAAGCCAGTCACTGAAAATGAACTAATTCAATTTATTAACAAATTAAATATTAATTCTGCTAGTGGGCCTGACGGTATATCTGCAGTTACTATTAAAACAATCCACAGATTTATTATAAAACCGCTTATTTATATAATTGACCTTATTTTTGAAACCGGGGTGGTTCCGAGGGCAATGAAAGAATCGATCGTTAGTCCAGTCTATAAAGCTGGAGATAAAAAGCTTACAACTAACTTCCGACCTATATCCGTTATTAACAATTTTGGTAAACTTTTTGAACAATGCTTAAAATTTAGACTAATTAGTTTTCTTGATAATAAAAATGTTTTAAGTAAACGACAATTCGGCTTCAGAAAAAAGGTTAGCACTGAAAATGCAGTAGCACAGTTAATCAGGGTTGTTTTAAAGGGTATAGATAACAACAAAAAATGCATATCGATATTTTTGGATTTGGCCAAGGCATTTGACACGGTAGATCATGAGCTGCTTCTCAAAAAGCTTGAAAGCATTGGCATCCGAGGTACAACTTTAACTTTATTTAGAAATTATATTTCAAACAGATTGCAAAGGGTTAAAATAAATAACTCTATAAGTGACCCATTGATTGTTACCAGAGGTGTGCCTCAGGGAACTGTCATGGGTCCTATTTTATTTTTATTATATATAAATAGTATATTTAACATAGAAAATTTTTCTGGTGAAATATTTTCATATGCCGACGATACCGCCATTGTTTTCATTGCTGATACATGGGAAGAAGCTTATGATCTTGCTGAAAAGGGACTAACTGTAGTAAAAAACTGGTTAGATTATAGTCTTCTCAGTCTAAACGTTGATAAAACTCACTTTATTACTTTCTCATTAACACAAACTGGTCGACCAGCCAAAGATTATTTACAAATTCATAAACTTAACTGTGGAGGTGTGTGTAATTGTTCTTTAATTAAACGTACAGATACTGTTAAATATCTGGGTGTTTTGGTCGACCAACACTTAAAATGGAATAGCCATACAAATTACATAAGCGCTAGACTGAGGAGACTGATCTATAAATTTTATCAACTAAGAACAATATTAACCCGTAAGCTTTTGTTAATAGTCTATAGTTCCTTGGCTGAATCCATAATTCGATATTGTATTTGTGTTTGGGGAGCTGTGCTGGAAAGCTCTGTCATTGGCCTCGAAATCACTCAAAAAACTTTAATTAAAATTTTATTTCAAAAGAAACGTATATACTCAACTGAACTTTTGTTTAAAGAAACCGGTTTGTTAACTATAAGACAGCTTTTTATATATCACACAGCTCTGTGGACATTTAAAAATATAAATGAATTTAGAATTTCCGTTCACCATACAAATAAAAAAAATATTGATAACCATCTTTGCATCCCATTATATAAAAAGACTGGCACCCAAAAATCTTTATTTTTCTATGCTCCAAAAATTTACAATTTAATCCCAAATAGGTTAAAATCAATAAATAACAGAAAACTAAGAACAGAATTAAAAGAATTTATTATCATTTCATATCCAGTGTTTCTAAGTGTTTTTACACCTTTAGTTTGAATTATTTATACTACTTTGCCTTTGCTCCCGCACAGTATTACACAATGTATGCACACAATAAATAGACTTTACTATTTATTTGTTTCTCCTTGCTCTTTCTCTCTCTATCTCTCTTTCTTTCTTATTATACAATTATATGTAAAAAAAAAACAATCATAAATACTGTTAAGTTAATTTTATTTTATAAACTTGGATGCCGCACACAAACTTTAGTTTAGGCGGATCCCCATCTTTTGTTATTCACGTATTTTTTGTAAACAAACCTGAAATAAATTGAATTGAATTGAATTGAAAATTAATAATAAATATTTAACCCCCTTCAATTCTAATAAATCTGTGCCCACCTTATTCCAGGGTATTCTAGGAATAGAATGTGGCATTAAAGGTTCAGATTTCTGAGAATTAGCATATTTATTACATAAGAGGCAATTCTCCACGAGCTGTCTTATTTCATTTTTCATGTTTGGCCAAAACAACGAATTCTGAGCTAAACTAATGCACTTATTTATGCCCATGTGGCTGTAATGAATCCTACCATTTCACGTCTCATATTCGTAGGAATAACAATTGCTTGCCCTTTAAATATTATATCATAGTCAACTCATCCCTGAATTTAGTGTAATATTTAATTTTTTCATTTAAATTTTTAGTTTTGTTTGGCCAACCGTTTAAAATAACCTTTTTTAACTAACTTAGTTCCGAATCATTTTTAGTATTTTCCTGCAATTCTTTTAATTTATTTTGTGTAACATTAATTTCAGACATGATCAAACAGACTTGAGATTTTATTTCGTCATTAAAATCATCTGTATAACGCATCAGCTATATATAACTGAGATCCTTTTTTAAACTGTAATTCAATATCAAATGTTTGAATTTGCAATAACATTCGCTGAAGACGCGCAGGCGTTTTGTTTAAAGGCTTTTTAAAAATTGATAAGAGTGCTAAATGATCAGTTTCCACAATTACCTTTTTCCCAAAAATATACTGGTAAAACCTATTTAAACCAAAACATATCGCATTTAATTATTTTTCTATTTGTGCATATGAAACTTGACACTGCGTTAAAGCCTTACTAGCATAAGCATAAAGAAGATTATCCTATAAAAGGACCGCGCCTATTCCAGATTTGGAACTATCAACAGAAATTGTACTTTGTTTATTTACATTAAACTACTGAAGTACAGGTTTTGAAGTTAAAATTTGTTTTAATTTATTAAACGCATCATCATGAATTTTAGACCAATTAAACATAATATCATTTTTAATTAATTCTCGTAAAGCCGTTGTTTCTGCAGAAAAATTCGTGATGAATTTACTAACATACGTCAGCATACCTAGCAAACGCTGTACATCTTGTTTACAAGATGGTTTTTGGAAATTATTGATAGCCGAAATTTTTGAACTATCAGGTTCAACTCTCGACTTTTTTAAGATTTTCATCGTGTTCCTCTTTAGTCCTACCTCATACTAAAAGGTCATCAACATAAACTTTAACAGCCTTGAAATTAAAAATCTGCTTAAAACGCTTTTGAAAACCCTCCGGTGCTGATTTCATACCAAATGGTAACCTAAGAAATTTATAAAGGCCAAAAGGTGTACCTACCCTACATATGTCTGCGCTCTCTTTATCCAAAACTATTTAATAGAACCCATTAGCCGCGTCTAAAGTGCTAAAATATTTAGCCCCAGCTAAATCTCCAGAAATTTCTTTAATAGTGGGAATTTGATTTGACAATATTCACGTTTTGCATATTTATTTAAAATCCGCATGTCCATGCAAATTCGTAATGAACCATCAGGTTTTTTTACTAACACCAACCCGTGAACCCAATTACCTTTTCCAGTATTTTTTGTTCCACCAAATCATTTAGAGCTTGTTTTAAATTATTCATAAGTGGAAGGGGTACTCTTCTAATTGGTTGCACAACTGGCTTGGTCCCCTCCACCAGCTCCAAATGATAAGGTTTGTCTAAACAACCTATGCCGGAAAATACATCATCAAAATTTTTCAATAACTGATCATATTCGGGTTTTGTATTTATTAAATCCATTTTCTTAATTAAATTTAAGTTAACACATGAATTTAAACCCAAAATACATTGTATATTAGAATCTACAATGTAAAATTGTAAAGTGTACCATTTATTTTTAAAACAACGTAAACTACATGTGCCAACAACATTTAAATCATCCCCCGTATATGACTTTAATTGAGAATTTGTTAGGTTTTATTTTGTTTAAATCATAACTATAAAATTTTGACAGACTCATTACCTTTCCCATTGCCCCGCTATCAATTTGAATTTAACGTAATTATTATTAATTTTTAACACTGAAAACCATTCATTGTTTTGTGCAGAATTTTTTATCGATCCGATAAATAAATTGTCCTGGCTGGTACTTTCATTAATTTGATTAACTTGGATATTTTACCCTGAATTTTTATTAAATTTTGTATGCTTTTTATTATCATTTTTGTTGGCATTTTTCTTTTTGTAGCAAACATTAGCAAAGTGATTTTTAATATTACGAAATGCACAAGATTTACCAAACGCCGGGCATTTATCGGATGTGATTTTCCGCATTTATTACATGATTTAATAGTTTTTACTAAGTCTATATCACTCACTCTGGATGATGAAGCAGCAGCCTCCATAGTCGTAGTCCTTCTTGCCGCAGCCTCCATGACGTGGCAAAGCTCCACAGCTTGGTCCAAGGACAAAGAATAATTTTCTAATAACATCTGCCTCATGCATGAATTATTTGCTCCACAAATTATCATTGCTTTTATTAAACTATCCTGCATAGTTTCCAACTTGCATTTCATAGCCTTTTTTCGTAATTCTGTGACAAATTGTTTAAAAGTTTGATCGAGCCCTTGCCTGTACATGAAAAACTGATATCTTTCATACGAAAGATTTTCTTTTGCCAAAAAGTGAGCTTCAAACTTAGCAAGTACTGAGTTTAACTTAGTACTCTCCCCATCATCAAACTTAAAGGCAGTATAAATTTTAAAAGCATCCTCACCAATGTAATGCAATAATTGAGCAACTTTTATTGCATCGTCCTTCTTCGACAGTTCTGTGGCTAACATGAAGTTTTCAAACCTCATTCTCCACAATTTCCAATTTTCGGCCACATTACCATTTAGATTTAAAGATGAAATACCACGATTATCAACCATTTTGTATTTATTTCAGAAATTATTACAGAAATTAGAATTTTCCGGTTACACTTAACCTCACAAATACATTTTTTCCCGAAATTATGAAAAATATACCAAACCAACCACACAATTATGAAATAGGCAGCGCCATGTTATATAATGATTTGGTATCAATAGTAATTCAAACAATAATGTACTTCAACTTATATTTCAAAACATGTACATCTAACATCTTGACCTGGCCCCCTATTCTTCTCGAGTTCTTTGCATAAGCTTTTCTTATATGCAACAACAATAAACTTTAGTTAAAAAGAAAAATACATTGCAGTATAAGGTACCTAACTTGATATAACAAATAACCAATAATTTTAAAGTAAGATAAATTCAACAAAATTATTTACCTTGGTTTGGCCAATCATTTGTCGTATTTCTTTGGTGTATCCCTACTATAATCAGATTGTAATTAAGCTTTAGTGTATAAATTTAAATTTTCTATTTTTCTTCGTATTTTACACGGAAAACTATAAATCAATAGTTTATTTATTAACCTAATCATATCTCAATAAAAGTCTGCTGTCATGAAACAAAACAAACGCACTCAAAAACAAAAACAGGTGCTGCATGCCCTCTATCGCAAAAATAACGAAGTAACGTAGGCATTTCTACTAGTTTTTAGATAAAAACAATTAAATTTATTACTTAATTTATATTAAATGAATATAAATGTTTTAAGATTGTTAATTAACAAAAAACAAAGTTTATTTTATTGATTTCTATTTATTATTCTAAATTCTAAAAGCAACATTTGTAACAAACTTCACTGCAAATAAACTTTTTAATATGGCGTCAAAATTCAAACATTTTTTGTAGTGGGCAAATAGAAGGCACCTCAGTATGTAATATACTATTAATGTTGTAGGTGCCCAGGACCCACCAGATGGAGGTGATAGCTTGTCGAACCCCTCCCTTAATACCCACCTACCTTCCTAACATTGCGTGAGTATTTAGTTCATTAAAACTGTTTTTTACTTTCAAAGAACATTGTACTCTTTTATAATGATTTTATGATACCACAGATGTTGCTTAAATTTTGATATGTTAATCTACACGTTTGGGCAACATCTTACCAAATTATTTGATCCAGCATGGAAGCCGTTTTTCTGTGGCAGAATTATAAAAACTGATACATTTTTTGATTAATTACATCAGGTGTGAAATGTTTGTCGCATAAAAGTCAGTATAAACAGGTAAATTATACTACTTAAAGCTAACACTGGATGCACATTGAAATTGTGTGACCTACCTTAGTTTATAGTACAATCTTACTCTAAATACCTGTCACCCCCGATTTGAAATGTCGGAGCGCTCGTGTATTATAAGTTGCTGCTACGCTTAGTATTCGAAGATTACTATCCATGTTAAAAACGTAATATTACCTATTGACGCGTCGTTTGCAAGTTTGGACTTTGAACTACATTAGGGATTTAAATTTGCATTGAAAAACTGCAGGTAAAAAGTCACGTTAAATATACACCGTTTTTGAGAGAATACGATTCTGACGTCACAGTGAGTAAACTAAATAGCACTCCGTAAGGTAAACGGCATCTGTTTCTTTTAACTTAATACATTATTATATTATTTACAGCGCCTGCGATAGAATAATATACGGTAGTTTCGAGTTAAAAAAAAATCGTCCTGAACAAAAAATTCTTGGATATAAATTTGTTTTACGAAAATATAAGCAACTTTTTTTTAAATGTCCTTCCGTTCGTCTCTCTGCCTGTCTGTCCGTCCGATGTCACGATAACTCAAGAACGAATAATCCGATCGACTTAAAATTTTTAGGACGTAACTTTTTCAGGAAAAAATACTTTTATTATAGGGATCAATTCTATCAATTTTGAAAATAATTTTAAAAAATCGAAAAAAAAACTGATTAACGTAACTTTTTTAGGAAAAATTACTTTTATTATAAGGATGAATTATACCAATTTTTAAAAGTAATCCCCCCAAAAACAAAAAATTTATGGTGGTTAAAATTTTTCAAAAAATAAAAAAATTATCATTTAAAAAAATACAATTTTTTTTCGTTAATTATGGACTTTAAAAAGGAAACTCCGAAAAAAACAATTTATTTTTATAGTTTACAGGTATACAAACAATTACAGGTAGCTATTATGTATTAAGACTGACTACAATAATGATGTTGGTTTATATATATAATAGAATGTGCTGGCAAGCAATAATAAAATATACATGAAATTTATATTTAACTCCTCCGTTGCCAAAAAGACCCATAGGGGGGACGTGGCAGTTCATCCATTGATGTCTTCTGCGAAGGGTTGTGTAATTCCACGTGGTTTAGAAGGTGGAACAGCTTGGTTGTTTGCGTTTACCGCAATCTGGAGTTGATGTGGAGTTGGAGTTTCTTCTAAAATATTTTTCGTGGATGATGTTTAAAATGCTTCCTATCATTAAGAATGCGAGGATAATATAAAGATTTGTTGTCCACCAATGTGAGTTTGGAGTTGATATGGTAATAAGTGTAACTTCTTGGATTCTTCTCTGTTCGTTTTGGATATCCTGGATTCTATCTAGATTTATGTGTTGTATAACCAATTCTGGGCTAGGACTTTTAGTGTTCGTTACGATTTTAATTTCGGGTAGTAATAAGGGTTGTCCATCAATAATTGTTTTAAAATTTTGGAAAGACTCTGTACACTGTAAATGCAAACATGGTTATTTTACAGCAAATAAAGTAGGTCATATGTTGCCAGCAAATAAAGTGGTAAATTTAAATCAGTACTGTAAATTCACAGTTATCTGTAAAAATGTGAATTTTTATTTTGGTAATTTTACTGCTATTATTATGGTAATTTTCGGGACTGTCTGTAAAAGTGCTGGGTTTGTGGATCACATGCATGAATTTTAATGCAAAATTATTGTACCGACAGGAAAAGAGCTGAGATTTTACTAAACCCAGTAATATTGAGGTTAATTTAATAAATACTGTAAATTCACATTCTGACATTGTAAATTTGCTTTAATTATTACAGTTAAAACTACTGTAAGATTGTCGGACAAATTTAGAGTGTAGAAGTTTCGAAGCTGCAGCCGGTTGGGAGTTCTATCAAGTATGTTCCATGAAGTATGGTAATTTCGCTTATGTGGCATAATGTTCTTACTTTAGTTTCCTTTGTGAAGACGGCAATATATGTAGCTGGATTTATCTGTTCTATGATGGTGTGCTTTATGACAATATTCACGGGGCTGCAGCTGCTGGGGGCTTTGTTATGGACTTGGAAGATTTGGTGAATACAGTCTTCTGAACTGCTTATTAATTCTGTGTTTTTACAGTAATACAGAGGGTTGGTATTCTTGCAGGGTTGATCTTCATACTGATATAAGTCGTCGTTCATAGTCAGGTAAGGTTTTCTAGGAATGAGTATTGTATTGTTTTGGGTATAGGTGGTAATAAGAAAAAATTTCCATGATAGGAAAAAGTTATTAGATAGATAAGAGCCAACCTCTACAATGTCATAATATTTATAAATGTCGTTAACATCAAATAGGAGCTCATTTAAAGAATGCTGAGTAAGAATTTTTTGTATGATAAACTTTAGGTCGTCTAACTTAAGTATACTATTGTGTAAAATATTCATTCTAGAAAATGTTACTGCATTTTCGATATTAGATAAAATTTTGATTGCCATTAATAATATTTTACTAATTTCCTCCATTGCATTTTTGGCCATAATATATTTGTGATGCTGATCAAATAGTGTATTTAGTTCAAAATTAAATTTGTTGATTTTTTCCGTATTTTTTGTTCATTTTGTTGTATTACTTTTAATGTAGAATTATAGTTATAAATTATTTTGGTAGTTAATAAAATATGCTTATTTAATGTAGATACTGTTTTTATCTGGTTAGATTCCAAGTCTGTTATCGCTTTATCTTGTTTTAAAAATAGAGCCTATTCCGTCGACAAGGCCACGCTTAGGACGTTTGTGTCCCTTTAATAAACTTAATTTTCCTTTAGCTAGATTTAATTGAAATAAAATTGCGTCGTTTAAATATGACAACTCGCTTGTAATATTACTGTTACTAGTATATATGATATGAGAAATATTTTGATGTAGATTTTCTATTTTAATGATTTCGTTTTCTATTGGGAGTAAGTCAAAATAGAGGATAAATGTATGGTATGAGGATCTTATTTTTGCATTACCTAGTTTGTAGGGGAGGATGTCTGGGTTGTAAAAGGACGTTTTGATTAGTTAGTGGTTTTTTATGTTATTTTTGCTATAATTATATAATAATAATAATAATAATAATAATAGCCTTTATTTCTTAAAGAAAAGGGCGAAGTTTAGCCTATGGCTATTCTTACACTTAACCCAATACAACAGTTTTATCATAAAATTATTAAAAAATATAAATCAATATAAAAAAAAAAACGTAAAATTATACAATATAAAAAAAATCCTAAATAAAAATGTATACAAAAAAAAAATCACAGGTAAGTATATTAATGTAAACCAACCAAACATCTAGATAGAAAAAAAAAATAGTGTATTTTATTATTCGGCGAGGTATTCGGGTATTTAATTATAATTTCTTAAAAAAAATAATTGTTTCAGCTTTTTCTTACAAGTTGCTATAGAGCAATTTCGAAACACATCGCAGTGCTCATTGTACAGTACCACCGACTGGTATGTAAATGATTTTTCAAACATGACTAGATTATGCCTGGGCATAGTTAGTCTATTAGCCTGTCGTATATTAACATCATGAGCATTATTTCTAAAAATTAGTTTTCGCCTTAAAGATACAGGTGTGGAACTTTCTAAAAGCTTTAGACAGAAAGTTATGTGTGCTACTTTCCACTGACTTTCCATTTTTAACCATTGGAGCTCTTTAATTTTTTCTGTTACGTGATCATACTTTCGTAAACCATAAATGAACCTACAGCAACTGTTTTGTATTTTTTGAACCCGTTGTTGGTCTATTGCGTCTAGACAAGGAAAGTATACTGTGATGCAGTATAAAAGATTAGATAAAACCAAACTTTCACAAAGTTGCTTTCTTAGTCTAAAGCCTAAAAAATCCCTACCTGCATATAAAAGTCTAAGTTTTAAGTAACAAGTTTGCACCAACCTACTTACATGAGCCGTAAATTTAAGATGAGTATCATAGATCACACCTAGATTTTTTGCAGTCTCACAAAATTCGATCTTAGTACCATTTATATTTAAATTAAGGTTATTTTTTATGGAATTATATTTAAATTTGCCACAAAATATCATCGCTTGTGTTTTTTCAGGATTTAACTTTAAATTATTTTTACAAGCATACTCAAAAATTAAATTTAAATCATGATTTATCATTTTTGCAGCATTATCTAAATCGTTGAATTTGAAACTAGACCTTATTTGCGCGTCATCGGCATAACCTTGCATAGATACATATAATACTTTTTGGAACATATCCGCGATATAAATAATAAACAATAGAGGCCCTAAGATAGACCCCTGAGGGACCCCTAAGGGCACATCTTCAATAGGTGATGTGTTTCCATCAATTTTTACGAGCTGTGTTCTGTGAAATAAATAACTAACAAAAAATGAGAGCGCAGTTTCATCTAAACCATAATATTTTAACTTGGCAACTAGCAGACACGGACTTACCGTATTAAAAGCTTTGGAAAAATCTAACGATATTAAAACAGAAATTAATTTTTGATCTAAATCGCGCAAAACGTCATCATTTAAATCGAGTAGTGCACTTGTTGTGCTGTGATTTTTTCTAAAGCCAAATTGCTTTTCCGGTAAAATATTATTTTCTTGAAAATATTTATAAAGCTGGGAATAAACAATTTTTTCCAGAACTTTAGAAAAAACTGAGAGTAAACTGATAGGCCTAAGGTCATCGTATGATTCAGGGTTAGATTTTTTGGCTAGTGGGAGAACAACTGCAGTTTTCCACTGTGTTGGAAAATACCCCCTTTCTAAACAGCAGTTTATAATATGCAATATGTAAACAGTGATATGTGGCATACAATATTTAATCATGTCTAGATTTATGTTGTCAATACCGGCAGAATTTGAGTTTAAAGACAGGATTGTTTTTTTTACAGTGTCGATGTCTGTTAGTTGAAATTTAAAAGTGTTAATACCGTGACGATGCGTATTGTAAAATTCGGCTGTTTCTACTGAAACGTTGTCAGTAAAATTAGCTAGAAAATTTTGATTAATTAAGGTTAACCTACTTACATGAGCCGTAAATTTAAGATGAGTATCATAGATCACACCTAGATTTTTTGCAGTCTCACAAAATTCGATCTTAGTACCATTTATATTTAAATTAAGGTTATTTTTTATGGAATTATATTTAAATTTGCCACAAAATATCATCGCTTGTGTTTTTTCAGGATTTAACTTTAAATTATTTTTACAAGCATACTCAAAAATTAAATTTAAATCATGATTTATCATTTTTGCAGCATTATCTAAATCGTTGAATTTGAAACTAGACCTTAATTGCGCGTCATCGGCATAACCTTGCATAGATACATATAATACTTTTTGGAACATATCCGCGATATAAATAATAAACAATAGAGGCCCTAAGATAGACCCCTGAGGGACCCCTAAGGGCACATCTTCAATAGGTGATGTGTTTCCATCAATTTTTACGAGCTGTGTTCTGTGAAATAAATAACTAACAAAAAATGAGAGCGCAGTTTCATCTAAACCATAATATTTTAACTTGGCAACTAGCAGACACGGACTTACCGTATTAAAAGCTTTGGAAAAATCTAACGATATTAAAACAGAAATTAATTTTTGATCTAAATCGCGCAAAACGTCATCATTTAAATCGAGTAGTGCACTTGTTGTGCTGTGATTTTTTCTAAAGCCAAATTGCTTTTCCGGTAAAATATTATTTTCTTGAAAATATTTATAAAGCTGGGAATAAACAATTTTTTCCAGAACTTTAGAAAAAACTGAGAGTAAACTGATAGGCCTAAGGTCATCGTATGATTCAGGGTTAGATTTTTTGGCTAGTGGGAGAACAACTGCAGTTTTCCACTGTGTTGGAAAATACCCCCTTTCTAAACAGCAGTTTATAATATGCAATATGTAAACAGTGATATGTGGCATACAATATTTAATCATGTCTAGATTTATGTTGTCAATACCGGCAGAATTTGAGTTTAAAGACAGGATTGTTTTTTTTACAGTGTCGATGTCTGTTAGTTGAAATTTAAAAGTGTTAATACCGTGACGATGCGTATTGTAAAATTCGGCTGTTTCTACTGAAACGTTGTCAGTAAAATTAGCTAGAAATTTTTGATTAATTAAGGTTAACCTACTTACATGAGCCGTAAATTTAAGATGAGTATCATAGATCACACCTAGATTTTTTGCAGTCTCACAAAATTCGATCTTAGTACCATTTATATTTAAATTAAGGTTATTTTTTATGGAATTATATTTAAATTTGCCACAAAATATCATCGCTTGTGTTTTTTCAGGATTTAACTTTAAATTATTTTTACAAGCATACTCAAAAATTAAATTTAAATCATGATTTATCATTTTTGCAGCATTATCTAAATCGTTGAATTTGAAACTAGACCTTATTTGCGCGTCATCGGCATAACCTTGCATAGATACATATAATACTTTTTGGAACATATCCGCGATATAAATAATAAACAATAGAGGCCCTAAGATAGACCCCTGAGGGACCCCTAAGGGCACATCTTCAATAGGTGATGTGTTTCCATCAATTTTTACGAGCTGTGTTCTGTGAAATAAATAACTAACAAAAAATGAGAGCGCAGTTTCATCTAAACCATAATATTTTAACTTGGCAACTAGCAGACACGGACTTACCGTATTAAAAGCTTTGGAAAAATCTAACGATATTAAAACAGAAATTAATTTTTGATCTAAATCGCGCAAAACGTCATCATTTAAATCGAGTAGTGCACTTGTTGTGCTGTGATTTTTTCTAAAGCCAAATTGCTTTTCCGGTAAAATATTATTTTCTTGAAAATATTTATAAAGCTGGGAATAAACAATTTTTTCCAGAACTTTAGAAAAAACTGAGAGTAAACTGATAGGCCTAAGGTCATCGTATGATTCAGGGTTAGATTTTTTGGCTAGTGGGAGAACAACTGCAGTTTTCCACTGTGTTGGAAAATACCCCCTTTCTAAACAGCAGTTTATAATATGCAATATGTAAACAGTGATATGTGGCATACAATATTTAATCATGTCTAGATTTATGTTGTCAATACCGGCAGAATTTGAGTTTAAAGACAGAATTGTTTTTTTTACAGTGTCGATGTCTGTTAGTTGAAATTTAAAAGTGTTAATACCGTGACGATGCGTATTGTAAAATTCGGCTGTTTCTACTGAAACGTTGTCAGTAAAATTAGCTAGAAAATTTTGATTAATTAAGGTTGGGTTTTTTAGGTTTTCAGGAATATCATTTTTACTGTTAGTACACACATTCATATTTTTCAGGGTCTTCCAAAGCTTAGAACTATTTTTTTGTTCATCTAAATGCTTTAAATAGGCCTGCTTTTATATGCGTGTTCTGTTTGTATTGTTAGGTTTCTATTTTCTGTAACGATCTTGGGCCTAAATTTGGGTTTTAGTTTATTACGAACGCGTGTTTTATGGTATACCTTCATGCCTGGTTTATATATTATAGGTTCATGTCTTTTTTCGTTTTGTTTTTCGATTACTTTGTTTTTTTTTGTTCTAACATTGTTTCGTTTAAATATTTGTAAAGTTATTTTGTACAATCCCGGTGTTGGTTTATATAATTGGTGTAAACTATTTTATTAACATCTATATCAAAGGGTGTGCGTGAGTCTACGTGTCCGTTAATAAGATCTATGGGTCGGTGTTTGGTGGCGGAATGAATTGCGTCGTTGTAGCCTAAAATTGGTCGCATATACTTAAGTTGTTTTTGGTTGTTTTAAGTATTCTTAAATGTTCTATTATTGTGGAATGAAACCGTTCAACGGGGCTATTTGAATTTGGGTTGCCTGGGGTTGTAAAATGAATGGTAATCTTATGCATGGCAGTGAAATCTTGAAGAGTATTATTTTAAATTCGGTTCCACTATCGGTGGTAATAATTTTTGTTGTTTTGTTGGGTTCCGTGGTGTGTCATAAAAATCAGGAGGGCTTTTATTACATCCGTAGCGATAGAGCTTTCAATAGGATACGCTTGTGCATATTTTGAAAAAACGTTTACAATGGTAAGAAATTTTTGGGTCTTTATAGTAAAAACGCCAGCGTGAATAATTTCAAATGGTCTACTGGGTGTTGGGGTAATTGCCAGTTTTTGTTCAGGAGGATTTCGGTCGTATTTAGAAATTTGGCAGATTTCACAGTTGTTAATGTATTTAGTTACGGTTCTAATGTTTGGCCAGTAATGTTTTCTTTTAATTTATATTTCTGTTTCGGATATTTTCCTGTGGTTTGTTTTCGTGACAAAATTTAACCTTCTCTTCCTGTTCTTCTTGTGATTTAAGATCTTCCAGGATTTTTGTACAAATGATTGCTTTAAGAGCTATTTTTAAATGTGTTTTTAAGTGTGGTAGAAAGTCTGGGAATATATTGTTTTTCAATGTTAATGGCGTAAGTTCTACCACTGGTAGTAAATTCTTTAAATATATTGATAATTTCCTTATCAAAATTATTTTCTGATATTTGAATTATAGTTTTTAATTTGTTTTGAAATCGATGGTACAATTTTGGAAGGGCTGGTGAATGTAAAACGACTTTAAGAAACATTTGATTTAAAAAATTATTTATGGGTGTTTCTGATGTGGGAATTTCTAGAATGGGGTTTTCTAAGCTAGTGTGTACTGTTTCGCCGTCAGATTCACTGATTGGGTTGTCAGAAACGTCAGTTAAGTCGGGATTTTTGTCAATGTTTCCTATTAGGGATATGTTATCAAATGTGTCGTCGGCTTTATTAGAAATAGTTTTATTTGCATTCTCCTTAGTTTTTTTTTTCGAGTTGTGCACTAAATTCCTTTATGTAATTTGAGAGTACGTCGCTGGTGTTCAGTTCGTGTTCGTCGATCTTAACACGGGAGAGGCAATCTGCATGACTAATAGAGGACCCCGGCTTGTAGTGTATAGAAAAATCGTATTGTTCTAATAATAGTCTCCAGCGTATAAGACGTGAAGATGTGGGGTTTTTTATAGAGAAAAGCCAGTGTAATGGTTTGTGATCGCAGAAAATTTTTATTTTCCGACCGAAAATGTAGCGACGGAATTATTTTGTAGCAAAAATTCCCTTTCGATGATACTATATGCGATTTCTGCAGAGTTTAAAGTCCGCGATGCGTACGCTATTGGTTTGTCTTGTCCTGGAGGTCCTTGAGAAAGGATATCGGATATTGCGAACTGAGATTCGTCGCTGGTTATATTGAACTCTTTGGTGAAATCTGGATATTTCGAAACATTTAACATAGGTCGGGTTTAAGTTGATTTTTGAATTCTTTTTGAGGCAGGGAGTCATTGGTTTAGTTATTTTTGAGAAGTTTGGTATGAATTTACGGTAATAACCAAATAGACCTACAAAGCTTCTGATTTGTTTGCTTGTTTTTGGCATAGGGAATTCTGTTATTGCTCGGATTTCATCGGGGTTGGGTTTGATACCTTCTGTTGTAATTATATGTCCGAGGTAGGCTGTATCTTGTTGGGTGAAAAGTTTTTGATGGTGGGAAAGTGTTGTTGTAAAGTTGAACTTGAAATAGGGATGTTTCTTTTTTGATTGTTGTATCCGTATAGAAAATATTGCGAGTTTTCCTCGTCTTCTATAATATTCAATGCGTCACGCATTATAGCAGGTTGTAAAGCACGCAATATTGGTCCGTGAGGTATTCCTAGACCTGATAAAAATACTGTCGTTCCTTGTTTGTTATAAATGTCTAATTTCATACGTCTCGTCTCAATGGATTGGCCAAAGCCGGACAACTAGGCCATTTCTGGCCCTTTTTGTCACCCCAGGCAATCCTAGCCATTTACTAATTTGATTCCTCCTTGAACCTGCCCGTCCTTTCAATAAAGGTCAGGATATTGGCCCAGGGGAGATCTCTTATTTCCTCTTGCTTGATTCTTGGAGTTTCAAAGATCCCGTGAGGACCCCTACAAGTTGTCTGAGTGCAGTCCTTTCTTTTTCTAGCATCCAGTCGGTTTTTAATTTGCTTGGGCCAGCCAGGAAGTTTTTTGCTAGACGGCAACCGTCGACCGCCCTCCATTGCTCCTTTAGCTTGGTATAAGCCCACTCATCGAGAGCGTATTTACCTACTTCCTTGTAACACCCAATATAGGTTCCGGCCCCGTGCAGGCCATCTCTGATCCGAGTCTTGCAAGTTTATCTGCCTTCTCGTTTCCGGGAATTCCCCTATGACCCGGTAAAAAGTCCAAACCAGTTGAACGTTTTTGGTCCCTGCTAACTCTTCTGCACACTCCGTGACTAGGAGTCACCTAGTGCTGGGATTGCACAATGCCTTTAAAGCGGCTTGACTGTCCGAGCAGATGTATATATCGTGCCGTGCCCCGGGTGCTGCCTTATTTCCCTGCAATTTGCCGCTTCCTGTATGACATAGACCTCAGGTTTGAAGACAGTGGAAAAGCAGCCAAGTGGAAAACTCTTGTTCAAAACTAGGTCCTCCACGAAGAATCCTGCCCCAGAGCTTTGGATGCCTTCCATACGCGAGCCGTCAGTAACTTCCTAGATAATGTTACTCTTACATTAAATGTAAAAAATTTGCTAACTTCATATGGTTTAACTAATTTAATAAAGGAACCCACTCGTGTTACTAGGACAACTGCAAGTTCTCTAGATTGTTTGTGCTCAAATTTTAAAGACATAATTTTTAGTAACGTTGTCAAATTGGGCATTTCTGATCACTATGCTTGTTACGCAAAGATATGTCCAAGGGGAGATGTTCCTATGGGCTGTACTATGTCTAGGGTATATAATAAAGAAGGCTATGATACACTAAATTCTTATCTTCAAAAAGAAAATTGGAACTTTCTGTTATCATCTCAAGATGTGAACCAGTCTTTTAATGAATTTATTAACACCTTTAAGTATTACGTTGATATTAGTTTTCCATATAAAACATTTCTAACAAAAAAACAAATATAAGCAAACCATGGTTAACTAACGGACTTAGAGTTTCATCAAAAAGAATTAAAATTTTGTACAAAAACTCGGCATTATAATATAAATGAACTAAATTATTACAAAACCTATAAAAAAATTTATCGTAAGCTACTAAAAAAGCAAAAAATATGTATAATTGTCATTTGTATGACAATTCACAAAATAAAACTAATATAGCCTGGAAAATTATAAACAGTAATATATCCAACAACAAAAAAATGTACGCTGTAAAAGAAGTCAAATATGATAATAAAATAGAGTCAAATCCGAAAACTATTGCCAATATATTTAACAAACATTTCGCTGGCGTCTCACTAAAGTATAAAAAAAAATCTGATAAATTTCCAAATATAAAAGATAAACACTATCCAACAATGTTCATGTCCCCAGTATGCAATGAAGATATTATTAAAATGATTAAAAATTTAAAAAAGTCTAACACGGCAGGTTTAGATGGCATTACATGTAATATGTTAAAAAACTCAATGGATTATATTATTACACCCCTTGTTCATTTGATAAATTTGTCAATTTCTAAGGGCGTTTTTCCTGACATACTTAAGGTCGCTAAAATTATCCCTCTACATAAAAAAGGTGATGTAACGTGCATTGACAATTATAGACCAATATCTCTTTTATCAGGTATCTCCAAAATTCTTGAAAGGGTTATTTTTAATAAAGTCATACATTTTTTAGATCAATTTTTTATACTTACTTCATCACAACATGGCTTCTTAAAAAATAAATCTACAAAAACAGCAATTTTGGATTTTTTGCTTAGTTTATATGAAAATATGAATGATAAAAAGAAATGTATTGGAATATTTTTAGATTTGAGCAAAGCTTTTGACCTTGTAGATCATGAGCTGCTTTTACTTAAACTAAACTGGTTTCGATCATATCTTAAAAATTGTTCTCAGGTTGTTAGAATTGATGGTAGTATTTCTAGTGAGGAAAATATAACCTGTGGCGTCCACAAGGGTCTGTTCTAGGGCCCTTGTTGTTCATACTTTTTATTAATGATTTGGTTGACTCTTTTGATGAGGAAAATTTAATATTATTTGCTGATGATACCAATTACTTATGTACTTCTGATAACCTGGAGGATACTGTTTCGGCTGCTCAAAATATATTAGTTAAATTTAGAAACTGGTTCTCAAATAACAGGCTTTTGTTAAATATTGATAAAACGTCATTTATTCACTTCAAATTCATACAGCCACAATTTTTATACAGTCACTATATTAAGCTAGATTCTAGATCGATAGCCCAAGTAAGCTCAACTAAATTTCTGGGTGTTTATATAGATGAGCAGCTAAAATGGGATGTCCAGGTGTCAGATTTATGTAAAAAATTATCTTCGACCTGCTATGCATTATTACGATTACATCAAATTACAAATAAACAGATAACTCTTAGTTACTACTATTCTAATTTTTATGCCAAAGTTATGTATGGTATCATATTTTGGGGTTCCAGTAGTCTAGCTGTAAATGTATTTAAAAAACAAAAACAAGCTGTTAGGAATATGGTAGGTGTCTCACCCACTACATCTTGTGTTCCTTATTTTAAAGAATTAAAACTTTTAACAGTTCCTTCCATTTACATTAAGGAAGTACTTATGTTTGTTTTTAAAAATAAACATTTGTTTACTTCCTTTAATATGACACATCAGTATCCTACGAGACACGCAAACAATTTTATTTTACCCCATCATAGTACAGTTGCATATGAGCATGGCCCCTTTTATATGGGCATTAAGATTTATAATAAGCTGCCACTAACCTTTAAAAATATTGAAAATGTAAACATTTTTAAAAGAAACTTACACAACTACCTTGTCGAACAGTGTTATTATAGTATTGATCATTATCTTAGTGGAAGTCCCTAAAATGGAATAAAAAACTTTATGTTTTATTGTATTCTTAGGTTTACTTCTATTTTTTATGTTATTTATATACATGTGTCTTTATTTTTTTGCTCACAGACTTGTTCTACATCTTTATAAGGTATTTTTGAACAATAAATTATTATTATTATTATTATTATAGCACACCAAAGTATTTAGCGCAAATTGTATTTTTTTCCCATTCCTCCTTTGTCGGAATCTTGAGAGAGAAACTTCTATCGAACTTTAATCGATCCTCTGCCTCAATCACTCTGATACTACCAATTGGGATGTCCCTTTCAAAATATCACCGATTTTGCCGTGACCGTAGTTCGCCTTCCTGCCCATCCAACTACCAGAGTCCCTAAGTCTGAGAAAGCTAGCCATTGCCTCCTTCTGGATCCAGATGGAGAGTGACGGTAGTCCCAGTAGGACCTCTAGAGCAGCTTGGGGTGTTGTCCTTATTACTCCGATGATTCCAAGACAAGCTAGTCTTTGGATTTTTCCCAGAATCTGAGAAATTGTGGTTTTCCTAACACTACGCCACCAGATCACTGAGCCGTTTTCTCTACACCAGTCCTCAATGATTCAACATGCCGTTTGCATTAGTTCGCATATGGTATCGAGAAACTTTCCCATGATCAAAATCGTTCCTTCATCTGCGAAAGCCTGCGCATAAAGTCCTGCAGCTGTTAGCCTCTCTAGTAGGCCGTCCATCACTAAGCACCATAAATGGGGGGAGAGGCAACTGCCCTAAGGTCAGCCCCCCGTCACCCCGATGCAGAGCTGACAGCCTTCCTGTGAGGCAGTGACATTCCTCTCCTCCCTGACCCAGCTGATCAGCGCCGTTGGAGTACCCCTGGATTGTAGCGCAGCACAGATAGTTGACGTTCTAGCTTTGTCAAAAGCCCCTTCAACATCAAAGAATAGAGCTAGTGCCCATTCTCTGTGATGTAGCGCCTAGGATTTAGCTATGGTGTTAATTCCCCTCAACATGCTTACCCTACCAGAATTTAAAAAAAAACGATATTCTTTTTCTTCTCAGGAACGTCGGAATAGATTCTTATCAAGCACGCGATAACTATTTTGTGGAAAGCAGTAGACTTCATAGGCAAGTCATAGCCTTTGATCTGTAATTTTGGGCGAAACGTAAATATATTCACGCGGAAAAACGAGCAGCGTTGTATATCGATCTAATCCACCTATATTGCTGCCAAAATAATGTTTTTATGTCAGGGTCAAGCGGCATAGCTTCGCGAAGGCAATACAATAAAATTCAATAATATTAATAAAAATTGTTAATAATTTAAGAAAAATAAGGAAATATTAAACATTCTTAATATGCCTCTTTTTCGTTCTAGTCATTTACAAAAAAGTATATTTTACTACGGACCTAAATAGTATAATTTAATACCGAATAATATAAAAATATTAACAAAAAATAAACGTAAAATGGAACTAAAAAAAAATTATTATACAGTCTGATACAAATTATTTTTATAACATTTTAAGCTAAATTATTATAGTTTTGTACGCCCCTGTTTAAATTATATGGTTTCAGAATGTGATGTCAATATATTTCACACACATATATTAATTTTTTCCTTGCTGCTTTGCTTCTTATCTTTTTTGACAAGAAAGAGATAAATACTTCCCTACAGAGCCCCTCAGACTTGTTCTCTTTGTATTAAAATTTGTATTTAAATTTATAGTTTTTCTTTATATAGTATTACTGATTAAAATGTCATTAAGTATAATAATTGTATTTAAAAAAAATATATATATTTTTATATTTCACCGCAGCTCAAACCTTTCGGTTTAGGCGGAATATTAACTTATATGCTAATATTGTAAATGAAATTAATAAATAAATAAAAATAAATAAATGACATTTAAAGTCTCATCTTGAAATTCTGTCAAGATAAAAATAGATTAAATTCATAGGATTCTTATTAAATAATCCTTAAAACAATATTTACATTTTATTAATAAATTTAAAAATTAAATAATTTAAAATAATTAAATATTTTTTAACCGATTCACGATAAATAACAGTTACAATTATATATTTTTATTTAAAATATATTAAATTCATAGAATTCTTATTAAATAATCCTTAAAACAATATTTACATTTTATTAATAAATTTAAAAATTAAATAATTTAAAATAATTAAATATTTTTTAACCGATTCACGATAAATAACAGTTACAATTATATATTTTTATTTAAAATAATAATTAAAATGACTATTAAATACTCGAAAACAAAAGCTATTATTAACTGGTATAAGTTTTATTTCCATAACTTAAATAATAAAGTCATAATATGTGGGGTACCGGGTGGTCCATTTAAAGTCGATATCTCAGAAACCGTGTCAGATAAGTTTTTCGAATTTGGTACTAAGGTTCAATATCAAGGATGACACTTTTTTATCAAAGCAGATTTTTTTTCAGATTTAAATTCAGCATAAAAAGTTACATAATTGACCAAAAAAGTTTTTTTTTAACTGTCAAATTAGACTATTAAAAAACTCGAACAACACGCTATTTGAAGTGTTACAAGTCGATATCTCAGAAAGCGCAACAGATGTTTTTTAAATTTGGCAATAAGCTTCAATATCAAGAATGACCCTTTTTATTAAAGCACTTTTTTTTTCACCCACACCTTTAGGCGGGAGGGGTAACTTTAAAATTTTAAATAGGATCTAAGTGTATTTTCTTTTAGATTCGAATTCAGCATAAAAATTTACCCAGTAAACACTGACTGGCAGGCCATCACCGGGCCATAACACGCGTGTAATGGCTCGGTGATGGTCCGTCAGTCAACACATAAAAAGTTACCCAATAAACACTTACTGTGTAACTTTTTATACTGTATTCGAATCTAAAAGAACACTAAGATCCCATTTAAAATTTTAAAGTTACCCCCTCCCCGCCTAAGGGTGTGGGTGAAAAAAAAAATTGCTTTAATAAAAAACGGTCACTCTTGATCTTGAAGCTTATTGTCAAAGGACCACGCACAAACCTTATGGGTTCTGGCCCTCGGTTAAATTTGATAAAATTTTAATATGTTATAGAACTAAACCTTCTGATAAATAGTTTTCACGGGCACACAGCTCAGTCTTATAGATTTGCCTCCCCAGGCCTCTAAACTTGACAATAATTATTGTATTGTATTATAATTGAATATATTTTTTGATATAAGTCATTAACGAAAAAAGATATTTAGATGGGACTTTCGCCAAATTACTTAGAATAATTCATTCTTTATTTTTAATGTCAGTGCCGTTCTGAAAAGGGGTTTATTTTTTTTAATATAATTTTATATATTTTCTTGGACGCCAATGACTTTTCTGAAAGTTTCAAGTTGTAAACAACGTTGCGAACCTTTGCTTTACAACTTACCTTACTGATCAAAAGTTTCCATAGACACGAAACTCAATGCAGTGCAATAGTTTTTTTGCTAGAGCTCATTGATATTGAAAATTCGTAGTTTTTTTTTGATATATAACTTCTGAACAAGAAATAATATTGAGATGGTAACTGAATCGTAAATTTTTAAAATAACCTATATTTTATTTTTATATCAGTGGCGTCCCCAAAATTGGTAATTTTTTATTATAGGTTAGCTGTTAAATTGATACGACACTGCTCAGATCACGTGTTAGTTACTTAAAAAAAAAGTTCTTTAGTTTAATTTAGTTTCACTAACTAAATTAAACTAAAGAACATTTAAAAAAAATATTTCAGTTTCATTTTATGAGTACGCTACTGATATCTTTTTTATCGAATGGGATGATCTTACACAGCAACTGATGCGCAATGGGTTTTGTCATCTGTAGTATTTTATTAACGTGAATATTAACGTAGTAATATATTTCTTAAAAAGTAAAACATTATTAATATATTATTTTAGGTTATATTTTTTAGAATACAGTAACATGATAAGTGCGAATAATAAAACCATTTACCTAAGTGCCAGTGAATTTAATATATTTTTACAAGAAATAGGGTTTTAGAATAAGCATGTTCAAAAAGGCATTAGATCAGTGTATTTATGCTTTTGAATTTCGACTTGGACTATTTAATGAGTATTTTGTAATCTTGGACCTTGGGCCACTTAAAATTAATTTCTAAATAATCAAATATTTAATTTTTTAGAAATGAATTTTAAGTGACCCAAGGTCCAAGATTATAAAATACCTACATTACATTTACAAGTATTAACCTAAAAAGTGAAAAACTTTAATCAGTTTATTTATGCTTTTGAATTTTGACTTGGACTATTTAATGAGTATTTTGTAATCTTGGACTTTGGGCCACTTAAAATTAATTTCTAAAAAATCAAATATTTAGTTTTTTAGAAATGAATTTTAAGTGACTCAAGGTCCAAGATTATAAAATACCTAAATTACATTTACAAGTATTAACCTAAAAAGTGAAAAACTTTAAACAAAATATACAGTTCCTGCATGCAACATCTGGCATAATCTGGATAAGCAAGTAAGAGCTCCTATAAAACATGCCACAGGCGATTTTTTTTTTAATTTTAAGTTATTAAAATTAAATTAAAGATTAAAAAAATTAAATAACTCCTGGGAGGTTACTGGATTGCCTTGTTACTCAAGCCGCTACTGTTTGAACTTGTATACTTCTCACATGTGACCACATACATAACTAATTCGTTTATTAGTTTAGATTAATCTACCTAAGAGGATTATCCCTTGTTAAACATCGTATACTTTTTTGCCGACAACAATTGTAATACCTTTATTTTCTGTTTTTGGATCTTATCCAAAAATACGACTAAATTAAATTAAATCTGAAAATCACCTTTATATTTAAAAAGTCTTTTAAACACTTTTGAGGGCGCTATTAAATAGTCCAAGTTGAAATTCAAAAGCATAAACAAACTGATCTAATGCCTTTTTGAACATACTTATTCTAAAACCCTATTTCTTGTAAAAATATATTACATTCACTGGCACTTAGGTAAATGGTTTTATGCAATAATCCGTTAACCCAAAATTCAATCAATTTTGCAGCTAATCTATAACAAAAAATTACCAATTTTGGGGACGCCACTGATGTAAAAAAAATATAGGTTATTTTAAGAATTTATGTTTCAGTAACCATCTCAATATTATTTCTTGTCCAGAAGTTATATATAAAAAAACTACGAATTTTTCAATATTAATGAGCTCTAGCAAAAAAACTATTGTACTTAGAGGTTTGTGTCTATGGAGACTTTTGATCAGTAAGGTAAGAGCTATAACATATTTTGATTTAAGCGATTTTAACCGTTTCTAAAAAAAAAATAAATTGAATTTTTCAACTTTTTTTTGTCTATTTCCTTACAAAACTTTTTTGTGTATTACAAAACATGTATCAATAAATCATTTCTAGATTGTTACCGAAGTATTGTACCCTGTATAAGTGAAAAAGCCCTAAATCTATCTTTACTGTTTAAGCAGTAGCGTAAGTAAAAAATTAAAGTTTTTAAATAAAATATAAACTTAGGATACTACTGGTCAAATGTTGTAAAGCAAAAGTTCGCAACGTTGTTTACAACTTAAAACTCTCAGAAAATTAATTGGCGTCTAAGAAAATATATAAAAATTATATTAAAACAAAAATTAAACCCCTTTTTCGGACGGCCCTGAAAAAATAAAGAAAACTATTCTAAGTATTTTGGTGAAAGTCCCATCTCAATATCTTTTTTCGTTAATGAGTTATATCAAAAAATATATTCAATTATTGCCAAGAGGAGGCAAATCTATATAGTCCGGGGCACAAGGGAAAAAGACTCCCTAATTTTAAGGGTGTGTTTTAGACATAATTTAGTGTAAAAAACCGCCGGGAGACAAGCTGTGATTTGATTGGTTCATGATTTGTGACGTCATCAAAATGGCGGTTTTCCTTCGAGCTTCGTATCTTTTCACCTGAAATATGTCGGTAAATAATAACTCGATTTTATCGCCCTTGGCCTCATTTTAAACACACTTTATTGCTCTTTAAAATGATATATTAAATATTTATTAAAGTTTTTTTTTTTAAATATAGTAGTATACGATGAAATATATAAAAAACGGAAATTTGATTTTTACCGAAATCTTCGATTTTTTAAAATTTGTGTAAAAAAATATAAAAGATACCAGTTTGAAATTTTTAAAGTATTTTATACACATAAATGACTTTATAAATCCGCCGGGAGACAAGCTGTCAAATTGACAGGACAAAATTTATGACGTCATTAAGACAACGGATTTAAAAAAAATCAAATTTTAAATTAAATATCTCAAAAAGTACTTTCCCCATTTCATTGTTCTTGGTTTCATTTTAATTATCTACTATTTTTCTACAAAATGTTTTCTATAAGTTTAGACTTGTCTTTTTTGGATACAACAATAGTTGATATTTAATGAAGAAATATTTCAGGAAAAATTGAGAACAATAAATTCTAAAACAAAGGTAGTACAAAATCTAAAGTAGGTACCCTTTTAAAATTTTAACGTTTTTTATTACATATTATAAACTTTAAATCCACCGGAAGACAAGCAGTCAAATGCACAAAAACAAAATTATGACGTCACCAAAATGGCACTTTTCATGCCTAAGAAATCAAATATTCTTTGATTTCTACGGAAGTTTTCAACATATTTTAATGATTTTGGTCTCATTTGATAGGTAAATTATTGCTTTACAAATAAGTGTTTAAAGTTAAATCAAGGCTTTCCCGTATATAGCATTAATTGAGGAAATATCTTAAAAATGGGAAAACATATTTTATTTTTTGACTAAAAAAAAGTTTTGACAAAAAATCTTTGTAATTTAAAAAAAAAAAATTTGATAAAAAGAAAAACTGATTTGGTTGGTAAAAAGGGGGCAAAAGGGCATAAAACTGCAAATGGCTAAGGGAGTAGAGCCTAAACCATAAGTACTATTAAAAAAAAGCTTTTACGAAAAATGTTTAGAATTTGATCAAAAATTATTTTTATAAAAAGAAAAACTTATTGGAGTGGTGCAAAGGGGACAAAAGGGCATAAAACTGCAGATGACTAAGGCAGTAGAGCCTAAACCATAAGTCCTATTAAAAAAAAGTTTTTAAAAAAAATGTTTTAGATTGGATTAAAAATTATTTTAATAAAAAGAAAAACTTATTGGGGTGGTGGAAAAGGGCATAAGGGTATAAATCTGCAAATGACCTCAATCTGTTTTTATTTTGATAAAAATAACTTTTTATCCAATTTTAAACATGTTTTGTTAAAACTTTTCTTTAGTAGGACTGATATAGGATCGAGTAGATCTACTGTCTTAGTCATTTGACGTTTTATGGCCTTTTGTCCCTTTTGTACTCGCCCAATCAGTCTAACCAAAATAACTATTTATTCAGTTCTTAACACTTTTTGTTTAAACTTTTTTTTAATAGGACTTATGGTTTAGGCTCTACTCACTTAGTCATTTGACGTTTTATGCCCTTTTGCCCCGTTTGTACCACTCCAGTCAGTTTTTATTTTTATTAGAATTGTTTATCCAATTAAAAACATTTTTTGTACAAACTTTTTTTTAATGAGACTTATGGTTTAGGCTCTACTGCATTAGTCATTTGCAGTTTTATGCCCTTTTGCCCCTTTGCATCACTACAATCAGTTTTTCATTCTGTCAAAATATTTTTTTATCCAATTCTAAACATTTTTTGTAAAAACTTTTTTTTTACAGGACTTATGGTTTAGGCTCTACTCCCTTAGTCATTTGCAGTTTTATGCCCTTTTGCCCTCTTTGGATCAGACCAATTCGTTTTTTTTTGTAATTAAAATAATTTTTTATCCAATTCTTAACATTTCTTGTTTTTTTGTTTCATAAGACCTATGGTTTAGGCTTTACCCCCTTAGTCATTTGCAGTTTAATGCCCTTTTGCCCCCTTTCCATCGTCCAAATCAGTTATTCTTTTTATCAAAATATTTTTTTTTTCAAATTACAAACATTTTTTGTCAAAACTTTTTTTAATCAAAAAATGAAATATTTTTTTCCATTTTTAAGATATTTCCCCAATTAATGCTATACACGGGAAAGCCTCGATTCAACTTTAAACACTTATTTGTAAATCAATAATTTACCAATCAAATAAGAGCAAAATCTTTAAAATATGTTAAAAACTTCCGGAGATATCCAAGAATCTTTGATTTTTTAGGCATGAAAAGTGTCATTTTGGTGACGTCATAATTTTGTTTTTGTGCCTTTGAATGCTTGTCTCCCGGTGGATTTAAAGTTTATAATATGTAATAAAACACGTCTTAAATTTTTAAAATTGTACCTACTTTGGATTTTGTACTATCTTTGTTTTAGAATTTATCGTTCTCAACTTTTCATGAAATATTTCTTCATTAAATATCAACTACTACTGCATCCAAAAAAGAGGAGTCTAAACTTATAAAAAATATTTTGTAGAAAAATAGTAGATAATTAAAATGAGACCAAGAACAATGAAATCGGACAAGTAGTTTTTGAGATATTTAAAGTTAGAACATGTATTTTTTTTTAAATCCGGTGTCTTGATGACGTCATAAATTTTGTTCTATCAATTTGACAGCTTGACTCCCGGCGGATTTATAGAGTCATTTATTTGTATAATATACTTAAAAAATTTCAAACCAGTATCTTTTATATATTTTTTTACACAAATTTTCAAAAATCGAAGATTTCGGTAAAAATGAATTTTCCGTTTTTTATATATTTCATCGTATACTACTATGTTTAAAAAAGTTTAATAAATCTTTTATATAAAATTAGGTAGTGGTATCACAAACTGAAGTATTTTGCCGTTATTTCGCTCTTATTCCCCGGACTAATAAGACTTAGAGCTTTGTGCCCGTCAACACTATTTATCAGAAGGTTTAGTTCTATAACCTATTAAAATTTTATCAGATTTAACCGGTGGCCGGAACCCATAAGGTTTGTGCGTGGTCCTTTGAAAAACATATTTATTTATTTTATTTATTTTATTTATTTTATTTATTTTATTTATTTTATTTATTTTATTTATTTTATTTATTTTATTTATTTTATTTATTTTATTTATTTTATTTATTTTATTTATTTTATTTATTTTATTTATTTTATTTATTTTATTTATTTTATTTATTTTATTTATTTTATTTATTTTATTTATTTTATTTATTTTATTTATTTTATTTATTTTATTTATTTTATTTATTTTATTTATTTTATTTATTTTATTTATTTTATTTATTTTATTTATTTTATTTATTTTATTTATTTTATTTATTTTATTTATTTTATTTATTTTATTTATTTTATTTATTTTATTTATTTTATTTATTTTATTTATTTTATTTATTTAATTTATTTAATTTATTTTATTTATTTTATTTATTTTATTTATTTTATTTATTTTATTTATTTTATTTATTTTATTTATTTTATTTATTTTATTTATTTTATTTATTTTATTTATTTTATTTATTTTATTTATTTTATTTATTTTATTTATTTTATTTATTTTATTTATTTTATTTATTTTATTTATTTTATTTATTTTATTTATTTTATTTATTTTATTTATTTTATTTATTTTATTTATTTTATTTATTTTATTTATTTTATTTATTTTATTTATTTTATTTATTTTATTTGTTTTATTTATGTTATTTATTTTATTTATTTATATTAACATCCCACAGATAAACTAATTATAGGATGAGTCATGACTAAGAACTCCAAAACAATACTTATTAAGATTCAAGAAAAAACAGAGTACAAAAAATAGAATTTCATATTTACATTAGAATGCAAGAGAAAAAAAAACTTAATTAAATTAATTTAATTGGCGAAAAACATATTTAATGTGGTTAATTGAACAAGAAAAAATATCAGCCTCAAACTGAATTTTATGGTAATTATTACACATAGAATAAATAGCTGAGTTATTAAGCAAGTTGGTTCTAGGTTTAGCCATGTAAAAAGTATTTATTGAGCGTGTATTAGAAGGGACATGAAAATTAACCAACTGTAATAAAGCAGGACATTCCAAGTTATTACGCAACAATTTATGCAGAAAAACAACAGATGAAAGTGCACGCCTATCTTTTAAGCTTAAAACATTAAACCTATCCAACAGCAGGTTATTATCAATACCTATATGAGAATAAACACCGTCAAATTTAAAACTGACAAACTTTAAAAAAATTCTTACAATTTTGTCAACATTTTCAATTTGGTATTTGTATTGTGGATTCCAGATTACTCAAGTTTGGACAGAACAAAAGAATTAAAATGTGTAAATAAAACTGTTTTGTCCTTGAAACCGTAACAATTTCTTGTTACAAATCCAAGACTTCGAAAAGCTGATGCAACAGTCTTCTCAACATGTGTGGAAAAATCCAATTTACTATCAAATTTAACGTAGATCTTTTATTTCTGTGACTATGTACAATGGTATTACCAATTTTGTAATTAAATACAACCGAAGTTCTCTTTCGTGTATAAGTCACAAGGTGCCATTTTGCATATATATATCACGTCAACTTGACCTCCTTCGTCAAGAATCTGTGATATATATTGAGTAATGACGCATAAGTTGTGGTTGTCGACCGCCCTTTTATAAAACTGTGCTGAACTTTAGATAGTAAGTGCCTAATTTTAGCGTATATTAACTTATGCAAAACAATTTCGAAAACCTTTGCAAAATTAGAAATTATGGTTATCGGTCGATAATTTTCAATACTATTTTTTTACCTTTTTTAAATACAGGAGTTATTCTTGAAGTCTTCCACTTATTTGGAAATTTGCAACTTTTTAGAGAAAGGTTGAACAAAGTGGTTAATGGAGCAGATAAAACCGTCTTTCAATATGAAAGAAGGAATTCCGTCAGGGCCCGCTGTTAGATTTTAAACTTTTTAAGGCGCCTTTTCACGGATCAATTTATACGCAAGTTTGGTGCTATGCAAGTTTGCTGTCAGATATAGCATGAGGACAATTACACATTCATTTGCCTTTTCACGGAGTAAGTTATACGCTATATATTGCAAGTTAAACAATGCTGCCAACCAGACAATTTTGACGTGTCTCTGCATTTGTTGACAAAAACATAACCTAGCATTTGCTTTTTTAAGGAAGCTTTTTAGTTAGACAGACCGGCCTATTATTAATAATAATAATTATTATTAACAAGTCCAGTTGCTACTATATTAGTAAAAAGAAATCGATTTAGTAACTTTTTTCCAGGTTGGCACCACGAAAATAACTATAAATCTTGCATGAAAATCTTCGAAAAATATAACTTGTTCTAATAATACGATGGCTCGAAAATAGCATCAAATTTGCCTGAAGGCATGCGCAGTGACTGAATCATTCTTGCAACAAAATTTCATAGCACCAAACTTGCGTACAAATTGCTCCGTGAAAAGGCGCCTTTAGGGCAAGTTGAACATCAATTTCCTCTACTGAAGTTATTTGAAATAAATCTGTTACGGTTTCTGAGATATCGACTTGTAACACTTTAAATGGCGTGTTTTTTATTCTAGTTTTTTAACAGCCTAATTTGACAGATAATTTTTTTTTGTTTAATTATGTAACTTTTTATGCTGAATTTGAATCTGAAAAAAAAACACCCCCATTCCATTTTAAAGTTACCCCCTCCCCACCTAAGAGTGTGGGTGAAAAAAATTGCTTTGGCAATTGATATTGAAGCTTAGTACCAAATTTGAAAAACCTATCTGTTACGGTTTGTGAGATATCGACTTGTAACACTTTAAATGGGCCATCCTGTATAAAATGTAAAATTAATATTATAGTAAAATTATAGTAAAAATTGCGTCTTTTATTTACAAAAGATTTAAGTCATATAAAACAAAGACCTCATTGTTTTAAAAATTATCAATGAAATTCATATATAGAGAAAAGCTATGTATGTATATAATAATAGGAATATAATATTCAAGTAAAACAAAAATGTATATTTGGAGCTGTGAGCTTTTGAGATCGAAAGCTTTGTGTTTATTTTATTCCTTGCATCAAGACGAAAATATACATACGTTACACGGGCTACTTTGAAAATGTAATGTTAAAAGCTCGCAGTAATTTAAAGTTGTGCTGAAAAAAGGATTCAAATAAGGTGCATATCGATATGGAACTTTTTGAGCTTCCATGGGTTTTTCAAAAGCTCGTAGAGCTTTCGGTCTAGCATGAGGTTTTCTGTGATACGCCCTTAGGTATAGGAGATAAGCCACGTAGCCTGTTTTTTTTTTAGGTAAGTCACTTAGCTTGATTTTTTTAGATACGCCACCTAGCTTGATTTTTTAAGATACACCCTAAAGATACGCCACTTGAAAGAAGGACCAGGCACTAATTCTATATGAAAAGTGGTTTCAGTCGAATTGAATTAAAATTTGATGTTGTCCCGATCAAAAGTTCCTATAGAATGGGGCTAAAAAATGGACAGTTTTCAAGATATGGGGTGTCATAGGTCAAAAATCTGGTATCAATGAATTATGTTGTTATTTAATTTATTTTACGATAATGAATTGTTTTAATAGGAAAAAAGGTTAAAAATTATCATAACGAGATATGGGGCGTCATAGATCAAAAATAGTAAAATACTGCATTCAATGATACCATGCTATCATTGAATTATTAAATATTATATAGTTTATTATTAAATGATGAATATTATACAGTTTATTTTAGCTTAATTAATTTCATTACATAAAAAATATTCCTGTCCTTTGGGCAGGAGATGCAAAACTAGTATATAATCCATCAAAATCAAGTAGTACTTTTTCAAAAAGTCCAAATGGGCGGGAGGAACCATTTGTTCTTGATAGATTATATCCAAGTTTTACACCTCTCACTCAATGGATTTTTTTTTAAAAGGAATCGTTTTTTTTTGTAGTTTTTCCTAGTTTACCACATGCCTATTGCGACTATAGTTCTTGATTACATAGATTACATCCTAATTTTCGACCTCGTATGCATTGGGAGTTTTTGAAGAAGAACCATTAATTTTTTATGGAGTTATCCTAGTTTGCACATTCTGTATAATGTGACTTTTTGAAGAGTAACCATTTGTTCTTGATGGATTATATCCCAGTTTATACTATTTTTGCATATCCTGCCAAAAGGACTTTTTTAATTTACAGGAATCATTTGTTTTTTTTTTTAATAAATCTATCCAAAATAAACTGCATAATTATAAAAACTTATATAATATTCAATAATACCAGTGTTTTCCTATTTTTAAGGTCCATTGCAATGCACGGTACGCTTCACCGCAAGTACTCACGTACTGACCTGTATAATTTTCCACATCCCTACTCTCGTAACATTCGAGTGTTTTAACCAATAAAACCACGCGCCAGCTACCGTCGGCGCGATTCTTTTGTTTACTTCTGATGTATCTTGAAGCTGAATATACTATAGTTTCGTACTATTTTGAGCCATGATGTCTCATACATCGTTATGTTATCTCCATTTTTTAGCCTCTTCATATGGAAGCAATTAAAATTAAAATAAATAATTATTTAGATTAAAATAATTTATACAATATCATAATTTAAATTATTTGGAATGATATCCGTTTTTTACTATTTTTGAACAACGTCACCCCATATTTCGTTATGATATTTTCATTTTTAACCTTTTTCCTATAATTGATCAACGTAAAATAAATTAAACAGTATCATAATTAAAGTTACCTAATTCATTGATCATACTATTTTTGACCTATGACGCCCCATATCTCGTTATGATCATTTTAACCTTCTTTTTTTCATTAAAACATTGATTACCGTAAAATAAACTATATAAAAAACATATTTTTAGTTAATTTGTTGAAGACAGATTTTGACCTATGACCCCGTATCTCGAAAACTGTCCATGTTTTGACCTCATTCTATAGGAACTTTTGATCGGGACAACATCAACTTCATTATATCAAATTTTCATCGAATTCGACTGAAACCACTTTTAATATAGAATTAGTGCCTGGTCCTTTTTTTACATACGTCCTTTGGAGATAAACAAATTTTAAACTTCCAGCTTAAAATTTATATTTTTGAATAGCCCCTATTAAGATCAGATCAGAATTTTCACCCTCGTATATTATTTATCAGCGCAATCTCTGAACGGATAGGGTAGGCTGTGTCATGCAGGTAGCCATCATCTTTAGGGACAATAAGTAACTTTACACACTTAATTATATTGCTATAAATATTAAAAATAGAGTAAACAGCAACTCTAAGAAGAGAGAGAGGGAGAGGAGAGGGAGAGGGAGAGGGAGAGGGAGAGGGAGAGGGAGAGGAGAGAGAGAGAGAGAGAGAGAGAGAGAGAGAGAGAGAGAGAGAGAGAGGGAGAGGGAGAGGGAGAGGGGAGAGG
>OY294048.1:26435784-26472784 GCA_958510825.1 Brachypterus glaber | reverse complement strand
TGTGCAAGCTTTTTTTAACATACTACAACATTTTTCGTTCAATTTTAGTTCTGGGGGGGGCTGACGGTAAACATTATTTACCCCTCACCGCTCTTGTTAAGGGTGCGCAAGATTTTATTTTGGTTGTGCAAGGTTGTGCAAGCTTTTTTTAACATACTACAACATTTTTCGTTCAATTTTAGTTCTGGGGGGGGCTGACGGTAAACATTATTTACCCCTCACCGCTCTTGTTAAGGGTGCGCAAGCTTTTATTTTGGTTGTGCAAGCTTGTGCAAGCTATTTACTATTAGATTGTAGTGAAAAATTTTAACTTTTTTACTGGGGGGGGGCTAAGGTCAAGTTAGCCCCCCCCCACGGTTTTTTTCATATAATTAACCAATGGTTAGTGCGCAAGCTTTTTTTCTGGTTGTGCAAGGTTGTGCAAGTTGTGTGCAAACTACCTATGTATTTTTCGACCCTAAGTTTTAACTGGGGGGGGCTAACTTGACCGACCCCATGTGAATAGGCCTGTATACCCGTCTTTTTTCATAATTTAGGTGGGTTTGAT
This sequence comes from Brachypterus glaber, assembly GCA_958510825.1. Classification (NCBI taxonomy): domain Eukaryota; kingdom Metazoa; phylum Arthropoda; class Insecta; order Coleoptera; family Kateretidae; genus Brachypterus; species Brachypterus glaber. The sequence continues at coordinate 26,472,237 of OY294048.1, read as the reverse complement.
TCTCACATGTTTGTAAAAGAATTAGCACAAGATAATGCAGACATTCAGGTTATACCACAAAATAAGGAAAAGTACATATCACTTACCAAAAGTATTCCCCTTACTTCCACTGATGGAAACATTACTAAAAAATTAAAAATCAGGTTTTTGGATAGTTTTAAGTTTCTGCCGGGTGGTTTGGATAAACTGAGTCAAAGTTTAAAATCTAATCAATGTTGTGAAGTAAGAAAATACTTTCTTAATAGTGAACAATTTGAACTCATTCGACAAAAGGGTGTTTTTCCCTATTCATACATGGATTCTTTTTTAAAATTAGAAGATAAAAAACTCCCATCAAAAAAACAATTTTATAACAATCTAAAAAACGAAGATATTTCTAGAATTGATTACCAGCGGGCATGGAAAGTATGGAATTTGTTTGAATGTAAGACTTTGGGTGAATATTCAGATATTTACCTAAAGTCTGATGTTCTCATTCTGGCTGACGTGTTTGAAAATTTTAGATCTCTGTGTTCAAAAATTTACCAGCTAGATCCAGCAAACTTTTATACTGCTCCAGGTCTTTCTTGGAGCGCAATGTTGAAAAAAACCGAGATTCAGTTAGAACTCTTAACCGATCTCGACATGGTTCACTTACTTAAAAAGGGGATTCGAGGGGGTTTCAGTGGCTGTAGTATTAGAAAAGCTAAAACAAACAACCAATTTTGTCCAAAGTATAATCCTTCCGAATCGAAATCATAACTTATGTGTTTGGACTTTTATACGGGGCAGCTATGTCACAATATCTTCAAAGAAATAATTTTCAATGTTTAACTGATACCGAAATTCAACAGTTGGATTTAAATCAAGTAAGCGATACAAACGATAAAGGTTATGTTTTAGAAGTTGATTTAAAGTATCCTAAACATTTAAGTGGTCTTGATAACGAATTACCCTTTTGTCCTGAATCCACAGTTTCACCCATATCTAAATTAAAAATTCCTAAATTAATTACAAATTTGCAAGATAAAACCAATTATGTTATTCATTATAGAAATTTAAAACAGGCTTTAGCTCATGGTTTAGAACTAACTAAAATTCATCGGGTATTGAGTTTTCAGCAAGATGATTGGTTAAAACAATATATTGATTTGAATATAGAAATGCGAAACAAAGCAACTAGCAAATTTGAAAAAGATTTTTACAAGCTAATGAATAACTCGGTGTTTGGCAAAACTGGAAAATGTGGATAAATGGTTGATAAACTAGTCACATATTGGGAAAATATTGGTGGAAAAAGTGGTGCTAAAAAACTTGGTGCTGAAACATTAATTGCGAGGCCAAATTTTAAGGATCTTAAACTTTTTTCAGACAATTTTGTAGCAATCCAGATGAATAGGGTAAAAGTTACATATGATAAACCAATTTATTTGGGTTTCTGTATTTTATATTTATCAAAGACTTTTATGTATGACTTTTACTACAACTTCATTAAATCAAAATATGGTGATAAGGCCCTTTTGTTGCATACGGATACTGACTCGCTTATATTAAAAAATTATACGGAAAAATTCTATTCGGATATGCAGGAAAACTTGGATAAATTTGATACATCTAATTATACTCTCGATAATGTACATCAAATCCCTGTAAACAAATCAATATTGGGTAAAATGAAAGATGAGTATGCTGGTGAAGTTATTTATAAATTTTTCGGAACACGGACTAAAGCTTATTGTGTAGATGTTTCGGGAAAATTGACGAAAAAGCTAAGGGGGTACCTGATTCAGTTACAAAAAAACAAATATCGATGGATGATTACCAATCAGTGGTAGATACCGAGGGAAAAAAGGTTTTTCGAGAAATAAAATCTTTTCGCTCCCATTATCACACCGTTTATTTGGAGCTAAAAAACAAAGTGGCTCTATCATATTCGGATGATAAGAGATTCATTATCCCTGGTAGTGAAAAAACAATAGCTTGGGGTCATCCTGATATTAAAAATTATAAATAGATTTTCCAGAAATTTTACTTAGTGGTTCTGGTAGGGTGTAAATGGATATTTAGTTGACGACTAACACATCCTCAAGCAACAGGTTCAGTGAGCTTCTCAAGATTTATTTGAAAAAACTAGGAGATTTAAAAACGGATATTAGATATTTAAAAAATTTAGGTTTCAAAGGTTTTTATGATAGAATAATAGAACTTGTTTGGAACTCGGACAATGTTGTAAATGTGTTAAAAAACATGTCCACTTTATTAATTAGTGATAACTATGGGTGATTGCTGGAGCTCCTAGAAATAAATTTAAATAAGGTTATTTTAGATATTGATCATATGTAATATTAGTAAATAAACTATAAAAACTAAAAGTTTTTTTCATTCTCCTCACACTTTTTTTGTTTCAGAAATAATAAATAAAAAACAGTTAAGTTTTCAAAAATATATTTAATATCTTTATAAAAAAAATCATTTTTTTTTATTTCAACGTTTGCAAAGTTTTTCCCATTAGATGTGTTTTTTTCTAAAACTAAATAATATAATTCTCCAGAATGGTTTTTATTATAGTCAGTAATACTGCCCCCGGCAAGTGATTTTTTTTCGATTTTGAGATATTTACATTTTTGGACTAATATGACCCCACTCTATCTAAATATTAAAAAAAATTGCAAACAAAATTTTTTTCTACGATTTTTGAAAATTTTAAACAGCGGCAAGTGCCATAACGTCACCATTTTGGAACTAAAATAGCGGCAAGTGTAATTATTTAAATTAAAAGGCGGCATCTTTGCAAATGTACCTTTTCTTTTTAAAAATTATTACCTAATAATGCATATTTTGTAGTTAAAAGGCGGCATTATACTTAATCTATTTATTACTAAAAGGTGCCTGCATTAAAAAAAAAACAAAATATAAAAATAAAATGTAATTATTAGAACACTATTTATTACAAATAACATTGTTTTATTTTAAGCGTAATTTAGGACCAGAAAAGAAAATATGATAAAAAAGATAATTTTACATAGGTAGGTACTTACTTTTTGATTTGAACCTATTTTAGGCTAAATTAATATAAACACAAATAATGTACTTTATGGACGCAAATCATACATAAAAACATGTAGTGATTAAACCAATAATTATTGCTTTTAACATATACTTGTGATCATAAAACTACTCAAAACTTGCAAAAAAGCTATTATTTTAATAAATAACTTGTATTTAATAATAAAATATTACCTAATACTTACTTTTTTTCAGTTAGAAGTTAACCTATTTTGCTTGTTTTTAAATAGCGGCACTTAAAAGAGTTTGAAGTTAAAAGGCGGCATCTGAACAGATTTTTGCTGCTTGCCGCTTTTTAACTTCAACTTCTTTACGTACGCCATTACAAATAACAAGTTTGTAATATATCTCCTAGTAAATAAATAAATAAATAAATAAATAAAAATAAAATAAAGATTTAACCACCATTTTTTTAATGAAAACTTAAAATATTGTCTAAAGGGACATATAGGTAACTAAATATAGTATTTCTATGTGATACTGAACAAAAAAAAATCACATATATCTAAATTAGTGCAGGACAACATCCAAAAGTTTTTGCCATTTTTCTCGTTACTCTGTCACTTGTCACCTTTTAACTTCCGGGCGCAGAATAGCTCCATCAGTAAATATATCATGGAATTTTTTTGAAATCCAGACATCTCCAATTTCATCTTCTAAATCTGCCACAACTGCTCTACCATAACATGTTTGTAGCGAATAAATTTTTTGTATTTATTTATTTTATTTTATTTTTGTTTAACCTCGTACTATTCTACTTAATTAAGCATCCCCTAAGTCCAGGACTTGTGTGGGCTAGTAGTAGAGGGAACCACCGGCTTATACTGACTTTCGAACCAGTTTCTAGGGATTGTCCGTTTCACTTATCGCCTTCGCCAAATTTCAATTATTAATTAACTGAAAAAGGCAAATCGGCGCCAGTGAGAATCGAACTCACGATAGTAGACTTGCTATACATACGCGCTAGCCACTACGCTATGCCCCCCATGATATTATATATTTAACACCTATATCCAATTGAATAGGTTTTCCAACATTTTTCTTCTTGTTGATAGATTTCAATGCTTCAAAATTCATCTAGAAAAAAATATTTATAAATAACAAAAATAACTATTTGAGAAAAAATACTATCAGAATAATACTTACATTATAAGCTTGCTTGAAGAACTGTGTGAAAACTATACAACACTCACAGCATTATATCTGGAAGGGAACTAAAAAACTCTCTTAAGGTTCAGACAGGTCGAAACTTTTTTATTATTGTTATTCATATATATTTTTCGAGGTTGAGGGAGCTGGAACAAAAAATAAATAAATAAATAAAACATTTTTTCTCAAAACTTGTTTGAAAAAGTATAAACAAGTCTCAGGTGGGTCGAGACGATATTGTTTTAATTGACTCAAGGTCTCAGACAGCTCAGTTTAATAAATATTGTGTTGAATGTAGTAGAGTGCTAAAGAAAATGGACTATACCAGTGTAGTAATTGAAAAAGTTGGTTTTGTGATTTTATTACATCAAGAGGGAAAACCTCTAGATGCATGCAAAAAACTTAATAAATAATTAATAACTAATTTTGTTTTTATTTTTACCTTAAAACATTTTTTCAGCATATTTTAAACAGACATTTATAGCTAACACCATATTTTCTATGTGTTTAGTTATTTACGATATATCCAGATAAAAGATAAAATAATTTCAAATTTTTTAAAAACAAATAATTTAAATATTTACTTACATAGTTAAAAAGACACACACATATACAAATACTTAAGTAAAATTCTTGATATTTATATACAAATGAGAACAAGATTTCTTCCCCCTGACCGGCTGGTTCTCCTTTTAAGGAATTCATCGCTGGGTTCTCCTTTTAAGGAATTCAAACCAGCCTTTTAAACATATACTTTCATTTTTAATTAAATTCTTACATGACTAGTCATGTATCCAAATTTTATGCGGATTTATCCTGATTTTATAAGACCTCAGGTTAGGTGTAGGAGGTAAGGGGGGGTAGAATTATGGTTTTCATCTAGGAATTGAGGTCAGCTAAGGCTTTTTATGGCTAAGGCTGGTGAGGACTGAGGTTAGGTTTGAGGCTAGGGCTGGGGGTAGGTCTGAGGTTAGGTCTGGGGTTAGGACTGGGGTTAGGTCTAAGGCTAGGGTTGGGGGTAGGTAAAAAGTCCAAACCCCATTATTTATCTACTTATTCTAAATCCAAACCGATTTTTTACAAAAAAAAAAACAGGCACAAAACCACCGTTAACCAATGCTAAAGTAAAAAAACGTCCCGCAAACAACAAAAAAACAAAAACAATCTCGGTGCGGGTAGCTATAATTAGGCGCTCGTAAAAACAATACAGAATAACCAACGTAAAAAAAATCACTAGGAAAATACCACACAATACCAACATCATTGTGGATGTTACTGAAAAGAGAAACACGAAAAATCGAGATAGAGGAAGAGTCGCATGAGTTAGTCAAATTTTTTTGATCTTGCAATGGAATCCCCAATCTAGTATGTAAAATCTGTGACACTACCCAACAGACTGTTATTTCACCAGTGAATCTGTAAAAATAAGAGTTTCTTTTTCAGGTTCCTAAGTTCAGAAAAAAATAATATTTTAAATTTTTATTAGAGTATTTATTTAGTTGAAAACATGAATTTTATTTGGGTTTTGTCAAAAGTGCTATATTTGCTAAAATTAAATAAATAAAAAGGCTTAAAAGTACCCTTAATTTAAATTTTCTTTTTTTTTGTGTACGGTTTTCCCTGTAACGAAAAATTTTAATTTTATAAATATATTTGGAATCTACGTCAAAAGTACTAAAGAAATACACTCAAAAAGTTTTACCTTAGTCGATGGAATCCCCAATGTAGTATGTAAAATCTGTGACACTACCCAACAGACTGTTATTTCACCAGTAAATCTGTAAAAATAAGAGTTTCTTTTTCAGGTTCTTAAGTTCAGAAAAAAATAATATTTTAAATTTTTATTAGAGTATTTATTTAGTTGAAAACATGAATTTTATTTGGGTTTTGGGTTTTGCTAAAATTAAATAAATAAAATGGCTTAAAAGTACCCTAAATTTAAATTTTCCATTTTTTTGTGTACGTTTTTCCCTGTAACGAAAAATGATAGGTTAATTTTATAAATATATTTGGAATCTACGTCAAAAGTACTAAAGAAATACACTCAAAAAGTTTTACCTTAGTCGATGGTGTAAAGAATTATCCTCCTCAAAGAAGAGTTACCATTTTCTGCCAAAAGCGAATTTTCTGGATTTATTTATTTACAAACCGATTACTACAAGGATCGAGCCTTAGTTTTTGGTTCAAATTTTTTTCAAGCCAAGCGTACTCGTCGACAACTGTGTGCCTTTGGATTAAAAAAGTGCCTTTTTCTTGGAAACGCTTCATTTCATCGAATTTGGCGTAGAGTACTTTTTTGATCAAAATTTCTCAGAATGTAAAAAAGTAACTAAAATTTGTAACCCTAAACAACTTAGGGTTTTGAAACCATAACGGAAGTCGGCCCTGACTTTCGAAACTTCTGTTAAAATTATTTGATGCGCAATAATTTTCTTTAAATAACCCTAAAAAAATTGTTAAATAATATTAAAAATTAATGAAGTTATCCAAAAACAAATATTTTTCTATTTCATCTTGGGGGGCAAATATCTCCGAATAGGGGGGCCGTAGCCAAAAATTTTATATAAACTTGTGGCATTATTTTGAAAAGATTTTATCAACCCTAAGAGATTTTGGAAACATTCTGGCCCACCCTGTATAACCCCTTAAACAAAAACTTCTTTTCACATGTACCCTTAGGAGGGTCGTAACTCCCTTAGGGCTTATTTCCGGACCAACCTTTATAGGAAATATTTGTCTTATTTTCGCATGGGGAAACTAACATTTTCGTTGGATTCACCAATTTCGAATCACCCTGTATTTATAGGTGTTTTTTTTTAATATTAAATAATTTAATGCAATAAAATACATACAGAGCGGTCCAAAAGTCACCCCCCCTCTTAACTTTTGAACCAGTTGAGATATCGACTTAAAATTTGGAACTTTTAAATAAGACAACTTAAACTATCTTTTAGCATATATTTAATACTTTCAGCTCTTAAAATGTGTGCAGGGGGCATGGGGGCACATTTTGTTAAATGGAAAGGGGGTCGTGTAATACATCATTTTAAAGCTAAATTCTCCATTTAACTCCATATTTTTAAATTAAAAAAATATATTTTTTTGGGTTTAAAATGGGGTTGAAAATGGGTATTAATGTAAAAATTCCTCTAAAAAAAACAAATAATTTTTTAAAAATGCCTAATTTCATCATAAAAAAATGTTAATTATACTTTTAAACTAATTTTAGTTGACATAAATAAAAATTTATAAAAAAAACTTAAAAAATCGAATGTTTTAGCACAAAATATTGAAAAATCAAAACCTTAAAATACATTTTTAAAAAAATTAAAAATGTTAGTTTAAATAGAGAAGTTTATAAGCTTTAAAATGATGTATCACACAACCCCCCTTTCCATTTAAAAAATGTCCTCCCATGCCCCCCTGCCCACATTTTAAGAGCTGAAAATATCAAATATATGCTAAAGGATAGATTAAGTTGCCTTATTTAAGAGTTCTAAATTTGAAGTCGATATCTCAACTCGTTCAAAAGTTAAAAGGGGGGGGGGGGTTACTTTTGGACCGCACTGTATAAACAAACAATAAACAATAATAAAAAAACTATAAAGTAAATAACTCCTCAAAATCAATCGATGAAGGCAAAGTTCCCATAACAGATGCAGCATTTCCATTTTGTATTTTTATTATTTTTAATATTGGTTTGGACTTTTTATAGATATATCTCTATATGTATAGAAAATGTATGACAATATCAATTTTGTTAATTCCTATCAGATAATTTTCAATATTTTCAGGGTAATATCATAAGTGATACTAGGTTATGTATCGGTGTTTTTTTACATAAATTTTATGAATAATCCCAATGAGTAAAATTTAATAAAAAACCACAGGTAACTAACCAAATATCATGAATTGATATTTAGAAAGAGAATATAAAGACATTTGAGTTTTTTTGGCTTTAATTAAAAATTATTCTTTTGTATAAAAATGTAAATTACACTCTATTTGATAATAATTGAGAAACTAAATAATTTTTTATTAAAACAAGCAGGTTTGTGTATAAAAAAATAAATATTTAAATAAAAAATACGATTCTATATTAGAGAAAAGAGAGGTAAAAATCCATCGTAGGGGTAGTTTATTTTCATTTATAGGTACAGCATTCTACATATAAATAAATTATATTCTCAGCAAAATTTTCTATGTTTTCTAAAAGATGACACAAGACGCTCTATAATCTGTGAAAAATAGTTTGTCCCGATATTTAATGCCATCACTGTACTATTTTAAATTTAAAGAGTGCTTCCATAGTTGAATTGTCACACATATAAATGTCAAAAATATTATTGAGAAAATTGGTAGTAAGAAAAACGTTATGCGCTGCTCTTATGTAAGTTTCTTTTCTGTCTTTGGTCGTATGTATTGACCTCAGTTTCGCTTCGGTCCACAAAATACGACCTCATACAGAGAAGCTCACTTACCTAGGACCGCAAATAACTATTTTAAGGGATATTATTATGATTAATTAGGTTACCAAACATTCCGCTGTGGATCTATTCACATCTCACTAGTTTTGTATTTTTAAAAAAGTTTTCTATATATATATATTTTTTTCATTTTTTGGCTGCAGTATTTTTTTTACTTTTAGAGCTGGCGGACCATGGCACATAACAGACATGAGGCGTGGTGAGAGCATATTTGAACTGGACTTAAATGCTCATGAAGAAGTCGAAAGAGGCTTTGAACTCGAAGGCTCAAACCTTAGCGGCGTTAGCGCGCGATGCTCGTGGGTCGAGATGGACCAATTATCTCACTTAAAAGAGAAAGACGATCACAACAATCGGTTAAACGAAGAAGACCGAACACAATTAAAAAGTCCTGGTGTGCAGTTTATTAGTGTGGAACAAGATTGTACCACAGGTACTAATTTTAGATCGAATTTACTGAGAGCTAGTTCCGGTGTTTTGGAATCGAGAGAGTTGCTACATATTAAACATTTGGATGGTTTGCATTTAGTTTTTAATTTGGAAGCTGGAAGTTTGCTCCCTTTGGCGATTAGGTAACTATCTTAAATATTTTAGCTCTCCTATTCCCATGGTCAAGTTTTGCTAAAGTCCTCTATACAGGGTGGCGCATAAGTCACGCATTGGTTTAAATAATTCATAACTTTTTTATTTACAAATAAATTTAATATTTTCTTTCTGAGAAATATAATATATACAATTTGGACTTTTTTTTTGATGATTCGTTAGTGGATTATTATAAGCTCAATGTACTGTACCTATGCAAGTGATAAGTATTTCCGGTTAGCGCGTTGAATAACAACAGATAAGGATTTAACATCTATAAACAGTTTGCGAAAACAGATTTACATAATATGTAAATTATAAATTCATAATTTGATAACATAATTTGTTGACTCAGTCGCACATGAGGAATTTAGATTCAAAATAAAATAATTTCTCTTAAAATAAATCGATTCATTTAAAATTTTTTTTTTCGAAAAATTAATCTACTTTTTTATAGGTACTTGCACAGGGGCTGGTGTAGGAATACAATTTATCAATTAATACTAATTATAAAATGAAAAACACATATATTTCTACAATTATAAATTTTTATAAAAAAATTATAATTATTTTTTACATAGGTAACAAGGAATTTATCAAATTAAATAAATCAAAAGTATTTCTTATTGCACATACGTAATTTTTCCCCTGAATGACTCATGCATTGAGATATGTTAAGCTCAAATTTTGGTGTTTCCATATCATCAAATTTTTCAATATTAATTACTTTTGGTCCGTTTGGCTGCAACGTGGAAATTAAAAAATCATATTTCTGGTGACCTCTGACATAAATAACATCAGCATCATTTAAAGGATTTTTTAAAATGGCGTCTATTTGATGATGATTGAAAATTCCTTAGGACTATTTTAAACCATGCTGATTAAGTTCCAATCAATGCACATTCCTTCTTTCATCATCAGTCAGCATACCAAAATCCTTGTGCGGTTTAATAACATAGTGACTTATCTGATATCCACTATTTATTGCGAGTTCTTTTACATGGGAGCCGTCCAATAAGGCGAATCCTTAAATATCTAAAGCCAATATCTTCATGTTGCCTTGCCAACTATCAATGTAAAACTGAACTCCATATTTACTCAAATGTTTATTTCTATGACAGCTGCCTAACAATTTCGCTAAGAGGGAGTTGCTCCATTATACAGTCGTGAATAATAATGAAATATGCACGTGTATTATTAGGAAACCCTCTTTGGCTTATATATCCAATTTAATGTCAACTGTAGAGGATTTTAAACTTTCGTTTCTTTTGGAACAATTAATCACGAATACAGTACGATTCTTGAATGCTGGGTAATCGAGTAAAGATTACTTTTCCGTGCAGTTCATATAACTGGGATAAAATTTTGAATAATTATTATGAGCTTCAGCATAATCATTTTTACCAAAATAATAATAATAGTCTCTATTAAGGGTTAGTCTCGGTAATATTTACGTTATAGAATAATGTTGGATCTTTATGGTACGAGTCTTTCCTATTGTCATGAAACGCTACAATTACAAAACGTGGACTTCCAACGCAAGTTTTAACGGCCCATATTTCTTTGGTTGAGCCTACGGTTAAAGCAGGATGTTCATGTAGTTCCCAACGTCTGTATGGTATTATAATAGGATGATCTGATGTAATTGCTTTAAGCAAATCCAATTTTATGATATCATTAGGAATAATTTCTTTTACTTTAAGCTCAAAATCATAATTATAAATTCGTAATCTCGACTGTTGTTTTATCATCAGAGATTGTCATACAATTTTTATCGTTTCGAGCTCGACCTAGTCATTAAATATGCCTAATAAATGTCGTAGTGGTATTCTCATGTTAAAAGATCCATCAGCTGAAAGTATAGCTACTGATGGATAATTCCATCCAGCAATACTTAGGTGGTTTGAGTCATCCTTGTGCTTATGCTATAAAATATCCTCTTAGCATACTCACTATGCCTGGATCTCTAACATTATCAATTTCCTTTCCATTAAGTTCATATGAAATCATATAAAAAAAAACGGCTCCAGCATTGTTTACAAACGAAACATCTTCAGTTCCAGTTACTTTTTCAATGTCCCTTTAATGCATAAAGCGGTATCATACATGAGCAACCAGGCATCTCCTTGATTAATAGTTTTTTCCACTATATATTATCTAGGAAAAATTTAACGAATGGGTAGTATATGCGTGTTTCCACTCGCTGAATGGATTCATTGAATCTTGGTTTTTGATAGATGTCGAATATTTGTGTTGATAACGTTATAGCCTAATGACTGCAGGAACAGCTGATTTGATAAACTTAATTTAGTGTGCTTACTCTTACAAGTTTTCTTCACTACTGGCATTAATGTTTGCTCCAACGCTTTCTTATAATTATAATAATAATTATAATTATAATTATTATTGTAATCGTTGTGTTTGTTGAAAATTAGCACCATCTCACATAATTTTTTTGAGCTCCAATCTGATAATAATTTCTTCAACTCTGAAATTGACCTGCTTGAAATCTTGATCTAGAAGTTTAAGGATATGTTATGAATTTCAGTCTGGTTTACAGGAAGATATATGAAATTTTTTGGTACTTCGTTAATAGCGAATCCTGGATCTACGGAAACAGCAAATTCGTATATACTATGCGATGGTCTGTCATTGTAGAAAGCTCCTGATGTTATATTACTATCAATATGAATCGTTCGTACTTTGACTATATTGACAGAAAGATTGGAAATGTGGATAATTCCAGGCTTCAGTAGTTTAGATGTAAATCCAAGTATTTTTCCTAAACTATCCAATGGTGAAAAATTTAAATAATATGTATTGCTGAATACTTCACACTTGATAGTATAATTGTTTGGCTTCAGAGAGAATGTCTTCAATGTCCTTGGTATTTTCAGGAATATTAATTTTTTTCCTAATATACTGCTCAATATCGGTGATTTCGTACAGTCCACTGGGAATTAAAAAATGTTTTTTCTCGCTAGTATCAACTTTTCGCTGTAATAAAATTTTGTTCCTTCTTCTGTATTAGGGATGGTGTTGTACGAGTGGAATCCTATTAATAATAACCCGTAATTGGAACCACTATCCAGACGTAATTGGTTGACAAAATCAATCGATAGTGTTGACCTGACGTTAAAAGTGAATATTATAGACTTGACTGTTGTGATATTAGCAATCATCAGCTTTTATAGAGAAATTCTAAGCACAAATGTCCACAGTTTGATTGATTAAAATCATGATCAAAATATTCGATAATGCTGCCATTTTTTCTGTGCCTTTATTTTTTCGAATAACCAAATTAATAATAGCACATTCTTTATCTTTTGTATGTGTTTTTGGCAGAGTATCCCGCATAACAACGCCTTTAAAATGTGGAATTTTTAGTTTACTGGCATACTTTATCAATTCTATATCATACAAATATCTATTGGGTAGATTTATTGGTATTTTTTTTGCTCTTTCAAAAATAAACCATAGCCCCGGGCATTCTTTCTCAAATATAGTCCTGAGCCCTTTTTACCAATTTCTCCATAGCCTTATTTTGACTTAAATCCTCTAGTTTCTTAGCATTTTTAGCATCTATGACCGTTTTAGCTATGGCACTAGCTCCTCCAGCAAGCAATCCCATTGCTCCGAGAGCTCCAAGTAATGGAATAAGTAGTAAAAAGCCTACAGATTTAGAGTCAATTGGTATAATTCTCGGTAGTCTTTTTACGTCCACCCACTTTTTTAATTATCACTAGCAGCACGCAGGGCTTCCAATGCAGATGATAGTGCTTTTCGACTATCCAGTAATGGATTTTCAAGGTTTTTCTTTTTAAGAGATTTATTTACTCACCCAACAACATGGCGTTGGAATTATATGGGTTTATGGCCCATACCTAATTTACGCTTCACCTTCATTCCAGCTGTGACGAACCAGGCGGCTGCTTTTTCACCAAGAGTTGCGTTTGGACTTTTTAAGAGATTTATTCACTCATCCAACAACATGGCGTTGGAATGATATGGGTTTATGGCCCATACCTAATTTACGCTTCACCTTCATTCAAGCTGTGACGAACCAGGCGGCTCTGCCTTTTCACCAAGAGTTGCGTTTTTCGATTTAACTCTTTCCCAAGCTCTGTGCTCTAATTGCTTATCAGCCTTATGTCTGTCTGCCAAAAGTGTATTTTTAGCATAGATAATATCGTGATCTCTGCAGGCAGCGTCCAGAAGATTGATGACAGAATCCCCACGATTTAATCTTTTTTCAAGCTTGGTCCCCGAGCGCAGAACTGATATCCTGGTATGTGTGCTTCAAAAGGTAGTTTATTTATTATAATAGAATTGACGATTCCAGCTCCACTATGGTTAACACTTAACATACTAATGAATAAAAAACTATATTGCGCCTCATATATACAGTGTGTCCCCGGATAAGTGAAACGACTCTTGTAAAAGGTAAAAAATTCTCGATTTAAATTTTCATGTTTTGGGGTTCAGCCCTGCTTGATTAAAGATGAATTTATAACATAGTTTCAGTTTTGAAAAATCAAGTTTGCTAGAAGTTCTCAAAAAAACTATTATTCTGTAGAGTAAAGTGCCTTTTATGCGGAAAATACAACAAAAAGTTATTAACAAAAATTGTTTAGAATCAACATCTAGGCCCCTATACCAGATTTCAAAATCCTCAGCCAACTATGATTTTTCAATTTTTTTTCCGACATAGTAGCTTTTTAGTAACAGATATGTCAAAAAATTATTCAGAAAAGTTGCTTGAAATCAAATATAGGTCCGTATACCAAATTTCATAATCCTCGTCCAATTTTAATCAAATCAAAGAATTTTACTTTTAACAAAGTTGGCCGAGGATTTTGAAATTTGGGACACGGACCTAGAATTTGATATCAAGCAACTTTTCTGAATAACTTTTTGACATATCTGTTACTAAAAAGCTACTATGTTGAAAAAAAAAAATAAATAAAAAATCATAGTTGGCCGAGGATTTTGAAATTTGGTATAGGGACCTAGATGTTGATTCTAAAAAACTTTTCTTAACAATTTTTTGTTGTATTTGCCACATAAAAGGCACAAAGGCAATAAAGGTTTTTTGAAAACTTCCAAGGCATACTTGATTTTTCAAAACTGAAACTATGTTACAAATTAATCTTTAATCAACCCCTGTTTTACGAGGGGGTGTCTCCCGGTGCCCCCAAGCCATCGTTTGAGGCACTTTTACCCAAGTACCATTCATCCCTCGGCACGATTGGATACACCTTAGATTAGGGGATTTGTTTCAGGTTTACTCCCATTCGCTTAAGGCTGGGGTAAATTGCTACCAAACCCGTGGCTTTACAACATGATATGGTCAGTTCCAGTTTGGAATATTTGAATATTAATAGTTATCAACAACATAAATATTATAATCTATGAATATAACAATTAAAAACTGCTGATATAATGTAAATTATTTTAAATATAAGCATGTTTACAATCAGATAAAGTAATAATGGAGTCATTATTCTGCAAATTGTTAAATAAATAAATTATCTTTATTATTACTTGTTTGGACTTTTACTAATTTATTATCTAAACTATTTGTTAAATTATTGGAATTTACTGTCATATTAGTAGAAGCAGTAGTAGGAGTAATATTATCACATTGCTGTTGCTGTTTTTCTATCTGGTTTGCAAATATCTTGATATCGAAATCAGTGCTAGTAGCTACAACTCTCCAGCCAGTAGTTTCCACCAATATTCTGTTTTCCACCAATCTTAATTTATATAACAAAATGGAATTTTTCAGTTGTTTGTAGGTTAAAAGTTTATTAAAAAGTTGAGGAACATATTAAGCGACTGGGTACATTCGCTCCCAATTTTCAGGCCAGTTGCTGCAAAAATTTGCACTTATTGCTTTAGTTGTTTTATTAAAACAAACAAAAACCTCCTCATAATAAAGATTTTTATGATTATTAATAAACTTGACTTGAAGTTTTATTTATTTAAATTACCATTTGGAATTTACGTCAAGAAGAAGAGTTTTTACCCAGACACATCTGTGAAAATTTTGATAGAGGTATGCATATCGTGTATAAAAGAGAATTTCAGAAGATAAAAGAAGTACATATAAATTTAACTCGCTGAAGAGTTTATATTTGGAATCAGTTCCAAGAGGTGACTCAACATGGATTAAAAATGTGTCAAAATCTGATTTCAAAAGACATATACAACTTTTTATCATTGGGTCCATCATTTAATTTAAAACCAGATGTAGATATAAATACCTATAGAAAACTAGTAACTGACGTTCAATTTGTTATTCAAAACCAAGATAGAAGTAAAGAAAAGTTAATCTCAACCCGCTCAACTGTATCAAGAATTATAAGAAATCATCAAATAAGAGAAAATAAGAATACAGAAAATCAGCCTTTACAGAAAAATTCAAAGAATGTGAGATATTCCTGAAAAATCATCCAGATTTATTGGTTTGGACCTAACGCAGATAAAGGAAACGTAACTATTTTAATGAATAAACAAGACTACAAACATAAAATAAACATTTTAACTTAAGATGTTACAGTTTATTCCCAATTACACAACGATCCAACTTCCACCTTTCAAAGTAAGAATAATGATTTAATAAATAACCTTTTTAAAAGGTTCTTTATAGACAAGAAAACTAAAAATAAACTTGTATTAAGCAATTCGATTTCCCCCAAACTTTATGGTTTACCAAAAATTCATAAAGAATGCCCGTTAAAACTTGGACCGGTTGTTTCATGCATCGGATGTCCAAGTTATAAGTTATCTAAATTTCTTACTAATATTTTAAATAACTTATATCCTACATTTGAATATCATATAGTTGATTCTTTTAAATTTTCAGATTTTATTAAGACAGTAAATATTCCACAAAATTATATTTTATTTTCTTTTGATCTTACTTCTAGTTCACCAACATTCCAAAATATCTAGTAATTAATGTAATAAATAATAAATGAAATTTTTTAAAAGATTTTACCAATATCCCCAAAAATGAATTTAAAAAATTGGTTAATTTTTGTTTTGATAGTGGATATTTTTGTTTTAATAATAAAAATTTTAAACAATTAATTTACACAGCAATGGGAAATCCTGCATCACCAATTTTCTCCGCTATGGTAATGGACTTATTATGGCGTGCTGTAATAAGTATATTGCCATTTATTATACCTTTTTTGAGAATTTTTGTAGATGATATCATATCTTCTGTTCCAATTGATGAATTGGATAGCATTTTACATTATTTCAACTCCTTTAATCCAAATTTACAATTTACTATAAAAAAAGAAAATAACAAAAAATTAAACTTTTTAGACTTAACTTTAATAAGACAATCATTACTGACTGGTATCATCCAAGGGAATGTTATGTATGCTACTTAGGGGATAATTACTTTTATCTTAGTATCTTTAATAACTTCCTAATACGCGTCATCACTTGATTTCCAAGATAAAAGAATCAGTATCGATATACATCAATGTACAAATGTCCTTATTAATTTTTTTGTGAATAAAATTATAGTAAAAATCATACATACAAATTTTTTAGATATCTAAAATTGCCATGCCTATATAAAGTGGTTTGTTAAATAGTAAATTAGTATTATTTAATTCGATTGCCACCAGATTTTCATCAAAAATAGTTCTGCTGCGAAAATTTGGACTAGCAATTAAATTTTTTGCCCCCCATCGCCCCTCCCACTTGTTAACTAATTTAACTGTGCGATGTTTACGTATATTTTCCATTGTCTTACCAAATATTGCATTAATCAAAATTTTAAATAGGGCTATAGAAAATTGTGCAGTAGCCTGGGCTCTAAGTTCACTATTTTTATCAATATAGGGCTTAAGCCAAGCAGACTGCTTGAACTGCAATATATGTATTTTTTTAAAAACAAGCCCATTTTCTAAGGCTTGTTTTAAATTTCGTTAATGTTTTACATATGACTCTTTATCATTTAAGGTTATTAGTTTAGGTAAATTGGACCCCGGCGGTATTAAATTTTCGGCACACATAGGCAAGTCTCGGTGTAAATCGTGCAGATGCTCGGGATATGCAAGGTCTACTTCGAGTATATTAGCCAATTACGATTAGCTAGCACTAAGTCTTTAAGATTCACTATGGATAACATGATTCACGTTATTGACACAACGCAACTTTGCATCTGCTGTAACCTGCACAAAACAGAAAGCTTACTGCATTTACTGGTAGAATGCCCCATATATAATGAGGTCAGAAATCCTTTTATACGTGAAATCAACAACCTGGATAATTTAGTACATGTTCTTGACAATTTAGATTTACTTGCAGTAAACTGTCTAATTAACTATTTTTCTAATATGCTTAAGCTTAGATCTTTTATTTTAAATGAATAATAAAACAAAGTATCTTGTTAAATTTTTTCTATAAATTAATTTTATTTTTTTTATATATTCTTTTTTTTTTTTCGTTACTTAATCATACACATTATGTGTAACACATATTAATCATGTTGTAAAATTAGCTCTGTAAAACCAAATTTTTATTATATTTTTTTTTTTTTAATCAACCTGTACCTCTTGTTATAAAATGTATATTTTGTAAACAATAAATTTATCTATCTATATCTATATAACCGATTTTTGAGTCATCTGTTACACGATTTACATCAAACTCCCAAAAATTATCCACACTATAGGGTAAACTTTGGGTCATAGCATACCAATAGAGATTATAAACGTCCAAATATAAAAGATAATTTGACGGTTTATTTTCATCGAAATCTTTCATATATTTATTATTTGCCTCAGAGTAACGATTACAGCATTGGCTTATTCCACCCCTAATAACCTTCTCTATAAACAATAACATATCAACATCCTGTAACGTTTCTAAGCTTGTAACATTTAAGAAAATGTTACTATTTATTTTTATTAAAATTTTCAAAATTTTAGTGAATGCGCTAAAAATGTTTACCTATGCCCTAGCCTCAAAACTGAAATTTCTATATATTTATTACCCACCTTAATCTCGGTACAATATATAAAATATCATAATTTAATTAGTTCTCTATCTCCTTTGAGATATATCTTCATATTTTTAGCGGTTATTAACAGTTTAATCTTGCATCCAACTTTTTGTTTCTCATAAGTGAGATTATGTATCACAGATGATTACGTTTTGAATCGAATTACACACTTCACACGACAGCGTGGTATATTCCCATATAAGAGGTCGAATTGTTGCTAAAAATGAAGTAAACAATTTTTAGTTTATTGTTATTTGTTATAAATAATAAGAACAAGGTATTTAGCTGTTTTTACTCACAGTATAAATAGGCAATTTTCCCGATAGGTCTTAACCCCTTGTAAATACATTGTTAATTGTTCCTATATCTTCCTTTTGTTGATATTTTCTTTAATTTAAATAAATTTGTCTTGTTTACATTCGATAAATTCGATCGCTCGTACGTCACAACCACTTTAGTTCCGCTTATAGCTGTATGGTGGCGTATGGTCCCATTTTTTAAATTTAATTCCCTAAAATTTAAACTTTTTCATAAAGGGTTTTCTGACTTCTTATGGGTGACGTTTTATTTTCCCTCTTGAATGATTTTGACTTCGACAAGAAGCCGGCCATTTTTATCGAAACCTTTTCGTTACCGTCAGGTGAAATTTTACCGTCATCATTTTCAAATAGTTTTTCTAGTTAAAGTTCTCTCAAAATACATGAGGTGAGTCTCTAAACAATTTTCTTTGATATTTTTCATAAAGAACATGTAATTTATACGTATTTCTTTTATCACAAGGCACCTAACTTCTTCCTCCCATCTATACTTACGCACGCTTAGTACCTCCATATTTGCCGCTTACCTCTCTGAAAAGGAGTTTGAGGCACTCATAAACCAATCCTGAAGTTATCTGAGACCATTCTTTCATTTGGAAAGGAATATATACCGTACTTAGGGACTTTTTTTCCCATAATTTTTGATGTCGCGACCCAGCCAACATTCGGCCGCAATTTTTTTCTGAAGTCACTCCTATGGGTACTCCCGGATGTTACATCGATGAATCCCATATTTTTTGATGTCGCGACCCAGCAAACACTTTAGAGTAGGCCGCCATTTTTTTTGTGAAGTCACTCCTATGAGTATTCCTGGATGTTACATCGCTGGATAGCAAGGGAAGTGATTTTTTTTATTCTTATGATGCTAAAATACCTGATGGAAAAATTTACTCCATAATTTTGTTTTTTTTTTATTTTACAAATTAATTATTGATTATCATCTACTTATTTTTGTTATTAACCATATGATCTTTATTATTTTTTTTTATTTAAATATGTACGCACGAACATGGCCA
The DNA here is from genome assembly GCA_958510825.1 of Brachypterus glaber. Classification (NCBI taxonomy): domain Eukaryota; kingdom Metazoa; phylum Arthropoda; class Insecta; order Coleoptera; family Kateretidae; genus Brachypterus; species Brachypterus glaber. Next base: position 26,452,610 of record OY294048.1, on the reverse strand, counting down.
TGCGCGGTGTAGATTTTTCTCAACTTATTTCATATTTTTGGTTACACTGAGAAAAACAATTATTAAATAATCTAAACATTTTTATTATTCTATAATTAAGATTTTATGAACAAATATTAATTTTATTTATACATTTTAACCTACTGGTTAAAAAGATTTCATTTTCTATAATACACTGAGAAACTTTTATTTAACGTAAAATATGGTTTCTATTTAAGAGGATTACTTATACATCATTCGTAATTATTAATATATGTATCAATATATAATTTTGTGTTTTCTTCATTACTATATTTATCTCCACAGCATTACTTTGAATCAACATAATAACCTAGTGGTTGTGTTTTGTAATTTAACAACCATATACCTAACATCTAGGTAAATTACATGGCGCCCTTATAAATAAATTTACTATAAATAAAAAAATTGAAACTAAGAAACAACCCATACCTAGTGCCACCTAGACGAAGAGCTGCCGTCGCAAACACTTGAAACAAAACTCCTTTGCTTTGAACAAGAAGCCAGTTTAAAATGTTACAAGCTACATTTAGTGTATTTCAACATACAGTCCCAAGTGAAGCCCGGTAATGTGTAATACCAGGCCGCATCAAGACCATATATTTCAAAACACATATTTCGTTTGGACTTTTTCAAAAATGCCACTTAAAAGCATTATGTCCGTTTTTAGATATAGAACAGAGTATTCACCCAATTTTTTAATGTTAAAATCACGCCATACTTGCTGGACGTGATTATATTTTTCATCAGGTATATGCGAATCATTTAATTTATTATAAAACATTTTTTGGTCAGGTAGATGACTACAATTTAGTTAGCAACTTAAATTGATCGGGAGATACGTCTTAAAATTGGGATTTTAAGTTTTTTTAAATCTTGCTCCTTTAGAGTTGATGCGAGTTCATCTAAAGAAGGCACAAAAAAACGATAGGAATCGATAAATCGAAATTATAATACATAATTTTTTTCATTATGCATAGTAAATGATATGTATCGTTCTTTGTTAATTGGCAGAAGATCAACTTTACTTAATTTAGCTATATCTTTAATAAGGAAATGACAATCGTAATTAGAAAGATTGTTCCAAACAAGAGGGCAGATGTATTGTTTTCTAAAGTTTAAATTACAGCTCTGATGAGCATATCCGCGAAAAGTTCCTTCAAAATGACAATGGTATCTGACAATGATGTCATCAACATTGAAGGTCACCTCACAAATATGACAACGACTTTTATCAGCATTACTAAAATCAACAAAACTTTGTGACATCGGAGTAATTTCTGTCATTTTAGAGTTAATCATGTCAGATATTAGGTCCAATTCATTAACGAACCACTGTATACAGTCTAGCCCCCGATAAGACTTATAGAATAATAAGGTTATATCATAAACACACTTGAAATAAAACCCGATACTATATGCCACATGCTTTTGGTACTTTTCAGTATTTAAAAATAAATGTTTTTTATTATCAGTTAATATGGACTCACTGTCACAATAGATACCTTCTGTTTATGTATATAATTTTTAAATTTTATAATTTTATTTTTAGGAAATTATATTTTACATTTATTACTTTTTTCACAATCAATAATACGCAAATTTAGCTTATCTTCACACTGAAAATAAGATAAACATCTATCGCAAATAAAAAGTTTTCGGCAATTTTTAGTTGTTTGACTTCTAACTAGTGCAGATAATTTTTTTATGTAACAGTAATGGTACCTTGTGTCATCATTGTGACCATCATCGCTTTTATCTTCTACATCATATAATTTTTCAAAATATTTATCTTGAATCATCAGTAAATTAAGATATGTTTCACATTTATTTTTAGTTAATCGTGTTAGCACTACAGAAAAGAACCCCTTAATTAACTCTAGGGTGTAGACATTAACTAATATATTATTTAATTTTTCAAATTTTTGAATATCGCACAACTTTACTGGGAACTCTATCCCAGTAAAATTTAAAATATTGCCCCAGTGTGTGGATTGTATGCTGAGCTGCGGGGTAAAGGGCGCTAACAATACTCCATGCAAAACATGCATTATCACGTTTAATTGAAATTATTTGAGGCAATCTGATATATGATTGCCCCCCTTTACCCAGCTAGAATTTATTTGCATTTATTTCTAAAAATACTATTTTGATTAAAACCCAATCTCTATCTTTAATTTGAAATTCCTCCAATTTGGTTAAAATTTTATCAACCCCATTTTGCTGGAACCAAATTTGTAAATCAGTACCTGCACCTATGACTGCGTTATTTGTTTGCAAATATTTATATTTATTGATTTATCTATCCCCACTAACTTTGATAAAGTCCCCACAAAAAGAAAAATTGACTTAATTAAGGGATTTTTTTTCAAAATATGGTAAATTCTAAGCTTGAAAAGAAAAAAAAACAATCCTTTAAAAAACTAAAAATGTCTATATGCTTAATATTCAGTATAACCCCATTTCGTATACGGCTTGAAAATGCTAAACTCACATCTTCCCATTTAGTTCTACGAAGTGGCTATTTTCACGTCCAACGTCACATGACCTAATTATTTGGTTTGTTTTGGTTTTTTCGTTTGTTTGGTGTTTTTAATGCTAGTGGTTGGCGTAGTCCCCTTATTTAAACGAGGAGAATATAATTCTGACTAAAAATATACCTTAAAAGCTTTAAAAACCCTAAAAATCGGTCAAAAAAAATACCGGACGTGGAAATAGCTGCGTGGGCGTCGGACGTTGAAATAGCCGCTTCCTTAATTCTATTACTTCTTTTCTCCTTTTTATCAACCCTATCTAAGTTTAACGCACCCCCAGACGCAGACGCAGACAGATGGTCCTTTTTTAAAAAATTCACAAAAAACACACACTTAAAAAGACCTATTGTTCTCAACTGGGATAATCTCAAACTGACTCCCTGTGTTAGGTTTCCTAACCTCTTTTTCACTCTCATAGACTAGGGCGCAGCAGCCTCCAACAAACTTTTTTAGTTTCTGCTTGATGCTATCAGTTACTCTCCGAGGTATAACCCCAATAGAGTCTTCCAACTCAATGGGGTGTTTCCAATATTGTTAAAACAATCTTTTGATTATGGATAATAAATTGTGTGGATAGTACTAATTCTCTCAGCTTCTTTACTGGTTTCGATTCTACGGAGGCAGATTTGTTAATTAGGCTAAAATCCATTTTTCTAAAAATAAAAAAAAATCTTTAAAAAATAATTCGGCTGACAATTTTTTTTTTTTTTTTAAATAAATCACAAAATGTAAGCTTGGAACGTGTCATCTGTAGTAGTTAGATTGACGGATATACGTTAAAATTTTTGTAAAAATGGATAAGATACTATTTTAAATAAAAAAAATAAATAAAATAAAACTTACCGTTTTACTGATAATCAGTTTTGTGATAGATAACTAACTAGTATAAAATAAAAGTGAGTTTGAGTTAATACGTGCACAGGCTTTTATATCAGTTCTTATCACTGTTACCATGGTTACGATGCAAATATGTTTTTCAGGTATTTATATCAGTAATATTATTCAAGTCAACCGGATGTCGGATACAGATAAGCGCAAGGTTCAATGCTGCAGGTTAATACTTGTCTGCTACTTACTGAATAACAATTTGTTATCAGCTAAAAGCGCACATAGCAGGTACGACATACAGTGCGCGTGAAAAGTATGGAACACTTTGGATGGTAGTTAATTTAAGAATGAACGAAGCAAATGAATGAAGGGATAGGGGAATCTCAGTGCCAGTGCCCCTCATTGGCCATGTTCAAATTAGATGCGCAAAGGTTTGTTTTGCGGACTGCAGACGCAACGATCACCGAAACAACTACTGCACTGGTGTTGAGATTTCCCTATCCCCCTCAAATATTTTGCTTCGTACATTCTTGGCCACTCAACTTACCTATCATTCAACGTGTTTCGTACTTTTCACGCGTGCTGTATGTTAATATAATTTTTCTCCATGGACGCAGTATAGGGTGGGCAAATATATTTAAAATTATTTTTTCAAGAAGAGAGCCACCTTGCTTAAAAACAAGTCTGGAAAATTGTAGACTTGTTTTTATTACTGATAAGAAATATACATTCAACACCACAAGCTTATTATTATTATTCACGTTCTTATCAAGGTCAAACTTATTAACAGGAAGTTGCTACTGATATGAATGGTAATAACCTCTTATCGACAGGATATGACCTGTTATTGCCATTCTTATCAAGGTCAAAAATCAACTTAGTAACAGCAAGTTTCTACTGATAAGAATGGCAATAACATTTTATCGGCCGGAAGTTACCCATTTCCTGTTTTTTACTGATAACCTTAGGGGCTGTCCATATATTAAGTAACGAAATTTTTCAAAAAAATTGACCCCCCCCTCCCCCCTGTGTAACAAACTGTCACATTTACCAACACCCCCCCCCCGTGTAACAATATAAAAATTTTGTTTCGCAATAAATTTAACTGTATTCTCACTATTGATTCGTTTTTCTCGACAAAACAAACATGAACCTAAAATATAGTATAACATAACCTTTACACGAAAAAATCACTCAAACTTTAACACTTTAAGCGCCCATGCCAGAAATGAGTAAGGGTCCACTGAGCCACCTGATGTTTTTTCGTGTAATTTAGTGGAAATAGGCCAAAAATTTGTTCTAAAATAATTTTGCAAAAAAAAAATATGTTTAAGGGTTTAAATGGGTGAGCACCATTAAAGATGCTCAGAGCAACTAAGGCACGTCTATGTATATTAAATTAAAATAAAAATAAAAAAACTCAATAAAAACCTTTGTTTTTGTTTCCTTATTTCATTTAATTGTTATCATTTTATTTGCCCGTATGAATTTAGTTCAAAAATACATTTGCTGTGAAAACCATGGATTCTAATATAAACTTATCATCAGATAAAAAGATCCATTTTCGCAAACTGATTCTATTCTATATTCCCAGTACGAGTTTTTCTGATTTTTATATAGATACTAAATATTCGAAAGGTATGTACTTATTTATAACATTATTAGAATACTAGTTTATTTAGTTTATTTATTTTATTTATAGCTCAAATTTCAATCAATATATTTTTTTAACTTAGGATAGCGCAAAACATTATTCGATTGTAATTAATTTTACCGAGACCGGCTGTCAGAGAAAAATCAGAACACTAATTTTTACATATTTTTTCTTCATTGTATTTTACGGTAGTTTCAAATTTTCAAAAAAAATCAAAAATCGTCCTAGAGAAAAAGTTATTGGATACAAATTTGTTTCATGAAAAAACAAGCAACTTTTGTTTTTTTTTTCAAATGTTTGTCTATTCGTCCGTACGTCTGTCCGATGACACAATTTTTGTAGACACGATAACTCAAGAACGAATAATCCGATCGTATTGAAATTTTCAGGAAAAAACAAATTCTATGAGGGGAAGATCCCTATTGTTTTCGAAAGTAGTCTCCCCAAAAACAAAGTTATGGGGGGTTAAAAAAAATCGAAAAGTTCTGAAATTATTTTTTTTAGGAAAAAATACTTTTATTATAAAGATCAATTTAAACAAAAAAAAAATAAAAAATAAAAAAATTAAAAAAAAGTGTTTTTAAATTTTTTTTCTTCAAAAAATACACATCTTTTTTTTTTCGTTTTTCGCAAAAAGAAAATTTAGCAAAAAAAGTTTCAAAACTTAAAAAAAAAAAAAATAAAAAATAAAAAAAATAATGGTTTTTTAATTTTTTTTTTAATAAAAACTAATGGTTGTATCCTTCGAACAAACGGTAATTTCATACCAAATTTTAAGTCGATCGGATAAACCGATCGGTAGTTATCGTAAAGGTTTATAGACAGACAGACAGACAGATATACAGACAGACAGGCATCATTTTGAATGTTTGCACGATAACAGTACTTTCCCTTTCATTGGCAGGGGTCGAAAAAGTAAACGTACCGGCTAAGGCCCTTTTTTTAATCCTTTAGGTTTAAGAATGCTAAACAAATGCTTTTTTTGCCACTATCTAAGTATTTCGATTTATTATGCAAATATTTAAACTCTTCTGTCTGAGCACCAAATATGGTGGTCAGATCAATTTTGGAAAATTAACTGAGCACCATATATGGTGCTCATGGCGCTTAACGTATTAAAAAAATATTCATAATTAATATCACAAAGGGAAAAAATACTAGGTACCTCTTTTTACACTGAGTGTCACATACACGTATAACACGTATATTGTTTATGCACAGGCACACAAAATAGTACACACATTGGTGTTCTGTGAGTACACATTCCGCGCGAAAATGTATCATCGCCGATGATTCATCGGCAAGATCACGCAAGAACAGGGCAGTAAGATTTTTTTTTAATATCAATGTCAACAGTTTTTTTACTGATTAAAATATTATTTAAATATGCATAGTTTCGTCAATTTTTGTGTGAAAAAGGGAATTATGGGCCACTAAATAGTAATTTATGTTGAAATAAAAATACATCAGCCAAGCTTAGGAAATAAACATTAAATTTACTAAATTCCGTTACGTAACGTTTATTTTATTTTTGCAGTCAGCCAACCAGAGCCCAAGGGGCGGGGCAACACGCATCCGCCATTTTGTTTTTGTAGGCATCCAACCGAGCACTGCACCACCGACAAAAAGTTGCACTTTTTTTCGGGGGGCAGGCCTAGTTATTCTGATTGGCTGGCTATATGACATGCCACACCTTTTTCGGCAGTCAAGGTGTTAACGAACTGACATTGGGCGTGGTATTCTGCCCTTTTGGGCCATATAATTAACACATGTATTCTGATAGGTAGTACGCCCCTGGTAGGCTGACTGCCAACAAAATACGGGGGGTGGTCACAGGGGGGCATTTTTCTGAGGGACAGTTTTCCGATAGTCAGGGGGCGGTCCCAATAGACCGTATGATGTCATCCTGCATTGTCTACACACAGCCGCAGCTCCCAAAATCCTATGTATGTTCTGGACCAATCACTTCCGGTCGAAAACATACTTAGACCATCTACTCCCATTTTACGTTCTTAAATTAATTAAAGGTTTTTTTAGTTACTTGGAGCTACTACCAAATTTTATTAACAGATTTTATTAACAGTGGCAAAGCTCCTTTTGTATTTTTTGTCCTAATAAAATTTTTATTTCAAAATAACAATTACGTTATACTATACCCAGTGGGACATACAGGGTTATACAGAAATAAGTTCGAGAAATTTAAGAGGTGATTCTACGTTAAAAAATATAAAAAAAGATGCTATACAGGTTGGTCCGGAAATGAGTACTCTTTAAAATTGTTATAAAAATAAGGTTTTTAATTAATAACTCTTGTACCCTTAAGCTAGAGCGACGAGCTTTTGCATGTATACTAGTATTAATAAGGGCAATAAGTTTATGTTATTTTTTTTATTTATCCAGAGGCGTGCCTAGACGGACAAAATATGTGAGGCTTAACACATTTTTGCCCCAAACTTTTTTATGTATGTTTTTTTGGATTTTTTGTAATAAATATAGATTCCTTCAGTAAAAATACATAAAAAAATATAATATAGGAACATTTTGTGCTACTAAAAATGTTACTTTTTAAAAGGCTATGTCTCCTTTAATATTAAATTTAGGTGTTTTGGTGAAGAATACTTTTTTGCTTATTTTTAAATGAAGAATCGTACTACAGCATTAAAATTTTATTGGTGATTTTTTTGTTCCCGACTCAATATGTCCATCTTCAAAGGGCCGCAGCTCCCTTAGGGCTCATTTCCGGAACAACCTTTATTTTTCCGTCTACGAGTTGCGCATCTTCGCCAAATTCCACGCCGATAGCGTGTATATACTCCTGTACCACCCTTAGCAGCTGATTCAGATCTCTTTTTCCTGAGGCATAGAGTTTAAGATCATCCATATAGAAAAGGTGTGAGACCTTATGTCTCCTATTTCTGGGTGGACCGCAAGTATAGCTGCGTGTATTTCTTAGGGCAACGGACGGGGGAAGTAGTGAGATTCAAAAAAGAAGAGCACTAAGGGTATCTCCCTGAAACACACCTCTTCTAAGTGTTACCAACCCTGTTCGAACTTTGCCATTACCATTGGATATGGTAAAGCTAGTTCTCCAAAGTGGCAACAGTGGTTCAATTTATCTCATTATGGGCTCTGGCACCGCAAGGCATCTTAGCAAGTGAATAATTAGCTCATGTGGTGTTGTATCAAATGCCTTGCGGTTGCAAAATCATTAAAATTCTTGTCCTTGTCAGTTTTACGATTCTAAAATTAGCCTTCTTAACAAAATCACTCGTTCATTTTTATTTTATTTTTATTATAAAGTTTTTAAATTTTATTCAATTCAAAAATAAAATCATGGCAGAACTTAAAGTTCTAGTTAAAAAACGGGACACTATAAAAAGCAAATTAACTATATTTAGTAACCATCTGGCTGATTTTCAAAAAATAGATGTAGATTTACTTAGCCATTGATACAGCTACATTGGGCAACAATAAAACCCAACTAACCGAAAAAACTGAAGAACTATACATTAAATTTGTAGAAGAAATCTTCTCGCATTTTGATGAAATTTAAACTGAAAAAGTTCTAGTTAAAAAACGGGCCACTATAAAAAGCAAATTAACTATATTTAGTAACCATCTGGCTGAGTTTCAAAAAATAGATGTAGATTTACTTAGCCATTGATACAGCTACATTGGGCAACAATAAAACCCAACTAACCGAAAAAACTGAAGAATTATACATTAAATTTGTATTAGAGATTCCAAGAAATCTTCTCGCATTTTGATGAAATTCAAACTGAAATTGAGGTTTTGACAGATGACATTGATCTTGATAAACAAATTGCAGAACGCGAACCATTTGAAAAAACATTTTATGCAAATACAAGCTTAGTTAAAAGACTTTTAAATGAAAATGCCGCGAAATACGCTACTACCGCGTAATCACAAAAAAGCGGTTCAGTACAAGGACATCAGTGTCGTCCGTCAATACTCCTCAATTACAAAATATTCGCCTTCCTCAAATATCTTTGCCAGAAAAGTCTAGGGTTGCCATAGTTGCTATGGTTAGAGTTTAAAGATGTATTCACATCTTTAATTCACAGCAACGGAGCTATTTCTGAAATACAAAAATTTGACTACTTTTTCGTCACTGGAAGGAGGTACTGCGCAGGTAATAAGTTCCCTATAATTCTCTGCTGATAATTATAATTTAGCTTTTGACTTACAAGATACGATAACAAAAGAATTCTAGTTCAAAACCACGTACGCTCTCTATTTAATATGCCCCAAATTAACAAAGAATCGTCCTCAGCACTTCGAAACCTGATGGACACGATTACTAAGCATTTACGCGCGCTAAGCACTCTTGACCAAAAAACTACTGGCTGTGACGTACTTATAATTCATTTAACATCGACTAAGTTAGATTCCACCACGACACGCCTATGGGAAGAATCTAAAACGGACAAAAGCCAAAATTAGATGATTTTAAAAACTTTCTGAAATCTAGGGCTGACTTGTTAGGAACCATTGGTTCAAAATTTACTTTAAATACATCCCAACCAAAACAAAATTCGCATAACTCTTATGTTTAAACAAACGTTTTAAATTGTGTACTTTGTAATAATATATAGCTGTCTTAATTTTCAGAAATTAGATACATCACAGAGAATTGATCAAGGTAAAAAGTTGTATCTTTGCCTAAACTGCCTTAGAGAGGGACAGTCTACTAGTAATTGTAGGTCCAGGGGATGCAAAACATGCAAATCAAGGTTTCACAACTCTATGATCCATTTAAGTTTACCAGCCGACTTCTCGCCTAGGGTCGAGTCGCCTTATACGGTCAGTCAACCTAATACGGTCTCTGATTCCAATTCAGTCTTAATGACATCTGCTATTTCAAATGGCAACACCTTATTGTCTACGGCAGTGATAGACGTTTATGATAAACAAGGAAATATACACACGGTGCGTGCCCTTTTAGATAGCTGGTCCATGTCCAGTTTTATAAGCTACAAACTATTTAATCTTTTAAATTTAGAATCTACACCAGTAGATCTAACTGTATCAGGTCTAAACAATTCGATTTCACGTACTAATCAAATATGCAATATTACCATAAATTCAAGAACTTCTAATTATTCTACACCACTAAATTGTTTTTTAATAGACGAAATTACGAGCAATATACCTAATATAAAATTAAGTACTAGTCATTTAAATATTCCAAGTCCTAAAAACTAGCCGATCCACAGCATAATATTCCGGGACGAATCGATATCTTGATTGGTGGGGATAAGTTAATATCATTTGGGAAAAAATTACCTTTACTTAAAAACACTAAATTCGGTTGGGTACTTATTGGTCAAATCGACGGATTTCCATCAAACACTGTTCAATGTCATTTTACTCAAACAATAGATATACAAAAACAATTATCACGATTTTGGGAAATTGAAGAGTGCCCTAACGAAAAAATATTTTCTAAATAAGAAATCTCTTGTGAAACACATTTTATTGAGGTCGATTTATTGTCACAATGCCTCTCAAACGAGACATTACTGAACTTGGCGAATCCCACGAAACCGCTAAACGGAGATTTTTGTCTTTAGAACGTAAATTCAAAAATAATGATACATTTAAATTACAATACACAAATTTTATTAATGAATACATAGCACTTGAACACATGTCCAAACTAGAAACCAGTGATGCAGGTGTCGTCTCTTCTGTCTAACCTACCACGGGGTAATAAAGGAGAGCAGTGCTTTTACAAAGCTCCGCGTCGTTTTTGACGGGTCGGCAACCAGTAGCACTGGCGTTTCACTTAACGACCTGCAAATGGTGGTTCCCACTATACAACAGGATTTATTTTCAATCCTCACAGGTTTTTGAAAACATAATAAACGGTCTAATTTTTTATAATTTTTTATAATTAACAAAATTTTCTTTTTTTTTTAGTTTCAGGAGTTTTGTCTATCTTGAAAGAGGCAAAAACTGCATAATGATCTGTTAAGTCGGTTAGAAACACTGAGGGTTTTATTAATATTTTATTGAAATCTACTTGTTTTTTATAAAAATATGATCTATTGTAGTTTGTGAATTTGATTTAACTCGTTTGTATTTATTGTTAACCCAGGGACTCCAATAAATCTAAGTAATCCTTATTTGGTTTTTGATTTGGCTTAGAGATATCAATATTAATATCTCCTACAATTATTTCTATATTTCGCGGCTAGCAGCTGAAAAAAAAAATAGAGACATCCTCAATATATCTAGAGGGATCTGTATCTGGGAGTCTGTATGAAGCAGTTAGACCAAAGGTAATTTTAACAAAGTGAAATGTTAATCTTAACATTTTTTTTATGTTAATTTAATTATATTTGAATTAGCAGATAGTGTTTTTTTAATATAAATTAGTAGACCGTCATTTTTATTAAATTGTGATTCATTATAAAAAATATCAAACCTTGGAATATTATTCCTACTTACTACGTCTATATGAAAGGTTTCCGATAAAACTATTACATCCAAGTTGTCTACACCTAATGAGTCCAAATAGGCTAATAGTTCATCAAAGTTTGCATTAATACTTCTTATATTGAAGTGAATTAAGTTTAAGTTTGTTCCTAAAATAAATTCTTTATAGTTAAAAGTTTCATCACAAACACATGTTTCTATATCTCTCTCTAGTGTCCCTAAAAAATCAATTTTCTAAAAAAAGAAAAACAAAAATTAATATTTATAATAATAAGTACAAAACAATAATAATCTCCGTGAAAAAAAGTTTATTTATTGATCAGTTTTTTTCTTCTTTCTCCTCTTCATCAATCTCTCTGTAGTGTCTTGTAGCATATGCGATTCTAAGGAATCATATTTTCGTGAGAATGTTTCTAGTTTTGTATGTAATATTAATTTGTGCTATACGGCTGATTCGACACTTATCTATGGGAATCATAGGTTCAATGTTTGTTGACCGCTTTTCAGCAGAAATGTAATATATACATGTAATAATAATCTAGTTTGTTAACTACATGTACAAGATGTTTTGTTTTGCAGATTAGATTTGAATAGACAGTCTTGCTATAAACTTAAAATATGTTTTATTAAAAGGAACCTAAACCAGCGGTATGGCGATCCTGCCTTTCGGATAATGTGATTTTACTAAATATCGGATAATGTGATTTTACTAAAATGGGTAAATCGAGCAGCAAACATGCTGAAGTTACGGATACGGGCGTCGTTAATTCGAACTTTATAGTGGAAGAATCGAATGTGAAAGTGCCTTTAGACATTCATGTGTTGTTCTACATCATAGCAGGGGCGTTATTAGTCCAATTGTTCTTCAAGGTGAAGAAGGCTCAGCGCAGAACGCTTAAAAAGGACTTATCTAGGAGTATGGTGCTGAGAACACAAGCCATGGAAGTATAGAAGCCCAGGTATTTTAAAACCACACAAAAGGTATGTCCTAAATTAAGGAACGCGATGAGGGCAAAAAATGGCGTCACGGCGCCCAGGAACTGCGTATTTGGCGCAGAGTATTATGAACATTTCCAGTGACGCAGAGGCAGCATGAATTTTTTTTGTTTAATGAACTTTTTTTTTATATTTTAAATGCTTTTGCATATATTGTTTTATTTTACAATTATTTAGATATTATGAGGTCATATTAAGATTAGTTATTTTTAGTTTTAATGAGTAGGTTAGAAGATTGGGAAGGTGTCCAGTCCAAGCTAATAATTATTAAAAATGTAGTTGTTACTGAATCTAAACGAGTATTAAAAAAGGAAGTCCCTAAATCTATAGCGATTCATAACGAAGTAAGAGACAATCTTCTAACTCATTTTAATAAATTTACACGTATTTCTGCGAGCGTTTATAATTCGTTAGATGACGAGCAAGTCTATATTTTAAAGAAACTTTTCAACAATCTAAGGGATAAGATTGTTAGGTCTTTTCATGTTTTACAAGTGCCATATAAAATACCCACCTTTTTCTGTCACTCAATTAATCCAGAAGTTTTAGAAGAAGATATTTTTGATGAAAATAGCGGCACAGACGGTGAAAACGTAAAAAATACAGATCAGTACAGTACTAGATCTAAAGTCCGGATTTCACCAAATACCCCTCAGGGAAGATTCTAGGGACCTTATCTCTTTCAGTACCAACAATGGGTCTTTCAGATTTACAAGACTCCCATTTGGGTGTAAAATAAGCCCGAATAGCTTTTCCCGGATGATGAGCATAGCTTTTTCAGGAATAAGCCCGGAAAAGGCATTTCTATACATGGATGACGTAATTGTTATAGGTTGTTCAGTAAAGCATCATTTAAATAATTTAAGAAAAATATTTGAAATTTGCCGTAAATTTAATCTAAAACTAAATCCTGAAAAATGTATTTTTTTCAGACAAGAAGTAACTTTTTTAGGACATAAAATAACTAGCGAAGGAATATTACCAGACGATTCAAAGTACGATGCAATAAAAAGATATCCGATACCAAAGAATGCAAATGAAGTAAAGCGATATGTTGCATTCTGTAATTACTACAGGCGTTTTATTCCACTCTTCGCAGAAATATGTAGACCACTTAATAGGTTATTAAGAAAAAACACAAAATTTATTTGGAGTGATGAATGTCAAAAATCATTCGAAATGCTTAAAGATTATCTTCTAAGTCCCACGATTTTAAGATATCCCGACTTTAGCAAGGGTTTCGTCCTAACTAGTGATGCTTCCCTGGAATCCTGCGGAGCCATACTTTCACAGAATTTTCAGGGGGTTGATTTACCGATTGCATACGCCTCAAGAACTTTTACAAAAGGAGAATCGAATAAATCCATAATAGAAAAAGAATTGGCAGCAATACATTGGGCAATAAACCATTTTAGGCCATATCTGTATTTAAGAAAATTTTTAGTTAAAACAGATGCAAAGTCACTAGTTTATTTATTTTCCAAGAAAAATCCATCACAGAAATTACTTCGTATGAGACTAGAGAGGAATATGATTTTGAGATAGAAAGCATTAAGGGAATACATAATGCAGCAGATTCACTTTCGAGAATAAAGTTAGTAGATTTAAAAGAAATCTCTTCTAAAAATATACTGGCAATTACGAGATCAAAAACCCAGCAACCGCTTAAAACAAAAAACGAAGAAGACATGAAGGAAACAAAAGCACCAAAAGTATACGATTCTATAGATAATTTTAAGTTAATTGGCATACCTACAGTAAAATTCGAATTTAAGCCCAAGTACCTAAGAGTACTTGTGGAAAGTAAAAGAAAGGTACGCTTAGAAAATCGGATCACTAACGACAATTATTCACTAGAGAATATATTGTCTAAGCTAGAAAAAATGGCTGGTGACCAAAATATAGAAAAAGTTAAAATAAAAATAAATGATGAAATTTTTAAAATGTGCAGTTAATAATTTCAAAGAAAAAGGTAATACGATATTAAATAAGTTAACTATTATTTTATACAAGGATCCAAAAATAATAAAAAGTAAATAAGAAAAAATGAAACTACTTGAAGAGATGCATGATGACCCTCTTAGAGGAGGTCACAAAGGTCAAAAGAGACTTTTGAAGAAATTGAGAACAAGCTACCGATGGAAAGGCATGTCAAAAGACGTCGCCCATTATGTTAAAAGCTGCAACAAATGTCAATTAAATAAAGCAAAAATTCGGCATGTGGAGCCTATGATAATAACACCCACAGAAAGCTTTTGACATAACGTGCATCGATACGATTGGTCCATTTCAAAAAAAATCAAAAAATAACTCTTATGCGGTTACAATTCAGTGTGAACTAACAAAATACATTGTTATCATTCCGGTACCAAAGCTAAAACTATAGCTAGAGCAATCATGGAAAATTTCATATTAATATATGGTCCCATGAAAGAGATTAGAACAGATATGGGAACCGAATATAAAAATGAAGTTTTGCAACAACTAACTAAACTGCTAAAAATAGAACATAAATTTTCAACGGCGTATCACAGTCAGACCATAGGCGGGTGCGAACGAAACCATAGGGTACTAAACGAGTATTTAAGAATGTATATTAATGACTCGCACACTGATTGGGACGACTGGATATCATATTACAGTTTTTGCTACAACACAACGCCCAGTACCTATCACAACTATATACCATTTGAATTAGTTTTTGCACGTAAGACTGAAATACCTAACACTCTTACCGGATCTATTGTAGATCCCTTGTATAATATTGATGCATATTATCAGGAAGCTAGGTATAGATTGCAGATCTCACATAAACGCGCTAGGGAATTATGATACGCAAAGTAAAGATTTAAATTTAAAACCGGGAGATTTAGTTTTAGTAACTAATGAAAATCGTACTAAATTTGACTCTTGGTACAAGGGCCCCTTTCCAATAATTAGCTGTAGTAGTGTTAGGTTAAGATTTTTTTTATATTAGGTAAATTTTTAATTAAGTTTTTAGTTTTATTCTTATTTAAAAAAAAATTATAAATGGCAATTTTTTTTTTCCTTAGCGAGGAAGTACATTTTTTCTAAAATGTACGTATAATTTTTCTTTTTATTTTTCGTAATTTCTCAATTTTTCATACATAGTTTATTTTATATCGCACATAAAAATTATCCATTTATAAATCGATTTAAATCTCAGAGATTTGAGACAAGACACCTTAAGCCCAAAGTTAAGACGAATAAACTTTATTTGGCCAGATAAAGTTCATTCTACTAAAGGAGGGTTGTGTAGTGTCTTGTAGCATATGCGATTCTAAGGAATCATATTTTCGTGAGAATGTTTCTAGTTTTGTATGTAATATTAATTTGTGCTATACGGCTGATTCGACACTTATCTATGGGAATCATAGGTTCAATGTTTGTTGACCGCTTTTCAGCAGAAATGTAATATATACATGTAATAATAATCTAGTTTGTTAACTACATGTACAAGATGTTTTGTTTTGCAGATTAGATTTGAATAGACAGTCTTGCTATAAACTTAAAATATGTTTTATTAAAACGAACCTAAACCAGCGGTATTACATCTCCTTCCATATCTTCATCGCCATTTTCATAATTTTCTTGAATGAAATTGAAAAAAAAAATTTTTTTACCATTTATTGTGGCAAAAAGTTGTCCAAAATTAGACCTAACATTTTTTTTTTCATATTTTTGTTGTAGTAAGGGACATTTTCGTTCTTATTGTTCTTGTTAAATCCTCTTTTACAAAAAAATTTGACTCCTTAAATATTTTTAAGTTCGTCATAACAATTTGCTTATTTTCTTTCTTCTTAAATTTAATTATTATAGGTTTTTATTTGATTCTCTACCACTACGACTAGACCATTCTATATCATTTGTTAAAAAAGTATTATTTATTTGTTTATTTATTATCTCTGTGATTTCTTGTTTTAAATGTTTATTATTTGGTTCCTTTAATCCGTAAAAGGAAATATTACTATTTTTTTTTGTAGCAAATTTGTAATTTGTGTTTTCATTTTGTTTATTTTAATTTAATATTTTTGAATAGTTTGTTTATGTTCTTGCATTTTTTTTCAATAATGACATTAAATTTATCGGTTATTGTTTTTATAAAAGTTTCATTACTAATCAATCGTGATATCGTTTTTTAAACAATGTCTTCAATATCCAATATACTTGCCTGTTTATTATTTGAGTTTTCTTGACTTGACCCTTTCTTAGATCTTCCAGTCATTTTAATATCAGGTATATACACTTACCGTACTAACTTTTGATAGTTTTTAAGGATCAAACTAGTTTATTTCCACTATAAAACTTGATTT
>OY294048.1:26411550-26435584 GCA_958510825.1 Brachypterus glaber | reverse complement strand
AGAAACTGCTTCAGTAGAGTTGGTTCAAGAAATCTATGACTGTCTTGACATGGGCAAGTACGTCGTAGCGATAAGTTTTGATTTAACCAAAGCTTTTGACACTCTTCATCCAGAATTTGTAAAACTTAAGTTAAATAGTTTTGGTATCCGTGGTTGTGTTAATCAGTGGCTCATATCTTTTTTAAAAAAAAGAAAGTTTAGAGTTAAAATCAATAAAATTTTATCAGAATCTTTTTTGCAAAACCAAGGCACTCCTCAAGGAAGTATACTTGGACCCCTATTATTTATCCTTTTTATTAATGATCTACCATATATAATTAAAGACGGTAAAATTATAATTTATGCAGATGATAGCACGATCGTACTTTCAGCCAATGACATTCCAACTTTATTGTTAAAAATAAACCAAATTTTAAAAGATTTTACACTATGGTGCAAAAAAAAACATGTTAATTGTAAATGAAAGTAAAACGGTTATTGTGGAATTTGGCCACTATAGGAAAACTTTTACGGACCTCTCCTTTGATTTTAATAATAAAATTATTAAATGTTCAGATTCTATGAATTTTTTAGGTGTTAATATCGATAAACATCTCTCGTGGTCTGGTCATATTGATTGCATTTTAAAAAGATTAAGTAAGCAGGTTTTTCTTTTTAACACACTTAAACAAAATTTAAATTTAGAGACATTATTGCAAGTTTACTATGCAAACATACATTCAATTATTTCTTATAATATAATTGTTTGGGGACAAGCTGTTGCAGTTGAGGATGTCCTTATAATCCAAAAGCGACTCATTAGAATAATTTTTAATCTCAACTATATCGAGTCTTGTCGGGAAACCTTTAAAAAATATAAAATTTTAACTGTGCCGTCCATATATTTATATAAATTATTCATGTTTTTAAAAAAAAAGAGGACACTTTCCCAATACGTGAACATAAATACCCAACAAGAAACAAAAATCTTTTCGTTATAGATAAATATCGTTTGGAAATGCATAAAAAATCTCCGCGCCACGCTGCACAGTATTATTACAACCTTTTGCCAAATACAATAAAAAATGCACCAAACACATTATTTAAAAAGAAAGTAAAATCTTTTCTTTTGGAAAGAACTATTTATAGTCTGTCTGAATTTGAAAATTTTGCAAAAGCCCCCAATTAATGTATTTATGTTTTTATTTATTTTTTAATGTTTTTCATTTATTTTAGACTCTTTTTTTATTAGTTATATTAGTTTTTCGATTTTAGACGTTTGGACTTTTTTTTTCGATTTTAGACTTTTTATTTTTTGCATTATTATTAGTGTTATTTTATTATGTTATTATTTTTGTTTGTTTTTATATCATATAAATGTAATGTAATATTTAATTTTAATTTTGACAATGTCTATCTGTTTTTTATATCAGTCTAAGACAATAAATGATATTCTATTCTATTCTATTCTATAAAAGCGTTTGATTATATTTGTTTAAGGTTGTCGAGGTTAGAGTAACTTTTTTTTGTGTCAATGACGGTATTTGATTTAGGTGCACTTACCCTACGGTTTATTGTTTGATAAATTTAAGTGAAGTAAGGTGTTATGGAATTTTTACTTGCATATTTTGCAGCCTAGTGATCTGCAATATTTTGTGTAATGCCCTTTCCGTAGGCAATTTAGGCATATGCTTAATTTTTTTGCTTTATTCATTCTGGTTTGTATGTCTAAATTTAGAAAGTCGGGGCACGTATAAATGGTGTGTGGTCCCTTGAAGACTAGACATTGAGCTGGACTTTAAGTATTGCTTACAAAAGATTTGGTATTAGTTTTTTGTGATTTATTAGCATTTTTTTAATCAATACTTTCTAGAAGGTCTGCTCTGGTTTTTAAAAATTTGTAGAAATCGTCTAGACTAGGGGATTCGTCGCCAATTTTCGATTCCTCCCATTGACGAACGGTTATCGAGTTTTGTGGTAGCGAGATGTATAATTAAAATCCCAGCTGCCTACATTTATTCCCAAGGTTTCTATACTTTGATATGGAATCTATTAAATTTCTTAAGGCAATAGATGATTCCTTGGTTATTTCACCTATGTTAAACAAGGAACGTACATGATTTTGAACAAGTAAGGAATCTATTAAATTTCTTAAGGCAATAGATGATTCCTTGGTTATTTCACCTATGTTAAACAAGGAACGTACATGATTTTGAACAAGTAACCTTGAATTTAACAGCTTAAAAGCAAGGTCATAATTGTCAGATGAAAATTCTATGGATGAAATGACCTGCAGGGCGCTTGCCTCCAAGGCCGCTCTCAGATAATAAAATTTTTGAATTGGATTTATTGAATCGTTTAAATAAATTAATGACGTAAACGTATCTTTAAATTCTAAGCAGCGATTCATGTCGCCGTTATATTTTGGAAGCGAAATCACCGGCAAGCGTATGCTCTGCAGCTGAGCCGACGAACCTGAAACCGCCTCAGAAACTACCGTTTCATTTTTATAATAATAATAATCTTTATTCATCTACTGATCATTTACACGACATGAGATAAGTCACATAGAAAAAATATAAAATACAAAGTATACAATTTTTTAAAATATTCAAATAAAAAAAAAAAAACAGGATTTAAAACAATTTACAATTTAGGAGGAAGAAATTCGTTTAACTCATAATAGGCCTTCTCCCATAGAAATTCTTTGAGTTTTAATTTAAAGATATTTAACGTTTTAAGCGAGGTAATATTTGCTGGTAAATGGTTAAAAATTTTAAGGCAGTTATAGTGTGGCGATTTTTCATAAAGTGCGGAATGATGACGTGGTGTTCTGAAGTCTTTGTTGTTTCTTGTTAAATAGTCATGATTTGTGGAGTTGGTATCGAATAGTCTTAAGTTGTTGAACACATACGTCGCGCATTTTAATATGTAGATACAGCACACCGTAAGTATTTTGTTATTTATAAAAGTGGGTTTGCAGGAATCTAGTGGTTTCATGTTGTGCAAGAGTCTAATTATCCTTTTTGGGCTACAAATACACGCTGTAGTTCTGTTAATCGGCCCCAGAGTAGGATGTTATATGATATATGGGAATATGCCATCGCGTAATACGCACTAAGAAGGGTGTTTTCACAGACATTTGACTTAAGCTTAAGTAATGCGAAATAGGCGCTGTTGAGTTTTTTTACAAACGTGTTGAATTTGATTTACCCACGTAAGTCTATCATCGACGAATGATCCTAAAAATTTAACACTTTTTGAGTAGTCGCCAGATACTATTTTTGGTATAGAGTTATAAAAGTGGATGTATACTGTTTTATTTTGATTTAGGATCAGCTTGTTTTGATAACACCAGTCGTTCATTTTGTCTATGACGTTTTTAACTTTGATGTGTAGCTCTTGTATTGTTTTTGCAACTACGATGGCGGAGGTGTCATCTGCAAAGTTGGTCATGAATTCGGATAGCCAAAGGTCATTGATAAACAGAAGAAAAATAAGTGTCGCCAATACCTTGGGCTGCACCTAGGTCTATTTAGAATATTTCTGATGTTGTACTATTGATTTTTACCATTAATCTTCTTGCTGTTAAAAATGAGATAATCCATTGTAAAATGTTGTGTCTGATTCCCAACGTAAATAGTTTGTTTTCTACAAATTTGGGATCTAGAGTATCAAATGCTCGAGAGAGGTCGAAGAAGAGAGCTAATATTATTTGATTTTTGTCTAGGTGTTTGTAAATATAGTCAACAAATGCTGTACTGGCTGATTCCGTTGAGCGTCCGGATCGAAAGCCAAGTTGCGTGTTCGATAAGATGTTGTATTTTTCAATAAATTCGATAAGTCTGTTATACAAAGCACGTTCAAAGATTTTGGAGAATATACTTAAGAGGGATATCGGCCTATAATTTTCAACATCTTTTGTATCACCTTTTTTGTATACTGGTACAATTGTTGCAATTTTTAGAGCTGTCGGAAATATACCATTGAGAATGGAGTTATTTATCAATGTGACAAGAGGGTCTAGGATTGAGTCACAAACATCTTTGATAACTTTAACGTGAACTTCATCAGCACCAGTTGAGTTGGAATTTTTTAAACTGTGGATGATGTTTTTTAATTCAATTTTTTCAATTGGTTTAAAGACCATTGTATTAATTATTCGCTTTCCTGTTGTGCATTTTTTGGAGGGATTTTTACCAAAGTGTTTTTCCATTTGTTTTTTTGTGGCCGTAGAAAAATGGTTTCCAAATACATCGGCAACTTGCTTGGGATCTGATATATTTTCGTTATGTTGCTGTATGTTTATGGTTTTATGAGGTTTAGTGCGTCCTAGCTCGTTGTTGACTACTTGCCAAATTCCTTTGGTTTTGTTGTTGGATGTTCTAATTATATTGCTGTTGTAGTTCTTCTTGGCTTGTGATATTTTTTGCCTGTATAGTCTTTTCTTAGATTTATAAATTGCATTTATGTCGGTATTTGTTAATATAATGTTTTCTAGGTCATTTTGGTCGTTTGTATTTACAGTCTTCGGATCTTCTTTTGTACCTACGTCTTTTCTTTTGCAGTTGCGCGTTTCTTTCATTTCTTCAAAAAGGTTATATAAATCTTTTTTTATTTGTTGATTTCCGATGTTATCCACTTTGACTTCTGTTTGGTCTTGCTGGGTTTTTTATTGATAACGGGGCATTGTTGGTCATAGTGAAACAGAAATTTGTCAAGAAAGTAATTAAATGCTTTGTCTATATTAGGATCATTTGTTTCTTCCCATAGTTCGTTTTGTAGTCTTTCTTTAAGGTTGGCTATGTTGTTGGGGTTTAGTAGTCTTTTTTTTGTTGTTCTTACATCTTCTTCGGGCGGGTTTACACTAATATAGTTAATTTGAATAATTTGTGCAAGGTGGTCGGCTAAATTTGGATTTACGATTTTGCAATTTACCATGTTCTTGTCTATAGTACTTATAATGTAGTCTATTGAAGATATAGAAGTTCCTTTTTTATTTGTATATACTCTAGTAGGGCCATCACAGTGGTTGTGCAGTTGAAAGGAATTAAGTAGGTCTATCAATAAGTCGTTATTAGGATTAGATGTCATGTTATTTATGTTCAAATCTCCACACAGTATGATGTTTTTACAAACATTTTGGGTTACATAGGACAGTAGTGATGACAAGCTTTCGATAAATATTTCTATGTCTCCTTCGCAGGGCCTATAGCATGATATTATACAATATTTATTTGGCATAGTTGATAAGAGTATACCGCTGACTTCAATGTGCATCTCGATGGAGTAGTTCGTGATTGGTTTAACTTCTTTAACTTGGGTCGATAGGTTATTGCGTGCATAAACAGCACTTCCTCCGTGTTTGTGCTTGCTTCGGCAGAAACTTGTGATGTTGTTGTACCCCTGTATAATCATATATTCGTAGTTGTCGGGTGAGAGTATCCATGTTTCTGTTATGCAAAGTATGTCTAGGTTATGTTCTTCTGTAAATATTTCCATTTCGTTAAGTTTGTTTCCTAGGTTTTGTATATTTATGTGTCCGACTTTTAAGTTCTGTTGTTTTTTCGGTTTGTTTGTCTCGTTTGGTTTCTTCGGTTTGTGTTCTTCTATAGTGTTTCCAGTAGGCTTACTTGGGAAAACCTGGGGTATAAAAAATTTAAACCTGGATTTTGAGATGTATTACTTTGGGTCGACGTTGTGTTAACATAGTTTTGACTACTTCTTGTTGCATCAAAAATTTCTTCCGCTATGGATTGATCCGCGAATTTTTCTTGAGATTGTTCTTGTATGTTGTTTCGTTCGTTGTGATCAGTGATATTTTTCGGGCTTTTTTCACATTTGGCGTTTATAAATTTATTAGCAATTGTGCCCAGTAAAGTCCATTTTCCTTTTAGTGGTATTTCGTTATTTTTATTTAGGTTACTAGATATATCCGTAAGTGTATTTTTTTCGTCAGATTGGCAGTTTATATCAAAGATTTTGTTTGTTTTAGATTTTAAAATTTTTCCGTAGTTAACCCCATTTTTGTCGGCTAGTATTAAAATTTTTGAATTTGTTTTCAGGTCATTCGGAATTTTATTTTCAGTACTTATAGGATTTATCCTCGGATTGATCGGATTATTTAATATGTCTTTTTGTGTCTTTTGTTGATATTTGTTTAGTTCTTCGTTTAGAATTATTACCTGCTCTTTTAAATTTCTTATTTCCTCCGTATATTTTATTGTATTATTTTTATGTTCTTCGATAGCTTTTTTCATTTTGTTATTTAATGCATTAAGGGACTCTAGTTCTGTCCTCAAAGTCTGGGTGTTGAACATTAATTCGTCGCATTTTTCGGTTATGGATATTTCAGATTCAATTTTTTGGAAAACTTTGTGTTCTAGGTCTTTTAATTTTTGTTTTTGGTCATTAATTCCTTCGATGTATTTTTTTTCCAAGTCCAGAAAATTATCATTGAAAACTTGAGAATCTCTTCTTTGTCTTGTTATAAATGTAGTTTTTTCTTCTAATTCTTGCCTAAGTTCTAGGGTCATTTCTTTTAGTAATTTTATTTCCTCTTCATTTTTGTTGGTTTCAATTTGTTCCGCGAATTTTTTGGAGCAGAGTATCCTATGCCTGTCCACAATTTGTATCTCCTCTATATGTTTAGCACATCCCTTATGGAAGACATCATTACAATTCATGCACAAGTAGGCGCTGAATTCCTTTATACAGCACTTGTACATTTTATACGCTTTTTTTTATTTTTATATAATTTTTGTTTGTTTATTTTTTGGTTTTTGTAGGTTAGAATTTTAAAAGTTCAATTTTTAATTGTATTTCTATTATTTAGGCTGTTTTTTTGCACTTTTTTTCTGTACTTCTGGAGTTCTGTGTAACATATTTGAACTATTCACTTTTTGTTCATTATTTTCACAATTTTTACATAGTTTTTTGACATAGACGAACTATACGACACGACACATTATTTTACAGTAAAAATATTATAATATAATAGAACGTGCGATTTAAGCCTCAGATCTGTCGTTAAGTAACTTTTTAACATCCCTAAAGATTGCTTAATACGCATTTTCAAAATGTTCGCGTTCTTTTATTTGAACTGGAAGGTCATCGTCTGTAGTTAGATTTTTCATTTCATTATGTGTTTGATTAAATTCCGTGAAATTATCTTGAAATTTGATAAAACGTAGTTCTAGCTTGAAAAAATATTTTTCTAACTCGGAGTTTAACATACTCGTCGTTATTATTTGCAGACTCAGCTAAAGTAATGTTTGCAAGCAGTTGATCATTTAATTTTGAAAATCCGCGAAATAATTTTTAAAGGAGGTATTTTTTGCTTTAATGGTGGATCGTTTTTTGATATGAATTTTAATATTCACCATTGTAAAATTTATTGTTGATTTGTATGAAAACACTATAATAACAATATTGTAATAACATGCAAAGCAAAAGAAAAATAATTAACTGAATTACGTGCTTCTAATGAAGAATGTTTAAACGAAACAAACATTTAAACAATGCCTTGCGAAACAGGTATGAAACAACCCCAGTGCGTGATTCAATTAGGTAACAAAGGATAGATCTAACCTTGTGTGTCGAGTCTTGATCTGATGCGTTTTTCGGCTGACTGACGTTGAGACAGCGCGATTTACGAAAAATTGATACCTGATCGGGCCAACAAGTGGAAGGGCTGATGACTTGTAGAAAATTACTTGAGATTGGCGCGCTTTATTATGCAGTTTTGTACACTAGATTCCATATTTTATTCACGGGAATAGCGTATTTTAGCACGAATTCTTCAGAATTTTACAAATTTAATGTTTAGAAAGTCTATTATGTTTTAGCACTAATTATTTTATCGAAAAATGTCACTTTGCGCCTACACCCGGTAACTCTAAACTGTTTAATTGCACTATTTGATTACGTGTAAGACCACAAAAGAGATTTTTAATTTCGACAGGTATTTATTTATAAAAAGAAAACATAGACTTTAAACTACAATTATTATAGGTGAAGATGCGTTGGTTCACCCTCATATATAATGCTCTGCAAGACTGCCCCCGCGGTGGTGGCTTCGGCTTTAACCCCCCGCTTAGGTGCCTGCGTACAGTCGTATGCGCAAGTATCTTATTTAAAAAGAACCAAATTTTTGCAAAACAAAATGTTAAGCCTAACCTGGCCAGCGGTTCTTGTGGCAAAGGCCAAAAACTGCAGAAGAAGAAAATATTAAGCCAAAACAGCTACCTTTGTTTTTTATTTTGTTCAGAATTTACAGAAACATTTAGGCGAAAATCATATTAGCGTACCGTTATAGAATATAATAGTTCACGTCTTTAAATGAATTTTTTAATTTTATAGTAGTTTAGCAAATTTTAGTTTTTCTTTAGTTATAAGTAGTTTAAATATAGTTTTTATACTTGTACTCTTTCATATAATATAAAATGTACAATTGTTATCCAATGTTTGGCACGAAATAATCATTTTAATTTATGTTTTAAAATGATTGTCAATATTTATTAATTGGAATAATCCCTATTATGTTTTTTATTACTACATCATTGTATATGATGTATAACATGTATTTAAAATAATTTAATTATACACGGTGTCCCACGGTAGACAAATCAGTCAAATTGTGGCGTTATTATCAAAGCTATTAAAATATTTTTTTTACCAGTCAATATAGACCTAGTTACCTTCAATTTACGCCAGAAAAAAGTGTTGTACTTTTTTCTGTTTTTAGGCTAGAGCAACAAAGAATTTTTTTTAGCATAATAACATTTTTTAACGCCAAAATTTAAAAAAATAATATCATTTCTTTATCATATGATAGTTTTTTTTACTAAAAACAATAGTTTTCTATTTAAATTTTTAATTTTAGAAAACGGTAAAAAATGGTAAGTGTATTATGGAATGACCCCGCTAATGTAAAAGAGAGGATGCTATGAAAATAAATGTTTGCAAATATGACGTTCACGATAAAAATAAATGTCAAATCTAATGTTATAAATTAGATTTTTACTTAGACTTAGTAAGGACCTTGTGGACTAGGGTATTTTATACTACAGAGTATATTACTTAATTACTAATAAATTTTGATTTTTTGCGCTCAATCAAATTTTTTAATTGCTATGATTGGATTAATCTTAGATTAATCTTAGCAGTTTTTTTTACAAAGTCAAGTCTATATCATAATGAAAGTATTGGTAAAGCAAGTTGTTATAAAACCTATTGGACAACTTATGATAAAACATGTTTTATAATTATGAGATTTTAAAAAACATAATTAATTAGCTTGTAAAGAACCCCCTTCCCTCGCAGTTGCATTAAGTTGCAGCTGGTTCATATTAGCAGGGCCGGATTCAGGGGGTGCAGGGGGTACAGATTACCCGGGGCCCGGGCTCGAAGGGGGCCCGGCGACAGAAGTTTTTAATAAACAGTTTATTTATTTATACTCCCCCAGATCGATAAGGCGTCAAAATGAGCAAATAAGTAGATCTCGTTCCAAATGGGCAATAGAAAAAATTTCGCCGCGGCAGCGCTTAAGCCTTTTTGGATTTTTGTAAAAAATAATAGTGCACTGTTACTAGTGTTTTAAAATTTGTAAAAAAATTCGCCCGCGGCGCTAGGGCTAATTTACCTACGTATTTTTTTTAGTTCAAGCTTGCAAAAGCTTAAAATTTGTAAAAAAATTGCCTGCGGCACCAGAGCTATCAAAATTGAAAAAAAATTCGCCTGCGGCGCTAAGACTTTATTATTTTTTACATACTTAAGCTTACTGAACTATTAATATAAAACAGTCAGAAATTAACATAATTTGGAAAAATTTTCGACTGCGGCGCTTAGTTAATGAATGGGGGCGCCGCTTCGGCCCTCAGTGCCTTAGCTGCAGGCCTGCATGGGACAATTATGTTTGAAAAAATGGGGGCTCGAGTAAAAAGTTGCACCAGGGCCCGGGCTGGCTCTGTCCGGCCCTGCATATTAGGGTCACTTCATCTAGTCCTACTTCGTGCTTTTGTTCTTAGTCGTTTGTTTTGTTTTTTTGAACCAAACCAGACCAAAATTAGACCAAATACAGAAGAACAAAGGAAAAAAACTGTCATATTATGGGCAATTTAGTCAATTAATTTATTGTTATGTAATTAATTACGTACATTTTGGTTGGGATTAAAAGTTAAATGATACTATGAATAATTCTCATAAGTTAAAATATCAAATTGATTGTTATTATTAATATTATTTATTAATATGCGAAACGCAAGACGTGTTTATGATATTTGAATTAATTAACTCATCATTGTGTCAAATTCCATACATCTACAAAATATTACGCCTTTCTAGAATATTTTCAGTGTTATTAGAATTGTTTTGTACAATATTTCAAATTAATCCATGTTAGTCCTTAGGTTTTCCCAAATCACTCCAGTTCTGATGAAAAAAGGTCAAAATTACGCATCTAACTTCACAAAATCTATTATTAGCAAATAATTCTAATTCTTTGCGAGTCTTCCACGATTCAAATGGATTCAAATCAAGCAGCAAGTTAATATGTATCTGCATTGATCCTCTTCCCCACATCGTCTACATAAGAAGCCCCCATTTTTAACACGATAAAGCAATTTAATTTTGTTTAGATGTCTGAGTCTGTCTGTGTATCTATCTGTCTTTTTGTAAAGTAGTTAGTCATAGTCGTTTCGTAAATGTTCAAAAGTTCTCCCATCCTCCTGAATACACATAAAAAGCCTACTTTCAAAATTATGTCTGACTCGTTGAAGCATTACCGGTGTTATTTCGTTAAATGCTTCAACGATTCTTTGACGCATATTTTCAGGAGTGGTGGGAGCTTGTCGGTAAACCCTGTCCTTTACAAATCCCCACAAAAAAAATCACACGGGGTTAAATCGGGTGATCTTCATCGGGGAACTTTTCTACTATTCTTCTCGTTGTTTCTCTTAAATTTCGAGCACATTCTCCATAAGTTAAAATAATTTCTTTCTTTACTTCTAAAGTTATCATTTTGGCATTCAAAACTTGGTTTTATAAAAATCTTGCTTTGTTAATTTTTTGATTATAATGTAAAATCAAATTTGACATTTATTGTCATCATATACGACTTATTTAAAAAATTTAATTTCAAGGCATCCTACTCTTTTGCCATAGCGGGGTAATTCCATTATGCAATTGCCCTTTTTTAAGGTTTTATAAAATTAAGAATTTAAATCGAAAATTATTGTTTTTAGTGAAAAAAACTATCATATGATAAAGAAAAATTGTTACTTTTTTTAATTTTGGCATTTGAAAGTATTGTTATGCTTTTAAAAGTGCATGTGTGGAGCTCCAGCTCAAAACCAAAAAAGAGTTGAAAACTTTTGTTTTGGGTCAATTGAAGATAATTAGGTCCATATTGACTGGTAAAAGTTTCATGTTGATATCTTTGTTAATAACGCCACAGTTTGACTGAATTATCTACCGTGGGACACCGTGTATAAGTATAATAGGGCAAAGTGTGGTTTTTTTAATTTAAATCAAAAGTTCTGTCATTTCTTTTCTGATAACCTGAATATTTTTTTTATGAGAAAGTTCTCTCATTCAAAACGGTTTTTTTTGTTTAAATTTTTGTCAGTGTAGGTTTAATTTTTATTATGGATATCGAAAAAGTTTATTTTTCTTGATAATTTTACAAAATATCTTTTTTTAATTTGTATTTAAAAATCAATGTTGGCAAATAATTTTTGATCAAGTATGCCCTTGTAATCTATGGAAATATTAAAAAAGAGGAATAATGTGGAATGATCTTAACACAATCTACAAATATTTCGATAAAAATCCCTAGTAGAAATTTAACTTTAGAAAAACGTTTTTCTACCCTATTGAAAATGACGGGTCTGCGCGGGTATAAATGTTGCATAGACCGGACTTGAGCGGGTGAATTCCATCCGCTCAAGTCCGGTTTATGCACCATTTATACCCGCCCAGACCCGTCATTTTCAGCAGGGTAATGTTAGAAAACGGTATAAAAGTACGTTATAAAATATGTGCAAATGTCCCGCTTTTTAACGTTAGAATCTAACGTTAGTTACAAACGTTAATCTAACGTTAGATTTTTAAGTTAGAAATACGTATAAGTACGTTTAATTTCTAACTTTCGGAGGGGGCGTGGCCAACTAGGAAATTTCTACCTGCATCATAGAATGGCAGCTGGAGACAAATTTATTCATATACATAAATCTTAATGTATTTTAGCAATCATAATATTTTAAACATAATTTCGTTACATTTATTTATAAAATAGCCATCTTTTTAGGTGGCCCTAAATATTTTTCGTGTAATATGCTGTTATACTTCAATAAATACGTTTACCTCTCAGAAAAACTTTATATTTAGTTAGTTAATATTTATTTATACATTCAGAATCTTAAAATATTTTTTCAATTCTAGTACAGTTGGACCCACAAAAAACGCAAGATTAAAATGTCAATTTTACTAATTATTTTATAGTTTAAGCAAGATTTTAAGAAATAGGTTAGGTTAATTTGACAATTAATTGTCAGTTTTTTCAAAGTTTAGATTACAGAAAATGCATGCGAATAATGTCGAATATTAAAATAATAATAATAATAAATAAACTGAAAAAACATTTAGAATATTTAATCAAATTAAAAATTAAAACACAATATTTAGTAAATCTTATGAAAAAATAAAAATTTGAACTCTACTAACCAAACATATAATTTATGAAAATTATGATTTTCGTTTAAAAAAAGTTTTTCCGGGGGTTTTTTTTCGTTTTTTTAATCTTGGAACTATCGATGCGGCGACGGGCGATGGTTTTTAATCCAGGAAAATTTGTATTGTTTATAGCATGCACCGCTTCTTGTAAATGGTATTCTCTCAAATAATTAAGTAAATTTTCATCCTGTATTTCATTTGATATCTTCTTTCTTTCCGAGTCTGCACGCCCTTTCCTCCCCCATTATCTTAACCATTATTCTTTTTTCTATGATCTTAACACAACTCTCCGAAACACTAAATAACCTTGCAACAATTAAAGGTCTCTATAGAGATCACTAGCCACAATCACTTCCGTACATCCTGCTTCCAATATACTAATAGTTTGAGATTTCTTAACATTTATTAACGCATTTCTAATTACTTTATAATTATTATAAGTAATTTTGACAAATATTGTTAACATGACAACGGCTTTGTTTGTATTGTAATTATTGAATTTACGCAACTAAATTTTCAATCTTGTTTTTTTTTCGGATCCAACTGTACAGCGTTGCAGACTTACTATCATTTTGACTTTTGAGGGATATTTTTTTTAAACTTATTATAGAAATAATAAATAATTATCAAACCTAGGCACATAGCTGTCTGTAATGATTATTTTCTACTTAAGCTTACGTATTAATAATGAAAATTTAAAAAATATTTAAAGTTAGAAAAAGGTTAGAATTTAGTTGGGAAACTAACGTTAGATTTTTGTATTTTATAACGTTTTTGTCAAACGTTAGTTTTTAAGGTTAGATTTATATATTTTATAACGTTTTTGTATAACGTTTGAGACAAAACATAAAAATGTCACTAATCTAATGTTATGTTAAGTTAGATTTATGTACTTTTCTACCAGGGATGGCTCTAACTTTTTTTTTGTGTTTTGGCGGTTAGAGCCATTTTGTGGTAAAATTATAACATAAAATTTGTAGATGGCGTTAAGCTATTTTCAAATTATTTTAAAAATTTTAAATATCTCAACAGGTTACAATGGCAGACTTGATTAAAAATTGAGCTTTGTCAATTTTGATTTTAAATATCTCAGAAACAAATGAAAAAAAAAAAAAGAAATAGTACAAAATTGCTTAAAAAAATTAACTCTTTCGATATCAGTAATAAAAATTAAACATACACTGAAAAAAATATAAAAACGAATGAAAATCGATTTTCTTAAAAAGCGCCACGAAGATTTTTTTCTTTTTGCTCCTAAAATAATCAGGGGATATGCCCAAATCTGAAAAAAATGTGATAACATTTTGGATTAAAAGTAGGTCCAAGCTCGCCGTGTTCAATGTTACCTAGGAATGTATTAAATCAGCATTTTACTATTAAATTATATAAACCTTTGTTATCGCAATATACCAAGTAAACTATTTTGCATCATATATGTATCTTTTAGCTTCATTTAAAGAGCTTAGCGGAGTAAGATGGGAAAAAGTGCCCTTGATCGAAAAATAATTAAAATGGTGTCTCCGGCGGCGTAAATACGTCCGGCACGGGTCCATGCTACCTATTATAACCCGGTAGCAGGTATACGCGTCTGTTAAACCTGACGAGGGCAATTGCAGTTTGGAAGTGTCGAGTCGTGAGACGAGACTGAATTCTTTATCATCATCAATAGTTTGTTTGGGTCTTTAAGAGACAGGCGCAGCCTATGGCTCATTTATCTAAAAAAAAATATTTAATCTGAATTGAAAGTTGGGGCAGTGAGTCTATGCTCACTGATGCGAGTTGCATCTGTCATAATTTGGGGGGAGTGAGTCTCTGCTCACTGATGCGAGTTGCATCTGTCATAATTTGGCGCTGTGGAGTGGGTGGGAGGGGGATGGGGAGGGATGGGATAGGGAGAGGAGGGATGTGCGGGAGGAGTGAGACTATCTCACTGATGCTGGGAATGCATCTGTCCTGTATTAGTGGGTACCATTACTGGTTGAGGACGTTTTTGATCTTTTTGTGAGTGTTGTGTATTTCATGATCGTAATCTAGAAAGTTTGAAATGAGGGGGTTTGGGTGATCTAAATTGTCTTGTATAAAAGACGTGCTGTAGCGGATGATTTCCGTTTTTAGGAGGGGCATTTCGAGATCTCTGTGTATCTGGTTGTTCCTCATGAACCAGGGGGCATCGAGGCATATTCTGAGTGCCTTGTTTTGGAAGGCCTGAAGTTTTGCTGAGAGCGCTTTGTTAAGGGTGATTTTATTCCAGGCTGGGGCTCCGTAAAGAAGTACCGGCTTTAGGGTTTGGTTGTAAAGAAGAAGTTTGTTTTTAATGGATAGGGGACTCTTTCTGCCTATTAAGGGGTAGAGTTTGGAGAGGCGGCAATTTGCTATTTGGAGGGTGTTTTTGATGTGCTGATCCCACGTCAAGTTTTTGGAGATTGTAATGCCGAGGTATTTGGCATGGTTTTCCCAGTTAATGGGTTGGCCATTTATCTGAATGGGTTGGGGTGGGCCTCTTCTAATCCTAGAGATTAGGATGCCTTTGGTTTTATTAGCGTTTACTTTGATTTTCCATTTGGAGAACCATTTGATTAGGGCATCCATTTGGCGCTGGAGGGCGATATGGATGCGCTGGGGGTTTCTGGCTTTTGCTAGGATGCCGGTGTCATCGGCGAACAGGCCTAGTTCAGTGCCCTGTTTTTTTGGAATATCTGCCGTAAAGAGGTTGTACAGAAGGGGGGATAGTGGGGAACCTTGTGGAACGCCAGCTCTGATGCGGCGGGTGTTGGACTTACAGTCGCCTATTTTTATCTGAAAATCTCTGCCTTTGAGGAAGGAGGCTATGAGTTTGGTGATGCCTGGGGGGAGGCCGAGAAAGTGGAGTTTGGCTACAAGACCTTTGTGCCAAACCTTATCGAAGGCTTTTGCGATGTCCAGGAGGATCAGTCCCGCGGCTTCGCGCCTATTTAGTCCGTCCGTTACAGAGTCTACCAGGCGAGCTACCTGGTGGACTGTGGAGTGTCTGCTTCGGAAGCCGAATTGCTCATTTGGAAGGAGATTTAGTTCTTCAACTAGAGTTTGAAGTCTGGTTAGTATGACTTTCTCGGCTATTTTGCCTAGGGAGGAAAGGAGGCTTATGGGGCGGTAGCTTTCAGCAAAAGTTGGATTTTGTCCGGGTTTTTTGATTACTATTACGTCTGCGTTTTTCCAGGGCTTTGGAAAGTGGCGCAGTCTGAGCATTGCGTTAACAATGTTAACGATTTCCATAATGGTTTTCCGGGGGAGTATTTTAAGGATTTTATTCGGTATTTGATCGGGACCGGGGGCTTTCCTTTTTGGGAGATTTTTGATGATGCGTTTGATTTCCTCGGGGGATGTGGGGGTGATAATGTCGTTTTCGACTTGGTTAGTGACTCTATTATAGATGTGGTTTATGTCTCTTTCATGCATGAGTTGCTCGTAGTTCTCGTCGTCCGAGTCGGGCTCGGAGTCGGTCTCTGATTCGGAGTCGGAGTCGGGGGGGATTGGAGGGTTTGGTTGAAATTGTTTCCGCATTGCGTCAGCAAATGCTTCGGCTTTTTCGGGGTTGGAGTAGACGACTCCTCTTTCGCCGTGAATTGGGGGCATGCCTCGTTGGTGGTCGAGGGATAGGGTTTTGGCCATTCTCCAAAGTGATCTATCCTGGGGGTTGAGTGACTTTATTTTTCCCTCCCAGCGGGAATTTGCTAGTACGTTTAGTCGGTCTTTGACTTCCTGGGTAAGTCTGTTTGCTTCGCGTTTTATATGGGGGTCTTGGAGGGTGCGTGCACGACGAAGAAGTCGGTTTTTCTCTCTGATTAAGTCTTTGAGATCTCGGGGAAGGTCCTGTGGGTTTTGGATATCTACTTTTTTGATTAATTTGGCGCTGTCCATTGCGGATTTTATGGTATTGGTGAGGGTGGTTACTGCAATATCTAGTTCTTGGACGGAATTTATTGGATTGATTTTGGTGTTGCTTTCTAGGAGTTCGGAAATATAGGAGAAGTTGTAAACGGTTTTTTTGGTGTGATTTGCGGTTGGTATGCCTCCTGCCGTGATAATGATTGGAAGGTGGTCGGAGCTTAGTTCGTGTCTTAGTTCGATGTTAATGTTTAGTGTCGTGTTTTTATACAAAACGATGTCAAGGATATCAGGAAGGCCGTGGCCATAGTGGGTTGGGGAATCGGGTGCGGTAACCATTATATGGTTACGTTGTAATATTTCGTAAAGCCTACGGCCGTAGTTGTTCTAGAGTGCCAAAGGGCGTGTTTGCAATTCAAGTCTCCGGCTAGGATTGTTGGATGATTGTCGTTAAAGTAGCCTTCGAAGTCGGCGGGTCTGACCTCCTTGTTTGGGGGTTTGTAGAGGGACACGATCCTGAATTTGGAATTGTCGTGCATGTTGACGAATATGGAGGTAGTTTCGACTTGATCGCTTTGTGTGGGGGGCGCATGAAGAAGATCGTGAGATATGTGTTTTTTGATATAGATTGCTGTGCCTCCTTTGCGGTCCTGGAGTCTATCGTTACGGTAGCAGGAATAGTTGGGTATGGTACCCCTATGATGTGGTTTAAGACCAGTCTCTTGGATGAGGGCTATATCTATTTGATTTTCGTGTAGAAATTCTATGAGTTCCGGTTTTTTTGAATTGAGGCTATCAGCGTTCCAGGTGACTATTTTAAGGGCTCTGGGTTTTGTTTGTCTAGACATTTTGGGGGCCTAGATTGGGTAGTTGAAGGGAGCCAAAAGCCTGCATGAAGCTGGCGAATTCTTGCATGAAGGTGTGGATTTTTGAAATTTGGGATTGATCAAAAATATTGGGGGGATTTGCGCTGGGACCTGGGGCCGCCTTGGGTTGTTGTGGGGTGGCGGCGTTAGTTGCCTTTTGGGCGTAGGAGATGCCCGGGGTGAATTTTTGGGTTGGGGGTGTGACCCTTGTACGGGTTGGAGCGATGTTTGATGGGTGTTTGGGGCATTTATGATAGTTTGCCGTGTGGGGGCCTAGGCAGTTGGCGCATTTTGCGTCCGTGTGACGGGGTTTTTCACACTTTGTTGTGTGGTGGTCTTGTGCGCATTTTACGCATTTGGCCGGGGCGTTGCAATTGGCCTGGGAGTGGCCGAAGAGTTGGCATTTGTGACATTGCCTGAATTTGGGTTTATAGGTCTGGCTTTCGACCTTTATGACTAGGTGTAGAAGCCTAGTCTCTTTAAATACGGGGTGCTGTTGTCCTGTCACCTTGGGAAGGATGACTAGGATCAGGGGCATGGGGGTCTTGTCTTTAGTACGCGTCATTCTCGCGACTGACGTGGGGAGGTAGCCACGCTCGATAAGAGCGGCTTGGACGTCTGCGACGTCTATCTGGGTGGGGATTCCCCGGATTACGGCGTGGATTGCCTTGTCCTCCGGGAGGGTAAAACTATGATACGGAATTTTTTCGGTGTCTAAGTGCCTAGTGACTTTGCGGAAGTCGTCACTGGTCTGGGTGCGAATTTGCACTCCTTCGGAGGTATTTTTCGCGTGGAGGATGTTTACTTTTTGGGAGTTGAAGTGGCGGGACAAGGCTAGCCATTTTTCAGGGGCTCGAATGATGATGGGGGTGATTTTGGGGGTTTTGTGGGCTTCCTGGTCGGGGGGGGGTTCCTGGGCCAGTAGCTTGGATTTTTGGGTTTACAGGGGCCGTAACGGGGGGTTGGGGCCCTGAGCCGGAGGGGTTAGCGACTTCTTCGGAGGCAGTCGCTTTACCGGGGGTTTTTTGGGTCTTAGCGGGTTTTTCTTCGTGGTCTGAATTCAATTTGTGTTTCTGGCTCCTTCTGCGCCGGTTTAGGCGCTTGCGCGGGGAGGCAAGGGGGGAGCGGACTGCGTCCGAATCAGTCTCTACTACGGACATGTCCGTTTCGAAATGATCGGGGGCATCGGAGAGCTCTTGAGTGGGGTTTGGGTTTTTTGGGATATTAGTGTCCCTATTTGAGAGGAGAGGCGGGAAATTTCCTCTCGGAGTCCATTGATGGTCTCATTTGCGGTGGCTAGTTGTGTCTGTAGGAATTCTAGCTGATTTTTATGTGATTCAGCCTGGGTTTTATAGTGCTCTGCCTGGGCCTTGATTTGATCTTGGAAGTAGTCTGACATTTGTTGGTTTGGGAAGTTTGTCATGGTGGCGTCGATATTTTCAGCCATAGTGGTTTTTGAATTTCGAAGGGAAAAAATAGAAGTAGTGTTCTCGGGGGCCTGGGTGGCCCCGGGCGGGGGGGGGGGTGTAGTGTTAAGCACTAATTGTTAGTGGTTGGGGTCTCAGGGAACCTTTAACACACCAAACCGCCAGCCTCAGCGGTTCGTGGGAATTGGCTTAAGTCCACAGTGTGAAAAGGGCTGCAACACTTAGCAAGCAAGCTTACAAGTGAGCATATGTTAGTTAGAATAATTATATACTAAAATAATCTTACTCAATGGAAATCTGCTGGGCGACGTCTGACGTCTTCACTGTCACTCACTCGACTATTGAATTCTTTAGCAAAAGCAAGCTGTATTTATTCAGTTTTGCCTGGCTAACGAACGTTGTCATTGGTAAAAATAACGAACGCTGCCATTGGTCAATAGCGAGCCGAGGTTTCAGTTAGGCTTCGCCCATAATTACGGCTTGCTAGAATCAGTAGGAACTGAACTACGTTGCTTTACGTATCTCGTCCACGATAATGTGCACAAACGATGTATTTTGGCTTGAGTAACATCCCACCAAAATTTCGGCCCCCAACTACCCCTTAGGGGGTAGCAAAACATTAATTTACCCCAAAATGTTTTATTTTTTTCTTTAGTTCTATTTTTTCGATCGATTTGAAATTTGGTACAAGTAATAAAGGTGGTAAGGACACTTTGTGAAAAAAAATCACGCATATGCGATCAAGTTGTCCAAACGAAAAAAATCATTATTTTTTTCTGAATGACAAAGTGGGCCATTTTTGGCCGAACACACCCGCCATTTTTTTATATTTTAAGCCTTAACATACTGTTTATAACATATCAAAAATTCATTTTTTTTTTCGTTCAGTGTAACAGGTTAAAAAAACTGCACCAGCTGCACAGTTTTAATCATTTAATACGTACATATAAAATTAATTTGTTTTTACATAATGTATATGTCTACGAGTACTACAAAATATGTTCTAAAATGTACATCTATGGTATTAATTTAAGAACAATTGTTCTAAAATAGACAGGGCGGATCCCTGAAAGGGTATTGGAGCTAATTACCTTCTAGGAATCCTACTAGGATTATAAAAAAGTTAATTATTTGTTTTTAATAAAAAAAATATCCAGGGACTAGACCAATGCATTTTTATATTTTTTGGGTCGATGAAAATGAATCTGATCTCAGAATTGCTCCATCAGATCCCATTTTTTTTCTACCCTTAAAAACATCTGAATTTAAGGAATTTTCGCATCTTTTTTAAAGTGTAGAAAACAATTGTGACACCTGTTGGAGCAATTCTGAGGCCAGATTCGGTTTCAGCGACCCCGAAAATATAAAAATGCGTTGTTCTAGTCCCGGGCACTTTTTTTATTTATTTTTTTTTTGTTGGCCACCCAAAATATGTTTTAGAGACTAGACCAACTCATTTTTATATTTTCGGGGTCGCTGAAATCGAATCTGAGATCAGAATTTCTCCATCAGGTCACATTTTTTTTGTACACTTAAAAACATCTGAATTTAAGGAATTTTCGCACCCTTTTTTTAAGTGTAAAAAAATTTCGATGTGATGGAGCAATTCTGAGGTCAGATTTGGTTTCAGCGAACCCGAAAATATAAAAATGCATTGGTCTAGTCTCTGGATATTAATTTTTTTTGTGTCCTGTGTTATCTGTAACGAAATTATTTATTAGATAACTATGACATATTGAAATGTCCATGAGTGGTTAATTATACTTGAGAGGTTCCATTAATTAATTTATTTAAATATACTTAAATACATAATTTTACTACACAATTTATACGGAGCACATTTACATCGACTTGCCCGGAGAGACGCATTTCTAAGAGAGAGGAGCCCAGAGATAGAGATAGCTGCTCTTGACATCTATTATTGCGCATGTCACATGTGGACATGACACCCCCCTTTTGAAAGTATTTCAAAAATATAAATATTGTATTTATATACTTTTCAAACCTGCTTTATTTGAGAACAAGTCATAATTTATTTAGCTTTTAATTAGTTATAGGTCATAGTTAAGATATTTTATTTTATTTAGTTTTTAAATTGTAAAAATCCATAATTTGTATTCATTTTAATTTAGTTTATAATATAATATGTATTAAATTATGATAAACTTTTTTTTTATGAAACATACTCGAACTTGTTTAAATTAACCCTTATTTTTTTTAGGAGTAATAGTAAATCAAACATTGGTAAGTATCCTTCACAAACAAGCATTGATTGTTTTCGAGATTTCTTGGGTAATTTATTTTCTCTTTTAGGTCTCTAGTATCTTCCCCCTTTTTGGAATCTAAAATATCTCGCATATTTTTTTCTTTATTTTTGGACTTAAAATTAGTTAAATTTTTACAATTGGGAATTTTACTAGAAACCTGGAAATTACTAGAATTTGGAATAACACTGGAATTCTGGTCAGTGACGTCATTTTTATCATTAGACATGCATTTTAAACTATTTTTGCAGGTGTCAATGACAACATTGTCCATTTTTCCATCGTTATTACAAACATTTTCCACATTTTTAGTCAAATTAGTTAAATTTTCACTTAAACTAAGAATAATATCACAATTTTTACTATTATTATTAATAATAATAATGATAATGATAATGCTAATGATTGATAATAATGATTGATAATAATGATTGATTGATAATCATGATTGATAATAATGATTGATTGATAATCATGATTGATAATAATGATTGATTGATAATAATGATTGATAATAATGATTGATAAGAATGATTGATAATAATGATAATAATAATGATAATAATAATGATAATAATAATGATTGATAATTCAAGGCAATCGAAAGCTTTGAGGACGGTGGCTTTTCCTTGTCCTTGCTCTTGG
This sequence comes from Brachypterus glaber, assembly GCA_958510825.1. NCBI lineage: Eukaryota > Metazoa > Arthropoda > Insecta > Coleoptera > Kateretidae > Brachypterus > Brachypterus glaber. Next base: position 26,413,807 of record OY294048.1, on the reverse strand, counting down.
ACCTGACCAAGGCGTTTGATTGTGTCGACCATCCCACCCTCCTAAAAAAATTAAAAGTTTATAATTTTAGTGAAACATCAATTAATATAATTAAGTCTTATTTATCCAACCGCTCCCAAATTGTTGAAGTCAATGGTAAACCATCTCAAGAAAAAAGTATAAATGTAGGTGTCCCACAGGGGTCTATTCTTGGCCCCCTACTTTTTTTAATTTATCTAAACGATTTTATTAATTGCTTACCTTTCGCGGATTGCATACACTTTGCGGACGATACTACTTTAACAATCACGGGTAAATATATTTTTCAGGTACTTGGGTGGGCTGCGCTGGTACAAGAGATTGCCGCTTCTTGGTTCGCTGCTAACAACCTGTCACTAAATGACGCAAAGACTGAATCCATGCTTTTCACTTTAAAACATCAAAATTTTGAAACTGCCTCCAGTGTAAAATTTTTGGGCGTTTATTTAGATCCCTTACTCACATGGAAATCCCATGTAGATCAATTAACAACCAAATTAGCCAAAAAAACTTTCTGTCTTAGAAACTTAAAAGACACCGTAACTACCCAAGTCTTACGTACTGCATATTTTGGCCTCTCACTCCATTATGAGTTATGGTATTATAGCATGGGGAAATTGTGCGTCTAGTGATGAGGTTTTTAGCATGCAAAGGAGGGCCATCAGAGTGATTTCGGGTTTAGGTTTTAGGGATGATTGCAAAGAAAATTTTATTAAATTAAAAATTCTAACTTTTCCTTCTCTGTATATATACAACTGTTTAATATTTGCCTACCGCACCCGAAATGACTCTGAAACCTCCAAGGGCAAGGACATACATGTTCATGACACCCGCATAAAAAATGATATTCGTCCACAGTTCTATCGACTTTCAAAATCGCAAAATGGTTCTAACTTTCTTTCATTTAAATTTTTTAATAAACTCCCCATAAGAGTTCGCAGTCTTCCAGAGAAAAAATTCAAAGAATGTATTAAAGATCTTTTAATTTCCAGAGCATTCTTTTCTGTAAATGATTTTTTAAAACTAAACCTTACTGTTTCAGACTTTAAAATCATGAATCCCAGTAATTAATCTATTAATGTACTATGTCTGCTTTCCTTGAAAGGCTTGTTATTTATTTATTATATATAAGTTCTATAAGTTATATAAGTTTTATAAGCTATATAAGTTTCTACAGTATTATGACTTATGCCATAAATTATTGTGTAATTTGTTAGGCATCAATAAAGATTGATTGATTGATTGATTGAATAATAATGATTGATAATAATAATGATTGATAATAATAATGGTTGATAATAATAATGATTGATAATAATAATGATTGATAATAATAATAATGATTGATAATAATAATGATTGATAATAATAATGATTGATAATAATAATATTGATGATAATAATAATATTGATAATAATAATATTGATAATAATAATGATTGATAATAATAATAATGATTGATAATAATAATAATGATTGATAATAATAATGATTGATAATAATAATGATTGATAATGATAATGATTGATAATAATAATGATTGATAATAATAATGATTCATAATAATAATGATTTATAATAATAATGATTGATAATAATAATGATAATAATAATAATAAATTGTCTTTATTACGGCAGATTAATTACAATAAAGTATTACAACAAATTAAGCCCAAGGGCGAAGTTCAGGTGGATTCAAATGATCCCAGTGTACATAAATAAATAAGCACAACTAGGTGCACAATATGCGCGCAAGTTTGTGATACAGATACAGAACCAATTGCATCCTCTGCTCTACCACTTAACCCTTAAAAAAATAATATAAAATAAATATATGAACTATATAGTTTTCCCGATACCAAAATAAGAAATAATTATGGGAAATACAAAAAATAAATTAAATAAAATATACAGGCATCAAAATTCGAAATTAGTGTGAGAAGCAAGTAAAAATATTACAAAAACGAAATATAAATAAACTATAATATTTATTGATCAGTTAATCATTTTAGCGAGAAAAAAATACTTCAACTTTTTATGGTTTCAGAGATATATCTTTTAAATCTTGGTAGGCTAAAACTAAAGAAGTTGTGAAATTTATTGTAGAATGAACAAATCTGGTAGGAAAAACTTCTTTTAAACAACTCTTTTTTGTGTTTAGGAACAGTAGCTAACTTAAACTTTTTATTTCTTAAACTTAATGCATGAATATCGGTGCGATATTTAATTTTCCTTTCT
>OY294048.1:26390972-26411350 GCA_958510825.1 Brachypterus glaber | reverse complement strand
GTATGGAATTTGACACAATGATGAGTTAATTAATTCAAATATCATAAATACGTCTTGCGTTTCGCATATTAATAAATAATATTAATAATAACAATCAATTTGAAATTTTAACTTATGAGAATTATTCTTAGTATCATTTAACTTTTAATTCCAACCAAAATGTACGTAATTAATTACATAACAATAAATTAATTGACTAAATTGCCCATAATATGACAGTTTTTTTCCTTTGTTCTTCTGTATTTGGTCTAATTTTGGTCTGGTTTGGTTCAAAAAAACAAAACAAACGACTAAGAACAAAAGCACGAAGTAGGACTAGATGAAGTGACCCTAATATGCAGGGCCGGACAGAGCCAGCCCGGGCCCCGGTGCAACTTTTTACTCGGGCCCCCATTTTTTTAAAACATAATTGTCCCATGCAGGCCTGCAGCTAAGGCACTGAGGGCCCAAGCGGCGCCTCCATTCATTAACTAAGCGCCGCAGTCGAAAATTTTTCAAATTATGTTAATTTCTGACTGTTTTATTTTCATAGTTCAGCAAGCTTAAAAAATAATAAAGTCTTAGCGCCGCAGGCGAAATTTTTTTCAATTTTGATAGCTCTGGCGCCGCAGGCAATTTTTTTACAAAAATTAAGCTTTTGCAAGCTTGAACTAAAAAAAATACGTAGGTAAATTAGCCCTAGCGCCGCGGGAGATTTTTTTTACAAATTTTAAAACACTAGTAACAGTGCACTATTATTTTTTACAAAAATCCAAAAAGGCTTAAGCGCTGCCGCGGCGAAATTTTTTCTATTGCCCATTTGGAACGAGATCTACTTATTTGCTCATTTTGACGCCTTATCGATCTGGGGGAGTATAAATAAATAAACTGTTTATTAAAAACTTCTGTCGCCGGGCCCCCTTCGAGCCCGGCCCCCGGGTAATCTGTACCCCCTGCACCCCCCTGAATCCGGCCCTGCTAATATGAACCAGCTGCAACTTCATGCAACTGCGAGGGAAGGGGGTTCTTTACAAGCTAATTAATTATGTTTTTTAAAATCTCATAATTATAAAACATGTTATCAAAAGTTGTCCAATAGGTTTTATAATAACTTGCTTTACCAATACTTTCATTATGATATAGACTTGACTTTGTAAAAAAAACTGCTAAGATTAATCTAAGATTAATCCAATCATACCAATTAAAAAATTTGATTGAGCGCAAAAAATCAAAATTTATTAGTAATTAAGTAATACACTCTGTAGTATTAAATACCCTAGTTCCCAAGGTCCTTACTAAGTCTAAGTAAAAATCTAATTTATAACATTAGATTTGACATTTATTTTTATCGTGAACGTCATATTTGCAAACATTTATTTTCATAGCATCCTCTCTTTTACATTAGCGGGGTCATTCCATAATGCACTTACCATTTTTTACCGTTTTCTAAATAAAAAATTTAAATAGAAAACTATTGTTTTTAGTAAAAAAACTATCATATGATAAAGAAATGATATTATTTTTTTAAATTTTGGCGTTAAAAAATGTTATTATGCTAAAAAAAAATTCTTTTTGTTGCTCTAGCCTAAAAACAGAAAAAAGTATAACACTTTTTTCTGGCGTAAATTGAAGGTAACTAGGTCTATATTGACTGGTAAAAAATATATTTTAATAGCTTTGATAACTACGCAACAATTTGACTGATTTGTCTACCGTGGGACACCGTGTATATATAATAAGCTATACCTTAACAATATTTTCTTCAATATTTATGTCATTATTTTGAATGTTTATGTAACTATTTCTGAGCTTGTGTTGTCAGAAACAATGCAATAAGGCAAACCTAGTCTTGAAAAGCAGTCATAGAGCTTTTCAATCGTTTCTCTAGAACTAGTGTTTTTTACATGATAACATTCGATCCACTTTAAATAAGTGTCGGTTATAATTAAAAAGTATTTATTTTTGAATGGTCTTATATGATCAATATGAACTCTTTGTCCTACATACTCAGTTTTAGGCCAGCATATTCCCTTTTTGGGTGGATTAGCTCCGTTAATTAAACAAATCATGTAAGATTTTGTTGCGACTTATATGTCTTGGTCAATATTTGGCCAATACATTAAAGTTCTTACTAAAGCCTTGGTTTTAAATAAACCATAATGCGGAGAATGCTATTTATCTAATAAATGCCTCCTTAATTTTTTTTTGAATACAAATTCTGTGTCCTAACATGACTATGGGTTTCGGTGAACTTACCGGACACAAAAATAGGACTAGTTTTGCACTAATTTTTCACTGTGGTACTAAAATTAACAATTATAAATAAAATTAGATGCGGAAAACGTTGTTTTATTAATAAAAAATAACTTACATGGAAAAAAATGGTAAATAATAATTAATTTTATGAACCGACATAATATTGCTGACATATTTCACGTATGTAAAGAGATGCGGCGTTGTCAGATTTTAATTTTGATTTAAAGTGTTTTCTTGTATTATTCGGAATGATTTCTTGTTTGAAAAATTAACAATATTTTTGCACTGATTTTTGGTTTTATTACTAAAACTTACTGTTTTGAATATAATTAGGTGCGAAAAATTCAGTTTTTTGTTTTGTTAGAATTTTTATAACGATTTAATGGACTTTGGTTTACGTTAACGTTGGTTTACGTTGGTTTTTTCGTTATTTGGTATTTTTTTTAATGGGAGAAGTTGGTTTACGTTAACAATGGTTTGATTTGGTAGTTTGCTGCTTGGTGTTTTTTTTTTTAATGGGAGGCGTTGGTTTACGTTAACAATGGTTTGGTTTAGTAGTTTGCTCTTTTGGTATTTTTTTTTTAATGGGAGAAGTTGGTTTACGTTAAAGTTGGTTTACGTTGGTTATGTGCTGTTTGGTGTTTTTTTTTTAATGGAGGAAGTTGCTTTACGTTAACGTTACATTTTTTGTTAAAATTTGTACTATTATTTTAAATAAAATAAATGAACAAACTGACAACGCTGTTTATTAACTTAAAATTGCACCAACTTAAAGTGAAATGCGGTTAAAATCCCTAACTTTGTTTTAAAAATACACTTTTTTTTATTAATTTCTCGCTAATTTGTGAGTAATCCGCAAATTTTTTTTGCAAAAATACTATTTAAGGTAAGTACTTTTTATTGGATTAAAAAAAAATAAGAATTCGTGTGTCCGGTAAGTTCACCGGCCCGTGACTATGTCATTTTCATACCTTAAATCCTGTTTTCTATCCACATATATTCTATATTTTTCTTCAACTTTCTGTTCATATGGCCAACTTTCTTCTTTGATCCATTTTATGACTTTTCTGAGTTCAAAATCTTTCTTTGATTCTTCTCTGATTTTTGTATTGTTGATAGGCCAGTCTGGACCAACGAACTAATAAAGGTTTTGCGGGTCAGATTCTCAGTCCAATCGCTTGAAAATCGAAGAATACTATCAACTATCTCTATTTTTACAGAATAATTCACAATCTTATTGATTGTAATTTATTGCTAGGAAAAATTGATTTTTTAGTTCCCCGACTGAATGCTAAACTGATTCTTTTTCGCTGCCAATCCCAAGAACAAATTTATTATTGAAGTCCCCAATTTATGTCATGTGTGATAATGTTAATACTTATAGTATAAATTGTGATATATTTTATGAAAAACTCAGTTCCGTTTTAAAAAAATCAAGCGTAAATTTAGGTATTTAAGATTTAGCATAATTTCTATTTTTAATTTTTAAAATTTAATTTTTTATATTTAAAATTTATTTTTGTTACTTAATATTTTTATTTATATTTGTTATTATGAAATTAAATTGTCCTGTTATTGGATTATTCTGTTGGGCAATAAAGACTATTATTATTATTATTATTATTATTATTTTTTTATGCTAAGCATATACCAGTCAGGCCTGTATTTCCGTGCCTCCGACCACGAAAAGGCGAGCTGGCAATTAACCAGCAATCACTCCCCACACCGTGAGGTAAGTGGTTACTGGGTCCGATTGGTATGTGTCCTGAGCAGATTCAATGACCTCAGAATGACGGCCTTCTGCATATTTGCAGCTAGGTACTCTGCTCCTTTGGAGCACTCCGGAATGATCTTTAATGCAGAGAGAAACGTCTGCCTCATGCCACCAAGAGGACCAATAATGAGAACCAACAATTTGATAGAATACTCTGGATAGAGCCTTTTGAGTTCGTAAAGAAGATCATGATTGTTGGTCCGTTTTTCCTCCTCTTTACGCACTATGTTTGTTTCAGCAGGTGCTGAAAACTCAACTAAAAACATAGTTTTAAGTTGTTTATCGAGGAGGACAATGTCAGGCTTATTAGCATTGATTTGCCTGGCAGTGGGAAATGAGTAGTTCCAATAAATACGGCACCTCTCATTTTCCACAACGGACTCAAATTCTTCTGGAACGTAGGGCAGAACTGGCTGTTCGTCTATGCCGTATGAGTGCCTAAGGTGGTAGTAAAGCAATCGTAGAGCCGCGTTATGCCTTCGGATATAGGCAGAAACCGCATATGTGGAGCACACTGAAAGCAAGTGCATAAGGGTTTCCGGCGATCTTCTACATGCCCCACAAGATATATCAGGCACCGCTATACCCATAACGCGACTACGGTAGACGAGAGTGATAAATACGCCATCCTGGCACGCCATAATGAATCCCTCGGTCTCTGACTTTAGCCCATTAGATCTTAGAAATGCGAAGGTCAACCGTTGAGATAAGCCACGGTCACTCACAGCCTTAAAATAAAGACCATGCATTGGCTTATCTACGTGTATCTGCAGAAGTCGCATGGCTTCTGTAGATTTGACCTAGGCCCTTAGTCGAGAGCACTCTAACTCAGTAATTGAGTTTTGGTGCTTCTTACTAATGTCGAATTCAAGACCAAGTTCATTGGCGGCTTTCGTCGCTGCCCTATAAAGAAACGCTCCAACCCCTGCTTTTTCATGGTCATGAACCATGCGCTGCAGGGAATCCGAACTCCTGATGACTTTACAGGCTCCATCCAGAACCATTCTATCATGTAAACACTCCAAACTCAAGAGCCCACGACCACCCTGTAGACGAGGAATGTAAAGTCGTGGGACGGACGATTTAGGATGCAGACTTCTGTGAAGATGCATTATCTTGCGTGTATCCCTATCGAGTTGCAGCAGCTCGTCTATAGTCCACTTGATTACTCCGAAAGAGTAACCAAGTATCGGAACGGCAAGCATGTTGGTGGCAGACACCTTGTTCTTCCCCGACAACTCTGAAGACCAGATCTGTCGAAGTAGGTGCCTGTACCTACCGCGGAGAGCATTTTTTATTGTGGCTACCTCTTGTGTGTGGCTTTGAGCCACCCCCAGGTAGTTATATGACTCTCCGACACCCAGTTGATGCAGGATGCTTCCATCTACGAGCTGCGCATCTTCTCCGACATTCACGCATCGCCCTCTCTTGAGATGAACTAGTGCACATTTGTCTATCCCAAACTTCATGCCGATAGCATGCGTATACTCATGAACCACTCTAAGGACTTGTTTGAGTTCCCTTTCTCCGGACACGTAAAGCATAAGGTCATCTATATAAAAAAGGTGAGTGACCTTATGCGTCCGGCTTCCTGGGGGGCCGCAGTGATATCCTTTGGTATTCCTTAGAGCAACGGATAAAGGTAGTAGTGAGATAAGATAAGCGGGCTCAGGGAGTCGCCCTGAAACACCCCACGCTTAAATGTTACCGGCTCAGTCAGAATCTGTGCTTCACCAGATGATATGGAAAAGCACGTTTTCCAGAGAGGCAACAGATCTTTTATGCATCTCACTATAGGATCCGGTACCGCAAGGCATTCGAGCAAGTGGATAACTAGCTCGTGAGGTGTTGTATCAAATGCCTTTTCGTAGTCGATCCAGGCCATAGAAAGGTTACGCTTATACTGTATAGCATCCTGCATGATGCACCTGTCTATTAACAGGTTTTCTTTACAGCCAGCAACACCTTTCTTTGACCCTCGTTGCTCATAGATAGACTGAAACACCGGATTCACCACGTGGAGTATACGCATATATAAAATCCTTGTAAAAATCTTATAACATGCGTTTAAGCATGTTATCGGCCTGTAGTTTTTTGGGTCAGACAAATCTCCGCTCTTAGGGAGAAGCACTGTTCGCCCCTCGACAAACCAGGAAGGAATTTGCTGCTCTTCATTCAGCCATGAATTAAATATTCTGGCCAAATGGGGGTGGGTGGATGGCAGTTTTTTCCACCAGTAATTGTTGAGGCCATCTGGGCCAGGAGCAGCAAAGTTCTTTGAGCCGTTAAGTGCTCTTCGAACCTCTTCCGTGGTTATCGGTTGTTGCGCTTCATGAGGCTCTTGAAACCTTTGACAAAAGGCTTCAAATTGCGTCAGGGCTGGAGTGTTTAAATTGACTGGATATACCTCTTCGTAGACTCCCTTCCAGAAATTTTCCACCCGATCAGCGGTCGGCGGATTTTCTACAACACGAGGAGGATCTTGGAAAAGGCGAGAGGGCTTTTCGCGGAAAAGCTTATTTTCCTTAAAAGCCCTTGCCCTCCTCATCAATGTCTTCTTTGCAGACACTAGCATTCGTATCCTATCCAGACAATGTTGCTTAATTGTTTGCAACACTGCTCGATTTAATGTGTGATGGTGGCGCCTTAGAGTAGCAGCTATTTTTCGCACATAGGGGGTAAAGGGCCTATGGGCCTTTATTATTATTATTATTATTATTATTATTATTATTATTATTATTATTATTATTATTATTATTATTATTATTATTATAACCAAAGAAAATATATATTATATTCGGCGAATTCTTCTTCATAGATTACTTAATAATTATTAAGTAATTATTATAATATTTAACTAGTAGTAGCGCTTTGGTGCTAGTTTGGCGCACAAAGTCCCCAAGAATTTTAAAATTCCCGGGGTTACCTACTTTATTGGCATCTACTTTACCGAATTACCTTCATAACGCTTTTTGTGCTCGTTAATTGCGTACATGCTGGCAAGGTAAGGTTTAATTCCATGATACTGTGTAACTAAAAAAAAAAAAAAATAAAATAATTAAAAATAAATAAATTTAATCCTTTTTTTTTTCAGCAATAACCCCTTCTTTCAACATGGGTAAAAGGAAGAAACGTCGAGATGGTTGGAAAATGTGTTCACAAATATGGAGGCACGCTCTCGATCACATGACGGTCGCAGTCCAGCTCTTCAGAGCTCAAGGGGCTCGACGTCTAGAGAACATACTCGAGATCGTTCCAGTACTACTACTTCGAGACGAAGTGTTGACGGTCGAAGTCCAGCTCATCAGAGCACTAGGGGCTCGACGTCCAGAGAACGTATTCGTGACTGTTCCAGCACGACTAATTCGAGGGATGACGATCGCAGTCCAACTCATCAGAGTTTAAGGGGCTCGACGTCTAGGGATTTTACTCTCTAATATATATACTCGATACCGTTTCCAACGACGGTCGCAGTCCAGCTCATCAGAGCTCAGGGGGCTCGACGTCTAGAGAACGTTATCAAGACCGTTTCCAGAGCTACCAATTAAAAATGACGATCGTAGTCCGGCTCAGTCCCTGATAACACACTTTATCCTAAGAAGGTTTTTTAATCGTTCCCTTGAAAAGGTTCTTAGCATAATGCTGTAAACATGATAAGCATGTTCTTAAAAGGTGCACTGCTGTAGTAGCATAAGTGCTTCTACTCTAAATATTCTTAGCATGATTAGATTATTTTGCTAAGGATATTCCCAAAACATATTCTTAAAATATTCTAATGGGAATATTTTTAGAATAATGCTATAGTGCACATGCTAAGCATGATTAGGGTATTTTGCTAACAATATTCCCAAGTACACATTCTAAAAATATTCTAATGGGAATTTATATTATTATATATTATTTTAATTTTATTAGCTTAGAATTACAAATATTCTTAAAATTACTGTTAATAACTTAAGTTTTACCCTTAATTAAGGGTACTAAAGTAGTAGAAATGGATGTATTTTTAAACATAAAGTGATTTTATATAGTTTTAGACAAAAATTTAAAATTGTTATTTTTTGAAATGATAATTATTTGCTATTTTTTTTTCTCTAAACATTGGATTTTTGTGTGGCGCATGATTTTTATGTCTGGTAGAAAGTTTGCTTTCACAGTAAAACTGCATATCGCATATGAATCTTACCTGATGGATGCTATATCTAAAGATTTTTTATATACTTTAATTATTAGGTTTATCACAAAGACGTAAAAATTTTCGCCATGTCCAAATTTATGATATCACTCCATAAAAAGGATTGAGTATCATAAAATATATTTGAAAGAGAGAGAGAAAAACTACATTAATGTAGAAATCTGAAACGCATCCTCACTTTGTTTGCGCATGCGAAATATTCAATATTATTACTTAAATACATCAAATAGGAATATTTTAAGAAGCATGCTAAGAATATTCTTAAAAGTACATGTACCTACTTCTAAGAACATTCTTAACATGCTTCTTAAAACATTCTTATTTGATACAGAGGCTAATAAGAAGCTTCTTAGGAACTCCCAGCACGATTAAAACGGTATCCTTTGCATTTCTTTAATCGATCTTAGAATATCCTGAGCAAAATAGATATGCTTCTAAGAAGCATGGTGTCCTTCCAGCTATTTATTTTAAGAATCTTCTTAGAAGGGTGGAGCTCAGGAGTTCGACGCCTAGAAGTCCAAATAGTAATTCAAGAGACAACGATTGAAGTCTAAAAGCCTAGGCGACATGACCAGAAGTTATTTTATTCTCACTCTACTGACCGTAAGAATTTCTTTTTTTTACACATCTCCACCCAGTGAAGAGAAAATTTTAGACGAGGTCCTCCAAAGTGCCAGTGGAAAGACGTAGGTTAATTGTTTTTCCTCAACCACATACATATATCAAAGATATTGCATACAAAAAAAATGAGGTAGGTCCTTTTCCTCTGTGGGCAGAAGTTCCAGACACAATGCAAAATATGAGGGTTTTTTGCTGCGATCAAGCAAAGACCAAAAGCCTATCTCTAATTAGATCTTATCCTTAAAAGAAGCACCAGAAACGGCTGAACATATGATCTGCTTCTGCGAAGCCATCACGTCACGTCAAAGGCTCATATCTTAATCAGATATACTCAAGACCTGCAGATATATTCCAAGTAGTCTCCAGAAAACTCTTGAGCTTCCTTGGAAGCCAAAAGTTTGTTGGGGACTAAATTAAAAGGGGATTCACAATATATGGGTAATTATTTCAAAAAGGGGATATTTCCGTCCCCGTTGATTTTTTTAACTTTAATTTTATATTTAAAAAAAAATAACCGTTAGTATTCAGAAAAGTAATAGTATTTTTTTAAGCCTAAGATGGAAGTACTTTGGGAACGACTCTCTGGAACCAAACGAGATCATGAACACTCCCCTGAAACCATACCTGGACTTTTTAAAAGAAACAGGGATGCTCTGAGGAGGTCTGTGCGGTAAACACAAAGGTCCCTAGGGACCAGGTGTTGAGGGCTATGAACCCCGCATTGAAACAACTAAACTAATAGTATCTTTTACTGAAACACACATAAAATAATGAGTTTTTATTTTTTAAATATATTTTTTTATCCTTAAAGTCTCATTTCTCACCTCCGTTCAGTGTCCCCACATAGAGATTCTAATATACTGTTTTATTTTTTTCCGACGTAATTGTCATTTACTCTAAATAATAGACTTGTAAGATCTAAAACAATTCAAAATCTAATAAAAAAAAGCTTTTTTGTATTTTTTGTTTATTTGCCCTTTGCGGTATTACTAAAAATAAGTTGTCCTCGGCTTTTTATCTCACCTCCATAACCAAGTGCGTTATATTCAGTAAAATTCAACGAATTGAAGAGGGGGGACTTGTTTTGGAGTAACCGCATTCTTTTATACCAGCCTGCTTCTGTCGGCGAAACGAAGTGGATTTGTGCCTGTAATTAGGGAAAGTTCAATTTTCTCACTATTGTACACAGTGATCCCCGGATATGATTAGGTTTAAAAAAAAGGACATCAGAAACAAACAACGGATCTTGGTAGCACAGTGTATGGACATCATAGATCCCATAACAGTTAAATCGTAGAAATGGATGTATTTTTAAACATAAAGTGATTTTATATAGTTTTAGACAAAAATTTAAAATTATTATTTTTTGAAATGATAATTATTTGCTATTTTTTTTTTCTCTAAACATTGGATTTTTGTGTGGCGCATGATTTTTATGTCTGGTAGAAAGTTTGCTTTCACAGTAAAACTGCATATCGCATATGAATCTTACCTGATGGATGCTATATCTAAAGATTTTTATATACTTTAATTATTAGGTTTATCACAAAGACGTAAAAATTTTCGCCATGTCCAAATTTATGATATCACTCCATAAAAAGAATTGAGTATCATAAAATATATTTGAAAGAGAGAGAGAAAAACTACATTAATGTAGAAATCTGAAACGCCTCCTCACTTTGTTTGCGCATGCGAAATATTCAATATTATTACTTAAATACATCAAATAGGAATATTTTAAGAAGCATGCTAAGAATATTCTTAAAAGTACATGTACCTACTTCTAACAACATTCTTAACATGCTTCTTAAAACATTCTTATTTGATACAGAGGCTAATAAGAAGCTTCTTAGGAACTCCCAGCACGATTAAAACGGTATCCTTTGCATTTCTTTAATCGATCTTAGAATATCCTGAGCAAAATAGATATGCTTCTAAGAAGCATGGTGTCCTTCCAGCTATTTATTTTAAGAATCTTCTTAGAAGGGTGGAGCTCAGGAGTTCGACGCCTAGAAGTCCAAATAGTAATTCAAGAGACAACGATTGAAGTCTAAAAGCCTAGGCGACATGACCAGAAGTTATTTTATTCTCACTCTACTGACCGTAAGAATTTCTTTTTTTCACACATCTCCACCCAGTGAAGAGAAAATTTTAGACGAGGTCCTCCAAAGTGCCAGTGGAAAGACGTAGGTTAATTGTTTTTCCTCAACCACATACATATATCAAAGATATTGTATACAAAAAAAATGAGGTAGGTCCTTTTCCTCTGTGGGCAGAAGTTCCAGACACAATGCAAAATATGAGGGTTTTTTGCTGCGATCAAGCAAAGACCAAAAGCCTATCTCTAATTAGATCTTATCCTTAAAAGAAGCACCAGAAACGGCTGAACATATGATCTGCTTCTGCGAAGCCATCACGTCACGTCAAAGGCTCATATCTTAATCAGATATACTCAAGACCTGCAGATATATTCCAAGTAGTCTCCAGAAAACTCTTGAGCTTCCTTGGAAGCCAAAAGTTTGTTGGGGACTAAATTAAAAAAGGATTCACAATATATGGGTAATTATTTCAAAAAGGGGATATTTCCGTCCCCGTTGATTTTTTTAACTTTAATTTTATATTTAAAAAAAAATAACCGTTAGTATTCAGAAAAGTAATAGTATCTTTTACTGAAACACACATAAAATAATGAGTTTTTATTTTTTAAATATATTTTTTTATCCTTAAAGTCTCATTTCTCACCTCCGTTCAGTGTCCCCACATAGAGATTCTAATATACTGTTTTATTTTTTTCCGACGTAATTGTCATTTACTCTAAATAATAGACTTGTAAGATCTAAAACAACTCAAAATCTAATAAAAAAAAAGCGTTTTTGTATTTTTTGTTTATTTGCCCTTTGCGGTATTACTAAAAATAAGTTGTCCTCGGCTTTTTATCTCACCTCCATAATCAAGTGCGTTATATTCAGTAAAATTCAACGAATTGAAGAGGGGGGACTTGTTTTGGAGTAACCGCATTCTTTTATACCAGCCTGCTTCTGTCGGCGAAACGAAGTGGATTTGTGCCTGTAATTAGGGAAAGTTCAATTTTCTCACTATTGTACACAGTGATCCCCGGATATGATTAGGTTTAAAAAAAAGGGCATCAGAAACAAACAACGGATCTTGGTAGCACAGTGTATGGACATCATAGATCCCATAACAGTTAAATCGTAGAAATGGATGTATTTTTAAACATAAAGTGATTTTATATAGTTTTAGACAAAAATTTAAAATTATTATTTTTTGAAATGATAATTATTTGCTATTTTTTTTTTCTCTAAACATTGGATTTTTGTGTGGCGCATGATTTTTATGTCTGGTAGAAAGTTTGCTTTCACAGTAAAACTGCATATCGCATATGAATCTTACCTGATGGATGCTATATCTAAAGATTTTTATATACTTTAATTATTAGGTTTATCACAAAGACGTAAAAATTTTCGCCATGTCCAAATTTATGATATCACTCCATAAAAAGGATTGAGTATCATAAAATATATTTGAAAGAGAGAGAGAAAAACTACATTAATGTAGAAATCTGAAACGCCTCCTCACTTTGTTTGCGCATGCGAAATATTCAATATTATTACTTAAATACATCAAATAGGAATATTTTAAGAAGCATGCTAAGAATATTCTTAAAAGTACATGTACCTACTTCTAAGTACATTCTTAACATGCTTCTTAAAACATTCTTATTTGATACAGAGGCTAATAAGAAGCTTCTTAGGAACTCCCAGCACGATTAAAACGGTATCCTTTGCATTTCTTTAATCGATCTTAGAATATCCTGAGCAAAATAGATATGCTTCTAAGAAGCATGGTGTCCTTCCGGCTATTTATTTTAAGAATCTTCTTAGAAGGGTGGAGCTCAGGAGTTCGACGCCTAGATGTCTTGGTCCAAATAGTAATTCAAGAGACAACGATTGAAGTCTAAAAGCCTAGGCGACATGACCAGAAGTTATTTTATTCTCACTCTACTGACCGTAAGAATTTCTTTTTTTCACACATCTCCACCCAGTGAAGAGAAAATTTTAGACGAGGTCCTCCAAAGTGCCAGTGGAAAGACGTAGGTTAATTGTTTTTCCTCAACCACATACATATATCAAAGATATTGTATACAAAAAAAATGAGGTAGGTCTTTTTCCTCTGTGGGCAGAAGTTCCAGACACAATGCAAAATATGAGGGTTTTTTGCTGCGATCAAGCAAAGACCAAAAGCCTATCTCTAATTAGATCTTATCCTTAAAAGAAGCACCAGAAACGGCTGAACATATGATCTGCTTCTGCGAAGCCATCACGTCACGTCAAAGGCTCATATCTTAATCAGATATACTCAAGACCTGCAGATATATTCCAAGTAGTCTCCAGAAAACTCTTGAGCTTCCTTGGAAGCCAAAAGTTTGTTGGGGACTAAATTAAAAGGGGATTCACAATATATGGGTAATTATTTCAAAAAGGGGATATTTCCGTCCCCGTTGATTTTTTTAACTTTAATTTTATATTTAAAAAAAATAACCGTTAGTATTCAGAAAAGTAATAGTATCTTTTACTGAAACACACATAAAATAATGAGTTTTTATTTTTTAAATATATTTTTTTATCCTTAAAGTCTCATTTCTCACCTCCGTTCAGTGTCCCCACATAGAGATTCTAATATACTGTTTTATTTTTTTCCGACGTAATTGTCATTTACTCTAAATAATAGACTTGTAAGATCTAAAACAACTCAAAATCTAATAAAAAAAAAGCGTTTTTGTATTTTTTGTTTATTTGCCCTTTGCGGTATTACTAAAAATAAGTTGTCCTCGGCTTTTTATCTCACCTCCATAACCAAGTGCGTTATATTCAGTAAAATTCAACGAATTGAAGAGGGGGGACTTGTTTTGGAGTAACCGCATTCTTTTATACCAGCCTGCTTCTGTCGGCGAAACGAAGTGGATTTGTGCCTGTAATTAGGGAAAGTTCAATTTTCTCACTATTGTACACAGTGATCCCCGGATATGATTAGGTTTAAAAAAAAGGGCATCAGAAACAAACAACGGATCTTGGTAGCACAGTGTATGGACATCATAGATCCCATAACAGTTAAATCGCGTTTGCATATCTTTGAAAGATATTGGTGAAAACTCTTCAGGAGGAATCCCGATCAACACCAACTACTTAAAAGAAAAATTTTAATTTATTCTAGCAGTAATTTTCGCGCAGATTCTAACAACGATTAAAAAATTTACCTATCTTTTGCCTATTTTGAGAAAAACTCAATAAACCATAAAAACTCTATTTCAGTGAATATTAAAACGTGACTGGTTTTAAATAACAGCTAAAATAGTTAAGTTTAAAAGTATAATAGCAAATATAAAGAATTTTAATCCTACTGACCCAAAAGAAAGTCTTTCTATAGCAATGTTTTAACGTTACGGGATACTTTAAGGTGGCCAGTGTATAATATCTTCACTCAAAGTAAAAAAGGTCGTATGTTAAATTTTATTTTATTTTATTTTGGCGCTCAGTTGTGGCATTTTAATAAAACGCCAAAATTCTGTAAGGTCTCTGAATAGAGTGGGCATTAAGCTCTACACTGCGTAAAGTGTGAAATTTAATGTAATTTCATTTATGTTTCTTACAATTTAGACTAACAAAGTAAAATTTAAAATACGACCTTTTGCACCTTGAGTGATGATATACTTCAAATTTTGACTTAATTGTCAATGTAACAGTTAAACTTTTTACTGCAGTAGTTCCAAAAAAATTTTAAACTAGATTTTTTTTCTGTTTATAAATAAAATAAATTTAAACTGTTTTAGGGATATTGAAGATGTTAAACTTGTGTAAGAAATGCTTAAATATTTTTTAAGGTGTTATGAATTTATTCCTTGCTTGAAGTAAAGTATATTTAGATCTTTAGTTTGAAAAAGTAAAGTTGACGTTTTGGTTTTAAATTTTTACTTTTTAGTGCATTTATTTACCATAATTTACAATATTAGTTGGAAGGCTTGCTTTTAAGAACACAATTAAAAATACTCAAAAATTATAAGGCCAACGTTTCGCCCTTATTGTTTAGGGTAAAATTTAATAAAAAAAAATAATAGTTAAATATAAAAACCAGTATAAAATGATAAAATATAGAATACATTAAAATTACAATAAGAAATACTAAAAAATTATAATAGATTTGATAAAGAACAAGAAAAAGAATTTAAATACATAATTTTCAATAAAATCGTGTTTTTAAATTGTTTTATAATTTTTTATTCTTTTTAGTCGTTATAATACTAATATATACCTAACACATGTGTAAGATAAGAATACTTAAGCTGAGCGACCCCAAAAACTATAATTCCTGGAATCAAAGCAAACTTGCTAAGCATGCAGACTTTAATAATTATTATAGTGTTCACTATGATATCGGTCTTACCCTTTAGCAATCCTAAAATTGTTTTAATACCACTGTAGTTCATATGTTTAACTAAACATTGACAAGAAAGTCAAAATGTAAAGCATATAATATACTAGTCAACTTAAAGCACCCTAAGGTGGTAAAAATTGATATAGAAATATTGTCTTTAAAGTAAATAGGATAAAATTTCATTAAATTTGCTATTATGCTTTTATACTTCTATATTCGAGCTATTATTTTAGTCTAGTTACGTTTTAATAGTCACTAAAGTAAAGGTATTGAGCTCTCTACAACTAGAATTATGAAACAAAAGACGTCTACCCTATCTCTATCTCATTTGTGCTACACTTTCCAGCCAACCAAATAAATACTCTATTTGTTTTTCATACAACAAATACAGTATTTATTTGGTTGGCCGGAAAGTTTAGCACTGAGCGGCACGAACGAACATAGCTAATGTGAATCTGTAGAATAAGATAATTCTACTAAAATTTAGATGGCGCCAGTAATTTCTTTAATAAAAATAATAGTTACACTTTTCGCCCGGCCAAGTAAATATTGTATTTGTTCAACAAAGAACAAATACAGAATTTGTTTGGTTGGGTGGAAGTGGGAGTGTATGTAAAAAATTAAAAACTATAGGTAAATTTGCCAAACGCTGTTCTAATCTATACAACAAATACTATAAGAATCGATTTTTAGTTTTTCTTTTAAGTAGTTGGTGTTGACCGTGATGCCTCCTGAAGAGTTTTTACCAATATCTTCCAAAGATATGCAAACGCGATTTAACTGATAATGGATCTATGATGCCCATACCCTGTACTACCAAGATCCATTGTTTGTTTCCGATGCCCTTTCTTTAAAACCTAATCATATCCGGGGATCACTGTGTGTAACAGATATTTTGAGATTCGTTTGAAAAAAATAAAATATGAGTTTTTTTGTTTTTGATGTAAATAAGGGTAAAGTTTTTAAATATAAACTTTGAAAAGAAAAGGATTTAAAATAAGTGCTATAATATTAAAAAACCGTTAAAATTCTCACCTCCGTAACCTTACATTCATAACAAAATTTTTGTTACCGAGGTAAGACTTGGCACAGGTGTCTTGAATCAAAATAAAGTTTTTTTTTCTGGCGCCAAAAACTCTCTTCACAGATTGAAAGAGAGTTGTCTGAAGAATAAAACCTGTTAATATTAAAATCCTCCCCCGAGTCCTTTTCGAGAAAATGGGGATTAAAAAGGCTTAAATCGGCCTAAATTTAGTTTTCTAGGGATTTCATAAAAATGGCTAACTCGACGAAAAAAACTGTTTTGTTATAAAAGATAGACAAAAAAATTATTTACAAACCACTTTTTTAATGAACTCGCTAGCTCAAACCCTTACCGTTTTATAGCTCAAACAAAGTTGCATATTAAGATAGCTTATTGTCAATCATTTTTTAAGCATGCATATTTTGGGTTTTTGTAAAAAAACTCAAAAACCACAATTCCAACAACAAAAATAGTTATTACATAAAAGATTCTTAGTTAAATTCAACACAAACCAACATTTTGTTTATCTTAATAGCTTTAATAGATCAAGAGATATATAGCTTCAAATGTTATCGTTTTAAATTTCATGTTACAATTTTTTCCTTCATATGCAATAAATTGGTTTTTTGTAAATATCTTAAAATCGAGTAGGTAAAAGAAAAAAAAATCATATGAGTGAAAAAATAGTTAAGAAAATTATCTAAAAAACGCTGTTTTATTTGTTTACTTAGCTCTTTTGGTTTGCAAACTATAGCTCGTGAAAGTAAGAAAATATTGTAATAATTTTGTATATATATATATAATTTTTTATAATATTAATATGTAGCAAAATGTTAATTCTTAACGTTGTTTGTAATAAAAATATTATAAAAAACTCCTAATTGGGCCATGTTATGCAAAAAGCAACCAACCCACAATATTTAAATATTGTGGGTAGGAATGTAGTATGGAAATTTCTAGATCAGTATACGACATTATCTCTTTTTTTAATATGTTGGCTACTTTTTGCATAAAAGGGCCCAATTGTACTATACAGGGTGTATTTGAAATAGCGTCGGAAATTTTAACAGGTGATTCTACATGATAAAATATGACAAAAAGTTTCTATAAACATATGTCTAAAAATGCGTCATAAGGGAGCTACGCCCCTTTAAAGTTGGCTAAAAAAATCGGTTTTTATTTAATAACTCAGGAACCCTTTGAGATATATTAACGAGGTTTTGCACGTGAATTAATCCTAATAAGGCCCATCTTTGTATGTCATTTTCACGTACTTATTTAAACCAGGGGTGTGCGAAACTGGGGGGCCTTATCAGTTTTTTGTCCCAAACTTTTTTCTGTATAACTTTTTTGCAATTTTATTTTTGAAATATGATTCCTTAGGTTAAAATACATAAAAAAGGTACTCTTGTTGTAATACTGTAGGATTAACCGTTTTCGAGAAAAATTCATTTGAAGGTGAAATTTCACGGTTCGAGGACGAAAAATTAAATACTAAAATGTCGAAAACCAAAATTTTAATGATGCAGTGTTATTCTACATCAAAAACTAAGAAAAAAAGTTTCCATACATGTAGGTCGAAAAAACGCTTTTAAAGCTACCATGGCCCTTTAAAAATGGTGCATATTTAGGAGACCATAGCTCTATTAGGATTGATTTTTGGAAGTACCTGTATATGAGGTTTTTTTCTTAGTTTTTAATGTAGATTCGCCCTGCATCATTAAAATTTTGGTTTTCAACATTTTAGTATTTAATTTTTCGTCCTCGAACCGTGGAATTTCACCTTCAAATGAATTTTTCTCGAAAACGGTTAATCCTACAGTATTACAACAAGAGTACCTTTTTTTATGTATTTTGACCTGAGGAATCATATTTCAAAAATAAAATTGCAAAAAAGTTATACAGAAAAAAGTTTGGGACAAAAAACTGATAAGGCCCCCCAGTTTCGCACACCCCTGGTTTAAATAAGTACGTGAAAATGACATACAAAGATGGGCCTTATTAGGATTAATTCACGTGCAAAACCTCGTTAATATATCTCAAAGGGATCCTGAGTTATTAAATAAAAACCGATTTTTTTAGCCAACTTTAAAGGGGCGTAGCTCCCTTATGACGCATTTTTAGACATATGTTTATAGGAACTTTTTGTCATATTTTATCATGTAGAATTTCCGACGCTATTTCAAATACACCGTGTATATAGTACAATTGGGCCCTTTTATGCAAAAAGTAGCCAACATATTAAAAAAAGAGATAATGTCGTATACTGATCTAGAAATGTCCATACTACATTCCTACCCACAATATTTAAATATTGTGGGTTGGTTGCTTTTTGCATAACATGGCCCAATTAGGAGTTTTTTATAATATTTTTATTACAAACAACGTTAAGAATTAACATTACTATATATAGTACAATTGGGCCCTTTTATGCAAAAAGTAGCCAACATATTAAAAAAAAAAGAGATAATATCGTATACTGATCTAGAAATGTCCATACTACATTCCTACCCACAATATTTAAATATTGTGGGTTGGTTGCTTTTTGCATAACATGGCCCAATTAGTTAGGAGTTTTAACTAGTTTAGTTTTAGTTTTAGTTTTTTTATAATATTTTTATTACAAACATCGTTAAGAATTAACATTTTGCTACATATTAATATTATAAAAAATTATATATATATATATACAAAATTATTACAATATTTTCTTACTTTCACGAGCTATAGTTTGCAAACCAAAAAAGCTAAGTAAATAAATAAAACAGCGTTTTTTAGATAATTTTCTTAGCTATTTTTTCACTCATATGATTTTTTTTCTTTTACCTACTCGATTTTAAGATATTTACAAAAAAACAATTTATTGCATATGAAGGAAAAAATTGTAACATGAAATTTAAAACGATAACATTTGAAGCTATATTTCTCTTGATCTATTAAAGCTATTAAGATAAACAAAATGTTGGTTTGTGTTGAATTTAACTAAGAATCTTTTATGTAATAACTATTTTTGTTGTTGGAATTGTGGTTTTTGAGTTTTTTTACAAAAACCCAAAATATGCATGCTTAAAAAATGATTGACAATAAGCTATCTTAATATGCAACTTTGTTTGAGCTATAAAACGGTAAGGGTTTGAGCTAGCGAGTTCATTAAAAAAGTTGTTTGTAGATAATTTTTTTGTCTATCTTTTATAACAAAACAGTTTTTTTCGTCGAGTTAGCCATTTTTATGAAATCCCTAGAAAACTAAATTTAGGCCCATTTAAGCCTTTTTAATCCCCATTTTCTCGAAAAGGACTCGGGGGAGGATTTTTTATATTAACAGGTTTTATTCTTCAGACAACCCTCTTTCAATCTGTGAAGAGAGTTTTTGGCGCCAGAAAAAAAAAATCTTTATTTTGATTCAAGACACCTGTGTTGGGTTAAAATCAGAAAAGTACTTCTTTTCAAGTCAGAAAAAAAGATCAAAATTACAACTTAGTAAGGAAAAAATTATACATGTGAAGTATTTATTAGACAATAAGAAATACAATTTTCATAGTAGGCGCAAACTTTACCCACTTTTGCGCAGTGTGGCTAGATATAAGTTAAAATTTTCAAAAAATTTATTCGAATATCAAAATTAAACAAAACTTCTTAACATAGGGTTTTTGGGGTCAAAAAATCTGAATCTGATGTCAAAAATTGAAAATTTAAAATGGCAAATCCAATATGGCGAACGAACCTTTTAAACAAAAAAAATTGTATTTATGGGTTTTTGTGGTCGGTATATTCAAATTTGATGTCAAAAATTTTAATTTAGATATATAAAATTATCATATTACTTTTTTAGTGATTTTCAGGTCCGGTTTAAGGGCCGTTACCTCTAGGGCCTAGGTGTAAGTTAACTGTAAACAGTAACTTTTGCTATTTTTTAAATTAAACTGAAATTTAGAAATATGAAATAATCTTATACAAGTTTTTTTAATCAATATCAGGCCCGGGTCAGGGGTTTCTGCCACTAGGGACTCATAGGACATAGGCTTAATATCAAATTTACTTCTTTTTAGCAATTTATTTTAACAAAAATGCTTTAAAAC
>OY294048.1:26369022-26390772 GCA_958510825.1 Brachypterus glaber | reverse complement strand
CGGGTGGATGAATTTTTTTAACTTTTTTATTAAATAATAGTTCTGCGCGGGGCTGAAGGTAAACATTATTTACACCTTATTGCTCTTGTTAAGGGTGCCCAACCTTTTATTTTGATTGTGCAAGGTTGTGCAAGTTTTTTTTTAATATATTACATTTTTTGGTCAAATTTAGTTCTGGGGTGGGGCTGACGGTAAACATTATTTACCACTCACCGCTCTTGTTAAGGGTGCGCAAGCTTTTATTTTGGTTGTGCAAGGTTGTGCAAGCTTTTTTTTAATATACCACAACATTTTTCGGTCAATTTTCGTTCTGGGGGGGGGGCTGACGGTAAACATTATTTACCCGTTACCGCTCATGTTAAGGGTGCGCAAGCTTTTATTTTGGTTGTGCAAGGTTGTGCAAGCTTTTTTTAACATACTACAACATTTTTCGTTCAATTTTAGTTCTGGGGGGGGCTGACGGTAAACATTATTTACCCCTCACCGCTCTTGTTAAGGGTGCGCAAGCTTTTATTTTGGTTGTGCAAGGTTGTGCAAGCTTTTTTTTAACATACTACAACATTTTTCGTTCAATTTTAGTTCTGGGGGGGGCTGACGGTAAACATTATTTACCCCTCACCGCTCTTGTTAAGGGTGCGCAAGCTTTTATTTTGGTTGTGCAAGGTTGTGCAAGCTTTTTTTAACATACTACAACATTTTTCGTTCAATTTTAGTTCTGGGGGGGGCTGACGGTAAACATTATTTACCCCTCACCGCTCTTGTTAAGGGTGCGCAAGCTTTTATTTTGGTTGTGCAAGGTTGTGCAAGCTTTTTTTAACATACTACAACATTTTTCGTTCAATTTTAGTTCTGGGGGGGGCTGACGGTAAACATTATTTACCCCTCACCGCTCTTGTTAAGGGTGCGCAAGCTTTTATTTTGGTTTTTCAAGGTTGTGCAAGCTTTTTTTTAACATACTACAACATTTTTCGTTCAATTTTAGTTCTGGGGGGGGCTGACGGTAAACATTATTTACCCCTCACCGCTCTTGTTAAGGGTGCGCAAGCTTTTATTTTGGTTGTGCAAGGTTGTGCAAGCTTTTTTTAACATACTACAACATTTTTCGTTCAATTTTAGTTCTGGGGGGGGCTGACGGTAAACATTATTTACCCCTCACCGCTCTTGTTAAGGGTGCGCAAGCTTTTATTTTGGTTGTGCAAGGTTGTGCAAGCTTTTTTTTAACATACTACAACATTTTTCGTTCAATTTTAGTTCTGGGGGGGGCTGACGGTAAACATTATTTACCCCTCACCGCTCTTGTTAAGGGTGCGCAAGCTTTTATTTTGGTTGTGCAAGTTTGTGCAAGCTATTTACTATTAGATTGTAGTGAAAAATTTTAACTTTTTTACTGGGGGGGGCTAAGGTCAAGTTAGCCCCCCCCAGGGTTTTTTTCATATAATTAACCAATGGTTAGTGCGCAAGCTTTTTTTTTGGTTGTGCAAGGTTGTGCAAGTTGTGTGCAAACTACCTATGTATTTTTCGACCCTAAGTTTTAACTGGGGGGGGCTAACTTGACCGACCCATTCACATGTACCATTGAGATTATAACTTGTGGCAATATTGACGAAAATTACAAGGTCATTTACGTCAACTGTATTAAAATTGCATGGTATTGTAATTGTTGTCAATATTGAATAGATTTCAATGGTACATGTGAATAGGCCTGATAAACTGTGGCACTTTTAAGTTTAAATTACAAACTGAATGAGCTGCACCCCTAAATTTACATGTCAAGTGACAGTGATCCCTTACCCTCTCACTATTCACATAAAATTATTTTTCACAAATGTGACAATTTTTAGCTGATGTAAAGACTAATTGTTCTTCATTAGATAATTCTATCATAGGAATAGTCTTGCACATGTATTTTTCAAACATTTCAATACAATCTATTTCCAAACTTTAAATAAAATGCTTGGAAACATTATCATTTTCAGAATCACCAATCATGACAATCTTTAATATTTTAGTAACTGCTAGATATATCCAAAAAAGTTTTAAACAAAACTTTTGAGCTTAACTGAAGCCCAAAATAGTGTATATGTAATATGTTTAGCGGACACAATGGAGGCAGAGTTACAAGGGGGAATATTTTTTTTAAATGGAAAGGAGTGATTGTTTTGTTTACACTCTGTATTTTTTAATAGTTTTGCAGAATAAAATACACTGCCAGTAAAAAAGCTTTCCCATTTTACCACCTGCGCGTAAAATAGATTTTTTATTATCAGATTCACTTCCAGCAACCTCAAAAACGTCAATATACCAATTTTCACAAAAATCACCCCCCACCCCTAAGGGGGTGGGTTTCAAAAAATATATTTCAAGATTCATTTTTATCAACCTTAAAAAACCCTATCTACAAATTTTCACGAAAATTTGGAAAACATTTCAAAATATTTACCCCCTAACCCCCTCGGGGGTGGAGTTAGAGGAATTTTATTATCAGAATCAATTTCAGCAACCTTAAAAACCTCTATATAGCAATTTTAAATTTTTTCTAAAAAAATGTATTTTTCCCCATTTGCCCGGTTTTTTTGGCACCCTTAATTTTAGTTCAGAACTGGGGTATCGGGTATAAAATGGAACCGTTGAAGTATTCTGGTTAATTTGGTATAGGTTTCATACGGAAAAATTATGTTTTCAAAAAGTTATTCACGATAGCATCAAAAGGTGTACCCCGTAATGGCCTTCTCCTTGCAGCTCAGACAAAATGATGCTATGTCGCTTACGCCCTTATTGTTTATCGAACCCAGACTTGTGATACATCAATCTCTTCGTTACAATGTGTAGATTCGATTTCTGGTGGAAAATCCCGCCTAGAGCCTAATTTGAAGGTAGCATCGTTTGTCAACCCCAGATATCAGTACGTTGCTCCTCACGTGTTTTTTTTTACATTTTCACAGTTGCCGGGAATAAAAGGGATTTGTCCCGGGAAATTTTAGAACGCACATGTAGATCGATAAATGAGGAAGCGATTTTGTGCAAAAAACCCCCCGAAATTCGAAATTTTGGGCCAGTTCTACCTATTTGAAAATGAAGGTATCGTTAAATGAAATCTCAGAAATTTGCCTGACAATCGCACATTTATCCGCGAGCTTTCTGATAGGCCGAAATTTTTAGCCTCACTTTTTCAACTTTAAAAATATTTATCTCGTTTAATATAAATCCTAGGGACTCGGGACCTGGACAGGCGGATCGGAAATTTAAAAATCTAGGGGAACCCCCGGCCTCCGGCCTGGGGGCCCCCCCACAACCCCTCCTCTCCGACGTTCCATTTAAAAGTTATTAACAAAAATCGGCGACGGTGCAGAAAATTTTTAAGTCCCGCCTTTCTCTTCATCTCATTCTCGCATTTTCAGATGGAATAAAATCGAAATGGAGCAATATAAAGGTCGTTTTGAAATGCTTTTTAAAAATAGAAAACCTTAACGAATCGTCATTAAACTTTCCCCAGACCCAGACAATCCAGGGGGTGGGTTTTAATACCACCCATTTGAGTGACACCCACCAAAAAATTCTGGCGAAACACTTATTTACCCACCTTTAAAGTGTAAAAGTTGGAAAGATGTCGAATGGCCGGAAGGCAGCTAAAAAACATAAAAACTAGTAGTGTGCACCAGTTTTTAAAAAGAATAAAGCCATTTTGAATAGTATTATTAAAATGATTTATGTAGAAGATAATTTTACATCAAACCAGTAAGGGACTATTTAAGTCACATGACGTATATTTTTAGTAAAAAACTAACT
Organism: Brachypterus glaber; assembly: GCA_958510825.1. Lineage (NCBI taxonomy): Eukaryota > Metazoa > Arthropoda > Insecta > Coleoptera > Kateretidae > Brachypterus > Brachypterus glaber. The sequence goes on along the minus strand of OY294048.1, from coordinate 26,386,986 downwards.
ATTATTTGAAATAAAATAAACTATTTTGGGTAATTCCATGGTAACTCACGTTAAAACCGCAGAAAAAAAGACGCTTTCTTTTAATAAATAATAAAAATATTTTATTATCATTTTTTAACAAAGAGCCTTTAAAAATAATAAATAACAATCTTTAATAATAATATAATAAAATATCTAAAAGTGTAATTTTTTCTGCAGATGTAACTTGAGTTACCATGGAATTACCCTTTTAGAAAAATATTTATTTTATTTTATTTGTATATTAATAATAGTAGGTATAAAAAATATAGTAATTTCAATACAATTTTATAATAAACTGCCATTGTCTTCCTAGCCGATACTTGGGAATAAGTTTACGAGCTGGCGGAAACGGGACTTATAGAAATCAAAAATTGGTTAGATTATAGTCTTCTTAGTCTAAACGTTGATAAAACAAATTTCATAACGTTCTCCCTAACAAGGACTGGAAGACCAACAAGTGACAACCTTAAAATACATCAATTTAATTGTACAAATGACTGCAATTGTGATTTAATAAAACGTAAAGAAACTGTAAAATATCTTGGTGTTTTTGTTGACCAGCACCTTAAATGGAGAGAACACGCTGATTACATAAACGCTAGACTGAGAAGACTAATCTACAAATTTTATCAGTTGAGATCCATATTGTCTCGTAAGCTTTTGTTCATAGTGTATGGCGCCTTGGCTGAATCCATAATAAGATACTACATTTGTGTCTGGGGTGCAATGCTAGATGATTCGATTAGTGGAAATGGAACCCATTTTCTTCTGACAGAGTAAAATTTAATAAACCTTTTTTGAAAATGTGCGCACATGTAATTTGTGACATCTAGTGCCAAACCAACTAACAATTTTTACCAGATTTTATTGTCTCCACTCTGACACATTAAGGCTCTCTAGGTTAAACTATGCAAAGGGTAGAAATCGAAAATTATTTAGGAACTTGACTTTTACTAATCTAGCTAAAAAGTATGAGTATGGTAAAATTAACAATTTGTTATATAAAAAATAAAAGCGTTAAAATACTTAATATTAATACTTTAAAACCAAGTAAAAAACTAACATTAAGAGCATCAGTGTTTCGAAAAATGGAAAGAAAATTTTACCAGTGTTTTCTTGTATAGCTAGAAAGAAATTTTAATAATTAAAATTTTATATTTTATCATACAATTTTTTAACTAGAATAAAGTTTGGCAAAATAAAAAAGATTTAATTAACTTAAATTTCTTGTCATACAAAGCTTGAAGTATATTATATTTTCACCTGCATGAAGTCACGTTAATTTGAACAGCCCCGGTTTTTTTTGTGTTCACAGCTTGTACTGTATAATATTCTCAGCCAACTTTTTTCTGTGTGCAGCAGTATTTTGTTATTAATTTATTGAGAAAAAAATCAATTTTGATTTTGATAATAATATTATAATTTAATAATTTTATTTGTGTTAAAAGTTATTTTATCAATAATATGTAATAAGTTATTATTATAACATAAAATGATTTTAGCTATAATAAGGTCAGGTTTAAATACTTTATCTTTACATGACCATAATTATAATTAGTATACACTGAAAAAATATAAAAACAATATATAATAAAATAAAAAATATATTTATTGTTGTAAAAATACCTTCAATATAAGACATGTATTTTTCTTATTTTCCTTAATGTTGTATGCTGTATTGACAACCAAGCCTTAATTTGAACCAAAACTAATGGTCTTTTGTCTAAAAAGAACTAAGAAGGCAGTGATTTTTGCTTTTTTTTTTAATTTAGTCTCTACGCATTAATCAATAAATTTGTATTACAAGGGTTATTCAAACAACAAGTCCAAACCTGTATTATTTTTTTTCATTTATTTCTGCCCCCAAAACTTATTTGTGTGTCTAGTAATTAAGCTTTTAGTTATTGTTTTTTGTACATTTTTTTAATTTTTTTATTAGAAAACTTTAAGAACTTGTTACCTAAAGATTAAAGAAATTTTCACAAGCTTAGTCTAAAATAAAATAACGTTATATCTTTTTAGAATAATAATCAAACTGTAATAGCAAAAATAATGCAAGTTAAAATATTTAATTTCTTTCAAATACTTAAACACAAGTTAAAATTATTTAAATAAAATATTCCTGAAAAAAATTGTTGTAAAATTTATATTACACATTCAAATAGAGAACAAAGCATTTTTTTTTTTGTAAAAAAGTATCAAAGTGTCACGTTTTTACAACAAAAATAATTTAACAGAAAATAAAAGAAAATTAGGTTTTGATCAAGGGGTTTGTATGACTTGCAGTCAAAACATACATTTTCGGTAATAATATTTTAAATAACACATGGTTGAAATTAAAATAATCCTTAGAACAGTTTTTGAGAAAGTCGATTTTCAATTGTTTTTATATTTTTTTCAGTGTATGTTATTTTTTTTTTTTGGGATATTGATTAAATGATTTAATACTATGCATTAATGCACAATAAATCTTTTCATATCGAAATTGTTTATATAAATTATGCAAATTTTAAATTTTAAAATATAATAATAAGCTTCATTTACAGATTTATATTATGCACCTTAAATACAATCACAAACATATATAAATATATCTCATACTATGAGATAGGCTTACACAAGTCTTGTAGTCGTAATATAATTTACAGTTTTATAAGTTTCAATTTACATCTACAACGTAATACACCACTCAACAGGTAAGTTGGCATTATTATACCATAAAAGTATTAGGTTGAAAAGAAACGTTTTCTAATAGCTTTTGTTATCGAGTTGCAATTATTTTTATCTAAATTATATACAATACATAATAAGATTTTTTTAATTATTTAGCTACCCTCGTATATTAGTAAAAAATATGCAAGTATCAAGTAAATAAACTAGCTCCTAAATTGAAATACTGTAATTATATTTGTTGGCCTTTTTGATAGTCGTATCTTAAAAATGTCCTCATTTTTATTTTTATTTCTTATCCAAGTTAAACAATATTTAAATTTGGCAATTCATAAAATATATGTTATCATTTCAAAAAATGTATATGGAGGTGAAATAAATTCTTGTTATATTTTAAAATTATACATTTTAATAGTAAAATAATTTAAAATTAAGCATTTTTTTTTAATAACAAATATTTTACTATTATATATTTTTTTAATAATAATGAAAATGACTTTGTTTCTCAAAAGCTAGTAAAAAATGTTTCTGTACACTTGTTGTTTTGTATTGTCACAAAACGAGTAATTTATTTTAGGTGAATCACCTTGTATAGTTTATTTTTAATTAATCAGATTGGGAAAGTAGTTTATGTAATAATATTATAATTATTAACACGGTATTTTTATATAAAGAGTGCGTTTTTTATTACTATGTTGTGTTTTTAGAGAAAATAACATTAAAATTAATTAACTTCAGGGAATTTGATATCACGATTTGATATTTATTTGAAAAAATTTCTTTAAATGATATCACCGGCTTAAAAGCACTAAGTCAATTTAGTTGATCAAACTACTTATTTTTTTAATTAACAAATGGAGCATTATTAATTCCAATTTGCATTAGTTCATTTTTCCAAAAATAATTATTACAAAATTTAAATTTAAATTTGTAGTCATGTTTTATGATTCTTTGCTTGTAAGCATACGATATATGGTTTATAGCTTGTCCTTGAATTACTAAAGGAGTTCATTAGTTGAGATAGATAAAAAAATTATAAAAACATGTCAAAAAAATTTATGTATTCTAATTTAATAAAAATCTATTAAAATCTCTATCTAAGGCTGGTTTTCATCTCAGACCAGTGTTTTTAATGGACTGTTTTCAATTTAATAATAAAATTATTTTTAAATACTGCAATAGCACGTTTCCTTTTATTTTTACGATTTTTTTTAAATAGTTTACCCCTTTTAACTTTAATTTTTTTAATGGGATTTTAATAGGCTTTCCTAAGATTTTTTCTTATTTACAATTTTATTTTATTTTTTAAGTTATTTTAAAAAGATTTGCACAAAAATGAATTGATTTATACAACTATTTTTAAAATCAAATAATTTATTTTCCCCCCTTTTAAACATATCATTTTTCGTTTCTTTTTTTCTAAAATTCTACTTTAAGTTTGAGATGAGAAACATGGTCTTAAAATTTTAAGCCTTAATATTGTACAAAAAACAGTGCTTTGTGTTACACTAACCAATTAATTTTAACCATTTTTTTTACTTTTTGTGTGTTTTACGCACTTAGATCTCAATCTTTTTTTTATATATTGTATAATTTTCCAAAATCTCCAAAAGGCTTTTTAAATCCTTTGATACAGGCGTCTTTAATGAAAAAATAAGTCTGTCCGTTTGATGTTAGCTGCAGTATTTTGATTAATAGACCTCGCAGGCTAGATTGATAATCATCATCATTCCTTTGACATTATTATTGTTTCTTACATTATAGTTTACAAAGCACTTAGATCTCAACTTTTTATATCAAATTTAAAACTTTCTATAAAAAAAATGAAAAAAAAATGTTTTTGCTTTTGAAAATTTCAAAAATATGTTTCCTTAACATTATGTCAAACTATAAATATAAGGTGCAGCAAAAGCGTAACTGTTAATAATAATTAATCAATGTTAAAATGTTTTTAATCAGTTCAGATCAGTTAAAAACAATCAGGTCAGTACAAAGCTCATAAAAAGCTCTTCAAAGCTAATACTAACTCATATTAGCTCATAAAAAGCTGTTTGAAAGCTCTTCAAAGCTCATACTAGCTCATAAAAAGCTGTTGGAAAGCTCTTCAAAGCTCATACTAGCTCATACTAGCTCATAAAAAGCTGTTTAAAAGCTGTTTAAAAAGCTCATATTAGCTCATACTAGCTCATAAAAAGCTGTTTAAGAGCTGTTTGAAAGCTCTTCAAAGCTCATACTAGCTCATAAAAAGCTGTTTAAAAGCTGTTTACAAAGCTCATATTAGCTCATACTAGCTCATAAAATGCTGTTTAAGGGCTGTTTGAAAGCTCTTCAAAGCTCATACTAGCTCATACTAGCCGTTTAAAAGCTGTTTAAAAAGCTCATACTAGCGCAACTAGCTCATCAATAACTCAAAAAAAGCTGTAAAAGCTCATAAAACCTTATAATAGCTCATCTCTTCAAAAACCTTTAAAACACATCTAGACCCATGATGGATGAATCAGAAAAAGAACTAAAAAAATTCAATTGCAAAGCGTAGAATTATCATAATAAGCTTGATTTAATTAAACTGATCAAGAAAAAGTTTCCTCTGCAACAAATTTATGTTTTAAAATTAAAGATTAAAATTTGAGGAATAAATTTATAGATAAAAAAAAAATACAAAATAAATTAAAAACGTATTTATTGTTATAGATTACTTCATTAATAATTTGTTGTGACAAAAAAAAAATATTCTTCGTTTTCCCTTATTGATCTTATTTTCTATCTTTATCCCTCAAAGAAGGTTGTAAAGCCATTTTCGTACTAGGGTCTTCAGTAAGTTATTATTAGAAACAAGCCCCATTATTTTTGCTTTTTCAGTTCCAATAATACCACAATTTCTTCTCCACGGAAATTTATCAAATTGGAGTTTTGATCGAGTATAGTTAGTGTTATCTTTTTTATTTGTTTTTGATTTGTAACAGGTAAATAAATAAGATTTCTAGGCTCTATATTTATACTATAACCTGGGTCTACTCCTGGTGCAAACTGGTACAAAGTGTGTGAGGTTTTGCTATTATAGTATGAACCTGAAACAATATCACATTCTATACGAATTGTTACCACTTTAACAATATTTACAGGTAAATCTGATTCATGTAGTTTATTAGGTTCTAAAACTCTTGCTGAAAAACCAAGTAATTTTCCTATACTATCAGTGTGATTAAAGTTTATTTCATAAATACTCTCAATTTGGGACTTTAGGGTATTGTTATTAGGGGTTAAACTGATTTTATTTTGCAAATTGGTTGAAGAAAGTTGTTTTTGCAGATATTTTTCAATGTGAGCTACTTCGTAAGCCCCCGTTGGTATAGAAATAATATGCTCTTTCTTTTTCTTTGTTTTATTTTCATCAGTATTGTTTTCAACTTCTGTGTAGTAAAATTTATTGTTTTTCCCCTCCTCAATATTAGGGATAGAGTTGTACGTATAAAACCCAATCAGTGCCAAGGAATACTGATAATCAGGGTCAAGTTCTATTGGAGGGTAATATTCTTGTGACAAAAGACTTGTATATCCTGACAGGGTGAATGTCAGAGACATGACTATAATTGGAGAGATCTAAAACTATCAAGCTTTTTATAAGCTATTAAATAAGATTCAGATAAGATTAAGATAAAATTCAGATAATATTAAGATAATGTTAAGATAGGATTAAGAATAATTTGTGGTTATAACCTAAATCCTTAAAACGACACTGATTTTTAGTTAAATAAAAAATGACAAAAAATTACATTTAGTGTTTTAACAGTACAACATTAGTGAATTTTTTTTTAAATGCTGTTTATTATCATCTTCTTATAACTATTACTTTCACGGAGGAAAGACTTTCTTTAGTAAAAAAATTTGACTGGCTGTCTGGAAAATTTGTGACCAAGATAACGCTTTAAGCTACATATATTTTATACCATAGGTCTAGTTTTAGGCTGCCAATTTTTTTTTAAAAACTATAAAAAAATATAAATAAAATTCAAAAAATCTAAAAAATTTCAACTTTTTTTTGTGTAGCATTCACAATAAAATTGATATTTTTTTCCAGTATATGCAAAGGAGAAGATTTCAGCTAGTTATTCGGTTCAGTCACTCACTGTTGCTGTTATTAAAAATATTTAAAATGGATAAGGTTGAAATTATTAAAAACTTTACAAAGGAAGTTAAAAAGTTTAATCTTCAATATAGAACAATAGAATTTAAAATAAAAACAGTACCAGCTGACAAAGAACCAGTATTATGGATGAAAGAAGCAGTTAATGAAATTATTAGAAAAGGAACTGAGGAGGTTAGTCCTACTGATCAAATTGGATTCAACTTTTACTCAAAGGACTTTAAACATAGTGAGGGTTGGCTTCGTTTTCAAGAAGCATCAAAGGTTACTTTTAATGATATTTGGGGTATGATCTCAAAAAGCTCAGGAATAAGCACTGATACATTTTGTTTGGTTGTTACCTCTGTTAAGATACCTATTAAAAAGTGAAAAGAGAAAGGATACGCTCCTACCTTAAAATAAATTTTTACTATATTTTAAACTTTTTTTTTGCTATAAGATCTTTATCTGAAAACTTTTTTGTCAGTCAAAACAGCCCCTTAATTTAGAAAGATATGTTAAATATTAATAGTAAAAAATATGTTACAATAATACATTTTTTAGACTATTGATATAACTGATTTGAACGTTTATTTTTTAAGATTAAACTACTGTATACTAAATATACTCTAAAATGTATGTAAAAATAGAGTTTGAAAGCAGCAAACAATTTACGTATATTACATGATTGCATATTACATGATTCTATATAAAGCACTTAGTAATTCAATAAAAAATTACTTTAATTGATTTGTATGTTTATATGTTTATTTTATATACTTAATAATATTTTTATATATTACGTTATTTATATATATATTTTGTTAAAAAGTAAAATTTTAAAATATAAAAAATTGTACATCTATTTATCCTTTATACCAAAAATTATGAGAGCTGTTGAGAATATACCGTTGAATTCGAAGCATTACATTCTGAATTACTTAAAATAGTAAAATGTTTTTAAGTAAATACTAAAATACTAGTTTACAAAACCTTTTTTGGAGGCTTCCATATCTTCTAGTTAAGCCTTAAATTAAAATTTTTAATTAGTACTGTTTTCGAGATAACAGCCGTTTAATAAATATACATATAAAAATTTAAAACAACTTTTTTTGTATCTACTTTCTGTATTTTGACAAATACATTCACAATTTTCGATCTTCCCTGTAAACGACACCTTATCTGTTATGGCTGTAAAGTAATACTTTCCACCTTTTGTGAATTTTTTTATAAAAACATTTTTTTTTCTAAAATAAGGAAAAAGATATAAAATAATAAAGTTTAAATGATTGATATTTTCAATAGGCTTAGTTTCCTTTATTTTTCTTGACAATTTTGAGTTGATCGGATTGTTCTTCCTTGACTTATCATGCGAACAAGAATACATAACATACAGACTGACGGACTTATGTAAAAGTTGTTTAGAAAAACACTTTAGTATAAATGTCTTTAATTTTAGACATTTGGGTTCAAAGAAAACGTATAATAAATAAAAATACCTTTCTGTGTGTACTTTTAGAATGCAATTTGACTTTTTGACTGATAATAAAATACTTTTCACTTATTGTTATGAAATTTTTATAATTTAGCCTAGGCTGAGCTGTTAAATTATTATTTTTGTGTTATATTTTTAAATAAAAAATATAAAAAGTATATTTTTTCATATAACTTTTTTTTCAGTGTAACAAAGGCTAATGAATAAATGCATACATAGTTGTATAAAGTAGTTATTTTTAAAATGGGTGTTGATAAGTTTGGTCGTTCTTCTTTGACATCAGAAAAACCTATAAATATAAGACCTCAGCCTCAAGTATTATCTTTAGACTCTGAGGGTAATGTGAATGTAAAAAATAGAAAATTGGTTAATGTTTTACAACCTAAAAATGCTCTCGATTGTTCTAATAAATCGTATGTCGATAATTGTTATAAAAATGCAATGGATAATATAAAAATTTTAAAAGATTCACTGGGAGAAAGAGAAAAGGTGTTTAAAAAAGAATTACAAGATTCCATACAGTTACTACTAAATAGTACTAGCAAAGATATAAATAAAGAGTTAGTTGCCTTACAAAATAAAATTAAGGAGCTACATGATAAAATAAATAGTACAAGTAAAGATATAAATAATAGATTAGAAAAAATTGAACAAAGTAAGACAGAAAGTCATGTTAAAATACCGTTATCTGGAATTGTTGATTTTAATAATTTAAGAAAATAAAACCCTCATAACTGAAGAAAACAAATTGTTAAGGAGCTGCAAAAACCGATTAGAAATAAATCAAATCTTGTGTGTGTAGATTTTAAATTAAAGTTTGAAACGAATAAAAATATTCCACAAAAAGCAATACTTTTTCATTATATTCATAGTAAATGGTATATTACATTTTCCCCAGTAATTTTTTTGTATTAAAATGTATTAAATTATAAGTATATAATTACTAAAATAAAAATCTCCGTTAATGCATATTCTTGATTTAAGATTTTATTTTTCTGTGTTTGTAAAATATTTTTATACTTTTCGCTTTTTTGCTATAATATGGTAACAATAGTATTTTAAATTTGAAACAAATATGCAATTTGATTGTACGGTGTATTAATAAATTAAGATAAATATAAACACAAAGAAATAAAATTATATTATTATTAATTTTTTTTTTCTTAGAACATTATTAATAAAATACTGCTGCACACAGAAAAAGTCTGTTTGAGAATACTGTTGTATATAAATTTTTTGATTTAATAAATATTTTTCCGTGGGTATAGTTTTTGCTAACTTTTGAAACAAGATAAAATATACAATTAGTTATAACACAAAAAATCTAAACAAATATGCAATTTGATTGTACGGTGTATTAAGAATGTGCAATTAGGTATAACACAGAAAAAAGAAAATGTTATATAACAATATTTTCGATTTAAGAAACATTTCTCTGTGTGTAATTACACTTTTTGCTTAATTGTTTCTTTAAGGTAATATTAATTCAAAATACTTTTATAGACTTTCTATGTATGCAAACAAATATACAAATTTAATTCGGTATAATACCACTCTCCTGAAACTCAAAGGAAACAGAAACTAAAAAAAAAATGTATTTTTTATTTTTTTTTTCTTCTTTTTAGGTATAGCAAAAAACACAATTAAATCGAAAAATTATCATTAGTTTAGTCTCGGGAGGGTAAGGGTTAAGAAACATTTTTCTGTGTGTATACTATTTGCTAACTTTTGAAACAAGACAAAATATGTAATTAGGTATAACACAGAAAAAACAAATATGATATAACAATATTTTTGATTTAAGAAACATTTTTCTGTGTGTATACTGTTTGCCAACTTTTGAAACAAGATAAAATCTGTAATTAGGTATAACACAAAAAATGTGATATATTTTTGATTTAAGAAACATTTCTCTGTGTGTAATTACACTTTTTGTATAATTTAGGCGCGCTTGACAAACCACACGTAAAACAACTATTCTAAAAAATATATTTGAGCAATAGCGTCAAACATTTTTATGTTTGTGATTATACTTTTTTGCAATAGTTTTTAAAACAAATATGTAATTTGATTTTACCGTGGTATATACAAATATACAACAATATTGTTATATACGAATCACAATATTCTTGATTTAAGAAAACATTTTTTCAGTGTATACTAAACTTTTTTGAGAACTTTTTTGCAAAATGTGTTTGAGAATAATTTTTAATATGTAATAATTATTAAATTATGAAACAAATTAAAATTATTTTTATTTAATTACTATTTCAACAGAATTTGGTGAAGACGCCATATATTAACTATATATTTATAAGAAAACATTTTTTCTGTGTATACTAAACTTTTTTGAGAACTTTTTTGCAACATGTGTTTGAGAATAATTTTTAATATGTAATAATTATTAAATTGTGAAACAAATTAAAATTATTTTTATTTAATTACTATTTCAACAGAATTTGGTGAAGACGCCATATATTAACTATATTTATAATTTATAGATATTACGGAAACAATACAGATTCCGTATGATATTGTGGTCTATTGGTAATTATTGTGCGAAAACGTGGTATTGGCTCTTTGTACTTCTAAAGAATATTTGTATCTGTATTTGTTTGGTTTACAAAAGTCAATGTTTAATATTTATTACTAATTTGGTCTCATAATTTAGGCTAACAAGCTAGGCTTAACAGTCTGATTAGGTTTGACACTCATTGCTTTCAATAATTTTAAACTTTTCAGGGCTCCTTTGTTTATATTAAATAATTTTATAATACCAAGCTTTCAACTAAATTATTTTGTATCGCAGAGAGCTCTGTGGCGCAATACGTAACGTATCCGTCTACCAAACTATAGGTCTGCGGTTCAAACCCGCAGCAGTCGGACTTTTTTAAAAAATTATTTTCTACAGCTCCCTAATTATAAATTATAATTTGTAATATATGCATACAATCTTGACCTTTTCAGATAACAAGGTTCTTTGGTAATATTATTTGAATAACAAGTTGTTTATTTTAACCGATTTGTCTGACTAGGCAGTCCGGATCCTTGGTCTCATTTACACCGCTAGGTGGCGACACCCTCTGGTCATTGTCGTCAGCCGAAGAACAAAAAAAAATCCTGAACAAAAAAAAAATTTTTTAATTTTTTTTTTTTTAGGATTTTTTTCAGGACTCGCTGATGTCTTCAGCTGAAGAATTCCTCAGGTTACCACAGTGGGTTTAAATCCCGGTAGTCCTACTACTCCTACTAAAACAAAATTAGCGCCCAAGAAAATACCCTCACGAAAAAAAGCTTTGTCCCTGACGGTTCCTACCAAATTTGGCGGCCGTGCAAGAAGCAAGAAAAAAATGGCGCCCCAAAAAACACTCTCAAGAAAAAAGCTGGGTCCCTGACGGTTTCTACCAAACTGACGCCCCTCAGAAAAATGGCGCCCAACCCTATGGGGGGGGAATTACCCCCATTACCCCCCTCATCTACGCCCTTGGCCGGAAATGACCTCAACTTTTGATTTTTAAATGGAACACCCTGTATATTTTTATATATTTTGATACAAAATGGAATTCTGAGTACAACCATGTATAATTTGTCAATTGTTGACAGAAAATGTCACTTTTTAATTAAATTTTATTTTTAAATCTAGTTACCTTTGAAATATGAAAAATTATTCTCGGATTAGTAATTTTCTTTGGAAAAATATGAAACAATGTTTTATTTAATTATTAACCAATTTGGAACTCTTTAAAACTAGGCAAATAATTTTTTTAATGGGAAGGTGCTGCTACCGCGGTACCATTAAATCACATATTTTTTTCTTAAAAGATTGACCAACTTTAAGGGGTGTTAGAGGACATCAAAACAAACATTTTTCGGTATGTTTTCGGGCACACTGAAAATAAAAAAAAAGTGTAAAACGGCACATATAACAATAATTTTTATAGAGAATCAACATCGAGGATACTAATTTAATATCCTCGATGATGATCCTCCAGACAAAATTATTTTAATTTTATTTGAGCCTATTTTTTTTTATTTATTGTACATTTTACGTTCTTAATTATTTATTTGTCTTTTTATCTTCTTAAAACCATATTTTTAATAAAAAATATTAAAAATATATTAAATTCAATGGCAATTTTAGTTTTTTATGCAATAAGTTAAGTTCATAAAATACTAAAGATGGCAAAAGATGATAAAAGAAAGATTTGAACGAACTAACACGTGATCTGAGCAGTGGCGTATCAATTTTGCAGCTAATCTATGATAAAAAATTACCCATTTTGGGGACGCCACTGATATAAAAATAAAATATAGGCTATTTTTAATAATTTATGTTTTAGTAACCATCTCAATATTATTTTTTAGAAGTTATATATCAAAAAAAAAACTACGATTTTCAATATAAATGAGCTCTAGCAAAAAAACTATTGCACTTTTAATCAGGTAAGAGCTATAACATAATTTATGTCATCATAGTTCATTATCAGAGTTGATACTTTCATTACAATAACAGGGACGTATTCAGGGTTTTACTTATTTTGCATTCACATTGTAAAATTTTAAAATTTCACTTAAAAATTGGTATATGTATAGTTTTTTTAAGGACGTCGAAACTAATTTTTTTATCTCCACGGCAGGGTCGGCGCTAGGGGAAGGAAAATAATTTATTAATGTTTAAAATAATTACATAACCCTGAAGAAAAAAATGATCTCGCAATACTCTCCTTTCAATATAAATGAGCTCTAGCAAAAAAACTATTGCACTTTTAATCAGGTAAGAGCTATAACATAATTTATGTCATCATAGTTCATTATCAGAGTTGATACTTTCATTACAATAACAGGGACGTATTCAGGGTTTTACTTATTTTGCATTCACATTGTAAAATTTTAAAATTTCACTTAAAAATTGGTATATGTATAGTTGTTTTTAAGGACGTCGAAACTAATTTTTTTATCTCCACGGCAGGGTCGGCGCTAGGGGAAGGAAAATAATTTTTTAATGTTTAAAATAATTACATAACCCTGAAGAAAAAAATGATCTCGCAATACTCTCCTTATGATCTTGAGAAGAATTTTTAGTTTTAAAAGAGACTTGAAATTTGGCGTACAGGTTTGTTACCAAAACACGGTTCTCCATTATTCCCTTTTAGTTCGACTTTGGAGAACATTTTTCTTATACAGTTTGTTTACTTATAATGTAAATATCAATTTTAAACCAAAAATCAAATGATCTATCGGGCGAAACGTTTTTAATCGAGGAAAAGGGTCACATGACATTCGGTACTTTTTAATAAATAGGTTTGGACTTGTCACTTTAACAGGTCGGTCACCTTGTTTTTTTGGTTTTGTCGAGTTTTGCTTGTCATTGTACCCCTAAATACCATATTTCAAGTTTTTATGACATTTTGTTTTTTGTTTTGTTAATTTTTGTTTGTAATTGTACCCATATACCGGGTGAGTTTTATGTCCACCCCCAAAATTAAGATTAATCTTCATTCGATAAAAACGAAACATAGGTGATTTATATAATTTTACATTAGCTATAAAATGGTGTATTTAGTTTTTTTTTGTTTTATTTCCGGTTTCGCCGCAAGTGGTATAAATATGTTTTTTTTAATGGAACACCCTGTAATTTTTTACATTTTTGAATTTTTGAATTCAGCCGATATATGTATAAAAAAACTAATTGTTTTTTTTTACTCTTTTTTTCATTTAAATTTTTATCGTATTAAAACAAGATATACATAATTTACCTTGTTTTTACTTACTTACTTTACTTACGTAAAAAAATATAAAACTAATATTAAAATAAAAATTTGATCAGTGACCACGACTTAAAGCTAAAAAAGTTTTTTTCCTGAACTCCTATTTTTTTGAAGTCCTCTGGCGTAATCCATTGAGGACCGGCGTTCGAGCAGTTCCAAATTAATTAATTTTTTTTGTATTGTTAAACCTATATATGTCTACTTCAAAACCAGTTTTATTTTATTTTTACATTGCTTTGGTTAGGCGTGGTCCCTTCTGAAGTTTGCATTTTATTGATTTTTGCATGTTGCGGAAATTTAAATTTCTCAGTTATGAAATAAGCTAGCGATATGAAACAAAAACACGTTTTTTAGCATATAGACTATATTTTTTGTTTGAAAGACTTTTTTCTAATTAAAATCAAAATAGATGAAAACTGTATCTGAAAATTGGTATAAAATTTAATAAAATGATTTTTAAATTTTAATATTTTCGTAGAGGGTTGATTTAAGAGGGTGATTTTTTTTGTAAGTAGGGACTTATAAGTACTATACACTGTTAAAGTTTCAAAGAAAAATATTTATTTATTATTTTTTTATAAAGCTTCAAAAATATTACTTTTACCAAATTATTCAATATTTAAGCCTTAATTTCTCAGGGATAACTAAATTTAAAAATTTGAAATTTTTACAGGTAAGAGCTCTTTATGTTAGCATTCCATAAAAAAAATCAGAGATGTGTTTTGCCCCAAAGTGAAAATATAATTGAAACAAAATAGATTAAAATCCAAATAATATATTATTTTTATTTATGTATATTTATTAATAGTACGTAAAAATATCCTAAAGTTATGTTATTTAATATATTTTTTCTTTTATGTTGGTTTTTACTTACTTTTTTGGCTTTTTGTCATTGTTTGTTTTTGGATTTTTTTCTAAAGCTGTGCTGTCTTCTTAACTTTTTGTTTTTTGTTAGCCTCTCGTTTCTTTAATTCAAGTTTTTTTTGCAACTTGTTTTTTCTTTGCCAGGAGTTTTTTCCTACTCTGCACATTTTTCTTGACCACTTTTTTAACTTTTATTAATGACACAGTTTTAAATTCTTTAGAGTTTGATGTTTTGTAGCATCTAATTTTTCTTTCCGTAATAGGTATGAAGCGATGGTATTGCCTAGTTTGAGGTTTCGAAATGCAGTCTTCATATCTTAATTTTAATAAGTCATTATGAGCCTGTATTTCTTTAGTAGTAACATATATATATTTAACAGCAGGAATGTTTTCTTGGCAGTAATTAAACATATCCTCTGGGGTTAAAATTTGATTTTCTATCGTTCTTTGTAAACTGGACTTCGTTAATTTCCTCTTAGTAGAATGCATGCGATGGAGTGGGCATCGCATGCATTCTTGCCATGTGACGTTGCAAAAAAATCCACTCAGCTTCAATGCCAAAATCATGTTTATGGTTGCATAGATTAAGGAAATTTTTTCTGTTCTTATATTGGCTACTCGCCCCATCGCTAAAGTAAAATATTTTGTTTACCATTGGGACATTAGTTTTAATATCATGTATAACATGCTTTTGGAAAGCATGAACAGCAACAGTATTATGCTCGAGGTGGTCACTTATTATACATAAACTTCGATGATTTACTTTATCAAGATCTTTATCATAATAATAATAATATATAAACGGATGAATTGTAGCTTGCTTCTTTGCCCAATGTTAACTTTGAATTTCATCTTGGATAATAAAAAAAAAGTTTTCACAAAAGTCGCCCATGACAATACATTCAGTTTCAGAAATATTACTTTTTTTGTCCTGCGATTGTTGTTTGGAAATAAAATGATGTTTTTTTAAAACATCAAGTTTATCAACCAGCGAGTTAAAAAATTCATTAATACTTTGTACAACTGTAACCATTTCTGCTCTATCTGTGGTTAGCCATTGCTTATAGGTTACATCATCGGACATATAATAAATTTTATCGGAATCCATAAAAAGTTAATAAATTGTTTTTTAGGTCAATCTTTACAATTTCCCATCATACAACTATAATTATTTATGTCGCAAGCCATATACTCTAATAATTCTTTATAATTATTATGCAGTTTAGCTCCATCTATCATTGCTTCACATTTTGGTGGTACGTACAAACGCAAACGGTATGCGTACCGGAAGCGCCAGCTAAATTGCACCACAAAGTTTTGACCGTCCGATTTTATATTCAGGGTGTTTTTTTTTTATAATTACAAACAACTCATTTAAGTTACACAACACCAATCGCTTTTGCTTGTGTTCTTTGACATTATTAATTTTTACAGCAACTGAATCATTTTTCCCAACCTGCTATTTTCGTCATCCTCATAAAAGGCTATTACTTTTTCTATCGTTTTAACTGAAAGTCCATCCCTTTTATTTATTTCCATTTCAGGAAGAATTCCTTGATCTTTTGTCAACTTTCTTGCCAGTCTAGCCAAATGATGGGAAACATTAAATTCTGAGCATATTTTTTCTTTAGATCAGAAACTAGGCAAAATACTTATTATTTTATTCTTTTGTTCTTTTTTTGAATTTTCGAATTTCTTTTTTAATTTTTCATATCTTTATATTCCAACCCGAAATCAGGGTTGCTAGGTAAGCATTCTTCTTTGCTGGATAATACGTGATCGAAAGAAAGTTCTAAATTTTTTGTACTTCCACGAACTTTATCCAATTTTGTTTCCAATTTCTCTTTTCTTTTTTCTGAGCTGCTTTTTCTGATTTTTGATACGGGGGATAAGCCCAAAGTTGAACATATAGCTTCCATTTTATCTAAACATTCCTTTGGGGATATAAAAGGTTCTTCTGCATTAAATTGTGTACTGGTGGAAACACCATCGTTAAAATGTTCACTATTATTGTCAAAACTTTCTTCATATTCTTTTTTAATTTTAAATATTTGTTTTCTACATGTTAAACATAAAGATTTGACAGGTATTAAATGTACAGCATTTTTATTTCTAGCTTCTTCAAGTGAAATTTCTCGCAGAGTTGTACATAATTATTTTTTATGTTTATTAAAAGGATCACAGCATATGCGTCCAAATATACTATGATAATATAAAAAAACTTTTAATTATGATATTCACAAATTGAGACAACATCTTCATTTACTCTCCATTTTATCAAAATTTGATGTTCACTGCTATTTTTCCATACATTCTTATGACATTCTTCTTCTATATATTTTCCAATAGAGCACTCCATAATTAAACATACATTTTTTTTCCTTTATTAACATTAAATTAAACTAAATTGTTTTACAAATTTGGTGATAACAATTGACTATGGATTAAATAAATAAATTAAAACGAAAAACAAACAGATTTAAAAACATGAAGAAAATAAATAAATAAAATAGATAAATAAAAACGAAAAACAAATGGATTTAAAATCATGAAGAATAATGAATAAATAGATAAATAAATAAAAACGAAAATAAATAGATCAATAAATACATTTAGTGAATAAACAATTAACAAATTTAAAAAACAGTGAGAGGGATTTAACCTATAACTTTCCGACCAGAATAGTAACACTTAAAAGAAATAAATAGTTTGGACGGTGCACAGTTAAAAAGTTAAATGAGTTTTAAGTTAGTTCAGAGGGGATCTTGCAGAAGGATTTTGGGCCTTCTGTAGACTTGTCTTGGGTCAGGGACATAGTCTAGGGCTGCTCTTACTAGTTCGTTGGGATGGTTCAGCGCACTGTTCAGTTGCGAGACTGCCATGGTTCTGAGGTACTCGACCACCGGGGGCCAGGTTTAGATCTCTCCTCAGGGTTTCGTTTCGGACATACCACGGGGCTCCAACCGCCGTTCTCATGGCCAGATTTTGGATTGCTTCCAGGCGTTTCAGGTAGCTGGGCGCGG
>OY294048.1:26322065-26368822 GCA_958510825.1 Brachypterus glaber | reverse complement strand
CATCCGCACAGCAGTCAAGGTAAGATTACTTCATCAAGCACGTTTTCTTAACAATTACCCAAATTGCCACTAATCCTCAAGAATACTCTCCACCGCCAGCCCTATGCGAATCCACTAGAGACAACATCACCCTCTATTTTACATGGTCCTTCGAGCGTACTAAGGGCCTGGCGAGTATTTTTGAGGTTTTGCCCGTTTTTTGGGGGTTGTGACCTTTTTATTGCATTTATTTTTATTTTGTTAAACTACTTATCACTTTATTGCTGCGAAGAGTGCATATCACCAGATATCGCACGCAGGATTCCCGAGTGCTATCGTCAATATTCGTACAAACCACTCGGCCTCCGTGTGCAGTAACCAGTTCACCGCAACTCTGACATCGCTCCTGTGCTGAAAACACATTTCGTGCAGTACTGAACTATTCTTTCAGCTCGCAATTTTACCGCCTGGCTTAGTAAATTTAAAATTTTATCACGCGATTTTTAATATTTTTATGAAAATCCTGTAACTTAGGTTCAAATTTCTAGGCTTGTTATCTTTGTTATCTTTGTTCTGGTATTTGCAAAGTTATTTTTTTACATTTTATCACTTCCGCACCGCAAATAAATTGTCTGTCTGTATGCACAAACGCATTCAATAAAATTACAAAACGCACCGCACCGCAAATAAATTAATTTTAATTGTACACTCGCATACGTTTATTGCAAGCCTAATTACTTATTTTTTTTCTTTCTCGCTGTCCTTTGACTTAATTTTTGTTTATTTTGACATATAAATAAATATTACGCTCTTTACGCACGCTAAATAATTATTAGCTTCTTGTTTTCCTAAATTGGGGTAACAAGTAGTTTTTCTCTATTTTTTAATAAATATTTTTCAACATTTTACCAAGGCTTGAGCTGACTTTCGGAATGTCGGCCGAGACGAAGGTAAAAACCGCTAAAGCCCAACGCGAAGGTTTTATTAAGAGGCTTCAGGCTCTTAGTAAAATAGCTAACGAAGTCGACGATACTGAAACTAAGCAAATAGACTTTAAGTTGAGATACGCTCAGCTGCCTACGCTGTACCAAGGGTTTTTTAAACACCATAATATTATTGTTGCCGCGTTAGGTATGCAAGAAAACGCTAATTTAGACGCTGAATATAAAATCTGTGAAGATTTTGAAGAAATGTATTATGTTATACAGGGGGTCTACCAAAGATATGACACATCTAATGACACCGCAAATCTATCGCAATTAAACGCTACTACGTCAAATACCGCAAATCATGTAAAATTACCGCGAGTTGAACTTCCAAAATTTTCAGGGGACGTACGGGGGTGGAAGACGTACATTGACATGTTCAGGGCGATGGTCCACGACCATCCAAATTTGAGCCCGGTCGAAAAATTCAATTTTTTGAGGTCTTCGCTTTCCGGTCTGGCCCTGGAAACCATAAGTCCAATTCCGATGTCAAATGACACGTATATTATAGCATTTGACGCGCTTATCGCACGGTTTGACAATAAACGAATATTGGCAACTACGTATTGGAAAGCGATAGAAAACGCACCTAAACTTTCGGAAAACAATATTTCTCCTGATAACATTCGCACCTTAATTAATACATTTACTGAAAATATCGTCGCATTAAAAACGCTTAAGCTTCCTACAGATAAATGGGATTTCGTTTTATTCCAGATGTTACTTAACAGACTGGACAGTACAATATCCACTCGTTTTGAGTTGGAGCAAGATAACTCGCATACAATACCGCATTTTCAAACGCTTGTCGATTTTTTGAGCAAGCAATGTAACGCTTACGAAGCGGTTGCATTTTGTAACGCTTCTACCGCTAAAAAACCCGCTAGTCAAATTTCGAATTCTAAACCTCCGCAAAACTTTAATAATTTTCAACAAAAACCAAAAATTTCGAATTCTTATTTGTCAAATGTTAACGCAATTTTTTGTTCGCTATGTGAAGGGGGACATACTCTTTATAAATGCCCTAAGTTCACAGAAAAATCCCCACGCGAAAGATTTGATTTAATTAAAACTCGCAAATGGTGTGTAAATTGCTTAAGCGCCAAACATACACTTTTTGGCTGTAAGTCTGACAGTGTATGTAGGTACTGTGCAAAAAAGCATCACACCATGATACATTTTAATGACACACCCGCTACAAACACACCGCACGCAGTCACTGCTATTGCGACGGCTTCAAGCAGGGCTGCGACGCTGCTTAGCGCGCCCGTTAATGCCGACAAGCGCGCTAATATATTTGACGCAACTACGTTATGTACCGCAAACGCAAGGCAATGTATATTATTAGCCACCGCACAAGCCGCTATTTTAGACTCTAATAACAAATATCAGAACATACGTTTAATGTTAGACTCCGCAAGTCAATGTAATATTATTTCGCAATCTTGTGTTGAAAAATTAGGTCTTAAACCGAAAAAATCGCCATTAATTATTAATGGGTTAAATTCTGCTACAACTACCGCTACAATGGCGGTAGACTGTAATATTCGCCCTATTGAAAGTGATTTATTTAATTTAAATTTTGATGCTATAATTTTACCGCGTATTTGCTCTCCCATGCCCTCCTCAGCTATAGAGGCAGACTGGCCACATATTTCAAATTTGAAGTTGGCCGATCCACTTTTCTATTCGCCGGGAGATATTGACATTCTCCTAGGGGCGGAAATTTTCCCCCAAATATTAGAGGAAGGCCGCATACATATATCTAAAAATATTCCTACCGCGCTAAATACCATATTTGGTTGGGTACTAATGGGTAGGGTACAATATAATTCACTTCCGAAAGCTAACTGTTTTCTTACTATTTCTAATGAAGAATTAAATAACACACTAAAATTATTTTGGAAAGTAGAAGAAATACCTCACGTTTCTCATATTTCCGCCGAGGATGAGCGATGTGAAGATATTTTTAAATCTACATTTTCTCGCGATTTAACAGGCCGTTACTCAGTATCGCTTCCATTTCGAGAGAAAATACCGTACTTTTCCAATACCCGCCTACCCGCTCTTAAACGCTATTATAGTTTAGAACGCAAACTTAAATCTAACCCAGATTTACATGAAAAATACTCAGACTTCATGAGGGAATATTTAAGTGAAGGGCATATGGAAAAGGTGACCAATGTCTCAGCTAACGATAACGCATTTTATATCCCGCATTTTCCGGTTCAGACTTCTTCTAAGTTAAGGGTAGTTTTTGACGCGTCTTGTCGTTCATCAAACAATTCATCCCTTAATGACGCGCTACTGACAGGGGAAAAGTTACAGCAAGACTTATGTATAATTTTGTTAAATTTCCGCTTGTATCCAATCGCTTTTACTTGTGATATTAGGATGATGTTTCGGCAGATTAAACTAGCTAAACATCATCAAGATTTCTTACGCATTCTTTGGCGCTTTTCTGCAGACGAAGGAATCGCCACTTACCGCCTTACAACGGTTACTTACGGTTTAAATTGTAGCCCGTTTTTAGCCAACAGAGTGCTAAAACAATTAGCAATCGATGAATATAAACAATATCCCCGCGCCGCAAAGATACTTAATAAATCCACTTACGTCGATGATGTTGTGCACGGCAGTGCATCGGTCACCGACGCGCTTAAATTACAAGCTGAACTTGTCAATTTATTGGAAAAAGGTGGATTTGAATTAAGAAAATGGGCAAGTAACTGTCCCGAATTATTAACGCATTTACCTGACTCGCATATACAGGGTGGTTCATGTGATTTCGATTATGACTCTACCATAAAAATTTTAGGTCTCCAGTGGAACCCTAGCTCGGATAATTTTACTTATAAAATAGAAACGCAAAATCAAAATTGTACGAAACGCATTATTTTGTCAGAAACCGCACGGATATATGACGTAATGGGATTTCTCGCACCCGTCATTATTACCGCAAAATACTTTGTACAATATTTGTTTAGTTTAGGGGTTGATTGGGACGAACCGCCCCCCACAGATGTTATCAATAAATGGAACACCTTTAAAAATGAATTACCGCTTTTATTAAAAAATAATCATACCGCGATATATACCCGCACTAAGGGAAAACACAGTACACTACAATTTAGTCGGTTTTTGTGACGGATCCGACAAGGCCTTTGCAGCCGTAGTGTATATACGTGTAACTTCCGCACAATCAAAATCCGCTAAAACATACTTAGTTTGCGCTAAATCGCGTCTCGCCCCGCTAAAACGCTTATCCACCCCTCGTATTGAACTGTGCGCAGCAGTTCTTCTCGCTAACCTTATTGATTTTGTAAAAAATGCTTACAAAGATAAACTTTCGTTTAAAAATATTTACGCATTTTCTGATTCTACCATATGTTTAACTTGGATAAAATCTTCACCGCATAAATGGCTTACTTTCGTAAGCAATCGCACAAGTCTTATTCAGGATAAAGTCTCCCCGGAGTCCTGGCACCATGTTTCCACCACGTGTAACCCGGCTAATTGCGCCAGTAGGGGAATTTTCCCAACGGAGTTACTGTATTTTTCCTTGTGGTGGCAGGGTCCAGGTTGGCTTTGTCAGCCGCGCGATGCGTGGCCCGTTGATAAGGTCGAATTGACGGGCTCACCCATCGAAACCGGCGAAGAGCGCAGGATTGTGCTCACCGCGGCCGTAGAAAGTGACGTATTTTATACATTGCTATCACGGTACTCGTCGTTAGGTAAAATTAAAAGAATAATTGCATACGTTTTACGCTTTATAAATAATACGCGATATTCGAATAAAAAACAGTCAAATTTTTTAACGCTGCCAGAATTGCACTCCGCTTTATTTGTACTTGTTAAAAAGGTTCAGGCTATACACTTTTCTGATGAAATTGACGCTCTCTTAAAAAATATGTCTTTACCTAAAAATTTCCGCAAATTAAATGTTTTTCTAGATTCTAACAATATCGTTAGGGTGGGGGGCCGCCTTAGGCATTCTAGCCTACCCTTCGAACAAAAACATCAAGCTTTACTTCCTAGTAAAGATAGATTCGTAGAACTTTTAATAGAAGATACACATAGAAAATATGTGCACCCTGGTGCGCAGACGCTACAATATTTATTAATGCAACATTTCTGGATTCTCGCTGCTAAACGCGTTATACGCAAAATTGTTTCTCAGTGTTTAAATTGTTGGAAACTTAATCCAATTTCACCGCAGCCCAAAATGGGTGACTTACCCCCTCTCCGCGTATCTCAGCTTAAATGTTTCTCAGTAGTGGGGGCCGATTTTGCCGGGCCGCTTTCTATTTTAATGAGCCGTAATAGAGGCTCTAAACGCCTCAAAGCATATATTTGCCTTTTTGTCTGCTTCGCCACTAAGGCAATTCACCTTGAACTCGTGTCGGATTTATCGACAGAAGCATTTCTCGCCGCGTTGCGTAGATTTATCGCGCGTAGAGGCCGATGTAGCCAATTACACAGCGACATGGGCACAAATTTTGTTGGTGCACACAGACAGATAGTTGAGTGCATTGCCGCCGCCGCAGAGAGCGAACAAATTGAGTGGCATTTTAACCCCCCAGGGGCTCCCCATTTTGGGGGTCTTTGGGAGGCTGGAGTCAAGTCAGCCAAGTCACACTTATTTCGCGTAGTCGGTGAGCAGGTATTAACTTACGAAGAGTTATATACCGTGCTGACCCAAGTGGAGGCTATCTTGAACAGTCGACCCCTTTGTTCGATCTCTGCAGACCCAAACGACGCATTAGTTCTTACTCCAGGTCATTTCTTGACTTTGGAACCGCTTACTTGCTTACCAGAACCTAACTTACAGGATATCGCTTTAAACCGCCTTTCACGGTGGCAGCTATTGCAGCGCCTCCATCAGGACTTTTGGTCATCGTGGCACCGCCAGTATATTCATTCGCTATCCCAACGGACCAAATGGACCGCAGACTCTCCTCCCATTCGCGTTGGTACTGTAGTTTTATTAAAAAACGAAATCACGCCGCCGCTTCAGTGGCGAATGGGCTACGTAGAAACTGTCCACCCAGGCACTGACGGAGTTGTCAGAGTTGTGACAGTGCGTACAAAAAATGGCATATTTAAACGACCAGTCGTAAAAATATGTCCTTTACCGCACATGGAGTAAAATTAGTTTCCATTACGCATTTTATTTTAGCTTTAGATTATAAATTTTGTTTAATTTTTCTTTATTTACACCGCATTTATTTTTATATATTCCTTTTGGGAATATTATTTGGGAATTAATTTAGGCTTTACTTAGGCTTTATAAGTTAATTTTTAGGCTTTATAATTTGAAGTTCCGATCGCATTTTCATTCTTATTTTATTTTATTTTATTTACAACTGGAGTTTGTAAAGGCGGCCGGAATGTTTAATCTTCATATTTAAAATGCATTTAAATATATCAATTTTCAAACTTTAATTAAAATGTAATAATTAAGGTCAGCAACCCGCTTAATAAATTAAGTTATTTTATCGCGCTTTGCTTGTTGAAGTTTTTTCTACCCTAAAAAACTGTAAGAAGTCGAGCGATAAAACCAGTAGTATTAGATTGACCGCCGCAGACCGCATACCGTATAACTTATGTGATAGAATGTGCTAAACCGCTATAATAACCGCTTCAACTCTATCAATCTACTATTCACCAATGCATCCAGCTTAAGTGACTGCAGTCATCTCTTCACAGCATCCGCACAGCAGTCAAGGTAAGATTACTTCATCAAGCACGTTTTCTTAACAATTACCCAAATTGCCACTAATCCTCAAGAATACTCTCCACCGCCAGCCCTATGCGAATCCACTAGAGACAACATCACCCTCTATTTTACACTAATAATAAAAATAAAATAAATTAGCAAAAGTATAGGTGATTTTATATCAGTGATTAGCATCAAAACTCAAAGAAATTATAATTAAAATTATCGGGATTTGTTTAAAAATTACCATATCAGTAAAAGTGATTGTCTCAAAACAAAAAAAGCTAATAAAAATAAAATTAGCAAGACAAATATTTAAAATCACTAGACATGGGAGAACTAACTCAACGGGCTAAGGCGTCTAATTTAAATACTTGACATGTCGGCCAGCGTAAGTTTGATTCGCACCCACGCCAATTGTCTTTTGCAGTTAATTAATAACTGAAATTTTGCCAAGGCGACAGGTAGTTAGGTAAATACGAGACGCGCTCCCCAAAAACTGGTTTAAAAGTCAGTTAGAGCAGGTAAAACCGGTGGTTCCCTCTACTACTAGCCCACACAAGTCCTGGACTTAGGGGATGCTTAATTAGAATAGTACGAGGTTAAACAAACATGTAGTTAAGACACCTGTAATAATCAGTTAATAGTTTCAAAATCTGTAGATAATAAATCTGAGGTAAATACAGAAAATTAGCAAAATCTTTAAGCTAATAAAACTGACATAAACTCAGAAAAATATATTGATTAGCAGTTAATAAATCTGAGGTAAATACAAAAAATTAGCAAAAACTTTAAGCTAATAAAACTGATATAAACTCAGAAAAATATATTAATAATAATAATAATATTTATTGCATAACTAATACATAAAATTTACAAATATAGGCACTTGCAATAAATATGCTACTGGCACAGAAATGTACCTATGGTACATTTGAACGTGCTTTAACGAATAGACTCAGTTATGATATTAATTATCACGAAAGAATTATTATGCTAATAATTCCTACAAATTTTCAAATAAAGTATTAATAAAATAAAAGGGATCACATACTCAGTGGAAGTAATTTATAAGGAAAGAAATATTTATTTTTTTATGAAATTCAGTAAAAAGATAAATACATAAAAAATTGATTGTTCTATATTGTGGGAGTGTAATAAATCAATTTTAAATCCCTTAAAATAAATTTGAAATAGGAATGTTTACTGGGACTAAGGAATGGGTTATCAGGTAATCAGGTTTTTGAAATTTTCCTGAAATACATAAACTGAATCAGGTTTTTGAAATTTTCCTGAAATTTATAAATTAAGTCAGTTTTTTTTTTAATTTTCCTGAAATATATGTTTATTTAGTTTTTTTTTAAATTTTCCTAAAATTATAAAATTATTTTTTTTTATTTTTAAATAATCAGGTTTTTAAAATTTTCCTGAAATATATAAGTTCATTTAAGTTTTTTTTTTATTTTCCTAAAAATTATAAAATTATTTTTTTTTATTTTTAAATAATCAGGGTTTTAAAACTTTTCTGAAATATGAAAAATCAGGTTTTCGTAATTTTCCTGAAATCTTGAATAAAATGAAATCAAGTTTTTTTATTTTCCTGAAAAATATTTTTTTTTTTAACTTTTAAACATATTTTTTTAGATTAGACGTTGTAATAAATTTAATATCAATTATAATAGTTTAGAACTTTAATAGTATTTTTTTTTAATAAATAACCTATTGTGTTTAGTAGTCAATGATTAACATTAGTCTAATATTTTTTTAAATTTAATATGGGTTTATTTTTGAGTGGAAGTATTGAGCTTGCCACCCTAATTAACAAAAATAAACCCAATGAATACTAGAGCCTGTGCTCTTAATAGCTTACTAAGCAGAATCAAATCGCAATTTAACTATTTGTTATTTTAAGATATTATAAACATAAGGTTCTATACAGTTGTTTTATACTTTATACTTTACTTCTTCACGTATAGTCAAAGTGAAATAAAGCGTCTAAAATCTACAAGGGTGTTTTATTTCTCCCCATATCCAATATGACTGACATAAATTTTATCCCGATAGCTTTAATAATAAGAGATGGATAAAAATATTAAATGCACAAATGTTAGATTTTGGAAAAGTACTTTATTCTTTTTAAATTGTATAAGCTTCCTGTCAGAAAGAAAATAAATAAAAATAACATGTGAATTTTATTTTGTAAAATGAAATTTTGTAAATAATAGTGAATAAAGAAATATAATAATAAAACAAAAATAATAACCAAAAAAATGATTAATTTGTCTTAGCTGGGACACCCGGTATATAATTTCTATTATATATGTGGATAGATAATTAAACTCATGAATTATTATTAATTAACTTATTTATTCTAACGTACAATGACTGGTTGATAATCCACTCTGTGTACCTTGCGTACGGCAAGGTTGCTAATGTGCGCAGGTCACACATATTCAAATGGACTGTAAAGTATTGTTCTAGATATAAAATGCCATATCTAACACCTCCCTTCTTAAATGTTTATATAACTAACTACAATTTTAGTCTATCGGGCGGTTTAATATTTGCACGAGATCTTAACACTCTGACAGCTTCACTTTGGTTCACTTCACTATTTATAATTTGGTTAGGAACATTTTGTACATTATTGTCATTTACAATTTGTATTGGTACATTTTGAACATTACTGTCATTTACACTTTGTATTGGTACATTTTGAACATTATTTGAGGCTCCATACTATTTTCAGGCAAAGTCGATCTTGGAATAATCGAAATTGAATCTTGAATTTGGACTATTGTTTTGAATAGAAACTAAAATGTTACCCTCATTTTGATTAGAAACTAAAATGTTACCCTTATTTGGTTTTAGTTGATTTTTGTGGCGTTTCCACAATCCAGCATCGACTTTGACAATATAAGTTTTGTCCTAGTACTCTCTCTACTACACTCTCACACCAATTAGGATGTCGTGCCCTATAATCACGAACCCAAACCTTATCTTTTACCAAAATCTTATATTTCGTTTCTTTGCATGATATTTTTGCTGATAAGACTGTCTAGATTTTACCACACCTTCTGTAGACGGTAATAATAAGTTAAATTTTGTGCGTAAATTACGCCCTAACAAAAGTTTAGCAGGCGTTTCGCCCGTGGTGGAGTGTTGCGATATTGAAATAAAAAACGATTTATTATTAA
The DNA here is from genome assembly GCA_958510825.1 of Brachypterus glaber. Taxonomy (NCBI): domain Eukaryota; kingdom Metazoa; phylum Arthropoda; class Insecta; order Coleoptera; family Kateretidae; genus Brachypterus; species Brachypterus glaber. The sequence goes on along the minus strand of OY294048.1, from coordinate 26,358,941 downwards.
ATGTGTATCTAAATTTTTAGGCAAGGGTGATGTACGCGTAAAATTTTCGAGATTGGATTTGTCGCAGAATGGTTTGAATTTTCACTGTGTTAAATTCTTCAACAAACTACCAGATTGTGTTCGTAGTCTCCCGGCGGTAAGTTTTAAAAATATTTTGAAAAGCCTTTTTTTCCACAGCGGAATTTTTAGAAGCTGATCTTTCAGTTCTCAGGTCCAATTAACGTTTTGCTGAATTATTCATGTATTTTTTTATATCAAGTTCTATATGTTTCTGACTTGTGTAAAGATTTATCTATTCACACCAATAAATTTATCTTATCTTATCTTATCTTTATTATCATATTTTGCCTTTTTGATCGCTTTTTTCATAATTTTTACCCCCGATTCCGCTTGTCCATTTGTGGCGGGATGATACGGCGCTCCCGTATAATGCTTAATTCCTGAGCTTTTAAGAATAATTTGAAATTCTTCTGAAATAAACGTGCGTCCATTATCGGTCGTCAGTTCTTTAATTAAGCCAAATCTACTGAATATTTCCCTAAAAAAGAAAAATGGATAAAAGTAAGGGCATATCCACATGCTCGCATAAGAACATAAAACATAACAATGCGATGCCGTGATTGGCTTGATGGGGCGCCATGTATTTTGTAAGCGAATCACGGCATCGCATTGTTATGTATTATGTTCTTATGCGAGATTGTTAATAGGCACTTAAACAGAATGAAAATTACCGTTTTTTACTGATTTACTATGTATTTTAGCCATCTCATCTTCTATTGATTTCACACTTGGTGAGGACAACTGTATATAAGGGCCCGTGTAAATGTGTGAATCTAAAAAACAATTATATATACATATTTTAATATGGTTTTATAGGTACACCGTGTATTTAAAATAGGATCCAAAATTTTAAGGGGTGATTCTACATCATAAAATATGACAAAAAGTTTCTATAAACATGTCTATACTATGATCCGTTAATACGTGATAGTGACTCATATTGAAAGTATGGACGGCGCGGGGAACGAAACTTACAAAGATAGACCAAGTATAGGCGTTGCGGTGAAGAAAGCGTAAAGCGAAAGGGCGCTTTAAGCATGAGTCTATCACGTATAAACGAATTATAAAAATGCGTTTTAAGGGAATTAACACAAGCAACAAAACAGGTAAAAAAGTAGACAATCAATTGATAATTAGACTTTTTATCTACTTTTTTACCTATTTTGTTGCTTGGGAAGACTCTTTGAAAGGGAACGTTCAAGTATTACGTAACGCTTTAGGGAGGACGTTACAGAGGGGGGGGGAGGGGTGACAGTAAAAATGTTAGGTAACACTTACAAAATTATAAACTTATAAAATGTTTATTGGATCAAGTTTTTAACAATGATCTAGGCCTAAGTTACGGATTCGTTGCAAATTTTATTGCACACGGCGTTCACTAAATCCTCTAAAAAAAAAAAATTGAGATGGAAAACTATAGGTAATAACCGGTTTTCGGTTAACAGTTTGCGGAAATTACCTGCGACAGGTTTTTTGTTAAAACGGAAGCAATAACCGGTTTAAAACTTAAAGCAAAATTTCTTTACTTTTTGTAAAAAAAAATGTGAAATATTGTTGACTAGTAGCCGAGTGGTAGCAATACTAGATCTATTAATAGGTGGCTTATAAATAATAGGAGAACGATATATAACTAATATCACAGGTTTATTGTTACGGGTATATCACAATGCATATCGTTTCAACGGCTAACATAGACTGTCGTCCTACAGCGCTGCTTGTACAGCGGTGGTATACGCATGCGCAGATGCGGATATGTCACACCTCGGCGCTATTTTTGTAAATACAATTTTTTATAAATTCCTAGAATTTATTTGCAAAAATAAGAACTTAAATATTTCACACTTAACTAAAGTTCAAGCAAGGTAAAACTTATTATAAGCACATTAACTTTTAAAGTTGTAAGTGGAGAAATAAGCCTTATCTAACTTTATTGGTTTGTACCCAATTCCATCTAAAATTTCCTTTTATGTAACTATAGACTTTATAAAATTATTGTTACTTTGTATTTTAACTTAATAAAATGTATTATACTTTTAAGAAAGCCATTTCTGTAAATAGCTTATGCTATAGTTTTAATTTTATTTTATTTATAAGTTTAGTGTACTATTTATTGTATTTATTTTTAATATAACATTTTGCCGAATCTAATTTACCCAATTAAATATATGCATTTCCTTGTTTTTATTTTATTTATTTTTTTTTTATATTTTTAAACCTGCAGTTAAAATTATTGTCAATTTGTTTTTTTTTTTTTTAATTTTAGCCTTAACTAAAAACGTTATATATACATCTAAAATATCCTAGCAACTTTTGCTAGTACTTCACACACATTTATTTTATAAAATTTCAACAATACAAAAACACATTAAAATTTTAAAGTCCATGTTACTTATGCAATTACTAAATTACCCGTCAGTCAAATTTCGTTATAAAATCTTTAAATTTAGCAGGTAAATTTACCTTTCTTTTAGATTTAAAATTCTCATTTACAGGTATCGATACAGGTAAAGTATTTTCATCCTTTTCCGGTATAGACACTGGTAAGGTATTTTTATTTCTTTCAGGTAAACATACAGGTAAAGTATCTTTGTCATTTTCAGGTTTTTTACTCACTTCAGGTTCTGTGCTCCGAGGATCGCAACGTGGTGGTGTTTGTTCGTGTAGGTCGGAGATGGCTGCATCTGAAATCAAATTATTTTTTATTTCCCCCACTTTTCCTACCTGGTGCTCCTTTACCTCTACAACCCCTCCCAGGCTTACAATGGAAGATTCTGCTTGTTGTTGATCTTGGTGATTTCCTGTCGTTACTTCACTGTTGGATTCGTGGTTGACTGCCATTTTAATATCGCTAAACCGATGCATTACCGCCTGTTTTCTTCCTTTTTCTGTAATTTTTACGCTGCTTTGCGTATTCTTCAAAGGTTCTAATGTTTTTGTCTGGTTTTCTTCAAATACTTCCTCTCTACTTATTATTTGGTCTATATTTCGTTTCCATATGGTACCGTTTTCTAGTTTACATTTATATACTGAATTTCCTATTTTACTGATTATCACTGCTTTTTCCCAGCTTCTTTTCGCATGATTTCGGTAATCTGTCACCATTACCGTGTCATTTGCTTCAAAACACCTTTTTCTACCCCTATGGTACTTTTTCTGCCTTTCCTGTTCTTTTCTGCTGTTTTTCGTCGCTTCTGTTTCTGTTTTTCTCTCTGTCTTCTCTGGATTTTCCTTTAAAAAGTCCAACCGTGATCTAAGTTGTCTACCTAGTGCTAACTTCGCTGGTGGTTCTTTCGTGGTTCCATGGGGTAATAACCGGTACGAAAATAAAAATTCTGCTACTAGCATGTTCATAGATTTTCCTTTATTTTTCGGGTCCAGCATTCTAGCTTGGAAATTACGTTTAAATATGCCTATACAACCTTCTGCAGCTCCGTTTGTGCTTTGATTTGCTGTACATGCTGATATATGGTTGATACCGTTACGTTAAAAAAAATCTTGAACGTTTTTCGCCTGGAATTGAGTACCCATGTCAGAAACCGCTGTTTTCATTAATCCCCACCTAGATACGAACTCTTTGATCTTTTCTTCCGTCTCCGTCGACGTCATAGTCTTTACGGGGTAAATTTCTACCCACTTGGAGTATGCATCTGTAAATAACAGGAAATTTTTACCTTTCACCGTAAAATAGTCCATATGGATCCTCGCAAAAGGTTCTGTTTCCAATTCCCATGGTGTAAGTATACTTTTCGGGGGCAGTTTACTACTTTGGAGGCAGTAAACGCAACTTTTGCAAACCTTTTCGATATCCACGTCTATATGAGGCCAATACACGTAAGATCTCGCGAAATTAAGGGACTTTTGTATACCAAAATGGTGACTATGGATTTCTTCCAACACTTTTTTCCGTAGTGCTTCAGGGATCACTATTCTGTTTCCCCACATCAAAATCCCGCTGTCTATCGACAATTCTTGCCTTCTATTTTTAAAACCTTTGATTTCTTCTCTGATTTTTTCTGGCCATTTCTCCTTTTTCACATATCTCATTATCTCCTGTAAATCCACGTCTTTTTCTGTCTCTTTTCTGATTGCGTCGTTCTTCAAAGGCCAATCTTCGCATTGTTCTGTAAAATTTAGGTAACCACCTAAGTCCTTACTCTGGTTTTCGATTTTTACAGGTAAACGAGATAGAAAATCGCTTACTAAGTTAGTTTTTCCTGCAATATGTTTAATTTCGTAATTGAAATTGGACAAAAAAGCTGCAAATCTCTGCAATCGATTTGCGTACATGACTGGTAGCTTTTTATCGTGTTTGAAAAGTCCTACCATGCCCAGCAAAGCTCGAACTTCGGTCAAATTCGTGGGACTTGGTGCCTTCACGATCGCCTCGACTTTTTTTTCGCTTTTGGATATTCCCTCTTTGCTGATCTTATGTCCTAAAAATTCCAGAGTTGGCTTGAACAGGCTACACTTGTTTTTTTCCAGCGTTAATCCGGCATCTTGCAGTTTTTGCAGTACCATAGTCAGGTTTTTAAGGTGTTCCTCCCGATTGCGTCCGGTTACGATGATGTCGTCCAGGAAAACAGCACAGAAGTCGATACCTGCAAGTAAACTCTCTATATATTTTTGAAAAACGAAACTGGCGGTGCGTATGCCAAAACAAAGGCGATTTACGCGATAAAGCCCACGGGGCGTAGCCCACGTTAAGACCTTACTAGACTCTTGGTCTACTTCAAACTGAAGATATGCTCTATTCATGTCTAGTTTGGAAAAAGTTTCGCCCCCTGCAAGTTTTGAAAAAACCTCTTCATGCCTCGGTAAAGGATATTGCGTGTCAACCAACCACTTATTTACAGTCGTTTTGTAATCTGCACACACCCTTAAATCTCCATTTTCTTTTAAAACACAAACTAAACCCGTAGCCCAGTCACTCGTAGCAACAGGCGTGATGACTCCCTCACGTTCAAGGTCATCCAACTCTTTGTCTAGTTTACTTCTAAAAGCTAAAGGAACACTTCAGCTTTTCATAAAAACCGGTATAGCATCTTTTTTTAAATGGATTTTTACTTTATTATATTTAAATTTACCCAACTTACCGCTGAAAAGTATCGGAAATTTTGACGTAATGTCCTCTGATCTTGGATATTGCGATGAAATCTGATTCACCACTCCGATGCCTACTCCGAACAAATCCAACCAATCGCGACCTAGGATACAGCACCCAGCTCCTGCAATTACATAAAATTTTACATTTTTAGATTTGTTCTCAAAATTTACATTAGCATGAAAATAACCTACTGGTTTGAAAGTGTTATTATCATAGGATTTCAATGTCATGTTATCGTTTTTTATTTTATATATTTTTTCAAAATAATTCGAATAAAAATTTAGTGGGACTGCACTGATACTTGCTCCCGTATCGATACTAAATAAATGAGACTTTTTATCGATCTGAATTTTAACCTTAAATCTATCAATTGAATCATTTTTATTTTGATTAAAAATATTTACACTGTTCAAAGTACTCACATTTATACTATTGTTTTTATTTTTCGACTCTTTTACCACGTTTTTGCTGCTAGAACTCTCCATGAACCACATTTGTTTACCTCCATTCTCGTTTTCAGACCTGGATACCTCTGAACCTGAACTTTCACCTTCTTCGACGAAATTAACACGCTTTTTCCAGCAATTTCTGGCTTGATGCGACCTCGCTCCACATATTTTACACGATCGCCATCGATTTTTCTTAACATTATTCTTCAAACTGTCATTTTTATTGACGGATGACGCCATGTTCGGTTTCTGATTCTGGTAGTGGTTGCGCTTCCGCCAGTCGGACGAATAAGGCTTGTCCCCCGGTTGATTTGCGCGCGTTCCTGGATATCCTGTCTTCTGGTTGGTTCGATTTGAATATTTGTTCGTGACGTAGTGCACGTGACTTCCGTCGTCACTTTGCTTTTCTCTCGTCCTAGCTAGCTCCAACAACTTGTCAATCGTCTCATCCTCTTTCTCTTCACACAATCTCTCATAAGTCCTTCCTTTACTAAGCCCGGTAACGAATTTAATCTTTAAAATGGATTTTAGCTGCTCACCAAAATTGCACATGGATGCCACATTACACAGCCTTGCGTAATATTCGGAAATCTTCTCATTTTCCGTCTGGAAAATCTCCATAAATTTCCGTCTTTCTTTCCAAACGGATGTTTTCTCGCCAAAATGTTCAGAAAGTATTTTATTTAGCTCATCAAATAATTTGTCGGCCGGTTTATCCAGAAAACACAGGTCCCGACACAATTTGTACGTAGCCTCGCCCATCAGACTGAGTAATAATGGCACTTTTAAATCTTCTTTCACTGCATAAGCTTTAAAATGATGTTGCAACCGCTCACAATAAATTGTCCATTCACCTGATTCCATCAGGAACTCTTCCATTTTAATAGGTAACGCGGACGCCATTTTCACAGACACTTCACGCCCTTTTCCAAAAAATTCGTCACAGTTCAAAACCTTGTCGCCATGAAATATTGTTGACTAGTAGCCGAGTGGTAGCAATACTAGATCTATTAATAGGTGGCTTATAAATAATAGGAGAACGATATATAACTAATATCACAGGTTTATTGTTACGGGTATATCACAATGCATATCGTTTCAACGGCTAACATAGACTGTCGTCCTACAGCGCTGCTTGTACAGCGGTGGTATACGCATGCGCAGATGCGGATATGTCACAAAATGTTACGTAAAAAATGGGGTGGGGGTCTTGAAAATGTTACGCCGCGTTACATGGGGAGGTGGAGGTCAAAAATGGCCAAATTTTGCGTTAAGTAATACTTGAACCTTCCCAAAGTAGCTAAAATAGGTATTCGGTTTTTATTTAATAAGCCAGAAAACTGTTTTATGTATTTTGACTTGAAGGCTTTTCGTATTAGTTACCAAAGTGGCGGTTATGATTATGATTGGTTATAGATTGGTTAAAATAATAACCAAGTGCTATAACCGCTCTCAAAGCACGGCCACAGATTTTAATTCCAATTGGTTCAACCGCCAAACCAAAGCATTCCGAAATCAAACGGTAAATACCAAACCCATGACCAAAATTACAAAAAAATACACAGAAAAAAGTTTGAGACAAAAAACTGACCAGACCCCTTAATTAGGTATTGTTTATACAGGACTATGTATGTAAAAATACTTACGATAATTAACTTTTTAGTTATTTTAATTGTTTTTGTAGATTTTATCAGCTATAACTGCTATCAAATGTCTAGATTGCCTTTTTAGGTACCATCGCAGACGCTAAAAAAAAAGAAAAAGTATAATGAACCTTTGTAGGTCTGTACAAAATGTTTAAACTTACCCTTTTTGACAAATACTACTGATAAAAAATAGATTAGAATCATAGTAAAATCATAATTTCCACTTTTAAGCACAAACGAATCACCTTTTTCGTCAAAAATAATTTAAATGTCAAAATATTCTAGCTCTATTTTAAAAACACTGACAATCTCCCGAAGTATATTGAAAAACTGTTGAACAGTTACTGTTCCCAACTCAAATTATTTTATACCTGGGTACCCTGCCCTTTAAGGATGAACGCAGGTACATGCTTGTTCGTAAACTTTGTACCTGCAGGTACAGTTGCAACAAAATACCTTATACCTTTTATGAAAGTTAAAACTAGGGCTACCAACTCTTAGGGCAACTTGCAACAAGTTTTGGTCTGGGATTTCAGCTAAACCGAGTTTATGTTAAAATAACAATGAAAAGTCTTATTGTGAACATTTAAATTTGAATTTGTTTATATTTAGTTATGTTAGGTTGGTATTACTAAGTATGACATGCAAGGGCGTATCCAGGATTTTGTTTCGGGGGGTGTCCAAAACATTTTTTCCCTAAACCTCGAAAAAGAATGAAAATTGCGCCGCAGGAGAAAAATTTTTCATGTATTTTTTTTACTTCTGTTAATTTCCGGCCTTTTTTTAATTCAATGTAGTAAAACTCAAGTTTTAAAAATTCAATAAAAAAAAATAAGAAAGCCCTAGCACCGCAGGTAAAAAATTTTACAACTGTGCTGATCTATTTAAATTTGAAAACAGTGGTATAAGTTCTAGCACCGTAGGCAAAAATATTGACAAATTTCAATCTTAGGTTTTATAAACTCCAATAAAAAAGAACGTATAAAAGCTATAGCGCCAATTATGAACTCCGAAAAAAAAACAATTTATTTTTATTATCTTACAGGTTTACAAATAATTACAGGTAGCTATTATGTATTAAGACTGAGTTTACAATAATGATGTTGGTTTATATATATAATAGAATGTGCTGACAAGCAATAATAAAATATACATGAAATGTGTATTTAACTCCTCCGTTGCCAAAAAGACCCATAGGGGGGGGGGGGTGGAAGTTCATCCATTGATGTCTTTTGCGAAGGGTTGTGTGATTCCACGACGTGGTTTAGAAGGTGGAACAGCTTGGTTGGTTGCGTTTATCGGGGCCATCTCGCAATCTGGAGTTGAGGTGGAGTTGGAGTTACTTCTAAAATATTTTTTGTGGGTGATTTTTAAAATGCCTCCTAGCATTAAGAATGCGAGGATAATATAAAGGTTTGTTGTCCACCAATGTGAGTTTGGAGTTGATATGGTCATAAGTGTAACTTCTTGGATTCTTCTCTGTTCGTTTTGGATATCCTGGATTCTATCTAGATTTATGTGTTGTATGACTAATTCTGGGCTAGGACTTTTAGTGTTTGTTACAATTTTAATTTCGGGTAGTAATAACGGTTGTCCATCAATAATTGTTTTAAAATTTTGGAAAGACTGTGTAGGAGTTTCGAAGCTGCAGTCGGTTGGGAGTTCTATCAAGTATGTTCCATGAAGTATGGTAATTTCGCTTATGTGGCATGATGTTCTTACTTTAGTTTCCTTTGGGAAGACGGCAATATATGTAGCTGGATTTATCTGTTCTATGATGGTGTGCTTTATAACAATATTCACAGGGCTGCAGCTGCTGGGGCTCTGTTATGGACTTGGAGGATTTGGTGAATACAGTCTTCTGAACTGCTTATTAATTCTGTGTTTTTACAGTAATACAGAGGGTTGGTATTCTTGCAGGGTTGATCTTCATACTGATATAAGTCATCGTTCATAGTCAGGTAGGGTTTTCTAGGAATGAGTATTGTATTGTTTTGGGTAGGTATTGAGTATAGGTGGTAATAGGTAAAAATTTCTGGATACATGATAGGAAAATGAATAACAAATACGATTCTGTTATTAGATATATAAGAGCCAACCTCTACAATGTCATAATATTTATAAATGTCGTTAACATCAAATAGGAGCTCATTTAAAGAATGCTGAGTAAGAATTTTTTGTATGATAAACTTTAGGTCGTCTAACTTAAGTATACTATTGTGTAAAATATTCATTCTAGAAAATGTTACTGCATTTTCGATATTAGATAAAATTTCGATTGCCATTAATAATATTGTACTAATTTCGTACATTGCATTTTTGGCCATAATATATTCGTCAAACTGATCAAATAGTGTATTTAGTTCAAAATTAAATTTGTTGATTTTTTCAGTAATTTTTTGTTCATTTTGTTTTATTACTTTTAATGTAGAATTATAGTTATCAATTATTTTAGTAGTTAATGAAATTTGCTTATTTAATGTAGATACTGTTTTTATCTGGTTAGATTCCAAGTCTGTTATCGCTTTATCGTATCGTTTACCGTCTGTGGCGTCTAATGTGTCGGTTATTGCTTTAAAAATAGAGCCTATTCCGTCGGCAAGGCCACGCTTAGGACGTTTGTGTCCCTGTAATGAACTTAATTTTCCTTTAGCTAGATTTAATTGAAATGAAATTGCGTCGTTTAAATATGACAACTCGCCTGTAATATTATTCGTTTTGTTTTTCGATTACTTTGTTTTTTTGTTCTAGCATTGTTTCGTTTAAATTTTTGTGAAGTTCTTTTGTACAACCCCGGTGTTGGTTTATATAATTGGTGTAAACTATTTTATTAACATCTATATCGAAGGGTGTGCGTGAGTCTAAGTGTCCGTTAATAAGGTCTATGGGTCGGTGTTTGGTGGCGGAATGAATTGCGTGGTTGTAGCCTAAAATTGCATATAACATTTGGTCGCATATACTTAAGCTGCTTTTGGTTTTTTGAAGTATTCTTAAATGTTCTATTATCGTAGAATGCAACCGTTCAACGGGGCTATTTAAATTTGGGTTGCCTTGGGTTGTAAAATGAATGGTAATCTTATGCATAGCAGTGAAGTCTTGAAGAGTATTATTTTTAAATTCGGTTCCGCTATCGGTGGTAATCATTTTTGGGGTTCCGTGGTGTCATAAAAATCAGGAGGGCTTTTATTACTTTCGTAGCGATAGAGCTTTCGATAGGATATGCTTGTGCGTATTTTGAAAAAACATCTACAATGGTAAGGAATTTTTGGTTCTCTATAGTAAAAACATCAGCGTGAATAATTTCAAATGGTCTACTGGGTGTTGGGGTAATTGCCAGTTTTTGTTTAGGAGGATTTCGGTCGTATTTAGAAATTTGGCAGATTTCACAGTTGTTAATGTATTTAGTTACGGTGCTTCTGATGTTTGGCCAGTAATATTTTCTTTTAATTTGTATTTCTGTTTCGGATATTCCCCTGTGGTTTGTTTTGCCTTCGTGACAAAATTTAACCTTCTCTTCCTGTTCTTCCTGTGATTTAACATCTTCCAGGATTTTTGTACAAATTATTGCTTTTAGAGCTGAATTTTTAAATGTATTTTTAAGTGTTATAGAAAGTCTGAGAATATATTGTTCTTCAATGTTAATGGCGTAAGTTCTACCACTGGTAGTAAATTCTTTAAATATATTGATAATTTCTTTATCAAAATTATTTTCTGATATTTGAATTATAGTTTTTAATTTATTTTGAAATGGATGGTATTATTTTGGAAGGGCGGGTGAATGTAAAACGACTTTAAGAAATATTTGATTTTTAAAATTATTTATGGGCGTTTCTGATATAGGAATTTCTAGAATGGGGTTCTCTAGGCTAGTGTGTACTGTTTCGCCGTCAGATTCACTGTTTGGGTTGTCAGAAACGTCAGTTAAGTCGGGATTTTCGTCAATGTTTCCTATTAGGGATATGTTATCAAATGTGTCGTCGGCTTTATTAGAAATAGTCTTATTTGCATTCTCCTTAGTTTCTTTTTCGAGTTGTGCGCTAAATTCCTTAATGTAATTTGAGTGTGCGTCGCTGGTGTTTAGTTCGTGTTCGTCGATCTTAACACGGTAGAGGCAATCTGCATGACTAATCGAGGACCCCGGCTTGTAGTGTATAGAAAAATCGTATTGTTCTAATAGTAGTCTCCAGCGTATAAGACGTGAAGATATGGGGTCTTTTATAGAGAAAAGCCAGGGACGGAAGTATTTTGTAGCAAAAACGATTGCCAATAATTCCCTTTCGATGGTACTATATGCGATTTCTGCAGAGTTTAGAGTCCGCGATGCGTACGCTATTGGTTTGTCTTGTCCTGGAGGTCCTTGCGAAAAGATCCCTGATATTGCGAATTGAGATGCGTCGCTGGTTATATTGAACTCTTTGGTGAAATCTGGATATTGTAATATGGGGTCGTTGATGAGTAGGGTTTTGCAAGTTTCGAAACATTTAACATAGGTCGGGTTTAAGTCGATTTTTGAATTCTTTTTGAGGCAGGCAGGCATTGGTTTAGTTATTTTTGCGAAGTTTGGTATGAATTTACGGTAATAGCCTAATAGACCTAAAAAGCTTTTGATTTGTTTGCTTGTTTTTGGTATAGGGAATTCTGTTATTGCACGGATTTTGTCGGGGTTGGGTTTGATACCTTCTGTTGTAATTATATGTCCGAGGTAGGCTGTTTCTTTTTTTAAAAATTCGCATTTATCTAGTTGTATTTTGAAGTTGTTCTCGCGAAGTCTGTCAAAAATTTTCTTTAAGTTTTCAAGGTGTTTCTGAAGGGAAGTAGAATAAACGACAATGTCGTCTAGGTATAGTAGACAAATAACGTTTTGAAGGTTATTAAGGACTCGTTCCATGATCCTCTGAAATGTCGCTGGAGCGTTTTTTAATCCAAACGGCATTCGAAGGAATTCGTAGTGACCGTTCTCAACATTAAACGCTGTTTTATGTATATCGTCAGGGTGCATTTCGATCTGATGAAATCCGCTCGCTAGGTCGAGAGTAGAAAAATAATTGCAACGTCCGAGTTTATCTAATATGTCAGCAATGTTGGGTATCGGGTAACGGTCGTCGACAGTCTTTTCATTTACTTTACGGTAATCTACAACGATTCTCCATTTCTTTTTTCCAGTGGCGTCCGCTTTTTTAGGTACAATCCAAATTGGACTTGACCACGCGCTATTGGAGGCTCGAATAATTTTTTCTTTGAGCATTTTATTTATTTGTTTATGAACTTCTTTATGAATAAATGGGTAACGGTATGTTTTTGTGTAGACTGGAATTTCGTCGTGTGTTTTGATTCTGTGTTTAATTTGGTTCGTAAATGTCAGATCAGTTTGGTCAGAGTGAAAAAGGTCTGCGTAATTTTTTAAAAGATGTAATAGTCGTGTTTTTTCTTTTGAATTTAGGTGATCGGTTCTAATATTGTCTTCGAAATTGTCTATTTTATTTTTGTTTATTTCACAAATATCGGCTGTATATAATTCGAAATTATTTTCAAGGGGAAAGGCTTTAATAGGGCTGGTTAGTGTAAAGTTAATATCTGCGATAAGGTTATTATGGACTTCGACATGAGCCCAGTTATCCTTAGCAATAGTTAAAGTTTCCGGAATAATGCAGTTTTGTATATTTTGTTGAGGAATAAATATTTCGCCATTGGGAGTTGTCACGGGAATTTTTATCCTTGTGGCATTATTTCCAAAAGTAGCTTTTTTAAAATAACTTGGGGGTTGGATCTGAAATATTGAATGGATATGCTTGCGTTTTTTGTGGTAAGTTTATTTTGTGAAAAAAATATGTCAGCACCTAATTTTTCAAAAATGTCCATTCCTATAACTCCGTCGAAAAAATCGTGGAATTTGTAAACATGGAATTTTATTTCATTATGTGCAGGTTCGTTGAATTCCAAGAAAACGGGTGTTGTTACTAAAAACTTGTTCATTTGTAGGGAATCTTGTCTGTACGTTTTGTCTTGGTTGGGGTAAGTTAATAGGACCGGTGGGAAATGTTGGTGGGGGTGGTTGAAAAAAGTTAGCGTGTTGGGGTTGTGGTAGTGTAAAACTTTGTTGAGGTTGTTGGAAAACTGGTTGGGGATAAGAAAAGTTTTGTTGTGGACGAGAAAAGTTTTGTTGTGGTCGAGAAAAGTTTTGTTGTGGTCGGGAAAAGTTTTGGTTTGGTCGAGAAAAGTTTTGTTGGGTGTGGGAATAGTTTTGCTGAAGGTTAGAAAATTTTTGTTGTGGTCGTGAAAAGTTTCTGTTGGTGGGAAAGTGTTGTTGTAAAGTTGGTCTTGAAATGGGGATGTTTCTTTTTTGATTGTTGTATCCGGCATTTAGAAAATATTGCGAGTTTTCCTCGGCTTCTATAATATTCAATGCGTCACGCATTGTAGCAGGTTGTAAAGCACGCAATATTGGTCCGTGAGGTTTTCCTAGGCCTGATAAAAATACTGTCGTTGCTTGTTTGTTATAAATATCTAATTTCATACGTCTCGTGTCAACGTCTTGTTCGTGGATCGCGAGGTAATTTGATATGGTACTACTGAGTTTAAGTACCCTGTCGTAAAAGTTCATTGCGCTTTCGTTAGGCGCTGTTCTACAATTATTTAAATCTACTAATAAGCAACTTTCATTCCTAGGGTCGCTAAAATTACGCACTAGTTCGTTACGAATATCGTCTATATTATCCGCATCTATAATATTTATGACCGCTCTAGCTGGGCCATGTAATTTACTTACGATTGTATTAAAAATAACCTGATTTTGTAAGCAGGGTGGGTTATTATTATCGAAAAAATTAGCAACTATACTATCAATGGCACGTAAAAAAAAATTTAATTCATCCACATTCCCGTCGAAGTCGGGAATTGTTTCAGCATGTATTTTGCAGAAACTGGGAATTTGAATTTGTTGTTGTTGTTCTTGTTGTTGTGGTAAAGCCATTGTTAGCGGGTTTAAGTTAGGGTTTCTAAAATTATCTAAATTCCTAGAATGAGAATTTCTATTTCTTCTCCTATTTGATATAACTAAATTATTAAAAAAGTTTCCTAAAAGCTCTATATCACTCTCAGTTTCACTAAAGGATCTGTTAGGAGGGATAGAGGAGTCTGACATATGAAAATAAAGCGACTTACAGTAACAATGTGGTCATCTTCATTTACAGCTAATCCTTGTTTTCTTCGGTTTAGATTTCCCACTTTCCGTTATCACCAAATGATTCGCGAAAGTTCGAAAGTTCGTTTAATAGTCACTTCGTAGAAAGAACTACTTAAGTTTTCTGCGATAGAAACTTCGTGACTATCCTACCGACTGCGCCAATTATGAACTTCAAAAAGGAAACTCCGAAAAAAAAAAATTTATTTTTATATTCTTACAGGTATACAAATAATTACAGGTAGCTATTATGTATTAAGACTGAGTTTACAATAATGATGTTGATTTATATATATAAAAGAAAGTGCTGACAAGCAATAATAAAATATACATGAAATGTGTATTTAACTCGCCGCAGGCGATTTTTTTTATAAATTTTATAGCCTATTTGAGTTTTAGATGTATTACTATTTAAAGTTTAAATGCAAGAAAAGTCTAGCGCCGCATCCGAAAATTTTTACGAATTTGAAGCTGTAGGGTCCACTTGGAAAAGAGCCTGCATATTTGCTTCGCTTTGTTACCTTATCGTTCTGGGGAAGCAAAAAGCTATAGCGCCGCAGTGAGGCGATTTTTTTTAGAAATTTTATAGTCTATTTAAATATTAAAGGTGGTACTATTTAAAGTTTAAATGCAAGAAAACTCTAGAGCCGCAGGCGAAAATTTTTACGAATTTGAAGCTGTATGGTCCACTTGGAAAAGAGCCTGCATATTTGCTTCGCTTTGTGCCTTTATCGTTCTGGAGGAGTATAAAAGCATAGCGCCGCAGGCGAATTTTTTTAGAAATGTTATAGTCTATTTTAATTTTAAAAGTGTATTTAAAGTTTAAATGAAAAAAAATAACTCAAGCGCCGCAGGCGAAAATTTTTACGAATTTGAAGGTGTATGGTCCACTTGGAAAAGAGCGTGCATATTATCTTCGCTTTGTGCCCTTATCGTTCTGGGGGAGTAAAAAAGTAATAGCGCGGTAGGCGAATTTTTTAGAAATTTTATAGTCTATTTTAATTTTAAAAGTGTTACTATTTAAAGTTTAAATGCAAGAAAATTGTAGCGCCGCAGGCGAAATTTTTTTTTGAATTTGAATCTGTATGGTCCACTTGGAAAAGAGCGTGCATATTTGCTTCGCTTTGTGTCCTTATCGTTCTAGGGAAGTAAAAAAGCTATAGCGCGGTAGTCGAATTTTTTTAGAAATGTTATAGTCTATTTTAATTTTAAAAGTGTATTTAAAGTTTAGCGGATGACATTGCTATCATATCGCGAACAAAAAAGGCACTGATCGAGATTTGTATGCTAATAGCCGAAGAAGCCAAGAAAAGAGGACTAGAAATAAACCAGGACAAAACAAAACTCATGAAATGTTGCAGACGAAATACAGAAAAAACAAGGTCAATAACCATTCAGAACTATACTTTCGAAGTAGTTAAGAGTTTCAGATACCTGGGGACACTGCTAAACGGAGAAAACGATAGTAGCATGGAAATAGCACAACGTATTCAAGCTGGCTATAAAGCATACTTTGGCTATAAACAATATATGTTTAGTAAGAAAATAAGCATTAATACGAAAATAAAAATATATAGGGCAGCTATAAGACCGATTGTTACATACGCAGCAGAAACAATGAAAATGACAGAAAAAGATGAGAGAAAACTAAGAACATTCGAAAGGAAAATAATGAGGAAAATTTACGGACCAGTAAAAAGAGGTGAAGAAACGAGAAATTTAATGAATTTTGAATTAAGACATAAAATGAAAGAAGAAGACATCGTAAAGGTGATCAAAGCTCAGCGAATCAGATGGTATGGGCACATATACAGGAAAGACAAAGATGCAGGGGCAAGGAGAATCACAGAATGGAAACCAGTAGAGGATAGGCCCAGGGGAAGACCAAAACTACGATGGGAAGAACAAGTTTTAAGCGACCTAAAAGCAATGGAAGTACACGGACCGAAAGCGAAACTAAAGGATAGACGGATATGGAGAAAAATTGTAGAAGAGACGAAAACGCACAAGAAATTGACCAAACACGAATAAATGGATTGATCCACCATAGTAAAATGGATACGCAAAACTCCAGCAGGAGTAGCTCTAATTCCACTAGGAATGTACAGCTTATATATATATATATATATATATATATATATATATATATATATATATATATATATATATATATATATATATATATATTAAAGTTTAAATGCAAAGAAACTAGCGCCGCAAGGTCCACTTGAAAAAGAGCGTGCATATTTGCTTCGCTTTGTGCCCTTACCGTTCTGGGGGAGTAAAAATAAAGTATAAACTATTTATTATAAACCAAAAGAAACTATCAACGCCGGGCCTTAAACCCGGGTCCCGGAGAAGCTTTAAAATTTTTTAGATTTTCGTATAAAATTTTAGGATTTGGGGGGGCCCGACATGCGCAGTAGTTGAGATGAAAAAGTGTAACCGCCATTTTACGTTAGATTTTTTCTGTGGTTATTTTACCAATAAAACTAGAAATTACTTCAATTACCTATTTATTTCCACCTAACAACAGGTTATGGGCCCAGGTCACCAGGTAAAAGAAGGGAAACGTAAAAACGGTGGTGCTTTGGACAAAGGTTTTGAGATGCGAAAAATGTGAGCTGATAGACAAAAACGGTTATACGCGAGTGTTAGCTACAAGAAAAAATAAACTTTATAAAATGGAATTTTTTCGTGTAAAGTTTTCTAATACGGACCTGTCTTGCGTAGCCGGCCGTGGTAGTTCAAACGACTCGGACGAGGATGACGTCACTGAATGTTTTGAAGTTTCTCAATGTCAAATAATTCAAACGGTGGAAAAATTAAGTGTTTGGCATAATAAATTGGCTCATCAAAGTATTGGTTATTTAAAAACATTTCTTGCAAGTAAAGAAATAAGATTTATTGATGATTCGAAAGATTTTGTATTTTGAAAGTTGTATTTCCGGTAAACAACACAGAAAACCATTCAAAAGAAGTGATTCGAGAGCTAAGAAACCACTGGATCTGGTCCATGTGGACGTTTGTGGCCCTATGCAGACCCCGTCTATTGGTGAATCAAGATACTTTTTGCTTTTAAAGGATGACTATACAAATTATAGGAGTGTTTATTTTCTGAGACATAAATCTGAAAAGAAAAGTTGTATTGAAAAATACATTTTATTGGCAGAAAGAGAAACAAAGAATAAACTATTGGTTCTGAGAACAGATAACGGACTTGAGTTCTGTAACGAGGGAGTAAAAATTATGACTGACAGCTTGGTATTAGACACCAAAGGACAGTGATCTACACTCCGGAACAGAACGGCCGTGCTGAAAGGGAGAATAGAACATTGGTAGAAGCTGCTAGGTCAATGATAGTAGGCCTTGACAAAAATTTGTGGGCAGAGGCAATAAATGCAGCTGTATATACCCTTAATAGAACTGTGAAGAAGTGAAAGGGTATAGAATTTTAAATAAAGAATAGAGTAGAAATCCAACGGGATGTAATATTTTTACCAAGAAAATGATCAGAATAATATGACAATTATATCAGAAAATAAAGAGAGAGTAAATGAGCAAAATTAAATACAAGAAGAAGGTTAAACTGAGCAAAATGTTGGAGAAGTACAAGAAGAAGGTGAAAATGAGCAAAGCATCGAAGAAATTCAAGAAGAAACGGACAATAATTATAATCATATATGAAGAAGAAAGTGTTCAAAATGAACATGGTTATAATTTAAGACGAAACATATCCAGACTTGCAAGATTGAATGATTATGAACTGGACCTGGAAAACAGTTTTCTGACAGTGTCTCAAGAAAGTGATCCATTGACATATGAAGATGCAATGTCCAGTAGTGAAAAAGAAATGTGGAAACGTGCAATTGCAGAAGAAATAGGTGCGTTAAAAGATTATAATACGTGGTGTGAAGTTAAAAGATCAGAAGGAAATAAGGTAATAGAGTGTAAGTGGGTATTTAGAAAAAAACTAGATGAAAGTGGTAAAGTGTTAAAATACAAGGCAAGACTAGTTGCAAAGGGATTTCAACAACTAGGTATTTTAGATTTAAGTGACACTTACAGCCCAGTAGCTAAACTTTCAACAATAAGAATCTTATTGGCAGTTTGCAATGAATTAAAATTAAAAATACATAAATTGGTTGTAGTAAGCGCTTTTTTAAATGGCGAAATTAAAGAGGATGTTTTTATAGCTCTGCCAAAAGGTTTCTTTAACAAAGAGGGAGAAATCTGTAAACTGAATAAATCTTTGTACGGATTAAAAAGTTCCCCTAGAAATTGGAATGAAAAGTTTCATGAAAAAATGATTTCTTTATCATTTGTACGTTCAGAGTATGACTATTGTTTGTATACTAAAGTAGAGGGAGATAAGAAGACATTTGCTTTAATCTATGTTGATGACTGTCTTCTGGCAAGTACAGATGAAAAAGAAATTGAAATTATAAAACTAGCTTTAGGAAAAGATTTTAAAATGAAAGATATGGGTAACATAAAGCATTTTTTGGGTATGTCAGTTAAGCAAAATATTGAGAAAAATGAGGTTATTATTAATCATACATCTTACCTTAAAAATGTTTTAGTAAAATTCAGTATGCAGGACTGCAAACCCATGAAAACCCTCATGGAGGCAAATTTTGCCCATGAAAACTTAAAATGTGAAAAATCGGAAAATTCTACAATAGAGCAAAAATGCAGAGTTGTCGTAGGTTTGCTAATGTATGCAATGCAATGTAAAAGAACGGATATATGTAATTCTTTAAGTATTTTAAGTCGATACCAGTCATGTGCAAGCGAAGATTTATGGAAAGCTCTAAAAAGGGTTTTGAGGTACATTAAAGGAACCATAAACTTAAGTTTAGTTTTTAAGAAAAATGAAGAATGTAACTTGATCGAGGGATTTTCAGATTCTGATTGGGCAGGGGACAAAGTTGACCGAAAGTCCACATCGGGATATATTTTTAAAGTTTGTGGGAACTTGGTGTCTTGGGCATCAAGAAAACAAGCAACTGTGGCTCTGTCGTCCACAGAAGCCGAGTATGTAGCTTTGAGTGTAGCAGCCAGTGAAGCCTGTTGGCTTAAGTATATAGTTGATAGCTTTAAGCTTATTAATGAACCAATATGTGTTACTATTTTCGAGGACAATCAGTCAGCTATTAAGGTATCTAAAAATCCTGAGTTTCACAAAAGGCTTAAACATGTTGACATCAAATGTCATTTTGTCAAAGACAAAATTAAGAATAGTATAATAAAAGTGAAATATATAAGTACTAACAATCAAGTTGCCGACATGTTCACAAAGCCCCTAGGTAGTATTTTATTTCAAAAATTTGTTAATGAATTAAGACTCGAAGGGATTTTCATTGAGGGGGGGTGTTAAAATAACAATGAAAAGTCTTATTGTGTTCAGTTCAGTTTAGGTTATTGGCTTTATCTATTCGTCATTAGCCAGCTTTATGGGTCTATATATCTTCTACTGTGTGTAGGGCGAGTCGGATATGTATCCTTCCTAGCACACTATTATTTACTTAAATATCTTGTTTATTTAAGTTCTCCTAGGTGTTTTTTTTCTTATTTCTTTATTATGTTTCTTCCAACATATTACATTTAACATATAGTTTTACACTTAAAATTTAACATTTATTAACAGATTAAAATTGGTGCTATTTACGTAACAGGGTGTTAAATACATGGGGGAATAGACTTTTCACGCTTAGGGGCATGGCCAAGCGATTTCACAATAAGATATGCCTCGGAACATGGATTAGGTTATTTTTTTTGGATAAATGTGATTTTAATGGAAAAGATACCGATTTTACATGTTAATGTGGTTGTATTGTAGAAATTTTGTAATTACTGAAATAATTTTAAAATTGGTGGTTTCAAGAATTATAGCCATATTAAATGGACCTTGTAGTCCATATTTTTGTATTTCTCTGTATATGTCAAATCCAGTATAATGTGTTCCAGGTTTCCCACACTCACATTATGGGTGCTCATATATCTTGATTTTATGTAAATGGCTATATGTGAGACAGTGTCCAGTTCTCATCCTAATATACGTGGTAAGTTGCTTTCTATTAATGTACCTGGTTTTTGTAAACCAAGGTTTTTCTGGAAAACCTTTTTGTACCTTTCTGTACCATGTTCCTTTTCTTTTTGTGGTTTCTTCCCATGTGTGTACCCATTCCTCTCTAATTTTCCTTACTATTGATGGTTTAAATTCTATTGTGTCTATTTCTATTGGTATTATGTCATTTTGCAATCTTCCTTCATTTGCTAATGTATCAGCCATTTCGTTACCGGGAATCCCTTCATGTCCTGGAAGCCAAGCCAGTCCTAGATTAAATCCATTATCATTTGCATCGATTATTAATCTTTTGGTCGTTAAAGTTATGAAATTGTTATTTTTGGTACTATCAAGCTTTTGGATTGCACTAAGTGAATCGGTCAAAATTAAAACATCCCTTAAATCTTTATTTATAGTTTCTATTACCGCCTTGTTAATTGCAATAATTTCTGCCGTACATATTTGAAATGATTCCGCTATTTTTTCCGAGTATTGTATGTTAAATTTTGGACTATATACAACAATACCCACAGACCCCTCCCCCTTGGAGGCGTCCATGTATACTAGAGTATATTTCTTTTTTAATTCATTGGCTTTTATTTCGAATTCTCGTTTATTATTAGGATTATATTTGTTTAATTTTAGGTCCAAAATTTCCATTTTTTTATATTGATATCTAGGTTCTATCTCAAAGCACGGCAGAATATCATTGCATCTGATATTGTTTGTTGAGTTGAATATTAGTAAATACGAGCAAAAAGAGCATTAATGGGTGTGTATCTCATACATCCAGATATAACTCTAAGTGCTTGATATTGTATTTTATCTAGTTTATTTAATTGATTTTTATTTGCAGTGTTAATAATTAGAGATCCGTACTCCAAATGTGATTTGATAAGACTATTATAAGCCATAAGAAGGGGTTTGGGGTCTGCCCCCCACCAAACCCCCCTGAAGGCTCGCAATAAATTTAACCCTTTTAATGCTTTTATTTTAATATTCTCTATATGCCCATGCCATTTTAGATTGTGCTAGAATGTCACTCCCAAATATTTGACTTGGTTTTTGTATTTTATAATTTGATTGTCTATTTTGATCTGTGGAGGTAATATATTTTTTCCCCTTTGTGAACCATATTGCGTCACATTTTTCAGCTGAAATTGTTAAACTGTATTTTCTTAAAAATTCTGCTATTTTAGTAAGGGCTTCATTGATTTTTACTACCATATCTTTAATGTGTATTCCTTTAATAATTAATATTATATCATCCGTATATAGCAATATTATAATTCCTTTAGGAACTATTTTAAAAATAAGATATAAATAAATATTAAATAGTAAAGGGCTCAAAGGTGACCCCAGTCCATTATTTACCTCCCCATAACCATGCAACCCTCCTAGCTTATCCTTCACATATATTTTCTTGTTTTTTAGTATGTTATTCAACAGATTGCAATAACCAATAGGAATATCTAATTCTACCATTAGTTTATATAATTTAGAAATATCTACATTTTCATAGGCTGACTTTATATCTAGCATGACTGCTAGCGTGGATTGATTTTGACTGAAATGTTAAATATGATATGTTATTCATGGTGCCTGAACCTTTTCTAAAACCTGTTTGTTTGAAATCAAATATTTTTCTATTTTCTAAATCCCATTCTATTTTATTTTTTAATATTGACTCTAAAATTCTAAGCAAGCATGGGGTAAGTGTGATAGGGCAGTAGTTATTACTATTAGTATGATTTTTTGTTGGTTTCAACAGTGGGACAGTGACACATTTTTGCCAATCGTCTGGAATTTTTTGTTTTTCTAAGCATGTATTGTAGATATTTAATAATACTTCATAACCACGTTCAGGTAAATTTTTAATCATTAAATATGAGACCTCGTCCATTCCTGGAGCAGAGTCCTTTTTTTTTGTTATTTATGGTTACCATGAGTTCTTCCATGGATATTACTTCAATATTATTTTCTGCGGGCAATAGCACGAAGTTTGGGTCTATATTGATTTTTGTCAGATTTTTTAATATTTCTTGGGCAATAATGGGATGAGGAAGTGAGACTTTCGAAGCCACCCCTCCCTTTGAAAATTTTGTGTTCCATACCTGACCTATGTTTGTTTCTCTATTTATTTCGCTACAAAATTCCCCAATTTTTTCTTTTTTATTTTCTTTAATTCCCTTTTAGTTTTAGCTATTGTTTTTTTACTAATAAAAAGTTATCTAAGTTTATATTTTCTTTAAATTGGCCCTTGGCCTCGTACTATTGCCATTTTTTGTTCTTGGGATTGCTAGTTCAGCTGCATCATTTATTATAGTATAAAATTTATTGTAGTCTATATCAATGATTTCTAAGTTTTCTAATTTTTTTTCTACTGTTCTTTTTTATATAAATTCCAGTCCGCTTTTTTATATTTTCTTTTTGCGCCTATTATTGGTTGGCATGTATTGTTATGAGAGAATGAGAGGAGGGTTGGAAAATGGTCACTGTTCTCACTGTCTGGGACCAACTCCCAGTTGCATTGGGATGCCATACTGTCTGTTACTATCGTTAGATCTACCGGACTGGGGTTATTATTGGGATTGACTATTCTAGTTGAGGACCCATCATTTAGTACTACAAAGTTTTTATCATTTATAAATTCCCACAGGATATTCCCATTTGGATTTGGTGCTACACTTCCCCATGATTGGTGGTGTGCATTTAAGTCTCCCATTATTACCACTTTTCCCTCTAAATTGTCAGTTAATTGATTAAACGTATTTATATTGAATTTGTAAGGTTTGGTAGAATATATATTAATATAGCTAATATTTGCAACCTTAATGATTATATAGCTAAAGTTATCTTCAATAAGGTTTGGATTTATATTGATTTCTGTATATGTTAAGGATTTATGTACAAGGGTTGCTATGCCCCCATACCTGTCCCCAGTTCTGTCTCTACGTATAAAATAATAATTAGGAATGGCTGCATCCATATCTTGGTGCAACCATGTTTCATTTAACATTATTATACTAGGATTATAATCCCTTATAAAAATGATTAGGTTTGCCTTATTAGCATTAAAACTTTTCATATTCCACTGAAATATGGATAGTTCTTTTATTGAAATTATGGACCGAGTTCCATACTACTATTACTACTATTAAGGGCACTGTTGGCATCTTTCGTTATCATTTTTTATAAAAGTTATAAATTTATTTTTTTGTTATATTATCAAAATTATTATAAAAGTTATTCATTATTTCAAAAATATCAAATTGAGACATATCCTGGGCACTTGACGGCATGGAGGTTTGCGATGAGGTTTGGGGAGATTGTGAGCAGGGCGCAGGGGCACTACTCACCTTTATTTGTTGGGGGAATCTACCATTTGGGGCAATTAAACACCCTTCATGGATTTTGTTATTAAAATTTGGTACACTTTTCTTCTTCTTCTCTTCCTGATTTAATGTTAGGACTTATGAATAAGCCCTTCTTTTCGGCGTTTTATATAATTCCCCAGCTATAATTTCCCTTTGCGATAAACTTATATTTTTATTACAGTTTTTATTTCTAAGTGTGTCAGGAAAATCCTGCGGTAAAGGATCGTATGCCTTTCTCTTAAATATATTACCCCCACATTTTTTGTTTGCATCAAAATAAGATAAGTTTTCGAATGCCATCACTCTTTTTATTTGTTGTTGTCTTTTATATTCTATACATTCTTTAAAATTAGCCTTATTGGGCCCACCACAGTGATAACACACTACCGTGCAATCACCCTCGTGCCTGTTTTCTCCACAATTTAAACATTTTTCCTGGCCTTTGCATTTCATTTTGGTATGGCCGAAAAGTAGACACCCAAAGCATTGCACGACAGGTGCAATGTAGGGGGCCACCCTAAGACTAATACCAATTAGTTTAATTTCCCTTGGCAGGGTAATACCCTCAAAAATATACATTACCGAACTTTTTGGTACATTTTCAACCATTAATTTACCATTTTTGTCCTTGTCTTTACCCACTACCCTTCTATTTAAACGTCTAACATCTAATATTTTAATTTTCTCCGATTCACTATATTCCCTGATTTTCTCTATTTTTATAAATGGGTCCACATTTCTTACTACACCCTTATATGTAACTAAACTTAGGGGGATATATCTACTATAAATTTTGTCATCTATATCCTTGTTACTTAAAAAATCATTTGCGTCCAAAAAATTGGTAAATTCTATAGAAAGTTTGTTAGTACCCTTATTGTATTTTTTTTTAATGCCCTTGTCCTTGGCATTTGTCAATATTTTTGCCATTGATAAATACGCATATTTCCCCAAATTTAATCTAGATTCTGGCCTGGCCTCCATATTTACGATGAAGGGGCCCTTGTCTTTAATTCTATATTTAGCTTTTATCTTAACTGCGTGTGGCGGGGTGTCACCCCGGCCATTTTCCACACTCATCTGGTTTCTATCTTAATCTATAAATACCTGGGTCGTCCACTGTTTTCTTTAAATAATTTTATTATATCGTCAATGTAGAAAGGAATTAGGGATAGGAATTGTTAGTATTTAGCACCTGGACTTATACAATTTTAGACAAAACACTATGAACGATACAACATCGACGCTGCACAAAACGTAAGTGGAAGTCTTATTGCGAACAATTTAATTTGAATTTGTTTATATTTAGTTATGTTAGGTTGGTATTACTAAGTATGACATGCGCAGTAGTTGAAATGAAAAAGTGTAACCGCCATTTTACGTTAGATTTGTTCTGTGGTTATTTTACCAATAAAACTAGAAATTACTTCAATTACCTATTTATTTCCACACCTAACAACAGTTTAACTTAAAAATGCTGCGTTCTGATTGGTCGGCCGTCAATTTAATCCAAGTTTAAAGTTAAACTATTTTTGGTGCAAGTGGCCCTGAATCATTCAAATAAAGGAAATGGCTCTCTAAAAATACTGCTACCAACAAAATAATAATAGGCCTAGCTTGATTATAAGCACAGCCCGGATCGAAGTAGCCATTTACCGGGGACATGCAAAAATTATTATTTTAAAAAACTCTTTTTTCAAGTAAATATACACTTTAAACTATTATTCACTAAGCGGAATGTCATACGACGCTTTAAATACTCATTAAAGTTAAGTAAGTCACTTGGTCATGGTCCATATGACTCATGGAAAAGTCTTTTTTTTTTGAAAATTGTTTCCCTTTTCAAAAAACGAATAATTAATAAAAAGACACAATATTTTTGTATTAACTATACGTTTTTTGAAAAGCGAAACAATTTTCAAACAAAAAAGTCCTTCTCCATGAGCATGGACCATAAGCAAGTGACTCACCGAGTATTAACAGCATCGACATTACATTTCGCTTGGTGAACAATAGTTTAAAGTGTCTATTTACTTGAAAAAAGAGTTTTTTGGCATTCTAATTTTTGCATGCCCCTGGTAAATGGCTACTTTGATCCGGGCTATAATTATAAGCAAAAACGAAAAAATAAAAAAATATATATATAAAAAAATAAAATTTAATTTTAAAGTTGCTTTTATCTTAAAACGAAAAATGAATTAAACACATTTGTTTTTTGAAAAAAAATTGTTTTTACCCCATTTTACCCCCTTACCCCAACCCGAAAAAGTCCAAACCAAAAACAATCTCATCCTAGAATTTTGGATAATTAACCTATGGTACAAATTTGAAGCCTTTATCTCCCGGACCCACTGACTGACCGACAGAGAGATTTTTACTTTCTCATAAAAGAAAGTATTGATTTGTTTGCTTAAATTATCTTAGTTTTTTTTTGAGGAAAATCATAGGGGAAGGGAAATCGAGAACCGCGTTGTACCAACTCCCTACCCAAAGGACAGAAGTAGAAAATAAAGGACTGTCCTTTGAAATAAATTACGGTTGGCAACCCTATAGTAAATGTGTTAAGGAAAGATTTGGACTTTACCCCTCACTTTGATTTCCCCAAATATATATGCAGGTACTAAATGTTTATAGAATAAAGCAATTAGATAGTCTCTGGTTTAGATTTTATAAATACGTAAAGTTAAAATAAGCTCTAATAAATAAAAAATATTATGCTTTTTTTATGAAGTTCTTTTTTGTGAAAATACATGGGTGGTTACTATTACCTATAATGGATTTGGCAGAGATAAACTGTAGTCTATGGATTCGGTAAGTAAATGCATTTACATATATCTAGTCTAAAATACTTATATTTTTACACATCTTTAGGTATTATTTTAATAGATTTTACAAAATTTAATAGTATTAAAAGCCATTGTTTCAATCGATTTTCTTTCACTTTGCACGGAGCAACTTGCACCTAGCTAGAGTAAACAATGACTTTTCTAGGTATTCCTTATTCAAATAGATTAAGCAGGGTGTTTAACACGTTGGCTACCACGAGAGTCACCGGCGACTCTCAATATTTTTTCCATATAAGATTTTATACATGTTAGAAAAAGAAGATGTGGTAGCCAACATGTTAATAATAGTACTATTACAGGGTTATTCTTTTAAATGGTACCCCTCGTAAATTTTGAATGGGGTGAGATATAAACTTTAAATTTGGAATATATATATCACACAACAAATACTATCATTTGTCATATTTTTTTATTTTTTATTCGGTACGGCGGGGGCAGTGTTGGGAATATTTTAAATGGCACCCTAGGTCTTGTGATACGTCATTTGAAACTTTTCTATTTAGGGCCTATTTACCAATACCTACAGCGTAAAAACGCAAGAAATGCAGTACGCTAATTGGTTCAATTTTAGCCAAGCTTGAAATTGAACCAAACAGCGTACTGCATTTATTGCGTTTTTACTCGCGTTTTTACGTTCCTTTACGTTTTTACGTCGTATTTGTAAATAGGGCTTTAACCATGTAACTATTAAATTTTTAATATTTTTTTTAAGGTTTTTTCTTCAAAATTGATGAATTTTCAATATTTTTAAAAAAATAATTTTGGAAATTTTACACAAAAAGGTCAAAATAGTTATTACATTATGTATTATCGTGTCAAGACTAGTTACTTATCATTTACATGGTAAATTTTCAATATTTATGCACAACATAATAAAAATTTAAATAATTTTAAAGAAAAAAACATATTCAAAAAAAATATTAAAAAATAAATAGTAAGACTGTTAAATAGAGAATTTTAAGCTCTTTAAAATGACGTATTACAAGACCTAGGGTTCCATTTAAAATATTATCTCCCATTGCACCCCTGGTGCCGGCTTATAAGGCAGTTTAATCGGTTAGGCTGGTCCAATATTTTTTTTATTTACTTAATCTTTTCTATTTGTCGTGGTTAGAATGGCCGTAGAATAAAAATTTATATAAATAACCCTGTGATATTTTTAGAGCCCTAAAAACACTAAAATCATGCAAATATCGATAAATTTCGTATAAAACCAGCCCTAGTATTTGTTATTTTATAAAATTTAAAAACCTTAATATCTATATTTTTTCTTTTTGAGTACAAAAATAAGCTTTCAAAATCTTAGCCTGATCAAAAGTTTTTAACCCGTGCCAACAAGGCTCCGAAATTACTACTGAATTCCGAAAAAGTGCAATTTCTATTATTTGTGCTACTGACGGATTATAAATATTAAATAAAAAAGTTTATATTTTTTTTCTACATAAAGCTATTTTAGTTATTTTCAAATATTACGCTAATCTACGCAACGATCATGGGGTCTAACCGCCATTTAACATCGACATTTATTTTGATGCGTTTTTTGTTAAAATGTTGATGTTGAATGGCGCTTAGACACAAAACTTGTTGCGTAGATTAACGTAATATTTTAATATAGGTAACTAAAATAGGTTTAAGTAGAAAAAAAATGTGACATAAACTTTTTTATTTAATATTTATTATTTTTCAGTAGCAAATTAATAGAAAATGCACTTTTTCGGAATTTAGGGGCAACTTCTGGGCCTTGTTGGCACGGGTTAGAAACAAACCCTTTCGTGATTCGTTTTAGAGAACTAACTTGAAATGCATGCATTAGGGGAAGTCAGGGTTAACTGGGCTACAGGGTTAACTGGTCCACCTGGATTTTATCAAGTTTGTTTATTAGTATTGGCGCATTAGTGCAAATTCTAGTGATATTTAGTTAGTAGTATTATGGCGGACCGTGTTGCCCACTTGTAAGTTGTAGTAAAGAAAGTTCATTTTTTTCGATGAAAAGTAGGTATTTACCTTAACTTTTATTTTTTAATTAATACTTTATTATTAATAGGAGGATCTAGACTAATATTTTACGTAATATACTGAATATTTTGTTAATTATTCTGAATAATTTCCGACTTCTAATATATTATTAAGTATTAAAATTTTATGATTTCATTCATTGGTGTCAAACCGTTTTTTTTTTGAAGGCTTGTTTTTTTTGAAGTTTTTTTTTTGTTTTTTTTTTGTGAAAATATTCAAAAAATGACAACTTTTGTATTTTAGGATCAATTAGAGACTGTTTTCAATAGTTTTTATTAGTTTTTATTTCAAAATACTTTATTCTTCGTGAAATAATAAAATATATAGATTATATATTAAAATAAATAATAATTCAATAATAAAATATAATTTTAAGGTTGGGCTGCCCTCTATGTTAAGCGTTTAAAGTTATTTAAATTACTAGTTACTGGATTAAGATGTAGATGTCATTTGTAGAGTAATGAATGAATAAAAAATGCGTTGTTTTGTGCAAGATATAAAAAATTGTTTTATTAAAAGTAAAACATAAAACTAAAACTAAAAACACAGTAAAATCAACAGGTTATGGGCCCAGAGAGGTAATAAAAGTAAAATTAAAAACAAAATCGAAAAATTGGAACAGTAAAGTTGAAAGTAAAAACAAGGGCGTGTTGTGCGTACATACCAAATAAAAATGGCGTCGAACAGTGAAGATCTTTACCACATTGAAAAATTAACAAATGAAGTTTCATATCAGTTATGGAAATTCGAAATTGTAGTAACATTTAAAGCATATGATTTACATGAAATTGTAAATGATGAAAATACCCTGGAAAGTCAACAGACACCAGAATAAAAGGCAAAATGGAATAAAAATGATGCAAGGGCTTAAAAACTTATAGTGACATCAATAGATAAAAAATATATGATGCACATTTTAGACTGTAAAACCTCTAAAGAAATGTTCGAGAAAATAAAAAGTATTTTTGAAAAAAGTTCGACTGATCAAATATGTAGTTTGCTTCAAGTACAGTACCATCATTTTCATAGAAAACGCTCACATCACAGAACCCTGAGGTACCCCAACATTTTAAATTTTTAGTTGTAGTATATGTACTTTACTAAGATTGACACTGACATTTTCCGTAATAATTAAGTAAGGTTAAAGTACAGTCTATATTATGTAGTGCAAGTCCTATAACTGTCTAAGCATATATGCTTATAAGCAAAAAGGTTAACAAATTTTATTATAAATGATATTTATACAGTATGTCTCCAGATAGAGTTACAAAGAGGAATTTATTTTTAATTTTTAATTTGATCTCAAAAAAAGTCACTCTTTATAACTTGCCCTGCTTGATTTTAAACTCCCAAGACACTAAGCGCTTTTTGTACAACTCTTACGGTTCATGGGATAATGTTTTTTTCTTCAAAATAGTGTCTTCAAAAATATAAAGAACAAAAACATCATCAAGAGTGACTTATTTTAAGATATCAAAAATAAAAAAATCTTCTTTGTAATTCCAACAGTTGGTTTGTGTAATTTGGTGTAATTTTTGCGTGCCAAGCCTCAATGATGGCCTGTCGTAATTTTTCAGCATTATGACCCAGGAAAGTTAGTTTCTTCCCTCGCTCTGACTCCGGTATGGAAAGGGTTTTACCGCAGATAATTCATTAATTGCATATCTTCTTCTGCACTACTCATTCTACTTCGACCAGAACCCCGCTTTCTG
Source organism: Brachypterus glaber (assembly GCA_958510825.1). Lineage (NCBI taxonomy): Eukaryota > Metazoa > Arthropoda > Insecta > Coleoptera > Kateretidae > Brachypterus > Brachypterus glaber. The sequence continues at coordinate 26,328,481 of OY294048.1, read as the reverse complement.
CTAATCTGTCCAGTTTCCTCAAGTTTTTTCTTTGCTGTTTGCAACATTTAATTCAGTGGCTATTTCACGTATACTTATTCCGTCATTTATTCTTGCTGTTATAATACATTTTTGATAATTTGTAAGCTGCGGCATAACTAATGTGAATTATTTTGACAAGTAATGTCATAATAATATTTGACAAATAAATGTCAAAGAGACCTTGATAAAGTTCAATATAATCTGTAACATTTTTAGGTGTAAGCGTTTATTATGAAAACGATGGTACAGGTTTCGGTGAACTTACCGGACACAAAAAATAACGCCAATGGTAGAAAATATGGCATTTTTCCACATTGGAAAAATGAACTGAATACCGCGCATGCGCTTAGGCAATGCGCAGGATTTGAGAAATGCAAATAGTATCGTCTCGAAAAGTACGTTAGAAAATGTCGGTATTTTAAAACCGTTTGTAGTTATGATTATAATTTAATTAATATTAGAAACAATTATTATACATTGAAAACTGTGTCAGTGTTTTTGTCGAGTATTTCCTATCGAAGTGAATCAGAGGGTTTGGAACGAAATCACCAGACATGCATGTCCAGAAGAAAATAAAGCACACATGTGGTAAGTGAAAAACCTCTTTGATTCTGTTTCTAATGGATAAATCATCCATTTGATGGTCCTTTAAGCCGCATAAGCCTATATTGCATTATTTTCATTGACACAGTTTTTCAAATTTTCGAAAAATTCGCAAAAAAAAAATCGTAGAAAATTGTAGTCTCATATTCGTTGGGATTACAAAATATAAAAATCATTTACATATTTGTTGTAGATGTAAAAATCACAATTCATATTCGTTGATTTGTGGTAAAAATTATATTATTTAAATAAATTAATTATATTTCAATAGCAGGAGTCGTAAAGTAAAAAACGTATGTTTGGTTTTTTATATTAATTGTATTTATCGCACTCTTCGCAATCCTGGAAGAGTATTTTTCAATTTATTTCGGTTTGGAAATAAGTGTCTTAAATCTGCCATTTTATAACTTAGTTTATTAACAATTTAATTCCGATTTCTAGTAGGGCCTTAGAAATCTATTTTGGGATTACTGGGGCTATTCAAAAATTTAAAAATATTTTTATTTTATTTTTCATTGGTTTTTGGACATAACTGTGGTGAAAAAAAAATGGATACGTATAATACCGTAACTAATCAAAGAGCCTTTGTAGTCGATCGAATTAAAAAGATATACACGTCAGCTGACACAGCCAAAAAAGATCCAAATAAAATTCAAATATTTAAATCGCGATATCTATCATTAGAAGAAAATTATAAATCGTTCGAAAAATTTAGTGATGAGGTCGTGGAAATTTTGTCGCAAGAATCGTATGTTTTAACTATAGATAGGAAAGCGGAATTGAAAAAAGAGAATAAACTTAGGGATGAAATGGATGATTATTATTGGTATACAAAAAATATTTATTTTTCTTTATTTGGGGAAACAAATGCTGTTTCTGGTAATTCAAGTAATGGTAACGTTAGATTACCAAAATTATCGGTGCCAATATTCGATGGCCAAATAAATAATTGGTCAAATTGGTATGAACTTTACAAAACCTTAATTCATGAAAATTGCTCACTAAGCCAAACTGAAAAATATGAGTACCTAATTAGCAGTCTAAAAGGGGAAAGTCTGACAATTGTCAAAAATTTACCTATTATAGGAACAAATTACCCAATTGCTTTAAAAGAATTAACAGATCGTTATCAGTCTCGTCGTCGTTTAGCATTTGGTTACTGGAACCAAATTTGTAACTTACCCTCGTATATACCTGATAATGCTAACTCAGTTCGCAATATGCTGAATGTTTTAAACGAAAATCTGTCGGCCCTAGCAACATTAGAATTGCCCACTAACGAGTGGAGCTTCCTATTTGATTTAATTTATAAAAAATTAGATAGAAAATTATGTGCAAAATTTGAAGAGATGTCTATGTATAAAGATGATATACCAAAGTTCCATGAGTTAAAACGTTTTCTTACAGATCATTGTGTAGCCCTAGAAAATATGGAGTCATCTCAAGCTAGATTAGAAAATATATACATAAATAAAACTCAAAATAAAAGTCAGTCTTCAAATAATTTTAGTGCACAAAATAAAAATAAATTAAATGCTCTAGTAGCTGGTGTAGAAAATAAAAATTGTATTTGTTGTAACTTAACTCATAAACTTTACTTGTGTCCTCAATTTATTAAAAAGAGCCCATATGACAGATTTTTGTATGCTAAGCAAAATAATTTATGTTTAAATTGCTTAAGCAATAAACATTCAGTACAATTTTGTAATTCTTCGTATACTTGTCACTGTGGAAAGAAACACAGTCATTTATTGCATTTTCCGAAAAATAAAACCATTTCCAGTGGGGAAAATAACGGTGAAAATTCTAGAAATGTAGAAAGTACTAACCTAAATTTGCCAGGTTCTAGTGCAAATAATTTTGAAATTTCGGTGGCCGGTTTAGATACGGAAAATAATAAAACAAATTTATTTTTGAATAGTGATAATTATACAGTGTTGCTTTCAACACTTCGATCAAATATTTTAGATTCCACTGGAAATCCAGTGGAGGCTCGTTGTATTTTAGATTCGGGTTCGCAAATAAATTGCGTAACGGATTCCTTTTTGAAAAAATTGAAATTAAAACGTATTCGCTTGTCAAACAATATTCAAGGTTTGAGTAATGTAAATTTAAAATCAAGTGGGGTCGGTAATTTTACAATTATTAATCGTGATAGCGAGTTTGAAAATATAAACTTTCAAGCAGTAATTTTACCTAAAATTTGTAGTGAAATGCCACAGGTTAAACTACCCACAAAACAGTGGAATCATATTAAAAATTTAAAAATGGCTGATCCACAGTATGATGTACCGGGGGAAGTCGATGTTTTGCTTGGAAATCATATATTTTCTTCTATTTTACTAGACGGTAAAATAGCGGGGGGAAAGGGACAACCTGTTGCATTTAACACGATATTTGGTTACGTACTCATGGGTAGTATACCAATAATCGAAAATAACACACTCATACAAAATGCATTTTTTGCTATTTCGGAAAATTCGTTAGACAATATTTTGACGAAGTTTTGGCAAACAGAAGAATTGCCTAAACATAAATCGATTTCTGAAGAAGAAATTAATGCTGAAAAATCATTTGAAAATTCCTATTCGAGAAATAAAATTGGTCGTTTTTCATTAGCTTTGCCGTTTAAGGGTTCGGATCCCACATTTGTAAATAGTCGTTTATTTGCATTGCGTCGTTTTAATTTTTTGGAAAATCGTTTGGAAAAAGATATGGGTTTAAGAACCGCATATAATGAATTTATGTTGGATTATTTAAAATCGGGGCATATGTCACTGATGGAAAATCCAACGGAGATTCCAAAAAGTTACTACATTCCGCATTTTGCAGTTTTAAAGGATTCAGTTAGTACGCGCTTGCGCACGGTATTTGATGCCAGTCAAAAAGATTGTAAAGGCATTTCTTTGAATGAAACCTTGTTAGTGGGTCCAAAACTACAAAAAGAAATTCCTGATATAATGTTAACTTTTCGTTAGCACCCGGTAGTTTTTGTCGCAGATTTGAGGCAAATGTATCGTAATATAGAAATACACCCTAATCATCGCGATTATCAAAGAATATTGTTTCGATTTTCAAAGAACGATCCAATTCAAGTTTATAAATTAAATACCGTAGTGTATGGACTTTCTAGTAGTCCTTATCAAGCATTAAAAGTTATTAAAAAACTAGTGGAGGAAGATGGAAAAGATTTGCTGCTAAAATTTTGGAACGGGATACATTCATGGACGATGTGGTTAGTGGTGCCAAAAATTTAGAAGTAGCCCTTAAAATTCAAAAAGAATTAATCGGTTTATTAGATAGGGGCGGTTTTAAACTTCATAAGTGGGTGTCAAATGAACTGTAAGGGCCTACCTTATCTCAAATTCAAAATTGTTTTTGAATATTAACGGCCTATCAACAGTTTTTGATCTAAATGTCAAACGTTATCAGGCAAAATTCCACTTAAAAAGATGACAACAGTTCCGCATAGCAAAAATGCTGTTATCTCGATTAGCGTCGAAAAAGAGCGGGGGCCGATACCTGAGAGGCACGGTTAGGGGGTGTTTTTCTTTGGAGAGGATCGCTTCAGAGAGAGAATGCCGGGGACTACGGCCTATAAGTGTTTTGTGTTAGTGAAATTAAATCAGGTACGATTTTTGTGTTAATTTTAATTAGTTATAAGTTTTGATGGTTTTATTTTATATATTATCTATCCTATTTCACACGTGAACATGTACACGCGTTATAAGCATTTTTCAGATGTTTTTAAACCTAAATTTCACCTGGTTACACGGTCCGCGTCTGAGGCATTTCGAATGATATATTTTTCCGAAAGTTTTAGTACATGAATTTGAGTCATATGTCTCGAAGTAGATATTATCTTGTACTAGGAAAAGCTTATTTTATCTAGGAAATTATAATCATCATTTTCATGCAAATTTGTAGATCAGGCGGGAACTAGTGACCGATGATGACGTGTGAGGTTTGATACAGTTTTTATAACTGACTTCTTTCATAGATAAGATTTCTTTGTTTCAAAAGCGCGCAAAAGTTTGACAATTTTTTTCCGTTGGGGAAAAATGTCATCTTAAGGTTTTATTGTTAAGAAAGGTCTGGTTTTAGGTTTAAAAATTAGAGAGTGTAATTATACAAGATTAGCCTTATTTATTCATGCAAAATACTTAAATAAATTTATAAAATGACTATTAAAAATATTGCAATGTGAATAAATCCCCACGTAGGGGATGTTCCATGCGGAAAACGTCTGTGGTTTTTAGAATAAGAAATTGATAGTGTTATTTGTTAAGGAAACAAAAGTCTGTTATAAAAATACAATATTCTCGACTGCCCTATAAAATACTATACAAATTTTAGGTAATAACTAGCCGAGTACCCGTACGTTGCACAGGGCATTAAGATTAACATTTTTTATTACCTTGGGTGTCGAAAATCGAATATTCCTGAAACATGTATTTTTTCGATTTCAATAAAGAACATTCTTGTCAATTATGAATATTCTAGATTAAGGGGTCTCTGAGATACGCACACTTTTTAAGAAACATTTCAATACAAGGTTTCACCTCCATAAGGGTTCATTTTGAAAAATCCTTTCTTAGTAGGTGCTTACATCATAAAAGAAATAAACTTCCAAATTTAAAGTTTCAAGGTCTAGGGGTTTGGGCTGTGCGTTGAATACCTGAGTGCGCCTCTGCACGCATTTCGAGAACAAAAATGTGTATCCACTACTCTTTACAATTTTGAGCTAGTCAGTGGAGGTCAAATTTTAGCAGTGGTGAAAACAAAAATATTGTGGTCTCTGGGTGAAATGTGTTGGGTGTTTTTAGAGCTTTCCGGGTATGTGAGTTAAAATTGAATCTTTAAAACTTATTTTCTAGTGTGTAGATAGTTATATTCAATTGTAATCACACATTTTTATGTTAAAATGTATTTCTATGTCTATTTTAGTAAATTTATACTTTTTCGGGGCCAAAAATACTTGTAAACTGAGAACTTATTGCACTTTTCTTTTATAAATACGATTAAATTGTTTTAGAAAAATACATGGGTTTTTACATGATTTTGTAGTTGTGAAAAGCTTGCATTTTTTAAGGTTCTTGTACAGTTTGTTTTTTTATGGGTATTTTTGAGCGGCAAAAATCTGTAACGTGTGATTATAACTGCGTATTTAGTTTAAAGCGCGCCAAAGTTGACATGAAGTTCCCGCTAGGGAAATGACATGTTAGTTCGTTGGAAAGACGAGTACGTAACGATGGATCGAATTTTGTAGGTTATGTGGCACCCTGCTTAGTGGTTTTGGGGGAAAACACATAATGCGGCAATCAGGTAAAAGAGCGTATACGCTTAAATTTTATCTGTTTTAAATAATGGAAGCACAGATTTCCAGAATCGAATTTTTTAGTTTAACAATGAAAATTCAACACCTTTTTAAAAAGTTAAAAATTATATGACCAAAAAGAAAATTTAATTAGCTTTAAAATGTACAGTGCGTGTCCTAAGTCTTAATTAGGTCCGCCCTCCTTAACTTTTAAGCGGGTCAAGATATTAACTTTAAATTTTAAACACTTAAATATCATAACCCAAATAATTTTTTGGTATATACACGGTGTATTTGAAATAGGGTAGACATTTTAAGGGATGATACTACTTTAGACATGTGCGTGCACGCACTGCACAGTACTGTGCAGTGCGTGTCTTAAGTCCGACCCCCTTTAAGGGGGCCCCTTAACTATTAAGCGGCTTAAGTTATTAAGTTTAAATGTAAAACACTTAAATATTATAACCCAAATAAT
>OY294048.1:26223200-26321865 GCA_958510825.1 Brachypterus glaber | reverse complement strand
CATAAACCTATTCAATTGTTTTGTTTTGTTGTTATAAGTTTAAGTAGAAAAATCTGTATGAAACGTAGGCATCTATAAGTTTTCTATGTTTTTGAACAGATATTTTCCTAGACCTACTGGAAATTTTTAGTAGGACAATCCCTATGAAACGTGTAAGTATCTATAAATTTTCACATTTTTTTTTGGACAAAGGTTTTCCAAAAAACCTATAGGTACACAATTCATAAAAAAATTCCTACTTCGACCTATAAAACAATTTTATAGGATTACATAAGCTTTCTATAAAACATGTAGATATTTATAGGTTTTGGATGGGGATTTTCCATTACTTTTTAATTGATAGTATTAATGTCTTTAATTGTAGAGTAATGAAATTATGCCATCCAGTATGATAATAACCAACAAACTTATGGAAATAAAAATGCGAGTTTATGTGCAGATAAGCATAAGGAAGTATGCATCAAAGAAAATATATAATACTAAAATAGCCTTAGCTGGAACAACCTTGGGCCATACGAAGACCTTTAAGCCAAAATTTTACTGTAGTAATGTTAATATATATCAATTTTTATTTAATGTTTATACAGAGCAGTTCAAAAGTCACCCCCCCTCTTAACTCGTTTTCAGAAATACCAAAATTAAAATTCTTATTTATGACAATAACTTGCCTATAACAGAAGTAAATGTCATAACTGAAAATCCCAAACCAAACCCAAAAATTAAAATTTTAAGCAATATTATAATAAAAAATAAAAGGGACGACTCTGTCTCACAAAATAATGTTAATCAAGACGACGTAACTGACCAAGACAATAGTACCAACGCCCTACACGATTACGTGCAAGAAATGTATCGCGAACTCGAAAAAGATAAACCAAAGTATCAAGTTACAAATGATAACATGTCTGTGATTGCCGAACCCGGTGACACGTTAGAGCGGAACGAAAATTTAGACGAAATCTTTGAAAATGACACTCAAAACCATAATGACGAAAATAACCAGGACGACTTAAATACTGTACATACAAATCAAGAAGAGAACCCCATTGTCAATATCCCTATAATAACTTGCCCCGTAAACTACGGAAAACACCAAATTATAATTTCCCAAGTAGAATTTTCTCCAGTCGAACCTATAATAACTACACTTTATAAAACAAAAGAACGTATGTTCGTCCAAATTTCAAACAATAACTTCGAGAACGATATAATTAAATTAATGAAAGAATTTATCGCACCCCAAATAAAATATTACGTATATTTCGAAGACCCTATATATGAACAATTTAGTACCGTGTTACAAAAATATTTTAAAAATTCAGGAATAAACCTTCAGAAAAACAAGGAAAAAGTCATTAGTAAAATAAACGAAAATAAGGAAGAATTGCCCGAAATTCCCGAAAATGTTTATGTTAAAAATAAACAAAAACAGAGGAAAACTAAAAATAAGTATAAAGCAGAAAAAGTTAGTAGCCTAAATTCACAACTTAAAACTGCAAAAATCACCCCTACACATCATAAAACAATAGACAAAATTCACCTTTCTAACATAAAGCGCCCTAGGAAAAAACCTTACGACTTTCGACATACAACCATACAAAAAACTAATTTTGAACCCCTTCCAGGTTCCTCTCGATCGGACAGGGAGCAGAAATAAGAAATATAACTAAAAACCTTGGAATTCTACCCATCAACCTAGGCCCAGCTAAACTTCAACGTACTGAACACAACCTTGTTCATTTTTACGACCTAAAACCCCTTTTTGACCTATACGAAAACTTAAATATAAAATATAGTAGCCTTAAGTCACTTAGTTTTAACAATAATAAAAGTTCATATAGTAATGAACTATTTAATTATGATAAGATTATTACTTATACACAGAAAAAAATTAAAAATAAGATTAATCACATAAATTTAGGTTATAATGATAGTTATATTAGGAATAAGCGAGGACTAATTAACGGCATCGGCACCTTAATTAAAACAATTACAGGTAACTTAGACTCAAATGACGAAGATAAATTTAACAAAATTTTAACACATATGCAAAGTAATGAAAGAAATTTGCAATCACAAATCAAAATGCAATATTCAATCAATACCAAAATCATCCAAAATTTTAACAACACTGTTTTAGATATTCAATACAATGAGGACGTTTTAAAAAAGAAAATTTTCCAACTAGAAGCCTTTATAAACGAAAAAATTCAAAATCAAATATTTATCTTATTCGCCCAAGATTTATTTAATCAAATTTTAATAGTTTTTACCACGATTTTAAATACCCTAGTAGAAATCGAAAATTCTATAACATTTTGCAAGTCAAAAATTTTACATCCAAGTGTTATAAAATCACACGAGTTATTCTCGGAAATTGAAAAAATTTCCACCCACTACAAAAACCAATTGCCATTCGAACCAAAATTTGAAAATATCCTAGACTTTGAATCCATTATTAAAGTAAACTGTCAAATCGAACCCACTAAAATAACGTATTTTCTGTCAATCCCTATAAATTACGAAAAAGAATTTGAACTCTATCACCTTATCCCAATCCCCACAAGGTACAAGTCAGAATTTGTAACTATTATCCCCACGATCAAATTTCTATTAAAATCACATGAAAACCTATTTATTCCCCTGAATGACATGTGTACCCAAGGTAAATTGTACCAATGTTCGAGTCACCTACAAACCTGTCAAAAAATAACTTGCGAAAGAAATATAATCCTGGATGAAAACTCACACTCATGCTCACTCATTAATCTGGAAATCTAAGGAAATCACATGGTAATCATTCCCGAAATAAATCAATATTTAGGAGTATTCCCGGAGGAAGAACAGTTACGTATCCAATGTAACCAGGAAACGGAAACTAAATCCCTATCTGGAATATACCTCATTAAAGAAAATAACTGTCAAATTTTCTTTAAACAAAACCGACTTACATTTCAAGAAAAATCTTTTGGAAAACCGGCCTTAGTTTCTAAACTAAAATTTGATCTGGAAGAAAAGCAAATTCAAAATTTAAAAATTAATCTGAAAAGCCTGAAACTCATGGACATATCTGAAAATTCCATCATCCCTTTGGAAAAAGACGAAATCAAAATTCTACCCTCAAGTATCATGACCATAATATTTTACGTCATAGTACTTATTTCACTACTCTACTTTGGAGCCACAACTTTAAGGAAATTGTTGAAAAATAAAAGAAACCAATCCTGTCCACAGGAAGAAAAATCCGAACTCCAACCACTAGGTGTCCAGCTTCCCGGCGATGCCTCATTCTAGGAGGGGAGGAGTTACATTGCCCTTAAGGCATTGCACTCCTTGTACGGAACTGCTTGTTTTGCTTAATTGCCATTTATTGTTTAGATTCTAAGTATTACTAAATGTTAACAAATCACATTTTATTTCAATTCCTTTTTATTGTAATTATGTTAGGGTCAGTCTAGAATCGAATATTGAACAATAAAGCAGTAACACAAATTATATCCTGTATTTTAAATAAGTTAGAATAAACTTTTTAAAAAGATAAAGTACGCAAAGTAAACTATAATTTGCATACATAAATTGTAGTTTAAGTAGCTACGTAAAATATAAAAAAAGTGTAAGTAACATATGCGTTTGAATAAAGGGAGTTACTTAAACAATAAACGATATTTTATTTTTGAAGATTTTTTTTACATACCAATAACTAAAAAAATGCTTTCTGAGTACTACCTATTGCAGACTATACACCACGTTGGTGTTATAGTTTTTTAATAAAAATAATAAAAGTATAATATATTATATCACCAAGAAAAGTCGGCAATATGACGTGATTAAATGACGTCAGAAATTCGTCAATTAACTGACGTCAAAATGTCGTCGATCATTGGTCGACTGACGTCTATTGACCAGTAATCACCAGATTTTGACGTCATTTTGACGTGCCTCTGCGGACTGGGTACCCTCGTAGAATCTCATTCAACCGGTTTCACTAACCGACCTAAACCACGTAAACTGAACCTCATAAAACCTTATATAATATATTGCTTTTTTTTATGAGGTTTTACGCGAGATTTTTGATTTGGTTTTGTGTTGTTAATTTTAATACCGTTTTATTTTATAATAGTTAATAAAAGAAGCTTTTTGTATTTAGAAATTATTATACATATTATAATAATATAACGATGGACGATTTGGAAATTGTGGCGGCTGTTGCCATTTTGGGAGATCTGCAAGATGCGGAAGACCATGTAGAACGAACAACGGAAAGTGTTGTCTAGGACCGACCCTTTTTAACTTTCCAACAAAAAAAATATAGTGAATTCAGGACTAAACAGCCCACTATTGACAAGAGGGTTGTCCTGAATAAAATTTAAAAGTATTTTTTTTTGTTGACTTCTGGTGGGCGCAGATCTTTTTCTGTTTTTATTTTAATTTTCAGTCATTTCTTACACATTCATTTTTGGATATTAATTATAAAAATTATTCAAACCACAGCAACTTGTTTACAAATAATGAAAATAATGACAGCCTGCGCACGCAAACTCGTGTCGTATAATCTGATTGGTTAACCCTGGATCCTGACACTTATTTCATGTATACAAAAATGCAACTCTGGGGTTTCAAAAACCCCAATAATAATAATAATTAAGAAACATTTTTTTGTTACTTATTGTTTTGTTTTAACTTCTTTCTGTACATGTTTTAAAAGGATTTATTTAAATATTTGTACATCACCACTAATATTTAAGTTTTGCTCAAGCTTTTTTTGAATCAATGCAACACCTGCCCACTGTAATAGAAGCGGTAGTGGGGTTTTTGAGACCCCACAGTCAGGTTCCAGGGTTAAAATCCGCTAAAATACTTGGCAACGCTGCAGCCGGCTGCAGAGATCCCATCACGCTCACTACTGTTCAAGAATAGCATTTTATAATTTTCGGGAACTTTGATATGTGATCAGTTCCCTTCCTACGAAAATTGTTCACGTTCTCTCGAGTCCGAGAATAGATACCCAGTAGCAGAGAGGTCCACTGGCTGTTTAGCCCAAGGCAGGAAGAAGAAGAAGCCACATTTGAAGACAAGCGCCTAAATGCAGCTCTCTATGCAAGATTTTGTTTTGGTTTTTTGTTGTTTGGTCTTTTTTTTTTAATGAGGGGGCCTTGGTTCACGTTAACGTTGGTTTGGCGTGTGTTTGGTGTTTTTTTTGTTGTAAAAAAATGTTTTTTATTTAAAATAGCCACAGATTTTACATACTAGATAAAATATTAACGTATTCAAAGTGACTAACACATGCGACTCTCCCTCTCTCTCGAATTTTCGTGTCTCTGTTTACAGTAACATCCACAGTTTTATTGGTATTATCTGGTGTTTTTTTATTACGTTGGTTATCTTGGACAGTGAAGTTTTAACACAGACGTCAAAATCACAAGATGAGGTTAACTTTGAAAAATATAAATAAACTTTTGATTTTTACTGAATATAAATCTAAAAACAATATATATATATAAGATATGGATTGTGGGGAATAATGTTTTATCACAGATCTGTGTTGACTATGGATAAAGGGTAAGTTAAAACAAACCAAACCAAGTGGTGTAGTGACCATATCAGCTTTCTCAGTCAAAAAGGACCTATTATAGAGACTATAATAGAGACCTATTGGAAAATCCCTATGCATAAACCTATTCAATTGTTTTGTTTTGTTGTTATAAGTTTAAGTAGAAAAATCTGTATGAAACGTAGGCATCTATAAGTTTTCTATGTTTTTGAACAGATATTTTCCTAGACCTACTGGAAATTTTTAGTAGGACAATCCCTATGAAACGTGTAAGTATCTATAAATTTTCACATTTTTTTTTGGACAAAGGTTTTCCAAAAAACCTATAGGTACACAATTCATAAAAAAATTCCTACTTCGACCTATAAAACAATTTTATAGGATTACATAAACTTTCTATAAAACATGTAGATATTTATAGGTTTTGGATGGGGATTTTCCCATTACTTTTTAATTGATAGTATTAATGTCTTTAATTGTAGAGTAATGAAATTATGCCATCCAGTATGATAATAACCAACAAACTTATGGAAATAAAAATGCGAGTTTATGTGCAGATAAGCATAAGGAAGTATGCATCAAAGAAAATATATAATACTAAAATAGCCTTAGCTGGAACAACCTTGGGCCATACGAAGACCTTTAAGCCAAAATTTTACTGTAGTAATGTTAATATATATCAATTTTTATTTAATGTTTATACAGAGCAGTTCAAAAGTCACCCCCCCTCTTAACTTTTGAAGCAGTTGAGATATCGACTTCAAATTTGGAACTTTTAAATAAGACAACTTAAACCATCTTTTAGCATATATTTAATACTTTCAGCTCTTAAAATGTGGGCAGGGGGGCATGGGGGCACATTTTTTTAAATGGAAAGGGGGTCGTGTAAAACATCATTTTAAAGCTTATAAAATTCTCCATTTAACTCCATATTTTTAAATTAAAAAAAAAATGGGTTTAAAATGGGGTTGAAAATGGGTATTAATGTCAAAATTCCTCTAAAAAAAACAAATAATTTTTTAAAAATGCCTAATTTCATCATAAAAAAATATTAATTATACTTTTAAACTAATTTTAGTTGACATAAATAAAAATTTATAAAAAAACTTAAAAAATCGAATGTTTTAGCACAAAAAATTGAAAAATCAAAACATTTTAAAAAAATTAAAAAATGTTAGTGTAAATAGAGAATTTTATAAGCTTTAAAATGATGTATCACACGACCCCCTTTTCATTTAACAAAAATGTCCCCCCATGCCCACATTTTAAGAGCTGAAAATATCAAATATATGCTAAAAGATAGTTTAAGTTGTCTTATTTAAGAGTTCTAAATTTGAAGTCGATATCTCAACTCGTTCAAAAGTTAAAAGGGGGGGGGTGACTTTTGGACCGCACTGTATACATATTTCATATAGGATTAATCTTGGTATAAAGTAAAAATGGATAGACGAGTAGTTAATTTTAAAAATTGTTTTAATAAATTAAGTATATAAATATATTAATAAATTTTATTATAAAAAAATTGTATGTAATATTTGGTAGAATAATATCAGAAACTAACATAGAGATTCTCTACTATGTAATATACAGAGTTGATACTTTCATTACAATAACAGGGTCGGACAAGAGTAATTTTAAATTATTTTTGGTGAGTTTCTTTAATACATACCTATGCCGAATAAGAAAAAATAATGACCAAGTTGATACTTTCATTACAATAACAGGGTCAGACAACAGGAACATTAAATTATTTCTAATTTTTGGGCTGTTTGTTTAATACATATTTATGCCGAATAAGATTATGTCTGTATACAGACAATGCCGAATAAGAGAATAAGATTATGTCTGTATACAGACATATAATCTTATTCAGCATAAATATGTATTAAACAAACTGACCAAAAATTAGAAATAATTTAATATTCCTGTTGTCCAACCCTGTTATTGTATTGAAAGTATCAACTCTGGTCATTATAAATTAGATTTATAATATATTATATCTTATACACTGTATGAGAAAATACAAATCGCACTTCACTGTGCGTAAACTAAATAGCACTCTGTATGGATATTTGCATATATTTCTGAAGACTTGATAAATAATTTTTTTTGGTATACATTTTCTATTAAAAAAAAAATGTATTAAGTTAAAAGAAATAGATGCCAGTGACCCTACAGAGTGCTATTTAGTTTACGCACTGTGATGTCATATTCGTATTCTCATAAAACGGTGTATACATATGATTTATATATCAAATATTAAAAATATTCTTACACAAGTGTCTATCACAAAAGTTTTTGTCAAAAAACTCTTTGATCACAAAAGTGTCTGTCTAATCACAGTTTGTTTTACTAATAAGGGAAAATATAAATATCAATGATAAAAAAATAGTAAAATATTATAAACTGAATATAAATATACAACTGAACACTCCAATCCAATTCGGGTTTGCTCTAGGCTCTCTGGCCAGGTCATGTGGACTTCTAAATTCTGGTAACTTCCTTTCCGATATCTTTCCTCTTCTGATTTTCTACAATTAAGTTTTTATTTTGAAGGAATTTGGTTATTTCTACTGCTATGGATTTATTGGGGTCACAAGCAGGGAATTTAGGCTAATAGGGGTTGGGCATGTCTTAGCTAGGGCCCCATAGAAGGATGAATATTGTTGGGAGTGTCTTGGGCATTCAAAAAGGATATGTTTGATGTCTTGTATATTTCCGCACCACACCATGGGTCTTCCTTTATGTTAATTTCCCAGGTAGCAAGGGATGTTATATTACAAGAAATTAACATCACTTTTGGGTGTATTTTTAAACTAAATCATAACATCACATAATATTGAAAACTAACATGTATTTAACATCACATTTGCAACGTAACACGTGTGACGTGACAAACATGTTTTTTATTAACAAATATTTAGCAACGCTGTGAATATATCGCATGTCACATATTAACGTGGCTTTCACGTGAATGTCATGTTATTTTGCTTCTCACCGACGTTCGAAGCAAAAAAATCGATATAAGATGATGTTGATAGAGTAAATTATTATAAGGAAATTGTATACACATTATACGATTTCCAATGGATACGGGGCTCTGCTGGGCTTCTCAAGACCACGGACACGGATTAAAGGAATACCCAGGTAGCAAGGGATGTTATATTACAAGAAATTAACATCACTTTTGGGTGTATTTTTAAACTAAATCATAACATCACATAATATTGAAAAATAACATGTATTTAACATCACATTTGCAACGTAACACGTGTGACGTGACAACCATGTTATTTAATAACAAATATTTAGCAACGCTGTGAATATATCGCATGTCACATATTAACGTGGCTTTCACGTGAATGTCATGTTATTTTGCTTCTCACCGACGTTCGAAGCAAAAAAATCGATATAAGATGATGTTGATAGAGTAAATTATTATAAGGAAATTGTATACACATTATACGATTTCCAATGGATAGGGGGCTCTGCCGGGCTTCTCAAGACCACGGACACGGATTAAAGGATATATTCTCCGCTTAATCTGCAATTTCGTATTTAGAATCTATCTGTTTCAATCTGTGATTGTTTCAATTACTGATTGATTTTAATTTTTTTTATAGGGTTATAGCGTTTTTAATGGTTTTAATTTAGAAAAAGCTAATATCTTAAAATATTATTTAAATATTAAAGTACCAGTAACGGCATCCATAAGATATTAGATATAACAGGAATGTGGATTTATGATGTCACAAACACGTTATTTTCGGGATGTCATTGTGAGATGTTATTAGGGGCGGACTTAGGACATCCCCACCATGCTACATTCTTGTTAAATGAGACTACAATCTTAACATCACATGTCACATATTAACGTGACTTTCACGTGAATTTCATGTTATTTTGCTACCTGGGTATATTATCCGCTTAATCTGCAATTTCGTATTTAGAATCTATCTGTGATTGTTTCAATTACTGATTGATTTTAAATCCGATTTTTTATAGGGTTATAGCGTTTTTAATGGTTTTAATTTAGAAAAAGGTAATATCCTAGGATATTATTTAAATATTAAAGTAACAGTAACAGTATCCATAAGATATTAGATATAACAGGAATGTGGATTTATGATGTCACAAACACGTTATTTTCGGGATGTCATTGTGTGATGTTATTAGGGGCGGACTTAGGACATCCTCACCATGCTACATTCTTGTTAAATGAGACTAAAATCTTAACATCACATGTCACATATTAACGTGGCTTTCACGTGAATGTCATGTTATTTTGCTACCAGGGTTTAAACAAGTGGGAGTTGGTAAAGCAGTGTTTACCTCTCATATGACATATTTTTGTTGTTTTTTTACTGGTTAGTCCTAAGTTATTAACCATGTTCTCTTTTTTAATTCTGTCCTTTCCCAGTACATGCGTCCTTTTAAGGGACTCCCTTAATTTGTCCCATTCTTTTTTCCACTTCATAAATAGGATTTCTTTTGTTTCTTGGTTGTAATCACGGAAATGCGTTTTGACTCGAACCACGAGATTTTCCAGGCTTCATTCGCTATTCTGTCGGCTGCCCCATTTTCCGTAATTTTTGTATGTCCCGGAATCCAGCAAAAGTTAACAAAACACATGAAAAAAGCGAAAAAATCCACAAGCCAAACAGATTACTGAAAGGTAAACAAAAACAAAGGAGCGCCTAGTTATAGCTACCCGCACCCGAAATGCGCCTGCGTAGTAGAGGGCTAACCGTTTTTCAATATATTATTCTAAATCCAAACCAATTTTTTACAAAATAAAAACAGGCACAAAACCACCGTTAACCAACGCTAAAGTAAATTAACGTCCCGCAAACAACAAAAAACCAAAACAATCTCGGTGCGGGTAGCTATAATTAGGCGCTCGTAAAAACAATACAGAATAACCAACGTAAAAAAAATCACTAGGGAAATACCACATAATACCAATAAAACTGTGGATGTTACTGTAAACAGAGAAACGAAAATTCGAGAGAGAGGAAGAGTTGCATGAGTTAGTCAATTTTTTTTGATCTTGCAATGGAATCCCCAATCTAGTATATGAAATCTGTGATTCGTTGCTAATTATCGAGTCATTTTTTGTATTTTTTATTAATTTTAACAATTTTTCTTGGTTTTCACTGGAAAACTTGTTGAAAATATGCCATGCATTTTCAAATAGGTCAAACTGGGTTAAGGAATCATTGGCACAATAATTGGCACTGCTACCGTTGGCCTGGGACACCCCTGGGCCTTCAGCAGCTGTTGTACTTTGGCTTATAATCTTAATTGGTCTGTAACTAGGTCCAACTGGTGGCAGTTGACCATCGGGTGAAATAAGGAGCTTTTTATGCTCCTCCCAATTATAACCAGGTAGGGATCTCTTTTTAGCTTTTGGTGTAGAAATCGGTTGCGAGAGGGCCTGGGAGTAAGGTCTCTTGGCCCTGGGTCTGTATTTGGGGCACTTTGCCTTAAAGTGTTGGGGAAGTCAGCCGACCGAAGGTCAAAAAACCTGGCTCCTCCATTGCATTTTTCGAATGCTTCATAATACGATATATTTTCAAACACCATTATTCTTTTTATTTCTCTTTGGCGATTGAATTCGGGGCATTTTTTACTAGTAGAAATGTGCTCGTCACTATGGAAATGCAAGCCCTTTTTTTCACATTCAATAGCGGTGTCATGCGATTTTTTTGAACAGTTGGTGCACTTTGCTTGTGACCTACATGCTTTTTTAACATGCCCGTAAAGGAAGCAATTATAACATTGTGTGACTGGGGGGACATAGGTGGTTGTTCTAAAGGCCAAATCGTATATTTTGACATCTCTGGGCAGAGAAGTGCCAGCAAAAGTTAGCAGCAAAGTTCCTGTGGAGGTGAATCTAATCTGCTGATTTGACTAAAAAGGTGCGGTCTCCCAAAGTGCAAGTCCGATCCGACTCATATTGCATATATAAGCTCTTTACGCTATTATTTACCTGTCATATTAATTTCAACCCCCCATCCTCAAAACTGGGGGTATGGGGTTAAAAAAACTAAAAAAAAAAATGACTAAAAAGGTGCGGTCTCCCAAAGTACAAGTCCGATCCGACTCATATTGCATATATAAGCTCTTTACGCTAATATTTACCTGTGATATTCATTTCAACCCCCCATCCCCAAAACTGGGGGTATGGGGTTAAAAAAACTAAAAAAAAAATGACTAAAAAGGTGCGGTCTCCCAAAGTACAAGTCCGATCCGACTCATATCGCATAAATAAGCTCTTTACGCTAATATTTACTTGTGATATTAATTTCAACCCCCCATCCTTAAAACTGGGGGTATGGGGTTAAAAAAACTAAAAAAAATGACTTTTTAATATACATTAATAAATATCGCTTAATATTGTTTTATTATTTACTACTAGAATGCCCTTGACAATTTTAATTTATTATTATTATTATTATTATTAACTACAGAGAGCGGCGATTGCCGATGTATCTGTATCAACAAGTTTACATTTTAAATTGTTTACATTAAATTATTATAATTAAAATAAGTTAAATAATTAAGTTATGAGTATTATCACAATTAATATCACAGAGAAAGAAAATATAATATAATACAATACTAGGACGGAAAGTGGACCCATTGGTTTCCCACATTTACGAGTTCACGGTCCAACCTATTCTTGAACTGATTTACAGTTGTAGCCTCAACTGTGACCTCGCTTAGACCATTCCACTGATACACAACACGGTTGGTAAGGAAGTTTTTTCGGGGTAACTTTAAACACCTTTCCTTGTTGAGCTTTTTATTATGACCTCGAAGGCTGGGGTAGGTGTTGAGTTGGAAAATTGTGAGTTCTATTGAATAGTAACCGCTCAGAATTTTAAAGGTTTGTATGAGGTCACCTCGAGATCGTCTAGCTGCTAGTGTGCTTAAATTCATACGGGAGAGGCGTTCAAGATATGGCAGATCCTTCAGTTCTGGGGGAATTTTGGTGGCTCTTCGCTGGACTGCTTCGATAAGATCAATATCCTTAACATAGTAGGGGTTCCATACACTTTCAGCGTACTCCAATATGGGACGGACATAAGATTTATACAACTTTGCAATTGTATCTGTAGAATGATCCTTAAAAGCAGTTCTTATTAAGTATAAAATGGAATTGGCCCGTTTGACAATTCTGACTATGTGACTTTCCCATTTTAGATCTGATGAGATTTCCACACCAAGGTCCTTTTGCGTTGTAACCTCTCGAATGGGTAATCCATTTAACATGTAGTTAAGTTTGGGGTTTTTAGGTCCCAAATGAGGGATGGAGCATTTATTGATGTTTAATGACATTAACCACTGTTGAGCCCACCTTGCGACTTTCTTAATGTCTTCAGCAAAAGAGGCCGCATCCAGAAGAGGGTTGCAAAACATTTTCGAGTCGTCGGCAAATAAAACCATGTCCGCTAGGATGTTGTTATTCAGGTCAGATATGTAAATCAGGAAAAGCAATGGGCCAAGCACTGAACCTTGTATTACCCCACTGATTATAAGACGAATAAAGGAGAACACACCACCGTACTTTACTCTAAACTTCTTATTTTTTAGAAATTTTTCAAGCCATTTCAAAAGTTTTCCACGGATTCCAAAGTGGTCCAGTTTCATCAGCATCCTCTTGTGAGGGACTTTGTCGAACGCTTTTTCGAAATCGAGGTAAATGATATCAGTAGGACTACCGATATCATTGCTTTCCGTCCATTTGTTGACACAGTAAAGGAGGTTTGTTTCGACTGAACGATTTGGCATGAAACCATGCTGGGAAGCAGGAATTACCTTGTTTAGGAGTAGAAATTCAGTTACTTGTCTCACAATAATCTTCTCCATACATTTACAGAGATTAGATGTTATGCTAATTGGGCGATAGTTCTCAGGTCGCCGCTTGTTACCCTGCTTGTAGATTGGTACAATATGTGCTATCTCCCACTCACCAGGTATGTAGTTGGTAGACAGGCTATTTTCCATGGCCACAGACAAAGGCTCAGCTAGAACGTCAACACATTTTTTCAGGAATAAAGCAGGAATACCATCAACGCCAGGGTTGGTGTCGTTTTTTAAGGATGCGATGGCTTCCGTAACGTTTACAGGAGTAAAACTGATTTCGGTTATGGATAAGTCAGAATAAGTGGCATTAGGCATAGCGGGTAATGGACCATCTGGTTCTTTGGTGAAGACACTTTCGAAGTGAGTTGCAAAAGCTTCGGCAGATTCCTGAGAAGACATTGTGCTCCCATCGTCCTTCTGCAAGGCCACCAACCCAGCATTGGATTTAAGAGAGCGCTTAATGTAGCTATAAAACCTTTTGGGCGGTGAAGAAGCCAACTCATTTTCGTAGCGCCTCCTAGCTTCTAAAATTCGTCTTTTTAGTTCGTTGTTGTGCTCTCTATAGAGTGTGTAGTTGTCAATTGTTCTGTCTCGTAAGTATCTGTCCCATAGCGCTCTCTTAGTTTTAATCCTTTTAAACAAGGTTCGGTCTAACCAAGGTTTTTGCGGATTGTATTTATTTGTGCAGTAAGGTACGTATTGTTCTATAGCCTTATTTATTACTTCATAGCACTCATTCAAGGTTGTATTTCTGCTATCAAGATGATCACTAAGATACTGCTTGATTTGGTCGTAGCTGGCATTCCAAAAGTTTTGTTTTCTTACTTTTATGGTGGGTTTAGAATTAAGCTTAAGCTGGGTGGTAAAAAGTATCACGATATGGTCACTAAGACCGAGAGGCGCACATTGTTTTATGTCACATACGAGTTTTTTGTCATTCACTAATATAAGGTCTAGTAGAGATTCCTCGTTCCCACGTTTCCTGGTGATGAAATTAACAAACTGTGTCACATTCATATTTTTGTAGGCTTCAAGGAAATCATAGGCGACAGTTTCATTTTTGGTAAGAGACAGGTTATTCCACTCAATTTCGGGAAAATTGAAGTCTCCACACACAAACGTAGGTACGTTACTAGACACTGCATTGTCAATAATTTGTATCATATCTTTGTTACTTTTGATATACCTGTCCTTGATTAACTTTTTATCAATATTTGGGTCATCAGTAGGCTTAGACCTGTATATGCAGAGAATTTGAATTTTTTCTTTGGCTATCTGAGCTTGTATCCAAAGTAAGTTAATGTCATCTGGCATTTCAAAGTTACTCATAAGGCTAACATCGATTGAGTGACCATGCAGTGTGGCTTTGGAATAAATGCAAACACCTCCGCCTTTTTTGTGATCTCGATTGTGTCTATGTAGGTTATATACAGGGATTTCCACAAAACTATCAGGAATAACTGTTTTTAACCAGGTTTCGGTAATTAGAATGAAGCAAGGCTGTTCATTGTTGGCGTAGGTCGTTAACTCATCCATTTTGTTCCGCAGAGAATTTGCATTTGTGTACAGGAAGGTTAAATTAAGTGTGTTGGTTAGGTTTGACTGTTGGCAGGATGTGGAGTTTGTAGGTTTTTTGGACCAGCTGTGGACTTGACTATTTTAGGTATACCATCCAAGTATCTGAGGACTAAGTTTTCCTCCCCTCCTTTTTTACGTTCCTCAAGACTATTGATTAAGGACTTTAGGTGTTGCCTTTGGGCTGGAGTTTGGTCTGGTTTGATGTATACCCCAGTAAGGTTGAGCTTGGATTTGTTTTTAAGGATTTGTAATGCTTCCAACTTAGTGGTAAATATCAGTTTGATAGGTCTCACTTTTTGTTGGTTATAGTTTCCTATTCGATACACTTTAACATGCTCAACATTTCCTGTGGGGTGGACTCTCCTGGCCAAGCTTTGGGCTGTTTCCAGGTCTTTTTTTAATCTATCTTCTTTGGATAGCTCTGATGGTTGCTCCTTAGCCCCAAAGATTAGAAGGTTACATGCACGTCTTTCTCTATCATGAATTTCATTAATGCATGGTTCAAGAGCCAATGATTGCAAAGGTTCGTTGTTAGATGGCTTGTTTATTTGCTTTTTAAGGGCATTCAAATCATCATTGATGGATTTGGCATTGTTGTTGAAGCTTGTTAGGATATCAGCATAACTTGGTTTATTGTCCACGATCTGCTTTAATTCCTCTAGCTGCTTGTAACATTATGAATTTTAGTTATTTTTTATTAGTACGATACAAATTTTTGATCAAAATTAGGAAGAATTGGAACCTTACCTTATAATTTCACATGGCATTTTTTTTTATGTATGTTGCTTCTAAAAGTTATTCTGATGCTTTTCCATATTCAGTATTTAGTTATTTAATAAATGGCCCCAAATTCGTTTGTTATTGTAATAGGTTATCTAGTCTGACATAAGTCAGGTTGACAGTTGTTGAGACTGGTACAGTTTCCTACCTTATCGATAACCATTTTCAATAAATAAATTATTCCTGGTTATTTAAAGGAAATTTTATTACACTACATTGATAACTAGGATGGTTTATTATCAATAAATATATTTTTATAAATTTAATTCCGTTTTCACACATTTTCTGGTTATTTTGGTCTGTAGCGCCATCTAGGAGTGGAAAGCTTAACTCTGATAATTTCTACGTAGTTTCTAGAAATTACTGAAAATTTCAGGAGTTTGATAAATTTGAATTTGGCAGACTTTATTTTTTTGATAAAAAAATAACATTTTAATTATATTTCCGGATAACAATTATCCGTCGGCCATTGCTTAGGTGACAATAGTTGTGTGAGGTGGTAATCTTTCGAAACTTTTTATTCTTGGAATATTTAAGTTAAAATATCTCATCGTGTTGAGGATTAAATATAAAAAGTTTCAGTTTTTGGTTTCCTGATCATTGCATATGATATTTTTTGATTGTGATCTGGAAATCTCCATAATTTATTGGGATTAATGTAAGTACTTCACCGACATGCACAATCTCTTGTCGATTATAATTTATCTTGTCAATTCTAATTTTTTCCTTTTTCTTTATTTTAAAGAAGTTACCCCTCTTAGTGGCCAACACAATAAACAAGCTTTTGAAGACATCTGTGCCCTTCGTAGCCAAGTCGAAGGTAAGTTTTCATAAATCTTCTTCTTAAATTTTTGGTCGAGCTAAATGTTCTTCGTACTTGAATAGAATGCATCGCAATAGGTTCTTATGCGGATGTTTTTGTTCTAGGGTTTTAGTATTTGGTTTTAATAAATGGTTTTATGCTTTTACTGAACCATTTTCAATCAAAGGTTCTATAGACCTTTATTTATGTGGATATTTGGATATTATTATTTTGGAGTTTTGTTTCAACTATTGCGGCTTGCTAGTGTAGCACTGAACGTTCTGCAGTTATTTGCCTGGACCGGTATTGGCTTGGAACCCAGCATTCAACTTAGGAATGGACACACTTCAGGTTTTCTACGAAACAAAATAATAAATGTATTTATTTTACTACAAGGTATTTATGTATTGCTTTTATATTTAGTTTCATTACCTGCATTTATTATTGCTTATGCAAGGGGTTTAGGCCTGTTTATTTTTGATTTGAAATTGTTTTTATTATTTATAAGAAAGAAGACTTCTTCTTCTTCAGTAACATTGCAATTTGACATTGGTGTTAGCTGCTTTGGCTATTCAACTTATTTAGGTTTATGTGTAAATTTTGCGGTTGTATGCATACAGTCTTCAAAATACTTTTAGGTACTAAAGTGTTACACCAATCGTTTATATTTTTAATTACAAACAGTACCTTATTTTTAAATTACATTTTATACATTATTACAGTTTTGCCATATTGTTGTCATATTACCTTGCATATATTATTTGGTACATTTTTATTTTGTACATTCCTGGTTTTGGAAAGCCTGGAAAACCAATATATATTGTTGACTCGAAATCTGACCAAGTTGTTTCATTGCCCTTGTCCTTATTTTCAGATTATAATATTTCTGAACATTCATTTTGACTTTTGTATTTATATTAAACTTTTGATAAAGATTATAGCGGAGTCGATTAGAAACGGAGATTCTTGGTTCACCCGTTCTCTAATTTACTTATTGAGTCTCGAACTAAGTGGCGCTCATTACCATCTAATTTTACTCACACCACCTCCACTAGAGCTAGGGCTCAGGGACTCAATAAGGAGACAGAAGTTTAACCGAAGGATCTTAGTTGTAAATTTCACGCCACATTTTTGGCGCCCAACGTGGGGCCCATAAAAAAAAAGGGAGCTATTTTAGAAAACTTGGACTTGGACAGTTTTTGTTTCAATTTTTTTTTTATATATTTTTTTGAGATATATCCACATTTCCACAATAAAATTTTGAAATCTTGGCATAAATATTTTTGCAAAAAAAAAAAAAAATATTTATTTTGAAAAAAAAAAAATTGGTATTTGATTGTTTTTTTTTATCTTTTTGTGTACTTTGGACATACTGATCTCCTGTTGTACTCTTTGTTTGTACATTTGGTATTTTTCATTTTTGTCATTGTTTTGGTGATTATAGGCAACATGTCATTAAAAATGAGTTTGTATAGGCTTAATCAAGAGGAACTTGCTTATGAAGCCAAAATTAGGGGCCATGCAGTAGGGACTGTGGAAAATATGAGGAAGTCCGTAGCAAGGTCCATAAAAATGGAAAAGGAAGGTACTAAAACAGTACTGGAAAAGTACCCCTTTACATTTGAAGAAGATAGTAAGGCCGTACAGGATAAATTGGTCGAACTTAAGTCATTAATTGATGCTTTTAGTGGTAATGCCTTATGTAAGGATTATGTAAAGATTTCTAGCAAATTGTCACACATTCATGGTAGAATTAAAAGGATGGAGCCTAAAGAAAATGAAGAAATGGCTACGCGTTCTAATAATCTGAGTGAAGTCTTAGTGCTAATGGAAGACTTTGATAACAAGACCACACCTGTAGTACCACCTGAACCGTTAGATATTAGCGTTCTAAGAGCCGCAGTCGAATCTAGTTCCGAGGAGGAGGATTTAGATAGGTCTAACACGTCAGCTGCCGCAGTTAATACCTCGGTAAATATGAATATTAAATCCACACCTGTGAATAGATGGAACTTGGTCAAATTTACTGGTGAGAAAAGAAGTCTTTCACTTAACGCTTTTCTTGAACGGGTTGATGAGTTGGCTTTGGCTAGAAATATTGATCATAATGAGCTGCAGGCATTGATTTGTTCGATGGAAAAGCTTTAGTATGGTATAGGGCTACACGTTATCTTGTATCGGATTGGAACGGTTTAGTAAAGGAGCTTCGTGAAGAGTTTTTGCCCCCTAATAACGATGAAAAGTTATTAGATGAAATTAAAAAGCGAACTCAAAGTGACGACGAGTCTATTGGAATATATTTATCTGTCATGCAGTCTTTGTTTAATCGTCTTTCTTGTAGCGTAACGGATAGTGTCAAAGTAGATATAGTTAGGAGGAACATTCTTCCATTTTTTCAGACACAATTGGCTTTGGTAGAAATATCTACTATTGATGATTTGAGAAAATATTGTAGGCGTTTGGAAAAAACTAGGAACTCAGTTGAAACTTATAATCCACCTCCTAGGCGTAGTTTGAATACCTTGGAACCGGATCTTGCTTATGTTGGAGTAGATCATACTCCTTTGGAACATGATAGGATTAATACTATCCAACCAGATTCTGTTCAAAGAGGTACCTTGGTGTGTTTCAACTGCGATCAACCTGGACATCGAGCCATTGGTTGTACTTCTCCTAGGCGCTTGGTATGTTATCGGTGTAAGAAGGAAGGTTATACTGTAAGGAATTGTCCTTCTTGTAATACTTCATTTCAGCCTAAAAATTCTTCTTCACATGCTGTCTCGGGAAACCGCAGAGGCCGAGTTTAGATTTGGATCGTACTAAACAGGCCATAAAACCGATCCTGAATGATTATTTTAGTCCTATTATTAATTATATTTTGGAACATGGACAAAATGATGAACGTCCCTATCTTAGTGTTAGTGTGTTTGGAAAAACCATTAAGGGTCTTCTTGATAGTGGAGCTTCAAGAACATTTTTAGGTGGACCTGGTTATAAATTGTTAAGTTCCTTAGGTTTGTCGTTAGATACATCAAGGATTATCAGTTGTAGTGTTGCAAATGGAGAGAAGTGTGTTAGTGTTGGTAGTTTTTCTGTCCCAATTTGTTTGTTAGATAGGTGTAAGATCGTGGAAGTTTTAGTGATTCCAGAGCTTCCTCATGATTTAATTTTAGGTGCAGACTTTTGGAAAATTATGGGTATTGTCCCTGACCTGCGCAATGATGAATGGTCTTTTTCGAAAAACATAGAATGTTTGGAATTAGATACTCATTTGCAGGATACTTCTGTCTTGACTCTAGATCAGCAACGTAGGTTAAATGACCTTATAGAAAAATGTTACGAGCTTATGGGAGACAAATTAGGTTGTACCACCGAAGCTGAACATGTTATCACTACCACAGCTAGTCCTATTAAGCAAAGGTACTACCCTGTTTCTCCAGTCATACAGAATATTATGCATAAGGAACTAGATTGGATGTTAAAAGAAAAGATTGTTCGTCCCAGTTTTAGCGCATGGTCAAGCCCTGTAATTATGATTCCAAAACGTGATGGTAGTTACCGTTTTTGGGTTGACTATCGCAAGCTTAACGCAGTCACTAATAAGGATGGTTACCCTCTACCTTATATCCAAAATATTTAGGATCAGCTTCGGAACGCAAAATATTTATCTACCATTGACGTGAAGTCAGCTTTCTTTCAGGTTCCGGTAGCCGAGGACTCGCGGAAACTGACAGCTTTTACTGTAGCGGGAAGAGGTTTGTTCGAGTTTTGTAGAATGCCATTTGGTCTTTCCACTTCTCCTGCTACTTGGCAACGTCTCATGGACAAAATTTTGGGTCATGATCTTACTCCCTATGTTTTTTGTTATTTGGATGATATTGTTATTGTCACTGAGACTTTTGAAAAACACTTGGAGGTGTTGGAAGAAGTTTTTCGAAGGCTCAGAAAGGCTAATATTACGGTTTCAAAGGAAAAGTGTTCCTATTGTCGTCCTCAGCTTAGGTATTTAGGTTATGTAGTAGATAGGAATGGTTTGCATGTAGATCCCAGTAAAGTACAGGCCATGCTTGATATTCCTGCTCCAAAAACAGTTAGTCAAGCTAGAGGAATTATAGGTACTTTCGGTTGGTATCGTCGTTTCATACCCTCATTTTCTACCCTAATTGCTCCGATCACCAATCTTTTAAAGAAAAATAGAAAATTTTTATGGGATGAAGAGTGTATGAAATCTTTTAATTTGCTTAAGGAAAAGTTGGTATCTGCACCTGTGCTTAGTTGCCCTTCATACTCCTTAGGTTTTGAGGTGCAAACAGACGCATCTGGGTGGGGGATTGGTGCTGTGTTAAGCCAGAAGCACCCAGATGGTGAAAAAGTTGTGTGCTATTTAAGTAGATCCTTAACGAGGCAAGAAAGGCGATATACGACCACAGAGCGTGAATGTTTGGCGGTCATTTGGGCACTTGAGAAATTGAGGCCATATTTAGAAGGTGTACCGGATGTAACGGTCATCACCGATCATTATTCCTTGGTATGGTTGGGTAATTTGAAAAATGTAAATGGTCGATTAGCTAGATGGGCTTTGCGTATGCAGCAGTTTAATGTAAAAATCATTCATCGTAAAGGTAAAGAGCATATAGTCCCTGATACTCTTTCTAGATCTGTCCCTGTTTTGGACGTGGTCACTGTAACTCCTAAAGTTGTGGATAAATGGTTGGAAAAGTTGAAATTGGAAGTCTTGTCCAAACCTCTTAAGTTTTCTCAATATAGAGTCCTTGATAATGTCTTATACAAGTATGTTAAGCCACAGTATGTAGGTACTTCTGAAGGATGGGAAGATTGGAAAATTGTAGTTCCAAAAGATCAGAGGAAATCGATACTGTTTGATATGCATTCGAAAAATGGACACACTGGTGTTCTCAAAACTTATGCAAGAATTTGTGAGAGGTATACTTGGCCAAAACTGAGATCTGAAGTTTCTAAATTTGTTAAAAGCTGTATAGTCTGTTGTCAGCATAGATATGACAATCAGAAACCTGCAGGACTTATGGTGAGGCAACCTACTACTTCTAGACCTTGGGAATTAATATCCTCAGATCTGATGGGTCCTCTGGTTCGTTCTCGTTCTGGAAACTGTTATATTTTAGTTATCACAGATTACTTTAGTAAATTTTCGATAATTCTGCCTTTGAAAAATGCCACTGGAAAACTGGTAGCATCCAAAATTGAGGAACATTGCTTTTTGCTATTCGGTGTCCCAAAAATTGCTATTTCGGATAACGGGCCATGTTATCGTAGCAAAGAGTATGTTTCGTTGTTAAATCGTTATAATGTTCAGCCCAAATATAATGCACATTACCATGCAAATGCAAATCCAACGGAAAGGGTTAATCGTACATTGAAGTTTATGTTAGCTGCTTATGTTTCGGACAATCATAGAGTTTGGGATGAAAATCTTGCCCGTATTGCTTGTGCTATTAGAACATCCCGTAGCGAAACCACAAACCAGACTCCATACTTTGTAAATTTCGGTCGCAGAATGATACTTTCTGGCGAGGAGTATTTGAAAAAGGATTTGTTTAAGGAGGAAGCAGAATTTCCTGTGGTAAGGGAAGAAGTTTTTAAGGATATTTACAAGGATGTTAAGGCTAGATTAAAGGCAGCTTCAGATAAAAATTGTAAGACTTATAATTTGCGTAGAAGGCACACTGAATATTTGCCAAATCAGCTGGTATGGAGATCTAACTTCGTCTTGTCAGATGCTCAGAAGTATTTCTCTAAGAAATTGGCACCTAAGTATCTTGGTCCTTTCTTGATAAAGAAAAAGGTTTCTCCTTATACGTATGAGCTTGTAGACGAATATGGAAACCATAAGGGCGTTTGGCACGCAAAGAATCTGAAAGAACATTCACCTGATTATAAGGAATAGATTTAGGTCATAATTATTTAAACATAATTATGTTAGGTTATGTGTTGTTTTTTTTTGAGAAAATTAATTTTTCTTTGTAATTAATTTTCTTAAGGAAGGGGGAGTGTTGTAACATTATGAATTTTAGTTATTTTTTATTAGTACGATACAAATTTTTGATCAAAATTAGGAAGAATTGGAACCTTACCTTATAATTTCACATGGCATTTTTTTTATGTATGTTGCTTCTAAAAGTTATTCTGATGCTTTTCCATATTCAGTATTTAGTTATTTAATAAATGGCCCCAAATTCGTTTGTTATTGTAATAGGTTATCTAGTCTGACATAAGTCAGGTTGACAGTTGTTGAGACTGGTACAGTTTCCTACCTTATCGATAACCATTTTCAATAAATAAATTATTCCTGGTTATTTAAAGGAAATTTTATTACACTACATTGATAACTAGGATGGTTTATTATCAATAAATATATTTTTATAAATTTAATTCCGTTTTCACACATTTTCTGGTTATTTTGGTCTGTAGTGCCATCTAGGAGTGGAAAGCTTAACTCTGATAATTTCTACGTAGTTTCTAGAAATTACTGAAAATTTCAGGAGTTTGATACATTTGAATTTGGCAGACTTTATTTTTTTGATAAAAAAATAACATTTTAATTATATTTCCGGATAACAATTATCCGTCGGCCATTGCTTAGGTGACAATAGTTGTGTGAGGTGGTAATCTTTCGAAACTTTTTATTCTTGGAATATTTAAGTTAAAATATCTCATCGTGTTGAGGATTAGATATAAAAAGTTTCAGTTTTTGGTTTCCTGATCATTGCATATGATATTTTTTTATTGTGATCTGGAAATCTCCATAATTTATTGGGATTAATGTAAGTACTTCACCGACATGCACAATCTCTTGTCGATTATAATTTATCTTGTCAATTCTAATTTTTTCCTTTTTCTTTATTTTAAAGAAGTTACCCCTCTTAGTGGCCAACACAATAAACAAGCTTTTGAAGACATCTGTGCCCTTCGTAGCCAAGTCGAAGGTAAGTTTTCATAAATCTTCTTCTTAAATTTTTGGTCGAGCTAAATGTTCTTTGTACTTGAATAGAATGCATCGCAATAGGTTCTTATGCGGATGTTTTTGTTCTAGGGTTTTAGTATTTGGTTTTAATAAATGGTTTTATGCTTTTACTGAACCATTTTCAATCAAAGGTTCTATAGACCTTTATTTATGTGGATATTTGGATATTATTATTTTGGAGTTTTGTTTCAACTATTGCGGCTTGCTAGTGTAGCACTGAACGTTCTGCAGTTATTTGCCTGGACCGGTATTGGCTTGGAACCCAGCATTCAACTTAGGAATGGAAACACTTCAGGTTTTCTACGAAACAAAATAATAAATGTATTTATGTATTGCTTTTATATTTAGTTTCATTACCTGCATTTATTATTGCTTATGCAAGGGGTTTAGGCCTGTTTATTTTTGATTTGAAATTGTTTTTATTATTTATAAGAAAGAAGACTTCTTCTTCTTCAGTAACATTGCAATTTGACATTGGTGTTAGCTGCTTTGGCTATTCAACTTATTTAGGTTTATGTGTAAATTTTGCGGTTGTATGCATACAGTCTTCAAAATACTTTTAGGTACTAAAGTGTTACACCAATCGTTTATATTTTTAATTACAAACAGTACCTTATTTTTAAATTACATTTTATACATTATTACAGTTTTGCCATATTGTTGTCATATTACCTTGCATATATTATTTGGTACATTTTTATTTTGTACATTCCTGGTTTTGGAAAGCCTGGAAAACCAATATATATTGTTGACTCGAAATCTGACCAAGTTGTTTCATTGCCCTTGTCCTTATTTTCAGATTATAATATTTCTGAACATTCATTTTGACTTTTGTATTTATATTAAACTTTTGATAAAGATTATAGCGGAGTCGATTAGAAACGGAGATTCTTGGTTCACCCGTTCTCTAATTTACTTATTGAGTCTCGAACTAAGTGGCGCTCATTACCATCTAATTTTACTCACACCACCTCCACTAGAGCTAGGGCTCAGGGACTCAATAAGGAGACAGAAGTTTAACCGAAGGATCTTAGTTGTAAATTTCACGCCATAACTTGCGTTGGTATGGTTTGTTTCTACTTTATATTCCAACTCCTTAAGGTTTGCACTTAGTAAAGAGACATCTGACTTAACTTTGTTAATTTTTTCATCGAAATACTTTTCATTGAGGACTTTTTCTAGTTTACCCATAATAGCTGCTACCTGTTCTTGTAATACTCTCTGGGCCTGCTTAATTTTGGGTATTTCTTGAAATCCGACTAGGCAATCTGGGCAATAAAACTGTAGGATTCTTTGGCGTGTTAAGGCGAAACAACGTGCTTCTGTCGATGAGATTTCAGAGCACTTTCTACACATTGTGTTATTGCAAGCATCACATGAAAAGCCCACAACTGAGTCATCCTTTATATCTCTCTTTGGATTGATGTGAGTGGGTGTTCTGTGGTGAGCACATTTCATTTTGAACTTGTAACATGAATCACGATCCATTTTGAGGTTATGTTTTTTGTGGGAGAAATTTACCAGTAATGAAAGAAATAACACTGTAAAGGTGTTAACGGCACTAAATTACTATCTATTTGGCACTTATTAACAATTTAAAAGCTGTATATTAATGTTTATTTAGAAGAAATGAAATGGTTAAAGCACTCTTCTTCTTCTTCCTTTTAAATTTATGTCATGAAATTTGTTTTATTGGAAGGTCACAATTTAGTATTTGTTTTTTGTTAGTACGAGTATTTTTAAATAAAATCATTACAAAATATGCCAAACAGGCCCTATTTGGTTTCAACATGAACATTGACATAAAAAATATTTTTCCCGCCAGCCTCTAGCAAGTGTATAAGAGAATTGACAAACAATACCAAAATGCCCCACTTTTATTTAGTTTTTAGTTTTGTTTGTTCAGTACGGGGTTCATAGCCCCCAACACCTGGTCTCTAGGGACCCTTGTTAACCACACAGACCTCCTTATATCGTCCCTGTTTTTTTGTCAACAGCAGTATTTTTTATTATTTTAGGCCCCGCTAAGCTCCCTAGATATGCGCATAATTTCTTTAAAAAAATTATTCTCACCCTGAAATAATAACTATTTGTTAGTAACAAAGTCATACTTGTCCAATTATTTAAACACCTCTTGCTATTTTAGGAAAAGTTGGAGATAAGACAAGATGGATAAAGGAAGATACAATTCAACTTAATGGGATCCCAGGACAGCCCCCCCGGCCTTGGTTTGAGCCCACCTGGTATTTTTTGGGGCCCCAATTTTCTTTTGCAGGGGCGCCAAGTTTGGTAGAAACCGTCAAGGACAAAGCCTTTTTCCTTGAAGGTAATTTTTGGGGCGCCATTTTTTTTGCAGGGGGCGCCAAGTTCGGTAGATACCGTCAGGGGGTAAACTTTTTTTCGTAAAGGTAATATTTGGGGCAGCATTTTTTTTGCAGGGGCTCAAAGTTTGGCAGAAACCGCTAGGGACAAAGCTTTTTTAATTTTTGGGGCTACTATTTTTTTTTCGCTGATCCCCTGGTATTTTTTTGGAGCGCCAATTTTGTTTTACAGGGGCGCCAAGTTTGGTAGAAATTGTCAGGGACAAAGCATTTTTTCATGAAGGTATTTTTTCTTTTTTGTAACCCTGGGGGCTGAGCCCCCCTATATTTTTTTCTGGTTACGGACCTGTCCCAGGATATCAGCTGAATTATTTTCATAATATTTTTTACTAGCTCTTTATAAAGAACTACTTCTTTAGGGGCTATTCAACAATTAGGTCACCATGGGGTCAGAGGTCAAGTTACAAAAAGTAGGGTGGGGGGTTTGATGTATTAGTGGCGATATTTTTTCGGGGGGTAGAAGCCAAATTGACACGGGGTCAAAAGTTGTCTAAATTGTGGGGACGTAATTTTTGAATAGCCCCTAAAAATGTTAGAGTAAACATTATGTTTATAATTATTAAGTACCTATTTGATAACAGGCGCGTAGATGGGATTTTTTCTTGGGGGGGGGGTAGTCAGCCTCCAGTGTCGGACTGGGAAGCCCAAGGCTAGTGAGATTTCTAGCCTATGGGGCCCAGCTATTAAAAATGTAATTTTTTTCCTTTCTAAAATAAAATTTTTCATTCAAAATTTGACGCCCCTACCAAAACAAAAAAAAAACACCCTCAGAAAAAAGCTTTGTCCCTGAGCGTTTCTACAAAATTTGACGCCCCTACCAAAACAAAAAAAGCACTCTCCAAAAAAAAATCTTTGTCCCTGAGCGTTTCTACAAAATTTGACGCCCACCTTTGGAAACGTGCAAGTATTACGTAACGCAAATTTTAATCATTTTGGACCCCCCCCCCGTAACGCTATTTTCCTATACCATTAACATGGGCGTAACACTTCAAAATGACCCCACCCCCCATAGGAGCGTTACGTAATACTTGAACGTTCCCTTAGCGCCCCTACCAAAACAAAACAAAAACACCCTCCAAAA
Source organism: Brachypterus glaber (assembly GCA_958510825.1). Taxonomy (NCBI): domain Eukaryota; kingdom Metazoa; phylum Arthropoda; class Insecta; order Coleoptera; family Kateretidae; genus Brachypterus; species Brachypterus glaber. The sequence continues at coordinate 26,294,817 of OY294048.1, read as the reverse complement.
AAAAAGCGTTTCTACAAAAGTTAGCGCCCCTACGAAAACAAAAACAACACCCCTCGACCTCCGAAAAAAAAAGGCTTTGTCCCTGGGCGTTTCTACAAAATTTGGCGACCCAAGCAAAAAACACCCATTATTTTAATTTTTCAATTTTTTATTTAAAATAACAAAAAAATAATAACCCCCCCATATCTACGCACCTGTTTGATAAAATATTTTTCTTTATACTTATATATTTTTTTTTAGGTATTTACATAGAGTTTGTATTATAGTTATATTACAATTTTGTTAAAAAAAAATACCTTATTAATTTCTTGTTTTTTTTTATTACCCACACAACCATTATATTGATTTAGGCGTTCGGCAATTTTGTCGAATGCCTAAATCAAAGTAATGGTCCAAAAAAAAATAAAAATATTATTTTTAATTTGAATAAGCCGCCATTATGTGCCAGCTGATGTTTAGTTTTCGCATATCATTCATAGGGCGGCGACACATACCATTCGTGGTATTATGTGTTGCCTAACTTTAACATGGGGCTTGGGCTTCTGGTGGGTGTTCTGTGATCGTACCTTTCAAGTCACAGTGAACAATGAGATATGGATAATTATTTTAAAAAGGGGATATTAATAGGCCATATTTTAAATTATATATATTTTTTAATTCTGTTATTTTTGTTTAAGTTTTATTGTGAATATGTTATAACAAATAAGGAAAAAAATAGTGGTCGTTATTTAATGATACTAACTTTAGAAAAAAACAATAATTTTTGAAGTTGGTAGGTACGGAGGTGAGGGGCTATTACGGAGGTGGGAAATTTGAAAGAAAGCAAAAATATTTTACAGTATTGTTGTGTATTTTTAAGTAAGAGTACACTATAATGAAACAAACATAGTTTATATTTATTATTACATACTTTTTAAAGAAGGAACATAACAATTTAAACTTATAGGAAACAAAGAAATTATTTTCAGGTACAAAAAATAATACTAAAAATATTTCTTAAAAATAATTTGTACAAAATCTGTGTTAGACAAAAAAATACTGTAAATACTTACTATACAAGTCTAAATATTATTAGAAAAAAAATATCCACAAAATAACTTCATTTACCAAAAAAAGTTATAGCATTTTTACTTTAACGTAAAATAGTCACAACGGGAAGATTAAAAATATGTTGACCTCTTTTAATTTGGGTTTTTTTTTTTAAACATACTATATCCCCAGGTAGCAACATAACATGACATTCACGTAAAAGCCACGTTAATATGTGACATGTGATGTTAAGATTGTAGTCTTATTTAACAAGAATGTAGCATGGTGGGGATGTCCCTAATAACATCACACAATGACATCCCGAAAATAACGTGTTTGTGACATCATAAATCCACATTCCTGCGCTGTTATATCTAATATCTTATGGATGCCGTTACTGCAGTACCATGGTACTTTAATATTTAAATAATATCCTAGATAACCAAAGTCTCTTGGGAAATCCAAAGGAAACGCGTCGCGTCAATAAAATGCTGGTAAATTTCTTGCAACAGTAGGCCAATAAGTTGGAAGTACAAAACCTTGCCCGTCAGTTGCATGCTAATTGCAAGAAAAATGTTTCCACCCAAGTAGAACGCGCATTTTAAATAGTTTCTGATCAACAGTTGTATGCAAACGGGGTGCAACCTACGGGCCACACATTTCCTACAATACGATGGAGCCCGTTGTCTGCAACTTACCTTATTCAGAGACTGCTTAAATGCAGAAGAGAACCGCGCTTGCGCAAGAGAGGCTCCGCTTTGGCGGTATTCGCTTTCCTGATGCGCACTTTATGTTTGGTACATGTGTATTTGTTATATCGACCATGAACTTGCAATAAGTGTGAAAAGTCAAATTCAGGAGCGACGGAAAACAGTTCTTAGAGTTGCTGTTTATTCTATTTTTAATATTTATAGCAATATAAATAAAGTGGTGTAAGGTTAATTATTGTCCCTAAAGATGTTTTAACCTTATAAGGCTAAATGTATACATTTAAGGGCCACTTGCACCAACTTTTGGTACGGGAATATCTCAGCCAAACCGAGTTTAGGTTAAAAATGCTGCGTTCTGATTGGTCGGCCGTCAATTTAATCCAAGTTTAAAGTTAAATCATCATTGGTGCAAGTGGCCCTAAACTATTCTAGCTTATATTGTAGTTAGAAGGTTTGGATGCTAACTGGTCAAAAATTTCAGTTAGGAGGTATTACATGTTCATAAATGATATGGTGTTAATATGCCGTGATTGCTAGTGAGAAAACTAAAAATGTCATCAATTTGTAGCAGTATATATCTAAGGGTCACTTGCACCAAATTTTGGTACGGGATTAACTCAGCTAAACCGAGTTTAAGTTAAAAATTCTGCGTTCTGATTGGTCAGCTGTCAATTTAATCCAAGTTTAAAGTTAAAACAGCATTGGTGCAAGTGGCCCTAAAAGGTATGTTTTATGCATGTCACAACTATTTTTACAAACTCGAAATTCCGTAAATTCTAAAGTATATTCATACAAGCAAAAAAAACATCAAAACAATTTTAACAATTAAAATGTTTTAATTGTTGTTAATTGTTAAAATTATTTTGATGGAGTTTTTTGCTTGGATGAATATACTATAGCCATTTTACATAATATTATATATACCTATATAGGTTATGTTAAACAACAATTTTGATGCGCATTTTTTACAAACAAATCTTCGAACAGGTTTTCATTGAAAAACATGCTGACAACATAATATTTCACAACGAAATTGTAAAAAAAATATTTAACCTACAATGTTATGTTTAAAACATAATGTTTTCCACTAATCTATTCGAAAATTGCATAAAATTTTTTGTGTATGATACTTAAATCGTTGAGTGAGGAGTTTTGACTTTTTTTGAAATTTTCAATCAACGCTTAAATTGTTTTTCACTGTGTTATTTGCAGATCAATTCACTGATCAGTATATCAATATGGAAAAATTCTAAAATCCGCCGAAAGGAACCATAAAAAAGAAATCCAAAAAAGAAATCAAGTCGTACGCTTTACGTACTATAATTACGTACCTAAGTTAGTTTAAGTGTGAAACGAATGCATATCTGTGATTTTATACGTATGTACATAAATATTTATAATATCTTATATTTTTTGTAATAAAATGAAGTTTGCACAAATTTGAAAATGAAAATTTACACCTTCTAACCCTCTTGCAAAAACAACAATAGCAAGAAATGAGGCGTTACTGATTTACACGGGTCTGTTGGCGGAAACGTTTCCTGGCAACGTATTGTGTGTAACCCACGGGCAACAGACAAGAAATCTTTTGCGTATACTTATTATAGGCAACGCATATAAAATCATTTACCTATTCGAAATTACTGAATTTGGTGACAATTTCCGACAACGTAACGGAAACGCAAATGAATAAATACCCGAGGCGTTGAGAACCAAAGTGGCTTAACCCAAAAAATTTTATATTGGGGTATTTTGTCCTTAAATGATAGTAACTATAAAGTCATGTCATATTAAGAATGCGAATGCGGTCCATATCAAGTAGTGCCCTATATCGGCTGGAGGGTGGATTCGACCAGTGGCATACTAATATTTATGAAATCACAGAAAAAATAAATGAAATGACAAAACACGCCGCCTATGAGATGTTGACTGTAAACATTTAAAGTTACGACGCTCCGTTCGCTGATATTCTTGTTGAAGTCCTTTAGAGTGAGAGCAGTTTTCTATGGAAGTACGTGTATCTTACTTCAATCAACGTTTTAGCGCTCGCTTCATGATAAGTAATAAAATTGATAGATAATATTAAGTTTGTCCGTGATAATTCCCACCATTCGCATTCTTAAAATGGCACGACTATAGTAACTATCATTTTAGGACAAAATATCCCAATATAACATTTTGTGGGCTGGGCCACTCTGGTTCTCAACGCCTGATTTATTTATTCATTTTGATGAATGATTTTATATGCGTTGCCTACAATAAGTATACGCAAAAGATTTCCCGTCGTTTGCCCGTGGGTTACACACAATACATTGCCAGGGAACGTTTCCGCCAACAGACCCGGGCGTTGTCCACAATAAGTATACGCAAAAGATTTCCCGTCGGTTGCCCGTGGGTTGCACACAATACGTTGTCAGAAAACGTTTCCGCCAATAGACAGCCAAATGGTGGCACCCACTTGAGAGCAAACAGCTACCAAACTAAGAGAACGAATAGTAGGCAACTGACCGACAAACTGACGGAATCTGGTTATCTGGGATCCTAGGATATTAGCTTTTTCTAAATAAAACCATTAAAAACGCTATAACCCTATAAAAAAAATCGGATTTAAAATCAATCAGTAATGGAAACAATCACAGATTGAAACAGATAGATTCTAAATACGAAATTGCAGATTAAGCGGAGAATATATTCCTTTAATCCGTGTCCGTGGTCTTGAGAAGCCCGGCAGAGCCCCCTATCCATTGGAAATCGTATAATGTATATACAATTTCCTTATAATAATTTACTCTATCAACATCATCTTATATCAATTTTTTTGCTTCGAACGTCGGTGAGAAGCAAAATAACATGACATTCACGTGAAAGCCACGTTAATATGTGACATGCGATATATTCACTGCGTTGCTAAATATTTGTTTTTAAATAACATGGTTGTCACGTCTGACGTGTTACGTTGTATGTGATGTTAAATACATGTTATTTTTCAATATTATGTGATGTTATGATTTAGTTTAAAAATACACCCAAAAGTGATGTTAATTTCTTGTAATATAACATCCCTTGCTACCTGGGTCATCGTTTGATATAATCCCCACATCTTCAACTGAGGGGCTGACCGTGAGGAAATCTTTTGTACAAGCCAAAGGAACTCTGAAGAACTCTGGAGGAACTCCGAGGAACTCTCGAGGAACTCCAAGAAACTCCGAGGAACTCCGAAGGAACTCAGAGGAACTCCGAGGAACTCTGTGCAAAAAGGAACTCTTTTGTACAAATTTCAGACGCGGTCAGAAACAATTATTATTTATACCATGCGGATTATCGTTTATATTTTCAAACCAGATTATCAAAACATCCTACCTCTGGGAGCCAACTTTTTTTTGAAGGGGCGCCAAGTTAAGTAGAAACCGGCAGGGACATAGCATTTTTTCTTGAAGGTAATTTTGAGACGCCAAATTTTCGTTTCGAAGGGGCGCCAAGTTTGGTAGAAACCATCAGGGACAAAGCTTTTTTTCTTTTTCTTGAAGGTAAATTTGGGGCGCCAACTCTGGTAGTAACCGTCAGGGATAAAGCTTTTTTCATGAAGGTATTTTTCAATGAACTTGAGGAGTGGGGGAACAGGAATGGCGTCTGAACAAGTGGCTAATATGAATGGCAGCCATTAACCGCATTCTTTATTCTAGGGGGTTCAAATTTTTCACACTAGGTGGTGCGATTTGGTAACTTTATAGGGAATTTTCATCTTGGTGCTTTCAGAGACCAACTTATCTCGATTTAAATCAAGATGGCGGCGGATGATGACGAGCAGTCAGATTGAGTTTTAAGTGTTGCAAAACGAAAAAGTGCAAAATTTACGTGTGTATTAACTGTTATTCAATATACCACATCAGTTGTGCCGAAAGGAGCAAGTTTTTAGTCCTTGATAACAATAAAATCATATGCTGTGAAAATGCAAAAAATCGCGAAGTTAGCCCAGTGGAAGAAAAACTAATGTTAGAAGTAAAATATTTAAAGGAATTACTGGAAGGATCGAGAGACAAAAATAACATACTTAAACAGAACAACGAATTATTGTTGGAAAGGGCCCCAACTCTTGTAAACGAAAACAAAAAACGGCAAATGGAAGTAATTGCAACAAAAAACCCAAGGCTATACAGCAATGCTGTCCAAAATTCCACAAATACAACACAATGCGCGCGAAATTTTGAACCATCAACATTGAAGGTTGACACTGTTACCAACAACACGCAAAATGTCAAAGATAACCCCAAAATTGCAAATGAAAACAATGAAAACTTGATAAACCTGGAACAAAAACAACAAAACATAATGAATAAGTATATTAATATTAATCAAACACAGTCTAGACAAAAACCAAGACGCCCAAAGCTCGTCGGAACGGCTCAAGTGACAGAAGATGAAAAAAAGAATGGCCTAATGGGAATTGAAAGGAAAATTTGGATTCACGTATATCGAATACAAAAGAACTGCACAGAACAGAAACTAAAGGAGTTTATACAAAAGAAAGAAGCATATAAGGACATTGATATAAAAGTTATAGAATGGAAAACATCAAACCAGTGGCACAAATAATTTGTGGTCAGTGCACCACTACATAAGAAAGATGAACTCTATGACATATCCTTTTGGCCACAAGGGGCCTGCATTAAAAGATTCTTAACATGGAAAAATGCAGATTTTTTTAAAGAAAATAGCAATTTTTTATGAATTACATAAACCAAAATACACCAAAAATAAAAAATCAAACACAAAATCAATCTTTAGAAAATATATCCATAATTCATCATAATGTACAGTCTATTGGGAATAGCATAGACCAACTTCAATTACTAGTTAATAAACACACAGACTGCATAGGGCTATGTGTAACAGAGCATTGGAAAACAGAGGATCAACTACAAGCGTATGGCTTAGGACAGTTCTACTTAGCATCCAGTTCACATGGTGGAAGTGCAATCTTTATTAAACGAGGAATTCAAAGCACTGAATTAAAGGACATTATATCTATATCCAAGGAAGAAGATATTGAATGCTGTGCATGTACACTAAAAATAAATAAAGTAAACTCAGTGTTAGTATCTGTTTACAGACCATACTCTGGGGATTTCGATATATTTATGGAAAGATTTGAACAAGCACTGGAGAAAATATGTCAAGAAAATTATGATATTATTATTGGAGGTGATTTTAACATACATTTTGACCAAGAATATAACCGGAAAGTGGAGTTCTGTATGCTATTGGAATCATTTAATCTGAAACTCACTATTAAAGACCCCACAAGAATAACAGTAAGAAAACAATCTTGTATTGATAACATTATTACTAATATAGAAACAGGACAATCCACAGTTATAAACACTATGATTAGTGATCACACAGCACAAAAATTTACATACATAAAACCAAAACAGAAAAAGTTTTTATATAAAAAGATATATAAAGTGGAAAATATAAAGAATTTTGCAAAATTCTTAAAAATATAAATTGGGATTTTATCTATGAAGTGGAAGAGGACAATGTAAACAAACAATGGGACCTATTTACAAATATCTTTCTGCATTACTTTAATCTAAATTTTCCAACCAAGAAAATAATAACATCCAAAAAAAGTAAATTATCAACAGATGACCCAGAAATAACAGCAATTAAAAATGAACTTGATATTTTATATGTAATGAGCTCAGGTAATGAAGGATACAAGGAAAAATACAATGAAACCAAAAAGAAATATAATAAAACACTCATAAAAATCAGATCCAAAAAGTACCAAACAAAAATTGAAAACTCAGATAACAAAAGCCGAACAGTATGGAAAATTATTAATGAAATACAGGGAAAATCAAAAAATAATAGCTATGTACAAGTACCAGGGGATGTAAAAGATACAGCCAACCGGTTTAATAAGTTTTTAACTGAAAAACCACTGAATTTAACAGAACAATTGGAAAAAATACCGTTTACATCCAAAATTAAGCCAAACCTGGAATCAATGTTTGTCCGCCCCGCTGACAAAAGGGAAATATTAAACATTATAAAAAACTTAAAAAACAAACACACTAGTGGTTTAGATGAAGTACCTGTAACAATTATAAAAAAATGCTGTGATGAAATAATAGACCCCCTGTTGCATATAATTAACAATTCACTTAAGTTTGGAATTTTTCCTGATAATCTTAAACTGGCTATCATAAAACCAGTTTTTAAGAAGAATGATCCCACAAGTATAGAGAATTACCGACCAATTAGCATTCTGTCGTCATTTTCAAAAATCTTTGAAAGTGTCATGGTTGAAAGGTTAACAAAATTTCTTGATAAATGCAAAATTTTACATGAAAATCAACATGGCTTCCAAAAGGGAAGGTCGACCCAAACAGCAATTTTTCAATTTGTAAATAATATATTAAAAGCTTTAGATAAAAGACAAATTATTTTGGGAATGTTTCTGGACCTTTCAAAAGCCTATGATTGTTTAATAATATTCATATTACTAATAAAACTGGAGAAATATGGGATAAGAGGCCCAGCCCTGGAGTGGTTCCGTAGCTTTATGACTGGGAGAAAACAAATGGTGGAAATAAAAACAGAAAATGAATCAGCTGTATCAGATATACTGGAGCTATTACTTGGCATTGCACAAGGCAGCATCGCAGGATACAGATGAATACAGTATAACTGGCTATGCAGACGATACAAATGCACTGATATACGCCAGTACAATGCCGGATCTGATACAAAAGGCAAGCACAATATTAAAAATATCTAACAAGTGGTTTACAAAAAACAAACAAATTCAAAATGAAGAAAAAACCAACATTATGACCTTCACAACAAACAGATCAAGTTTAGACATACCACAAAACATAGTTCTGAATAATTTTACATTAAATATAACAAAAAGCACGAAGTTTTTGGGCATGTATATTGACAGTAACCTATCCTGGGACATGCACATACAACATGTTTGTAAGAAAATTAATAAAACACTATACAGCATAAGGGTAATGTCAAGATATGTGACCAAATCAACGTTAAAAACTGTCTACCATTCAAACCTGGAAACACATATTCGTTATGGAAAAATTTTTTATGGTGGAAACAATAAGTTAGAAGATATACTTGTTATACAAAAAAAAGCGATAAGGATTTTAAACAAACTAGGCCCAAAAGAATCATGCAGAGGAAAATTTAGGGAAAACAAAATACTTACCGCATTTGGAGTATATGTGCAAGAATGCCTACTTTTCTTTCTTAGAAACAAACACTTTTTTGATGGAAACAAGCCCCAGCAAAATTATCCCAGAAGAGATGATGATTACACCTACCCAAAACACCGCCTCACTATACTGGAAAAGGGTGCATACTACAGATGTATCAAGTTCTACAACTCCCTACCAAAAAACTTTCGTAAATTACCTACCAAAGAACTTAAACATACAATTTTTAAAATACTCTTAGATATAGAACCTTATAGTATCAATGAATTTTTTGAAAAAATCAAGAACTGTAATTAATACTTGTTAGATTTTCTTGACAATATTTTATTTAATGTTAGTAAATGCGTATTATATATATTTTTTATGTAAATTTACTGTAATTACTGATGTTCTTTGAAATAAATAGCTTTATTATTATTATTATTATTATTATCTCTGGTGCTTAAAGCACCGTGCTTTATTGACAATGAAGTTTTTAGGGTTATGTACAATGTCAGTGGATTTAAAAACGGTATAAAAAACATTTATTTCTCAAAAAAACATATTTCTATTTGAAAAAATTACAGAAATGTATAAAATTAAAAAAATAATGACAGAATAAAAAAAATAACTAATAAAATAAAAAAAAAGGTAGGTCATATAGCAGTTGAATATTTTCTCAAACCTTCATTCTTATACATTTTGGTACTGGCGTGTAAATTGTCTTAATTAGGGTCACTCGATCAGTTTTTGCTTTGTCTAGTTGGTGTGTTAGTGTGTTTTGGTGTTTGGTCGATTTAGGCTTTTGATTTGAGGTGAAAACTTCCACAAACCCAAACGGTTAACCACCAAAACACTAGACAAAGTAACAACTTATCAAGTGACCATAGTCTTAATAATTTTATTACTGAAGTGTTTTCTGTATATTAACACTTTACGAGGTAATGCCTTATTGTGAATAAAGAACACTAACAGATATGTGCTTACCAATACTATTTATTATCACAGATATCTTTATTAACATGGTGCAAATATGAATGGCTATCGTAGACTGTTCGTAGTCATTTTCGTTTCGCGTAGTTAACACTACGTTTGCTTATGTGTACGCATGCGCATACACAACACTATCCCTTCCTTATTTTAAGTTTATATAATGTATAAAATTTTTAATAGCAAATGTTGTTTAAATGTGTATTTAAACAAGGGGTTTGGTGGGATCATGTTCTTAACTATATTTAATCTTTTTTTTTTTTTAATTTATTCACTCCTTTCTCCCTTTTTTTTTCAGTGTATACAAAAAATTATAATTTTTTTTTCAGTGTATGAAAATAATTTTTTTTTCAGTGTATAGAAAAATCATTTTTTTTTTCAGTGTATAGAACATGTTTCCATCAAATCAAATTACGTATTTAAATTTTGCATTATAAGTTTAAGTAGTTGTAGCAATATTTTATTTTTGTAAATATTTAGTTAAGTTAGTTTTTAAGCTAGTTTTTAAGTTAGTATTTTTATTTAATACTGTAAGTTTTTAATAAAATATTTTTACAACAACCCATTGGTTTTATTTTCCTAACATAATTCATATTTATCTGTATAAATAATGAAAAGAACAAATATATTACATTCAATTTCAAAATATTACTTAAGATATTTTATTTTAATCTAAATTCATTAAATAGTCTTTAAATTTAACTGGTAGCTTGCAGTTGCGCTTGCTAGGCTTGGGATGTGTTTCATTTGTTTTTAAAATCGTTACTTTATTTTTAACGTTACTTTTAACTTTGTCAAAATTTAAATTAGTAGCATGTACGTTGTCAAAATTTAAATTGGCAGAATTTTCGTTGTCAAAATTTAAATTGGCAGAATTTTCGTTGTCAAAATTTAAATTGGCAGAATTACCTTTGTCAAAATTTAAATTTTGAGAACTTTATTTTCAGAATTTACTTTTTTAGTTAGTTTTTTGTTTACAATATTACTCACGGATTTTATGGTTATAGAGGGAGCTACTGCAGCATCTAGGGGCGGACTGGCAGGGCAGGTGCTGGTGGATGGTTCAGGTGTTTTTGGTTCTAGGTTTTCCTGTTCTAGGTTTTCTTGTTCTAGGTTTTCTTGTTCTAGGCTTTCTTGTTCTAGGTGTTCTTGTTCTAGGTTTTCTACTTCATTTCTGGTAGGTAAGTATTTTGTTTTGTCTGAGCTTTGTCTCTCTCTATAGTTGTTTCCTTTTATTTCCTTTTCTTCTCTTACTAGGTGTTTTTCTTCGGGGATTATTCTTTTCTCTAGCTGGTTTTTGTGTCTTTTCCAAGTTTTTCCTTTTTTGGTCTTGCATATGAAAACTGATTTTCCTCTTTTTTCCAGTATTGTTGTTTCTATACATGATTTTCTATTGGGGTTTTTATAATCACGTGCCATGACTGCGTCTCCTTTTGAAAACTCTCTTTTTATACCTCCATATGACTTTATTTGGTTCTTTTGCGCTTTTTCCATGTTTTTGTCAATGGTATTTTCTTCTGGTATTGGGTTTTCTCTAATCATTGTTAATAAGGTTCTTATTTCGCGCCCGAAAATCATTTTTGCGGGGGACACTCCTGTTGTCGAGTGGGGTGTACTTCTGTAGGTCAGTAGAAACTTTTGTACTAGTGTTTCCATGTTAACTTTCTGGTTTTTCTCATCTACCAGCAAGGTTTTTAGTTTGTTCTTGAAGATTTTCACGTTTGATTCCGCGAAACCATTTGAAATCGGCGAAAAAGGAGGTGTTTTTTAACATAAAGGCCTCCATCCACTTGGATTTTGCATCACAAACTATTAGAAACATTTTTCCCTTGACGGGGCCCAGTAAATCTGCATGTACTCTGGACCATACCTCTTTTTCTAGGGGCCAGGGCGTAAGCTCGCTTTTTGGCGGGCTCTGTTTGTTCATTAAACAGGGTACACATGCCTTGGTGATTTTTCTAGGTCTTGGTCAATGTTTGGCCAATATAGAAGTGTGCGTGATAGGTTTTTCATTCTTATAGTACCTGCGTGACCATCGTGGAGAAGCTCTAGCATGTTTTTTCTATGCACTTGGGGTATTACGATTCGGTGAGTCCACATTAATATGTCTCTGTCAATCTGCAGTTCATTTCTTCTGTTAAAATATGGTCTTACTTCTTCTGAAATTTGGTTTGGCCATATGTTTTCTTTAACATACGTCATAACTTTCTTCAAAATTGGATCTTTGGCTGTTTCTGTTCTAATATTTTGGTTTTTGATGGGCCAGAGAAGAACTCTGGAAGCTGCAAAATCTATGTAGGAGACCTCAGGTTCGTCCTGCTTGTCTTCTACAGGGTTTCGAGACAAATAATCGCATAAAACGTTGTCCTGTCCTCTCAAAAATTGGATTTTGTAGTTGAAATCTGATAAATAAGTTGCCCATCTTTCCAATCTGCTTCCTTGAAGTTTTGGGAGCTCCCGATGTTCACCAAAAATGGCTAAAAGGCCGCGACTGTCGGTCCTTAGAATAAAGTGTTGGCCAGTTAGGTGGCATTTTCTGACAGCGTGATATATGGCGAATGCTTCTTTGAAAGATTGACCACTTTTTCTGGGTTTCACTCAGTTTTTTGGATAAGTACATAATTGGTCTTTCTTCCCCGTTTATAATGTGTGCCAAGGTAGCACTTATTTCAAGGTCACTTGCATCTGTGGTTAGTATAATCATTTGGTTAGGCTGAAAGTTAGTTAAAGTTACCTTTGATAACATTATTTCTTTGATTTTGTTGAAGGCTTTTTCGCATTGTTGGTTCCAAATAAATTTTTGTTCCTTTTTCAGCATATCATATAGTGGGAATAAGATATCTGCCATATTTTTGAAAATTTTTCCGTAAAAATTAACTAAACCTAACAGACTTCTGAGTTCTGATATGTTTGAAGGTCGCTAAGCATTTACCATTGCATTTATTTTGCTTGGACACTTTTCAATTTTGTTTTTGCTGATTACATGACCCATAAATTCTATCTTTTCTTTGAAAAATTCACATTTTTCTTTGCAAATAGTTAGACCTGCTTCTTTTAGTATACAATACTTGCTTGAGTGCGTCTAAATGCTCCGTCATGTCCTTTCCTGTTATGTAAATATCATCTACATAGTTTCCAACCGTAGGCAGGTGTGCAAAAAGTTGATGGATCGTTCTTTGGAATATGGCACTTGCTGGTGCAATTCCATAGTATAGTCTTGTTACTTTATACAAAGAACGGTGCGTTGAGATTGTCATAATCTCCTGGCTTTTCTCATCCAGCTCCAACTGGTTATAAGCCCTATTCAAGTCGATTTTTGAAAAGACTTGACCATTTGCCATTTTTGAACAAATTTCTTCAAGGTTTGGCAGTTCTACATGAACTTGCTCCAGTTCTTTGTTTAACAATCTATAATCTGCGGCTATACGTACTTTATTTTCACCTTTGTACACCGGTACAATTGGGGCTGCAAAATTACTTGACTTTACTTCCACTAGGATCCCTTCTTCAACTCTCACTTTGTTGTGCTTGAATTTTCCAATTCTGTCCGTAAATACCTCTGGATATTGATAAATCACTTTTTCCAGCTCGTTATTGATGTTTCTTACCATCATAAACTTCATCCTGAATCTGTCCAGCCAGTCCTTTCCCAAGATATTACAGCTCTCCGACTCTATGACATAAAATTTACATAAATTAGTTACACTGTTATACGACACATTTAAAAATAAATAGCCCATAGGTTTGAAATAAGATGCATTATAACTTTTTAAGATAAGATTGTCTTTTAATAATTTAAAGTTTTTGAAATGTTTTTCATATGTAAGTTTATTTATGGCTGTAATGGCACTGCCACTATCAATAAGAAAATTTATGTTTTTATTTTCAACATTAATAATCGTATTAAAATTTGAATCTAACTTACATGTGTTGGCATTTATTTGTTTTACCCGGCTATTTATGGGACTTTTACACGTGACTGTATAGATCGGACTTTCACATACATCGATGTCTAGATAGTTCAATCCATTCTTGCGGCACATTTTCTTTAGATGACCTTTTACTCCGCACGAATCGCAATTGTAGTTTTTATATCTGCAATCCCACGACTTATGACTGCTTCCACAATGTTTACATCGCTTAAATTTGGAATCTCCATGCGTTTTTTTGTGAGACTTTGACGGTTGTCTGTCAAAATTCTGTCTTCGTTCATTCTTGTAGTCTGCGGTGATGCCGTTGTTTTTTCTCCGTACTTGGTAGTTCTGGTTGGCCCTATGACGTCTTTCGTTCGGTCGTGATGAAGAAGAAGACGACGCCTTGATTAGATTGACAGCAGAATTTGAAATTGCCGCTTCTTCTTTCGTCTCCGCCCTCCTCCGTAGCACCTCCAGTGATGTACCTAGTTCTTCCTCACACAGCCTCTGGAAAATGGCGCCATCCGCCATTCCGCATACAAAGGACATGGCACAATTTATAGGGAATTTTGGCCCTCGGTGAAATTCGCTAAATTTTTTATATGTTTTAGTTTATGCTTTTTAAAAAGGAATTAGGAACGTTTCAAGCACTTTGTATGTACAGTTTTTTTTCTATAACGAAAATAAAAAAATATTTTTGCCCCAAACTCCTCATAAAAATAAGTTTAATTAGCTTAATGATTAAGAAAAAAGCTTGATTGGTATAAGTCAAACTGATGTCTGTCAATTTTTTTATATATTATTAGTAATATACAATTAATTTAGCATGGCTTTTAGAGCCTTTTTTCAAGTAAATTGCTTTGTATGCAACCGTCAAGGTGGTCAACAGCAGATGCCCCGAATGGGAGGAAATGAAAACATTTTATTTATTTTCTTATAAAAATGTCCTAATGTAATACTGTGAAAAAGAATTGAATCAAGGACACATGTCTTTTGATAAGTACAACACCATATTCTCTTATTTTAAGGCTAACATCTTAAATGAAGAGCGCGGATTTCCATTCAAAGACCCGCGCCAGTTATTAGGTTCATAAGAAATGCTAGTCCAAAAATAAGAGAATTTGGCTTAAAATATAATCGAAAGATGGATTTTCTTGATTCATGGATTCTTTTTTTTTAGTGTTCATATTTTAAATCATATCGAGGGCTTCATAGCAAATCGTGGGCATATCTGCTACATGTTAACACGGTTGATACAGCCCTGTTATGAAGCCCTCGGTATGATAGTTATATTGGATAATTTATTCTATGCAGAAACACAGTATTTCACTTTCAACTTAGTTTTTCTGTTCTGTTTTACTTCTTATTTTATTATTTTATTAAGTTCTGGAGTTTTAACATGGGTTCCAGTACATTATATTACAAAAACACATATTCAATTTCTTCTATGTAGAATTTTGGAAATAATTGTTTTTTTTTGCCGTACAAAAAATAAGGGATACACTTTCGGCATTAAAATCGCTTATTATTTTACAAACGATTCCCTTAAAACGTATTTATATTCTGCTTTTCTTCTTATTTCATTCTTTAGTTCAATTTTATATACGTTTTAGTACTTTTTACCAGGTTAGCAAATAACTTATTTCACGTATTTCACTAATTTAGTCCTTAAGAAGTATTTCTGTTGCACTTTTCTTCATCTTATTTAATTATTCTGTCCAATTTCAATATGTATTTCATTACTTTTTCCCAATAAAACTGACAATTTAGTCTAAAAAACTTCAAAAATACGTCAGAATATCCTTCACTGACAAGTTGTCAAACGAAACAATGCCTACTAGAAAAATATTTTTATGAGGAGTGTAGGGCAAAAATATTTTTTTATTTTCCTTATAGAAAAAAAACTGTACATACAAAGTGCTTGAAACGTTCCTAATTCCTTTTAAAAAAGTATAAACTAAAACATATAAAAAATTTAGCGAATTTCACCGAGGGCCAAAATTCCCTATAAATTGTGCCATGTCCTTTGTTTTTTAACTCTTCTGTCAGATTTGCACCAAATTGACAGTTTACAGACAAACTTTTAATTCTCACGTACCAATCGCACACGGGCTCACCTGTTTGTTGATTGGCGTCGTAGAATCTCTTTCTCTCTTTCCAAACATTTGACTGCTTACAAAACTGAGATTTTAACAAATTTGATAACTGTTCACAAGTTTTTTCACTAGGTACGCTGGGAAAGCACAAATTTCGCAAAGTTTTATAGGTTTCTTCGACTAAACCGGAAATTAATGAAGCTGTTTTTATTTTCGCGTCCGTTATGCCATTGGCCACAAAATACTCATCAAGTCGTTCATTATAGATCCTCCAATCTGCGCTGCTGCTAAATTCGGGTAACTTGACGGCCATCTTTCTTGTTTGAGTTGGTTTTCACCACAATTTTCGCGTTCCTATTGTTTTATCGTCGCCAGTGAAGTGTTTTCTGTATATTAACACTTTACGAGGTAATGCCTTATTGTGAATGAAGAACACTAACAGATATGTGCTTACCAATACTATTTATTATCACAGATATCTTTATTAACATTGTGATGTATTTGGAGGTGGTTATTGAAACAATCACTAATGGTACCGAATACTTTATTACATATCCAAATATTAACATGAAAGAACCAAAAATGGTTGTTGCTAACAGAAGGCGGTAGATGAACTGCCTGGGTGATCAAGTCACATGATCGCCCTAACCGGCAGTGTTGCCAATGGCAGTGTTGCCATTGTGTGACACCTTAGCGTGACATCACACCCCCATCCTTATAATCAGAACATATTTTTGTTCTTTTGTAAAACATGTTCTGCTTAAGGTAAATATATTCCACATTTCACTTTTAATTGATTTTATTAATTTACTTTTTTGGCTCAAAATAATAATTTTTATTCATTTATTTTTCCTGTGAAATTTGGAGTATATTTAGGGCTTTAGAACTTAAATATTTTATTTTACTAAATAAATTATTTCAACTTAAAATATTTGTACTTAAGATAATTATATTATTTTAATATTAATGTAATATTTTATTTGCTGTTATTTGAATAATAAAATTTTTTTTTAGTGTACAATTGTTTAATTTGACTTTGTGTAAGGATAAAATAATGAAATATACTTTTTGTGAATTTATTTTAGGTTTATATTTATTTTGCCTAAATGTAAATTATAGTAGCATACTGTATTTTCTGAAAAGTAAATTATTTCATTCTTTCACGACTAAAATTTATTAAGCCAACAAAAGCTGAAATTTTAGATTTTAAGCTTTCACGGCCATTAAGATATAAAGAACTTTCACTTTCGGGTTTAGACCGTGTTAATGGATTTTCACTTTGTGAAAATCCATTAACACGGTCTAAACCCGAAAGTGAAAGTTCTTTAAAAGCTGAAATATTAATTTGTAATGATAATGTTATCATTCAGAAAAGATTTGAAAAACTATTTAAAATATGCGATAAAAATGTTAACTTTTTGGACCATTAAAATTCAATTAAAATATATTTCATTTCCTGACAACTGACTAACTTGACATTTGACTACATTTAACATTTAACATTTTGACTAGATATTTGACAAAGATCCAAAACATAATCTTTAAACTTAACAGGTTTGGACACTTTTCTGCCAAATCTAGATTTTTCAGCATTTTCCTTTTCAGGTTTTTCTTTTTCAGGACTAGAAATATTGAGCTTAGAGTTTACAGGTTTAAAGGTACTTACTTTACACGTACCTGCGACCCCTGCCCTCCTAGAAACGTGACTGAAATTACTGGTACTTGGCACTTGAAGGTTTTCGGACTCGGTATCATCCTCAGGTATGGTAGGTTCGAGTTCCGGGACATCTTCAGGTGTAAACGGTTCGTTTTCAGTGATTTCAGGCATTTCTACTGGATTATTGGCTACTTCGCTGTGATGTGGTACTTTCTGTTCTAATATTTCTCTTCCTGAAAGTTTACTTGCTGTGGAAGTGTAGTTTCTTGGTTTTTGCACTTTCTGAGTTGATTTTTGCGCTGTATACTCCGGTTTTCTTGCTAAATTTAAACGTTCTTCCGTCTCCGATATTTCCGCTGCTTTTATTATCTGAGAAATGTGTCTCTTCCAGATCATACCGTTTTCTAACTTGCACAGGTATATTGATTTTCCTATTTTTTTTTTTGATTTTTGCTTTTACATACGTTCTTTTATTCACGATTCTGAAGTCCATTACCATGACTGTTTCTCCAAGCTCTACTTCTCTATATTTCCCTTTATGATATTTAATTTGATTTTTCTGAGATTTTATGTGATTTTCTATGGATTTTTCTTCTGCGAAATCGTCTTTTTCTTTTAAAGCATCTAAACGTATTCTTAGTTCTCGATTCATCATTAGCTGAGCTGGTGTTTCATTGGTGGAACAGTGCTTTGTGGATCTATACGCAAATAAATATTCATAAATTAGCATATTCATCGATTTTTTTACATTTTTCGGGTCTGATAGCCTGGTTATTAGATTTTTCTTGAAGGTTTTGACTGCATTTTCTGCTAAGCCGTTCCCGGCCGGATTCCCTGGGCACGAAGTTAGGTGTTTTATCAAATTCCTCTTGAAAAACGTTTTCATGTTCTCAGCTAGGAAGCTGGTGGAGTTGTCGCTAACGACCACCCTAGGCAAACCTAGGCGACTGAAGACTTCTTTCAGACGCTCTTCTGTTTCTTCTGAAGATAAGCTTTTCACTGGTAGCACCTCAACCCATTTTGAAAATGAGTCTATTATGACTAGAAATCTAACATTTTTTATTGGTCCACAATGATCCATGTGAATCCTTATCCAAGGTCTATTCTCGATTTTCCACGGTGTCAATACACTTTTGGGTGGTGCTGACTGATTTTGCAGGCAATATATACAACTTCTGCATATTTCTTCTATCTGTTTGTCGATATTAGGCCAGTAAAGATAAGAACCAGCTACACTTTTGCTACGTACCATGCCCCAGTGGTTTTCATGAATTTCCTCTAGCAATTTGCTTCTTAAGTTTAGTGGAATCACTATCTTGTGACCCCAAGTGATTATTCCTTTTTCTACTTCCAAATCTTCTTTACGATTTTTATACGGCTTTATGCTATCTGGGACTTTTTCTGGCCATTTTTGGTTGTTTATATATTTCGTGATTTTTCGCAGATCCTTGTCCTTTTCCGTTTCCGTTCTGATTACCTGGTTATCTATGGGCCATTCTTCTAAAATTTCCGTGAAATTTATGAGATTTCCTCTATCTTCTATTGAGGTTTTCTTCAGAGGCACTCTAGATAAAAAATCACTCAGAACATTTTCTGAGCCTGTTAAATGTTCAATTTGGTAATCAAAACCTGACAGAAATGCTGCCCAACGCTGGAGTCTGCTGTTGTACATCACCGGTAACTTCTTGTTTTCATGAAATAACCCGACTACGGTTTTAGCGTCAGTCCTTATAATGAAATGCCTCCCTGCAACATATTGATAAAATTTCTGCACACCAAAGTAAATAGCTGCTGCCTCTTTATGGACTATAGGCCATTTTAACTCGCTTTTCTGCAACGTTCGTGAAACCATGGAAATTGGTCTATCAATGCCATTTATTTTGTGTGAGAGGGATGCTGAAATTCCATATTCTGAACTGTCTGTGGTCAAATACAGAGGTAATTTTGGTTTATAATAGGCTAAAACAGTGTCTGATGCTATTATTTCTTTTACCTGCTGAAAAGCTTTCTTGTGATTTTCCTTCCATTCAAATTTTTGACTATTTTTCTGCAAAAGTTCATACATTGGTTTCATCACAGTAGCTGCATTTGTAATGAAATTGTTATAGTAATTTATTAAACCTAAAATTGCTCGTACTTGGGTGACATTTTCTGGTTCTGGTGCTTTTAAAATTGCCTCAACTTTCTTTGGAGATTTTTTTACCCCTTCTTTATTGGCCCGAAAACCTAGGTACTCTACCTCGTTCATGAAAAATTGACATTTTTCTCTATTTATAGTTAGGCCTGCCATTTTTAATTTTTCCAGCACTTTGGATAAGTTTTCAAGGTGTTCCTTGTCATTTCTGCCAGTGACAATAATGTCATCTAAAAAATTGACAGCATACTCTATATCCATGAGTAATTCCTCCAAGTGCTTTTGGAAAATAAATGTTGCAGTTTTAACCCCGAAAGCTAAGAAATTTACAGAATAAAGACCAAGTATCGTACTCCATGTTAAGAGCTTTTTACTTTCTTCTTCCATTTCAAATTGGCAATAAGCTTTGGACATATCTAATTTTGAAAATTTTTGTCCCCCAGATATCTTGGCAAAAAGTTGCTCTTTAGTTGGAAGTTTGTGATTCATATTACTTAGATATTTATTTATGGTTACCTTATAGTCTGCGCATAGCCTCAAAGTCTGATCTTCCTTCAAAATCGGGACGAGCGGCGATGCCCAGAGGCTAGTCTTCACTGGAGATATGATTCCCTGCTTTTCAAGACTTCGTAGCTCTTCCTCCATTTTTTTTCTGAAGGCCAACGGAACAGGTCTTGGACGCATGAAAACTGGAACTGCATCTGGCTGCATGTGTAACTTTATTTTTGCCAATTTATACCTGCCAATTCCACTGAAAACTTCCTCATACCTCTGAAGAATGTCCTCAATCGACTCACGCTTCACCAGGTTTACCATTTCTAAGCTGATACCGAACTGCCTTAAAGCGTCACGTCCTAGGATGCAAGCGTTCGCTGGACCTATAATATAAAATTTGACTCTCTTATTTTTGTTTCCATACCTTGCATTAGCGTAAAAATAACCTTCCGGTTTAAACCTCGTGTTGTTATAAGCTCTCAAAATCGTATCATCTTTTTCAAGTCTATATTTTTCCTTAAAATTTTCGTTAAAAATATTTAAACTAAGTGCAGTTACGGCCGCTCCCGTGTCTGCAAGCATATTTACTTTAATATTGTCAATTTTAACATTAAGATTAAATTTATCGTCATATTTTTCCTCAATATTAAAAATATTGTTGTCGGTTTTTTGTTTAAGATTATGTTTTGGAGCTTTTGACTTAAAATTATTACATTCTACAACACAGTTTTTGAGTTCATCACCATTTTCGCAAGACCACATGTCTTTTACTCCTTCTTCGTCGGATTTCTCTTGACGATCGATGAAATTGAATTGTTTTTTGTTTGAATATTTGTATCTACACTCACCTTTGTGTTTCTTCCGGCAAAACTTACAAAATTTGTGTTTGTTTTGTTGAAATTTCGGTTTATTTTGGAAAGGTCGGCTGTCATAATTCTGGGGATTTTTGGTTTGAACACCTTCGCCGGTAACCCTGCCTGCCGTACCAACATGCTGCGCCGCCATTGGTCGATTTTGAAATTGGCTCCGCTTTTTCGCGATGTCAACAAATTTTTCCAATTTTTCTTCGGGTTTTTCCTCACACAGCCTCTCGAAAATGTTACTGTCCCTCACAGCAGTGACGAATTTTAGCTTCAGGAGTAGTTCCAAGTCATTACCGAACTCGCACTCACTCGCCACTGAACACAGCCTTGCGTGAAAATCCGCAATATTTTCGCCATCTGTCTGCTGAATTTCCATAAACTTTTTCATCTCCTTCCATATAACTGATTTCCTTGAAAAGTGCTCCGATAGCAACTTATTCAACTGCGCAAAAGTTTTCGCATTTGGATTTTCCGGGAAACACAAATTTCGAACCAATTTATAGGTATTTGGCCCGATAAGTGATAATAGCGTTGGTACCTGCTTATCCGCGTTTATGCTATTCGCCACAAAATAGTTCTGCATACGCTCCGCATATAAAATATAGTCGTCGGTCTCGTGGTTGAAATTTTCGAATTTGGCAGCCATTTTTCACACCCACGCTTCAGCTTCTGGAACAATCCTTACTTCCCGACACTATTTTTCCTTATTTTTAATCCCGTCGCCCGTTTGTGATGTATTTGGAGGTGGTTATTGAAACAATCACTAATGGTACCGAACACTTTATTACATATCCAAATATTAACATGAAAGAACCAAAAATGGTTGTTGCTAACAGAAGGCGGTAGATGAACTGCCTGGGTGATCAAGTCACATGATTGCCCTAACCGGCAGTGTTGCCAATGGCAGTGTTGCCATTGTGTGACACCTTAGCGTGACATCACAAACATGGTGCAAATATGAACGGCTATCGTAGACTGTTCGTAGTCATTTTCGTTTCGCGTAGTTAACGCTACGTTTGCTTATGTGTACGCATGCGCATACACAACAATTACTTTTTTTATTCAGTGTCAATTTTGATTAAATTCATCATAATTTAGTTATAAAGTAGCATTCACTGATCTAAAATTAAATGAATTTTATAAAGGGAGCTTCGAGTCATAACTTCCAACCAGTCGAAACTCTATCTCTGGGGCTAGGGAACGTTCAAGTATTACGTAACGCAAATTTTGATCATTTTGGACCTGTAACGCTATTTTCCTATACCATTAACATGGGCGTAACACTTCAAAATGACCCCCCCTACATAATACTTGAACTTTTAAGGTATATTTTGGTCAGAATTGTATTCTCCCCGTTTGAATGGGGACTATGCCCCCGTTTAAATGGGGGCAAGGCATCAAAAACACCAAACAGGCAAAAAAAAACTGACCTCCAAGTCCAAACCAAAGAGTTAGGTTACGTTATGCTTAATAACTATAGATATACAACAGTGCAAAATCGGTCGGAACTCCAGACACTCTATTTTATACTTGTAATAAAAAAATGTACATATGAAAATCTTATTTTTGAAATACACACCCTATTTTTTCAGGTTCGAACTCTGGCTTTCTTCAGAAGTACTTTCTCTTTTCCAAAAACCATGTCATCATATTTAAAATGCCTTGAGCAAACAAATTTATTCTCAGAAAAAGTATACCTACGTAGATTTGGGTATTTTAAAAATATCAAGCCATTGGTCCAACAATGCTTTATCTTTTGGAAACCTGTAAAATAGAAAACCCTGGCTATAAATTAAATCTCACTAAATTTGTGGTTTTATATACATATAAATGCAAAATGTACAAGTCAATATAATCCCAACTTAAACTTACTTAAAAAATGAAACTTTCTCCAGATTTATTCTTTTTACACAGCAAGACATAATTAGAAAAGTTTTTCTTGTATACTAATCACTCACTAAAAAACTCTATATATACACTTACACTACGGAAATTAATAAAAATAAAAAAACTACCATATAAAAGTCTCGAAAATTCTCAAACATATAATAAATTATTCACAGATAAAGATATTAACATTTCAACCGCGAGTATTACCAGGAAAAACTAGTACGATAACAGAGACTACAATTTCTGATGATAAAATTCCTTATAAAGTTACCAAATCGCACCACCTAGTGTGAAAAATTTGAACCCCCTAGAATAAAGAATGCGTTTAATGGCTGCCGACGTAGTGTCACTACTTATTTGTATTGGAATCCTGTTCCCCCACTCCTCAAGTTCATTGGTATTTTTTGGGCGCCAACCTTTTTTTGTAGGGGCGCCAAGTTTGGTTGAAACCGCCAGGGACAAAGCTTTTTTTTGAGGGTGCCTTATTGGCAGTAGTGCTTGCATAGCGCGGTAATTTCTACGGCTTATTTGCCAAAAATTACCCTTTTCAGGGAGGAACTCTTAAGGAACACAGGAGGAACTCCCAAGGAACTCCGAGGAACTCCGAAGGAGCTCTGAGGAACTCTTTGCAAAAAGGAACTCTTGTACAAATTTCAGACGCGGTCAGCCCCTCGTCTTCAACATTTGGAAAAATAAAAAAAAATCCTTTTGATGATCTTTGGAAATATTTAACAAGATACTCATTTTGGTTTTCTAAGGATATAACCACTGCTACATAATGGAAAAATTGTTTTTTTTTTGCCTGAAATCCTTACCAATACATTATCATTAGAGATCGGATTTTACCGAGTCGTGACGTCAAAATCCATAGCCGGGTACAAAAAATTAATAATTTTATAAAAATGTTTTATAAGCTATCAAACTACTACATTTACAAAGAAAAGTATATAAATATTATGAAAATCCCCTAACGTTGAAAATAATAAAAAAAACATAACAGATCCGAAAATTATGATTTAGTTGGACTTTTAAATAAATCAAATTTTATTTAATAGTATTGTAACATGGTGGCTGGGTATAACTATTATCAAGCTAAAAAAAATCTGCCTGGCAAATCCTTTTCTATTCGCAATAACAGCTCACAAGACTCGTCACGTGACGTTTATAACTTGTGAAAAATGTTTTTAAAAATTTCTTCGAAATTGTGATTTTTACTCAAATCTTTTTTTTTTCATATTATAAATAAAATACAAAATTACACAACTAAAACATATATGGTTTGTAGAAAAAGCAAACTACCGACGAAATCTTTTTGTGTTTTATTCAATTTGTGAAGAGGTGACTGGAAGGTGAAATCTATTTGAACTCGTTATAAAAATGTACTTTGCAGAGAACAAAAAGCTCTAAACTTGTTTCCGTATGCGTGCGACGAAATAAGTGAGATGTAAGCGTGTACCATGTACGTTATTTTATTGGTTAGAATCACGCGCATGCGGAAACAAGGTTTTTATTGCAAGTAAGGGAATATCCACAGGCTGGCATAACAACATAGTACATAACAATGCGATGACGTAATTGGCTTGATGTCTCGCCATGTATCTTGTAAACCAATCACGGCATCGCATTCTTATGTTTTATGTTCTTATGCAAGCTACTGGATAGGCCTTAAATTGAGTCATTTTGTTTGACTTATCTTAACAATTGCATTAATGCGAATGCATTTCTTTTTTTTGCTCTAACTTTTTCTTTTTTAATATACATACCTATTGGGCCTAATCTAATATTCATTTGTCACCGTTCATTTAATTAGTTAAATCCCTTAATAAAATGTTCGTAAAACCATTACTTACTACGGTTAAATCGTGGATTTAACTAAGTTCGACGGCAATATTTTATACTGCACATTTTGTAAAAAGACAACTTGGGAAAGAAAAACTAATATTTTAAGACATGTGAATACAAAAACCCATAAAGGAGATGAGGAACAAGGACAATTTAATATTTAAAGTAAGTAAAAAAATACAAAATTAATTTTAATCACAAGTTATAAACGTCACGTGACCTTTTATTGCGAATAAAAAACGATTGGACAGGCAGATTTTTTTTAACTTGGTAAAAGTAATACCCAGCCACCATGCCACAATACTATAAAATTAAATTTGGATTATTAAAGAGCCCAACTAAATCGTAAATTTCAGAATTGTTATTTTTTTTTTAATTTTATTTTACTTAAATAAAACGTTAGGGGATTTTCATTATATTTATATAATTTTCTTTAGTAATGTAGTAGTTTGGCAAAATATTAAACATTATAAAATTAATATGAATTTGTTAACTTATTGTACCCGACTATGCATTTTGACGTCACGACTCCGTAAAATCAGATGTATAATTATCATCTATCTTAAGACTTAAAGAACCTTTAACAATTTTTGAAAGAGGCACATCATCATCTGAACTGGATAAATTTAGTCTATTAGATGACAGTGGCTGCAAAGGTAGGCTTTCTTCGCTTTCTGTGTCGGTACCATAAACGTCTGCATAACAGATTTTTTTTATGCATATCTAAATGTTTAAAGTTAAGATAATATTTGCCAAGTTTTAAAAACCTAATTTTGTAAATAATAAGTGAGAATTAAACGAAATCCCAAATAATTAAACGAAAACCCAAATAATTAAATGCAAACCCAAAGAATTAAAGAAAACCCCAAAAAAAAGGGATACGATCCTCTTTATTAGAAATGTTATCGTCCATATTGTCCTTACCATAATAGTTGAACGGGGTTTCAATTTCTACTTTATAAGTAGACATCGGATTTTAGCGAGTCGTGACGTCAAAATGCATAGCCGGGTACAATAAGTTAACAAATTAATATTAATTTTATAAAAATGTTTAATACCTATGTTGCCAAACTACTACACTACCAAAGAAAATGATATAAATATTATGAAAATCCCGTAACGTTTTAAGTAAAAAAAAAATTAAAAAAAATAATTCTGAAAATTACGATTTAGTTGGGCTCTTTAATA
Source organism: Brachypterus glaber (assembly GCA_958510825.1). Lineage (NCBI taxonomy): Eukaryota > Metazoa > Arthropoda > Insecta > Coleoptera > Kateretidae > Brachypterus > Brachypterus glaber. The sequence goes on along the minus strand of OY294048.1, from coordinate 26,268,792 downwards.
ATCCAAATTTAATTTTATAGTATTATGGCATGGTGGCTGGGTATTACTTTTACCAAGTTAAAAAAAAATCTGCCTGGCCAATCGTTTGTGATTAAAATTAATTTTGTATTTTTTTACTTACTTTAAATATTAAATTGTCCTTGTCCCTCATCTCCTTGATGGGTTTTTGTGTTCACATGTCTTAAAATATTAGTTTTTCTTTCTCAGGTTAAGTCTTTTTTAAAAAATGTGCAGTGTAAAATATTGCCGTCGAACTCTAGTTCTGGATAATCTTCAATCCACGATTTAACCGTAGTGAGTAATGGTTTTACGAACATTTTATTAATGGATTTAACTAATGAAATGAACGGTGACAAATGAATATTAGATTAGGCCCAATATGTATATTAAAAACAAAAAAGTTAGAGCAAAAAAAGAAATTAATTCGCATTGCTAAGATAAGTTAAACGAAATGACTCAATTTACTCCCAATAAAAACCTTGTTTCCGCATGCGCGTGATTCTAACCAATAAAATAACGTACATGGTACACGCTTGATCTTACATCTCACTTCTTTCGTCGCACGCATATGGAAACAAGTTTAGAGCTTTTAGATCTCTGCAGAGTACATGTTTATAACGAGTTCAAATAGATTTCACCTTCCAGTCACCTCTTCACAAATCGAATAAAACACAAAAAGATTTCGTCGGTAGTTTGTTTTTTCTACAAACACTATAAGTTTTAGTGTGTAATTTTGTAATTTTATTTATAATATGAAAAACAAAAGATTTGAGTAAAAATAATAATTTCGAAGAATTTTTTAAAAATATTTTTCACAAGTTATAAACGTCAAGTGAGCTGTTATTGCGAATAGAAAAGGATTAGCCAGGCAGATTTTTTTTAACGATAAAAGTAATACCCAGCCACCATTTTACAATACTGTTAATAAAATTTGGATTATTTAAAAGTCCAACTAAATCATAATTTTCGGATCTCATTGTTTTTTCCTTTTTATTTTCTTTTACTTATATAAAAACGTTAGGGGATTTTCATAATATTTATATACTCGTCTTTGTAAATGTAGAAGTTTGATAGCTTATAAAACATTTTTATAAAATTATTATTTTGTTGTACCCAGCTATGGATTATGACGTCACGCTCGGTAAAATCCGATCTCTATTTATAAGACATAGATCCCAAATCATAGGGGAAGTCGGGGTTTACTGGGCAGCTTTTTTTCATATCGAGTTTTTGAAAAATCTGTAAACAATTTTCAAATATTTTCTATAGCAAAAAAAGATTATTACTATAGTTAGAACATATTAATACTTCAGACAAATATTATTTATATAAAAAAAGTTATTAACGATAAAGCAGTTAACCCTGCTGAACCAGTTAACCCCATAGGCCAGGGTTAACTGAACCACTATTCAGGGTTAACTGGCCCACTAACAAAAATATATTGCATTGTAATTATTGTGAATAAAAACGACTTACGCCGTTCACGCTTGAGCTGCAGTGTGGCGGCAACAGTTATTTAACCAATCAGAAACCAGTATGCAAATCCTACTACTACCAATTCCCCTCTGCTGCTTGTTTCAAGCGGCTGCAGTTGAATTGGATTAAACTGCTGTAGTGCTGTTGCTCCGTTTTTTAGGTTAGTTTTTAAAATTGTTTATATTAGGTAAGTTAATATTAATATAATTCGGTATACCTAATTATATAGTAGATTTATTACAATTTTTATTCTTTTATAGTTTATAAACAGTAGTATTTGTTTTACTCAACTTTTATTTTTCGCCACCATAAATAAGTTACAGTTTGCAAATAAATTTTTGAGAAAGTCGCCATCGCATTGAAAAATAAGTAATAATAATTGTTTATTTATTCAATAAAACGTCAAATTTTGATTAATAAATCAAACATAACCTTTAAAAAACTGTTGCAGAAACACTGCAGTGTAAATTGGCTGCATGCAGCCAAATTTACTGGCAGTGTTGCGGCAACAGTTTATAGTCTGGGGTGGGGATTGCAGCCGCCACACTGCTGCTCAAGTGTGAACGCGGCGTTAAAATCAAATAAAATTTAATTTTAACATAAAAATAGACAACATAATATGTTAAATATTAATTAATTGGTCCGGGGTTAACTGGACATGGCCCATTTAACCCCGAACTAATTAATATTGACATAAGTGATTTTGACCATGCCCAGTTAACCCCGAACCAGTTAACCCTGAGTGACATAGAGTTGTAAATTCAAAAAAAAAACATTGTTTTTTTTAAACACAAAAAAACCGTTTTAAAACAAAGCTAGACTTTATAAAAAAAACAAATTTGTTTTTTATTAAAAAACACAGTTATAAAAAAACAAATTTGTTTTTTATCAAAAATTAACACATTTTTTATTGTAAAAGTCATGTATGAAGGATGACAGATTATAACAAAATTATTTAATTTAAAACGGTTTTTTACAACTGAGTTGTAACAACTCTATTTTTCGACACCAGTGTTTTACAAAACATGCATTTCACTTTTCCGTTAGTTTGTGTGTCTATAAAAAGATTTGATATGTTGCTTTTTTTGCGGCCAGGCATCATAAACAGCATAAATTTGACACGTTAGAAAAATGAGATTATGTGACTGAAGTTTCAACTCCTAAACTCGTTAACAGAAGGCGTATAATGTTGATTTTACTGTGTTTTTAGTTTTAGTTTTAGGTTTTACTTTTAATAAAACAATTTTTTATATCTTGCACAAAACAACGCATTTATTACTTTTTTATTCATTCATTACTCTACAAACGACATCTACATCTTAATCCAGTAACTAGTAATTTAAATAACTTTAAACGCTTAACATAGAGGGCAGCCCAACCTTAAAATTATATTTTATTATTGAATTATTATTTATTTTAACACCTCCAAATACACTCGTCTACGTTATAAATAAAAAAGTCCAAGTCTCATAAATGTAGTTTTAAATGTATTGTGAACATAAATTAAGAAGCCAACGGAAGGGAAACGGGTATGGAACAGTCCAGACTAATCCTGTCACCCTCAACTAAATACTAGATCGAGCTGGCCAACTACCCACAAGGGAAAAGCCATATGGGAATTGGAATTGGAATACCTCCAATTTTAAGGTTAGGTTACATAATAATAATATTTATAATAATATTTATTTGTGTTAATAAAAAACTTTACACTCGTCATAAGAAAATGAATACATAATACAAAAAAAGCACACATAACTTATATATTGTTAAAATTATTAGATAAAAACGCTTCAATACTGTAGAACGCTTTTTGAATAAGATACTTTTTTAAAGTAGTTTTAAAGATTTTGTCATCCAAATGTCTAACTCTAAGCGGTAGCGCATTAAAAAATTTTATTGCATAAAAGTTAATGCCGCTCTGAGTTCTGCTGAGTCTAGGAAACTCAGAGTAAATATTAAAACGATTTCTAGTATTGACATTATGGACACTTTCGTAACTTCTGTACTTGTCTCTGTTACTTTTTAAATGCATAAGGCATTCCAAAATATACAAGCAGGGCAGCGTTAAAATGTTTTGTGAAATAAAATATTGATGACAGTCATCCCGATAACCAATTCCACATAAAATTCGTACTGCGCGCTTTTGCAATTTAAAAATACGGTCTCTTATACTTGAGTGTCCCCAAGCCAAGAGACCATAGCTTAAGGCAGATTGTATTAAAGCAAAGTATGCAGTACGTAATATTTTGGTAGAAAGACTCTTGGACAAACAGCGAAGCAAATATATATTAGAATTTAATTTGTTTGCTAAGGTCTCGCCATGTGCATTCCACAAAAGTTTACAGTCAACATGTATTCCCAAAAATTTGGCACTCTTTGATATCAATGGCGTGGGGCCAGTTGCTTCACGTAATGTAAAGAGAATATTGACAGTTTTATTTATGTTAAGGCTAAGTTTGTTACTAGTAAACCACTGTATAGCCCTTTCCTGTATATCCCTGCTCTTTTGCACAGCTAAAGCAAGTGATTTACTTTTAGACCCATATGTGGTATCATCTGCAAACAACTTTAGGATATCTGCTAGTTCTAGAAAGAATGGCAGATCATTTATAAAAATCAGAAAAAGCAAAGGGCCCAATATGGAACCTTACGTTACCTGATCTACAATTGTTTATCAGGACTGATTGTATTCTATCCGACAGATATGATGAGAAGTTTGCAGCTATCTGAATCAAAGGCATAGTAATAAAGCTTTTCAAGCAAAAGGTCAGGGCGTATACAGTCAAAGGCTTTTTGTAGGTCAAGAAGTGTGAGTAACACATATTCACCATTTTCGAAACATTGCTGAAGCTCATCAATAAGTGATACTATGGCTTTTATTGTTGATAGACCATTGCGAAAGCCATATTGATGGTGACTGAGGAGGGCATTACTTTCAAAATATAAAATTATTTGCTTATGAAGCAATTTTTCAAATATTTTTGATATAATGGGTAAAAGTGCAATGGGTCTATAATTATTTGGATCATTTCTATCACCTTTCTTGAAAATGGGAATAATAATTGCTATTTTCAAACATTTAGGAAATACACTGTTTTGAATACACCGATTTATTAAGGTGGTCAGGGGAATAATTATCAAATCCTTTATTGATTTAATTAAAGGAACACTAAGACCATAAATATCTTTGCTCTTGCTATTTTTTAGTCCATTTATAGTGTCACGAACTTCGGTAAAGGACACTTCACGAAATTTAAAAGGACCAGCAGTTGGTGAACCGCTTTGTCTTAATAGATGAATAGCATTCATGAACAGTACTGTTATTTTTCTTATTTTTGTTAATGAGGTTCCACATTGCTGCAGGAGAATTATTTTTGCCGCTAATAAACTTGTCATTAGCTCTGAGCTTAGCTTGTTTTAGCATATACTTGTATTTAAGTTTGTAATCCTTTAGTAATAATTTAAGTTCATTTGTTTGTCTTAACTTTAGGGAATCAGTAAGTAAAGCAATAGTTCCCCTCATGTTTTTTAATTCCGGTGTAAACCAGTTTATTTTATTAATTTTGGATGTTTTATTTTTAATAACCCTTTCAGGAAAGGATTTATGAAAGTTATCAACTATCAATGCCATAAACAAATCAAAGCACTCTTCAGGATCGATGTTGGCATTTTTACTAAATGACCAGTCAACATTACTTAATTCACTATAAAATAAAAACTTGCCCTGCTCGGTTATTGGTCTAAATTTTTTTGTAATACATTTATCACGTAGTTGACAAGGAAAACTGACAGTCAACTTAATTCCATAATGGTCAGATATGGGAGTTGTAACTTGCTCTACCATAACAGGAAAATTAATATTAGAGAAAATATTGTCAATTGTGTTGTTTATTCTCGTTGGAAAAGTAACTAGACTTTGTAGACCATGACTTTTAAAAAGATCACACAGTATTGAAGCATCTTTATCTTCAGTAAAATTATTTAAAATATTTCCGAACTGAACATTAAAATCACCGGTTACAATCACATTACAATTAATAAAATCAATTTTGGTAAAAACAGAAGAAATAATCGTTAAAATTTTTTTGAATTGCTCAGACTTTGGGTCATCACTAGAATTTTTACCTGTTTGTTTATAAGTTCTATAAATAGTCACTAAAATTAGATTTAAGTCTTCAATATGTGAAGCTGTAATTTCACAATAGAATTCTTCAGAAAGTTCAGTTATTCTTGAAAGTTCATTTGCTTTAAGGTTTACGTCAAAAAGCTTCATAACTCCACCACGTTGATGAACCTTTCGACAGAAGTGTGAGCCAAGATAAAAATTTTCAGGACAGTGGTGTATAATTTCATGATTCCTGAGCCAGTGTTCAGCAATACAAACTATATTAGATGGGTTATGTATTATAAAGTCGTCGAATTCATTAATACAGTTCCTAAGCCCCTGAATATTAGCGAAAATAATTTTTATTTCGTTGGAATTGTTCTTGTTAGCGTCATTTAATTTATTGACCATCTCTTCGAAAAAACTGATATTCTTTTATTATCACACCTTCGCACCACTTAGTTTCATTGAACAAAATATCCTTGCTATTTTCGGAAACACTAACTTTAAAGCTACTGTTTTTTCCTTTGTTTGGTAATTTATTGACTTTGAATGAATTATTAGGCCAGTTTTCATTTAAATATTCTAATAATTTATTTTCAGTTACGTCACCCTTTATGTGTCCAATGTAAATATAGGCATATTTTTCCGCACCCTGTATTTTGGTGATATTTACATTTGAACCTTTGATCCTTTTATTATTTTTGTCCTTTTTTCCAATTACTTTGGTAAAACCATCTTCGTCTGTAAGGGGAGCGGAGAGTTCCACCTTGGATTGCGTCGCCTGAATAGGTTTTGTTATTGATGGTATTTTCATAGCCGGCTTATCGATATCGATATCGATAAACAAAATATTAAAATGTTAATTTAAAAAAAAAAATAAACTGAACTGAAAAAATTTTATATGTCTCTTTTCATTCCTTTTCCATCATTTTTCCTTTAAAGTATTGAAATTTAACACTTCCTAGTGGTTTTGTAAATATGTCAGCAATTTGGTTTTCTGTAGAACAGTACATAATATTTACAATGCCTTCATGAATTTTCTCATTGATGAAATGAAATCTTACATCGATATGCTTGCTTCTACGATTAAATTGTCCAGTTTTCATAAGTTGTATTGCACTTTGATTATCAACAAATAAGTCAATTTTTATGTTACCACCTGTAAGTTCATCAATTACTGTTTTTAAATAAAGTAACTCTTTAACGCATTCTGCTGCGGCAATTGGTTGTTTACGCGAACACCAGGATATTGGTCCTTTGCAAAAATATATTATATACCCAGTGGTACTTTTACGAGATTCTGTATCTCCTGCGATATCAGAGTCACAATATGCTATTAGTTTATCACTTTCAATGTTTTCATAACTTATTCCTTCATTCTTTGAGTTCACTAAATAACGAAACACTCTTTTTATATTTATTACATCTTGATCTTTAGGTTTTTCCATCTTTCTGCTACAAAAATTTACACCATATGAAATGTCTGGTCTGGTTTTATTTGTTAAAAACAATAAGCTTCCAACAGCTTCTCTGTAAGGATAGGTTTTATTTTCAGTTTTATTTTTAATTTCTTCTTCTTCTTGAATAGCCATGGGTGTATTTACAGATTTTGCATTTTGCATATTAAATTTTTCCAACATTGTTGCCACATATTTCTGTTGTCTAAGAATAATTTTTCCCGGTTGTTTTTGAATTTCCATACCCAAAAATATTTTAGGGTTATCTTCAATTTTCATTTCAAATTAATTTTTTAAGTTTTCTAATAAATTTGCTAGTTCTTTGTCACACTTGCTAATTACTATTCCATCATCTACGTATATTCCTAAGTATAAGGTAAAGTTTTTATTTCTGAACATACATTGGTCACTTTTTAAAGGAATTAGTCCATTTACTTTCAGAAAATTTGTGAATCGTTCATTCCATTTTAGCGGAGCCTGTTTTAAACCATACAATGTTTTTATTAATTTACACACTTTATTTTCTGTATTTTCACTCTAATAACCTTCTGGAATCTGCATGTAAATTTCTTCTGATAAGTTTCCATACAAAAATCCAGTTTTTATGTCGAATTTAGTTATTTTCATGTCATTTTTAACAGCTATAGCAAATAAGATTCTTAATGAACTTCCATTTACTACGGGGCTAAATGTCTCAGTGTAATCAATGCCATTATACTGTTGACATCCCCTAATTACTAACCTGGCTTTATATTTTCCATCGTCTTTTACTCTAAATACCCATTTACTCGTTAACATTCTTTTTCCTTGTACTTCATTTATGTCGATGTATTTCCAAGTTTGATTTTTATCTAAGGATTCCTTTTCTTCTTGTAATAACTGGTGGTTAGTGGCAGTAGAATATGGATTAGTATAGGAAACTTCAACATGTATCTTTAATACATTTATTATAACATAACTTGTGGCCACATACAAACATACAAATATATATATCAACTTGATACTTCTTGACTAGAATACTGACTGCCGGATATTTGTCCGTCAGGACGGCGCTTGGGTGCGCACGATCCGATGCGCATGCGCCGGGATATTACACCCCCCTACTAATTATTTGTATACCCTTTTATTTAAATTTTTAACTTAAATGTAAGTTCAGAAATTAACATTTCACTAACATTACTAATATGGTAAACAAACAAGTAAGTATGGTATTTTACAGGTAAGTATTGTACTAACTACTGTTAACTAATTTCATTTTTATATTTTAGATTAAATAAACATTATTTAAATATTTACATTTTGTTTTATTTGATATGTATCCTATATCCCTACTCTCCCCTACTTTTGTTATGTAATGTTACACCGATGTGATGACTCAAAATGTTAAGGTTTTAAAACATCACTAGGTATCATGTAACCTTGCGTAACTTTTTACAATTTTATTTTTGTTTTTAGTAATTTATAGAAAAAATAATTAAATATTTAGTTTTTAAGTTTTGTAACTTAAGATTATAAAATTGTTTATTTCAGGTAGGATATTTTTAGTGTGTTATATTTAAATAAATATTATTCAATGAAATTTTGTTACTTTATTTTCCTATCAAAAAAAATTATTTAAACAAAAAAAATATATAGGTATATTATTTATTTTAAAGTCGAGTTTATTAATAGTTTTTGTAACTCAGTGTGATTTGGTTTTTAATTAAGTAAAAGTATTAAGTTATAGAATTTACTTTTTCTTTCTACTTTTTATAGAAGAGAGGAAAAAAAATGTATTTTTGTTTTTCTTTCGAAACTTTGAAAATTAAAAAAAGTCTTAAAAAAAAATCTGAACTTTATATAGAATAAAATAGTTAACTTTAAAATAAATTTTATAGAAATGTCAATTTATCTCAACGATAAACTTTATAGAAAAAATAATCAGTCTATACAATTATCAACAAAATCTTTTAATCTTTTAGGTTTAATTATTTCCCGTCCTGTCCTGGTAAAGGTTTTACCATGAGAGGTTACTGGACTAATTGTTTTTTCTATATTAATATTTCTTTTAGAAATTAGGTCATTTTTACATTCATTTAAAACATTGTCACTTTTTACATTTTTTGAACTGCCAGGTACAGTTACGTCATTTTTATTTGCTATATTGCTTACCCTAGTTATATTTTTACTCGGCTTAAGTGCATTCCGGGTAGGAATCTCCAATGGGGTCTTTCGGGATGGCTCTGTTGGAGGTACTTCTGTGTTTTGGTGGTTTTGAGTAGACACTGGGGGTTCCAGCCCCTGGTCGTTTTCTGGGTCACTTTCTGGGTCGTGTTGGGGTGAAGTTTCAGGAGTAGACTGTTGAGGATGTTCTGGAAAAATATACAGTGTTTTATACCTGGTTATACTGCTGTTTTCTTTATTTTCTTCTAAGATTTTAAGTTTAACTTTTTCTATTATTTTTGATCTTCCTTCTCCTTCTGTCAAATTTTGGTTTTCACCTCTTCTTATGATCTGGTCTATATGTCTCTTGTAAATATTTCCATTTTCAAGTCTACAGTTGTATACACTCTTTCCTAATTTCTCTGTTATGGTGGCTTTTACCCATTTTTTTGTTTGGTTTATTTTATATTCTCTTACCAATACTTGTTCTCCCACTTCTAGACTTCTATTTCCCCCTCTGTGGTACTTCTTTTGTCTTTCTTGTTCTTTTCTCAAGTTTGACGTAACTTTTTCATCTTTTCTTTCGCTTTCTGGGTTTTCTCTTAGCATATCCAACCTTGTTCGTAGTTTTCTGTCCAACATTAGTTCACTCGGTGACTTTTTTGTACTGCAATGTGGTGTTATTCTATATGAAAACAGGTATTCTGATAAAATCATGTTTGCTGTTTTTCCTTTGTTTCTTGGGTCACTCAATCTTGCTTTCATGTTGCGTTTAAAAGTCTGGACGCTTTTATCACTACCCCCGTTACTAGCTTGATGATAGGGTGGTGAATATGATACCTTAACACCATTTCTTTTCAGAAATTCTTGGATATTACTGGCTTTGAAAGTTGTGGAGTTATCGAAAATGATTTCTTTGGGTAGTCCCCACCTTGCATAGATTTCCTTAAGTTTTTCTTCCAGTTCTATTGATGTCAGACCTCTCATAGGTATTATTTCGGGCCATTTGGTGTACGCGTCTGTCATAACCAAATAATCTTTACCTTCTAGTTGACAGTAATCTGCATTCAATCTAGCCCATGGTCTAGTTTCTAACTTCCACGGAGTTAACTTGTTTTTCGGTGGCATGTGACTGTTTTCTAGGCAAAATATACAATGTTCGGCCAGTAGACATACGCTCTCGCTAAATATTTTGTTTTATTACACCCAAAATGGTTCTGTCTATGTAATTCTTCCAATATTTGTTTCCTTAGCTCCTTCGGGACTACTACTAGGTATCCCCATAATAATATACCTTTTTCCATCGTTAGTTCATCTTTTCTTGCCTTATAGCTCTTTAATTCTTCCCTAACCTTATCTGGCCATCTGTTTGTTTTGAGGTAATCCATAACCTCACTTAGCTCTCTGTCATTTTTCGTTGCTTCTATCATTGCTTCGTTATTTAAAGGCCAATCGTCACATTTTTCGGTAAACATTAAATAATCGCCTTTATCGTTTTTAATTGACTTTTTAAAAGGTTTTCTAGAAAGGTAATCTGCAATTAAATTTTGTGAACCCGAAACATGACTTATTTCGTAATTAAAATTACTCAAGAAAACATTCCAACGCTGTAAACGGTTTATATAGCGAAACTAGAGTTTTTGCATCAGTTTTAATAAAAAACTTTAATCCGTGTAAAAATTGATAGAATTTATTAAGTGAATAGTAAATTGCTAGACCTTCTAAATGAACTGGAGGCCAATTTTCTTCTGATTTCGAGTGTTCTACTACAAAAGGAAATAGGTCTTTCTTGACCGTTAGGCATCTTGTGAACCAAAATGCCACTTATGCCTTTTAAACTAGCATCGGTATAAAGGTAAACCGGTAAGTCTGGGTTAAAATGAACTAAAATGCTGTCTGAAGTTAGAATTTTCTTTACTTTGATAAATGCATCCTCACAATCTTTATTCCAAGAGATTTTACTATCATTTTCTTTTTTTAAAATATTATAAATTGGTTTTAAAAGTTCTGAGGCTCTCGGAATAGAGTTTGAGTAATAATTAATCATCCCTAATAGAGATCTTACCTCGGTAATATTTGTTGGTTTTTCCGCTTTCAAAATTGCTTCTACCTTTTTTTCTGACCTTTTTACACCTTCTTCCGTTAATCTATGTCCTAGCACCTCTAAATCTGACTGCATAAACCTGCATTTTTGGACATTTAAAGTTAATCCAGCTGCTGAAAATTTTTCCAAAACCTTTCTTAAATTACTTTCGTGCTCTATTTCATCTTTTCCAGATATGATGATATCGTCTAGAAAATTAACAACCATATCTAAATCTGAAAGTAAACCCTCTATTTTCTTCTGAAATGCAAAACTGGCAATTTTTACCCCAAATGGTCTTTTACAAAAAAATAGTCCTTTCGGTGTCGCCCAAGTTAATATTTTACTAGCTTCAGGAGTTACCTCAAATTGTAAATATGCTTGTGACATATCCAAAATAGTAAATCTTTTTCCTCCCCTTAATTTAAATAAAATTTCTTCCGGACGTGGTAACGGATATTGCATATCAGCTAGGTGTTTATTTATAGTCAGTACATACCCTTAAAGACCAAAGGGCTGGCCCAGTCCGAAGTGTCTGTTTTTTCAATAATACCTTCCTTTTCTAGACGTGTTAATTCGTCATCCAATTTCTTCTTATATACCAAAGGAACGTTGCGACTTTTAAGGAACACAGGTATCGCATCTTTCTTCAGATGTAAATCGATTTGCCCTAATTTAAATTTTCCTAGTTTATCTGTGAAAACCTCAGGAAAATTTTCTATAGTCCGGTCTATTCTAGACTGTGTCGAAATTTGGTTCACCATCTGCAGATTTACCCCGAAAGACTCCAAGAAATTCCTTCCCAGGATGCAACCACTGGCTCCATCTATAACATAAAATTTGATATTTTTATTTTTATTCATAAAATTTACATTAACTGAAAAATAACCATTTGGTTTAAAATAAGCATTATTATAAGTACGAAAAGTAACATTATCAAATTTTAATTTAAAATTTTTGAAATTGTTTTTATAAATTTCTAAGGGTAAAGCAGATATAGAACTTCCTGTATCACATAACATATTAAAATCTTTATTCAAAATATTTAAATCAATTTTCAAATTATCGTTTTTGCATACCTGGTCTTTGTTTACATTAAAAACATCACAATCGACATACCACAAGTCAGATTCATTTTCGCTTCTTACTGAATTTTCTTCATCTACGAAATTAACATTTTTCTTCCTGCATACTCGTCTTAGATGTCCTTTCTGTCCACATCCATTACATTTTGCAAACGCCCTGATGGTTTCTCCCGCAACAACAACAAGAGTTACTCAACGTCATAGTGGTGGTACTGCCACGTTGGCCATGTTGCCGGCTCTCCGCTGCTCGGTTCTCATCTCGCTGGCTCTGGATTGGTCGTCTCGACCGACTTCTCGATCTTCCATCTCTGTTTTTGAACTTTCTGCTTTGAAATTTGCGCACATCTGTGCCGTTGCGTCTGCGCACAAAGTTGATGTCTTCTGCTTCGTCATTACTTTTTTGCTCATGTTTCCTAGCTATTTCTAATAAATCCTTTAAACTACTATTTTCGCCCTCTTCCGTAAGTCTTTCATACGCCCTATCTTTCTTTAGCCCAGTTAAAAATCTCAGTTTTAAAATATATGATAAATGATTGTCGAATTTACATTCGCTTGCTGCGTGTAATAATTTCGTATAAAATTCGGTAACTGTCTCATTTTCCAACTGAACCAGATCCATAAATTTACGACGCTGTTTCCAAACAGTTTTTCTTGCTGCGTAGCTTCAAATTAATCCTGTCGCCATGTAATAACTGGTGGTTAGTGGCAGTAGAATATGGATTAGTATAGGAAACTTCAACATGTATCTTTAATACATTTATTATAATATAACTTGTGGCCACATACAAACATACAAATATATATATATATATCAACTTGATACTTCTTGACTAGAATACTGACTGCCGGATATTTGTCCGTCAAGACGGCGCTTGGGTGCGCACGATCCGATGCGCATGCGCCGGGATATTACACTTCTTTTATTGAAACTAACCATTTTTCTTTTTCAGGTCGTGAAATCGCTTCTTGATATGTCAGCAAAGCTTCTTCTTCCAAATCTTCAACATACTCATTTAATCTCTCTGGCTTTTTTATTTCTCTTCCACTTCTTGTTCTAATTATATTCCCTTCTCCTAATCTTTCATTTCTTTCTTGATTTGGTTCATTTTCTCTACCACTCGATGAATTTTCTTCTGATTCCTCATTTTCTCTATTATTTTCATTTTGTCTGTCATTTTTCTCTTCTTCTTCATCTATTTTTAATTTTATTTTATTTTCACTTTGTTTTCTTATTTCTGTTTCTTTAGGGGCCACTTGCACCAACTTTTGGTCTGGGATTATCTCAGCTAAACCAAGTTTAAGTTAACAATGCTGCGTTTTGATTGGTCGGCCGCCAATTTAATCCAAGTTTAAAGTTAAACCATTATTGGTGCAAGTGGCCCTAAATACTATGGTTTACTATTTTTCTTGGTTTTTCGTCCCATAAACGATAACCGTTCAGAGCATAACCTACAAAAATATACTTTCTACTTCTGTAATCCAACTTTTTCAAATAACCCAAATTTTTAGCATAAGCCGTAGAACCAAAAATTTGTAATTTGGATAAATCAGGTTTATTTCCTGTCCAGCATTCCATAGGTGTTTTCTCTGTGGTTTCTGTAGGACTTCTATTTAGTAAATAAGCTGCTACGTAGGCTGCTTCTCCCCAAAATTCTTTATTTAACTTTGCATCAAAAATTAATGATCTGGCTTTTTCTAATAATGTTCTGTTTAATCTCTCAGCTTTTCCATTTAACTGTGGTGTATACGGAATTGTGGGGTCTAATATTGTGCCCCTATTTTTTAACCAATTTTTAAAATGTATAGACATATATTCTCCACCATTGTCGCATCGAATTTTAGCCACTTTTACACTTTTATATGCTTCTACTTCTTGTATAAATTCTTTTAAATATTCTGGTACTTCACTTTTGTATTTTAGTAAATAAATTCTACAATAATGTGTAGCATCGTCTAGAACGGTCAAAATATATCTTTTATCGTCCCATGTCGAGGGGGTAATTGGGCCACAAACATCTGTATGTATTATTTCTAGTGGTCTTTTTGCTCTTTGTCTGACTGTGTTGAATGGAAGTCTTGTTTGTTTTGCTTCAAGACACACTTCACATATTTCCATTTCACATTCATTTTTATTCAATTTTATGCCAGTCGATAAATCTATCAGTTTTTTAATGTTATTCACCCCTAAATGACCTAATTTTCTATGCCATTCTATTATATTTGATTTTTCTATTAAGTAACTCTCTTCTTTATTTTCATTTATATTTACTGCATATAATCCGCTTTCTCCTTTTTCTCCTTCCAAAACTTTTACTTCATTTTTCTTAATTATTACTTTATTTTTAGTAAAAATTACTTCCCCATTATTTTCTGTAATAGCGTTTACAGAAATTAAATTTTTACTCAAATCTGGTACAAAAAGTACATTTTTTAAAATACATGTTTCTCCTTCAACTTCGCCCCTTCCTTCAGCAGTCATTTTTTCATTTTTCTTAGCCACTTGTATTGTCGAGCTTGATTCTTCCAAAAATGAAAACATTTCTTTCGAGTTTGCCATGTGTGATGAGCAACCTGAGTCTACTACAAAATTTTCACTTCTTACATTTTTACTTTCTGTGAGAAAAGCTGTTTTAGTATCTTCTTTCTTATCTTTTACTTTATCTCTGAAAAAAACAGTCTTGTTCCTCATGATTTGTCTTCTTACATATTCCACAAGATTTGCTAGTATTTCTGGTACGACATTCATTTGCTTTATGTCCAATTTTATTACATTTATAACATTTTATTCCATCTTTATTTCTCCTGCAAAATCTTGTATCATGTGTCTTAGACTTGCAATTTTTACAAAATCTTTCTTCTACTTTAAATGCTACATTATTTTCATTTTCTTTATATCTACTTTCTTCAGCTAGCAATCTAGCAGTTAAGTTTGAAAATTTTTTATCATGTTCTGGAGTTGACTCCCAAGCAGTCCTGAAAAAAACAAAGTTTTGTGGTAAGGACGCTAATATTTTAGACATTATCATGTTTTCATCTATGTTTTGTTTTAGACTTTTTAATTTGTGTGCGATATTTTCGATTTTACTTATGTGAAGACTCATGTTTGTTCCTTTTGTGTACGTGGGGGCCGGTGAACTTACCGGACACATGAATTCTCAATTTTTTTTAAAACCAAAAAAAAGTACTTATAGTATTTTTGCGAAAAAAAAATTGCGGATTACTCACAAATTAGCGAGAAATTAATTAAAAAAAGTACGAATTTTGTGCATTTTGAAGTTTATTTCTCTCTCTTCTTCTTCAGCTTCTCTACTTCAATTCAAAAAATATATATAAGAGAACTTTAGCTCCCGTGTTAAACGTAGGCAACACAAATTACAGGAAGGTGGAAGGCGCGCTCTGGTGATAGAATTGCGTACTATTATTGTGGGTATTATCGGTTTCTGTAAAAAACCTAGTGACATCTAGCGGACAGTTTAAGTAATAGAGATGGCGCCAGTTTCAAATCCTTAATAAAATTATTGAATAAAACCCGTTGAAGGACAATGACACTGTACAGCGCTATGTCTGCTTTTTCGCAGACATAGCACTGGACAGCGTCATTGTCCTTCAACGGGATTTTATCATTACTTTAATTTGGGCAAAAATCTCAAATCAAAGTAATGAAAGTGGGAATAAAATAAAAATCAAAAATTAAAATAAAACAATTTATTTCATTTATAAAAAGTACATAAAAAATATATATATATATATAAAACATTTGTATTCAAACCAAAGAAAATATTTTACTGCACGGAAGCCGAAAATTGTTTTTTACTGATGTCTCTGTATTAGTCAGTCTTATATATTACCCTCAGTTTTTACGATATAAAAAGTATTAATATTAAGTACTATTTCTTTGGTGCTGTATTTTTTGTTAATAATGGGGCCCCAAATAAGCTTATACAGGGCCGTAACCAGAAAAGATCCTGGGTGTAACGGAATAGCGCATTCACCATTATTTTTTAAATTTTCGACATTTTAAAGTTTTATAAATTTTAACCAATGTGTGATACATCATTTTAAAGCTCATAAAAACCTCTACTTGACCCTATAACCTTATTCTTTTTATTTATTTTTTAGACATTTTTTGAGGATTTAAAATGGGGTTAAAATGGAAATTTTTTGTCAAAATTTCTTTAAAAAAATCAAAGAATTTTTGATAATTGATTAACCAAATTTAAATGATATAAATCAAAATTTTCAAAAAAAAGTCGCATTTTTAGCAAAAATAAAAAAATAACATCTTTAAAAAAATGTTTAAAAAATAAAAAAAATATGATCATATAGATAATTTTACTCAAACTGATGTATCATACGACTCCCTATCCATTTAGAAAAATTCTACCTATGCATAGGGGGCATATATGCCCCCTAACAAAATTTTAAAAGCTAAAAATATAAATTATATGCTAAAAGCTATAAATATAAAATATATACTGCCGTGCTAAGCTGAAAGGTCCTATCCACATAGGTTTAACGTATACAGATAGGACCTTTCAGCTGAGCAAGGCAGTATGCCAAATGATAGGTTCAGTGTTCCAAATTTGAAGTATCTCATCTCGTTCAAGGGCGTATCCAGGATTTTTTTTCGGAAGGGGCAACAATTTTTTTCCTAAATCTCGAAAAGAATCAAAATGGCACAGGCGAAAATTTTTAAACAATTTTTTTGAATTCTGTTAACTTATGATGTTTTTTTAATTTAATGCAGTAAAGTCAACTTTTAAAAACATGAATAAAAAAATAAAAAAGCCCTAACGACATTTGTGCTGGTCTATTTCAATTATAAAACAGTGGTATAATTTTAAATGCAAGAAAGTTCTAATGCCGCAGGCGATTTTTTTACAAATTTAATTGGAATAAAATAACTAAAAAAGCTTTATCGCTGCTGGCAAAAACTTTTACGAATTTCATAGTCTATTTTAATTTTAACAGTGTTATAATTTAAAGTTTCAGTTAAATGCAAAAAAGCTCTAGCGCCGCCGGCGAAATTTTTTACAATTTTTACGTTAAAGTCTTAAAAAATGAAAGAAAACCCCAACGCCGCAGGCGAAAAATTTTACGAATTGAAGTATAAATCAATTTATTAATTGATTTACCTATACTTAATTAAGTATACACTGTTTAGTATAAAAGAAGTATTAACTTTTTTTTTTATAAACTAAAAGAAACTATCGACGCCGGGCCCTGGGAAAGTTTCAAAAATTTTTAGATTTTCGCTTAGAATTTTAGGGGGGATGTTCGGGCCCCCCCTGCCCCCCTGGATACGGACTTGATCTCGTTCAAAAGTTAAAAGTGGGGAGGGTGTTACATAGCTATATATCTTGAAAAATAGTGTAGCAAAATATTTTTTTTCTTATAAATTTTATAGGCTTTAAAGCGATGTATTACACGACCCCCTTTTCCATTTAAAAAAATGTCCCCACACGCCCCCTCCCACATTTTAAGAGCTGAAAATATCAAATATATGCAAAAAGAGTTTGTTGTCTTATTTATGGATTCCAAATTTTAAGTCGATATCTCAACTCGTTCAAAAGTTAAGAGGAGGGGGTGACATCTGGATCGCACTGTATAGTTATTTTAAATCATGTCAGCTAAATGAGGGCAAAGAAAAACGATACACCTAATTTATACCGATTTTTAATCTCAGGTTGGTATTTCTTCTCCGTATTCCTTCTTGTCGTTGTCTTCCATACTGGCACGGGGTTGTTCCTAAAAAGGAAAAAAATATGTACAAAACATTTTTAATTTTGGTATGGTATATAAAGTAAGGGAACGTTCAAGTATTACGTAACGCTCCTGAGGGAGGGGTTCATTTTGGAGTGTTACGCCCATGTCAATTGTATAGGAAAATAGTGTTATGGGGGGGGGGCAAAATGATCAAAATGTTCGTTACGTAATACTTGAATGTTCCCTAATGACCAGAAAAAATATTTAACCCCGGTTTTACCCCCACCCAATTTTGCTTAAACAAGATAATATAAAAATACATCTGAATACCAAATTTTAAGTCTCTAGCTTAAAGCGTTTATAAATTATCGTGACAAACAGAAATTGAATTTTTTTTTTGTTTTTTTTATGTTTTTCGACGTTTTTAGGAGTCCTACCGAAATGTTTTAGATTACAGTCATACATTTCGATTGATTGATTTAAATTTTTCCTAATTAGGAAGTTTAGAAAATTTTAAAAATTGTAGTTTAAAACCCTCCTTGGGGAGTTTAAACCCCCCGTACGCACGGCCCTGCCCTAGGCCAGCTTAACCCTTTGAGACACAATTTTTATTTTTTTTTTTGTATAAAACATATAGAAAAAAAAAAGAAAAAAGTAGAATATACATGACCCAGTGGGCATCTTAGTCGGATTATATGTCCCACTGGGTATAGTATAACATAATTTTTTATTTTAAAATGAAATTTTTATTAGGACAAAAAATACAAGAGTAGCTTTGCCACTGTTAATAAAAGGTGGAAATCTTTAAAGATTTCCTCGTAACCATCAAAGGTTTCCTCTGAAAAGGAGGAAATCTTTAAAGATTTCCCCGTAACCTTTAAAGATTTCCTCCAATTTATACACTTGAATTCCTCTGCGGTTTACCCCTATTTTTGTATACATCAGGTTATAACCTATGTTATAACCTGATCTATAGAAAAATAGTGGTTATGTCAAGGGGTAAACTGTAGAGGAATTCTAGTGTACAAATTGCAAGAAATCTTTGAAAATCAAAATATGATATAACTACCATGTACCTACATTAAATCTATAAAAATAGTCAATAATGATGGAGAAAAGTCTATAGAATATAATGTTAGTTTTCTTGCCCCAAATCACAAAACTAAATTTCGACTTTTGGTATGCAAAACACCCTCCCGGACACATAGTGGTTTAAACCAATTGGTTGAACTTTATTGTGATGAAATTGGTGGGTTTAATAATAATTTGTTATGAAACCAAGGTTTTTTTTCAATTTCTATGATTGATTATATGCCCTGTCTTTTCCCTTATTTGTGGGCAACCTGTTGTTTTTTGTTAATTATTAAAAAAGTACTTACTTTAAAAATCTTCGCAGAAAAAAACTTTCGACCCGCTTCAAATGTATGACTATTTTGTTAATCACCACTGCTTGATTCCAAAAACACTAAAAACACATAAACGCATCATTATTATTTAGTTTTAATTGTTATGCATGTATATTTATTCAAATAACTTACATTTCCCAAAGTTATCAAAATCTTTCTTCACACACCAAACCACGCTTTTCATCTTCTTAGGTTAGAAACACAGAAACCCCCGCTTTATAGATAGTTAGCGCCAAAACGATTAAAACAAAAAAAATGTAAGTATAAGTAAATGGGATTATGTTTTAAATATGTTCAATATGCAATATAGAATCACCCTTAATAATATTATCTTAATAATATTTGCTATTTTTTAATTTAATATTATTTTTAATACGGTGCCATCTATCAGGGTAAATGTAAAGCTTTACATAAAGGTATAAAAGGTACCTATCTATTAAAAATTACTAAAAATACCGTAAGCGACACCTTTGGATAGAATTGCGATGCTATGGCGGCCATTTTTAGCTGTGTTGCAAGGTCACCTACTTAAGGCTGGCCTCCCCTTCAATTTAGTACCCTGCTCATAGACAAGGAAAGACCTCCAAAGCCGTTGCGGAATACTGTGATAAATGTGCCTAGCGCATCTGAGATAAACTTGCACATGCGCACTACTATTGCTGTTTTTGACGAGTATTTTTTGTGTGTCAAATAAAAATTGTAAAAAATTCAACAAAAAAACAATAAATATCTACGAAGAAACGTCGAAATAGTTTTTAAAATTATTTTATAAGAATTTTTCGGGGTGTGTTTCAGTTTCGGGATTTTGTTCACCTACTTTGAGTACACCAGGGATTGACCCTTTGCTCTTCATAAAGCAACAATACAGGCCATGTTTAAAGTTATAATCAAATGAAGCACAGAAACAATTAAAACACAGTAGAAGTTGAAAAATTAACAGAAACAAACGACGATCTGACAGAACTGACAGTATGAACAAACTACTAATAATTCGTCACCCCAGTATTGGTTTGCCATATCTCTATTTTCGGACTTTTACTGGGGGATTTTTGGAGATAAGACAAATGAATACTGGGGTGACGAATTGTTTTACGACCGACAGCATTTCACAGCTGATAGAGATGCGTACTGCGCAAGGTCAGATATATTGCGTTACGTCATTTCGCTGCCCCGTTCTGTCACAAAATAATCTTGCGCAGGCTGGTCTAATGGTTCTCTTTCCTTTTCTATGACCCTGCTAAGATAATAAATAAACAGCGTTGTCAGATTGTGCATATATTGAAAACGTTTTTTTCTGAGGTTAATATTAAAAATGTACAAAAAGCAATAAAAAACTATAATTTTATTATAAAAAAAACACAAACTTAAACCAACGCCTCCCATTTAAAAAAAAACACCAAACCAGCAAACTACCAAACCAAACCATTGTTAACATTAACCAACGCCTCCTATTAAAAAAAAAACCAAACCAGCAAACTACCAAACCAAACCAAACCATTTTTAATGTAAACCAACGCACCCATTAAAAAAACACTAACCAGAAATACCCACACCTCTAATATCTAATACTTACATCTGACAACGCTGCATTTTTTTTACAAACATACACGAAGTTAGAAACATACATGCACGAAGTAAGAAACATGTAATCTGTCATCATTCTTTGTAAAATAAACAGTTATTTTTAAATATAAATTTGTTCTAGATAAAAAACAACATTTTCCGCATTCAGAATTATTTATAATTGTTAGTTTTAGCATTACAGTGAAAAATTAGTACAAGATTGGCTGGATGATTTATCCATTAGAAACAGAATCAAAGAGGATTTTCACTTACCACATGTGTGCTTTATTTTCTTCTGGACATGCATGTCTGGTGATTTCGTTCCAAACCCTCTGATTCACTTCGATAGGAAATACTCGACAAAAACACTGACACAGTTTTCAATGTATAATAATTGTTTCTAATATTAATTAAATTATAATCATAACTACAAACGGTTTTAAAATACCGACATTTTCTAACGTACTTTTCGAGACGATACTACTTGCATTTCTCACATCCTGCGCATTGCCTAAGCGCATGCGCGGTATTCAATTCATTTTTCCAATGTGGAAAAATGCCATATTTTCTACCATTTCCACCCACCGAATGTATTAAATTGTATTAATACATTCCCAAATAACTAAATTAATGTTTCTAGTAAAACCCCAAAAAATTAGTATTTTATTGACCTTTTTTAAAGTTTTACAAACCCAACATAAATTAAAAATAAAAAACAAAAAACTTATGTTTCCCGACTTAATACTAATTAAATAATTATTTGTAATTATTTAATTTTAATCTAATTTTCCATTGGTAATGGACACAACTTAACTAAGGGTCGTTTTAAAACGCCCTGTGTAGTGCGTACATTTACTACCCTAACAATACCGTCCGTGCCCGGAAATAAGTCTTGGACACGACCAATGCGCCACGCCAATGGAGGGCTATTTTCGTCCTTAATTAGAACCATATCACCAATTGATAAATTTTTTGAGTTTTTGTCCCACTTGTTGCGTTGCATAAGCGTATGCAAATATTCTTGCCTATACCTAATCCAAAAATTCTTGTGCATTTGCTGCAATAACTGCCAGCGCGACAAACGATTTATTTTTATATTATCTAAATTTTCTTCTGGCAACGCAGAAGGGGGAGCCAAAGTCAAAAAATGACCAGGTGTCAAAACCGAAAGATCCATTGGGTCCGAACTTACCGGAAACAATGGCCGAGAATTCAATACTGCTTCTATTTGAGTTAAAACAGTATAGAACTCTTCATATGTTAAAATCTGATCACCAACGATACGCAACAAGTGTGTTTTTACACTTTTAATTGAATTTTCCCATAGACCACCCTGGTTAGGCGCGGCTGGTGGGTTAAATCTCCACGAAATAGTCTCCTTTTGTGCAGCATCCTGCATTAACTGTACCAACTGTTTGTAGGCACCGCGGAAATTCGTACCACGATCCGAATGAATACAATCTACCCGTCCGCGACGCGATATAAATCTTCGTAACGCAGGCAAAAAACAGTCAGCCGACAAATCTGAAGCCAATTCTAAGTGTAAGGCTTTTGTAGCAAAACACACGAATAAACAAAGATACGCCTTTTGAGATTTTGAGCCTCTAAGCTTGCTCATTTTTACAACAAATGCACCGGCAAAGTCAACCCCAACTTGACTAAACGGTTTAATTTCATTTATTCTAGAGCCAGGTAAGTTACCCATTAAGGGTGTTAAGGATACTGGATTAACCCTAAAACATCTATGACATCTATTTATGATTTTTCGAATTGCTTGCCTAGCGGACAAGATCCAGAAGTTTTGTAATATTAAATATTGACAAGTTTGTAAACCAACGTGCAAATTATCGACATGTACTTGTTCTATTAGAAGTTCTGAAAACCTATGTCTGCCAGGCAAAAGCAATGGAAATTTTTGCTCATACATTAATTTTGCGTTAATTAATCTACCACTCACCCTGCAGAGACCCCGGTCATCAATGAACGGACATAGTCTATGCAAGGGTTTTGAACAAACTTTATTTTGTTTAATTTTAATAATATCACTTTCAAACGATGACGATTGTACAAATTTAACCAAATCTAATAAGGCAGAATTTAATTCAATATTTGAGAGTGGTAAATAATTTTTATTCTTATTTTTCAAACAATCAATAAATCTTTTTACATACGCCAAAATCCTTTTTATTTTAAATAACGATGAATGTCTACTTAATAATTTTTCAAAAATATTATTATCGATTATGTTAGTCAAAACTACTTTCCTCTCTTCCTTTTTATATTCAGGGGAGTCAGGTGGGACTTGTGCCGGCGAAGAAAAAACCAAATTATTTTCAACTAAAAACGAAGGTCCCGTGAACCATAACGTATGGTTTAATAATTGCGATGGCAGCAACCCTTTTGAATTGAGATCCGAAGGGTTTGAAGCCGACCTAACGTGGTACCATAGTTCAGGAGATACAAGTTCCTGAATATGCGCGACGCGGTTAGCAACGAATGTTTGCCACTTGTAAGCGGGACTTTTTATCACTCCACGCATAAATTTTATTTATTTTAAAGAATGGTTTACAAATGTTTAAAACATAATCAATTAATTCCGACAACAAAACGCACGCTTGTAGTTCTGACCGAGGTATCGATGTAATTTTTAACGAATTTACCTTTGATTTTGCCATAACTAACCGAGAAGTATATTTATTTTCTGAATCCAAAATTCTAAAATATACAGTGGCTGCGCATGCCCTAAGGCTAGCGTCCGAAAAGCCATGCAATTCAATATTTTTATAATTTTTAACTAATAAATATCTATCAAATGATATTGAAGATAATAAGGGTAATTCTGCAATAAATTTATTCCAATAACTTGCTAACTCTTCCGGAAGAGGTTGATCCCATGTTAAACCTCGTGTCCACAAAAGTTGCATAAAATTTTTAGCATATAATACGACTGGCGATAGCCATCCTATCGGATCGTATATTTTTGCGATTTCCGACAGGACGTTCCTTTTTGTAGGAGGCTTTTTTTCCACAATAATTTTATACGAAAATTTATCATTACTAGGTTCCCAACCAACCCCTAGTATTTTTACAAAAGAATCCTTGTCAAATGTAAGTGTGCCTCAGAAACATTTTTTAACAACAAAGGTTCTGTAATGTAACCGACCTAAAAATTATCATCTGCAGTATGACAAATTAAGGTGGTTATGTAGTAACCCACATAAAAAAACAACAAATCTGGCCAATGATCGATTAGTCTAGAGTAGGATCCTACTTTGTGTTTACAGAAGGTTAAAATATATATTTGGTTTGATTTGTATTGTGTTACTTGCGTATGAAAGGAGAATTGGGGGCATTTTCAATAAAACAATTAAACCCTTGTAACCAACTTTATTAAACATCAACTCAAGATGTGTATATTTTACATGAAATGAGATAAAAAACCAGGTATTAAAAAAAACTTATAATAAAGCCAGTTACAGTTGCCTCAGGTGTTTTTCTCTGAGAAGGAAAGTAAGCAACTAGAAAACCTTCTCTTTTTAACCACAAAATTACTAGTATAAAATAGCACTAATAAAGCCAGGTATTATCTCAAACTTTTATACCCAAGAAATTTATTGTTCGGCAGAAAACACCAAAATTTTATTTAACACGACCCAAATAACATAGTCCCTAAATCAAACCAGAAAACAGACATCGCAAAATCATTTACATGTCTGTCACGTGATTACATTTTGTAAAAAAAAATAGGAAAGTGTAAAATTACTTAATGGTGAGGAAAATGTATGCCTAATTGGTTTCTACAATGTTTTGCCTGTAAAATTATTCAACAATAAAAGTATCATTTACGCCCCAATGGGGGCGGCCCCATACGAAAACATTTACACAGTAGAGAAGTTAGTAAGGAAGGTAGGTACCGGCCAAGTTATCTTAGTAACCGGCTAAAGATGATATTTATGACAGGGATTCAATTAAAGTAGCTAGTTGCACAAGTTATATAAAGTGAGACATTACATATATAGGAAAATAAACAGTTCAATAAAAATGGACAGAAATTTAATACGGTACATATAAATACATGGTCTCTCTTTGGAATCGGTCATGGGAGCCATAGGCACGTTCAATGTGACCCAATAAAAATATGTATAAATTTAACAGAAAAACAATCACTAAAAATATAATGAATTATAGAGACAAAAGTTTTGGGTCAGTTTTAGCATTTTTATTCATCAATTTTCATTCCGCTAATAAAATTAAAACAGTGGCTAAAATAAATAAATAGACATATAAGTCTGAGATACCCGAAAACAGAAGCCGGATAAGCCATACTCAATCTGCGTCGGATACCCTTTATGCAAATAAATAGAAATATAAGTCGGAGATACCCGAAAACAGAAGCCGGTTAAGCCATACTCAATCTGCGTCGGATACCCTTTATGCAAATCACCTCTTTAACTGATTAATGTTAGTTTTTTTTCAACAAGGCCCTTTTGCTCGGCGCAAACGGCCCTCCATTGTTTGATGGCAACAAACACAAGTTTTTGAAATTAAAAAAAATCAATTAGGCACAAATCCAACTCAACATTTAATAATCATAGGTAACTGGCAGTGCTATAAAATATGTAAATGCTGGAAAAAAATAAATATGTTGATAATAACAATAAAAATAATAATTATAATTCCTGAAAAATAAACCTGAAATACACCACAAAACAAATCACAGAAACATAAAGAAATAGGTTTTCAAAAAAAGGGTAAATAGATAAATCGGTTTTAAACACATAAATATAAAAACACAATTAAATAAGTTGTCAAACGGTAAATAAACAGATCAGATTAAAACACATATTCATAACATTGCCAGCACCTTACAAAAAAAAGACATGTAAAAATAACCCTACGATAACCGGATACTAGGTTGAAAATAAAATAAATAAATAAAAATTAGAATACACGAAAAGTTTGAAATAATATTGGCATTTCTAAATTCTACACTTTCAATCAATCTTACAAAGCTCAAATTCTTTTGTAGTATAACAATTCAAATTTTGCTACCCATTAACCTCAAATAAATTTAGCAAGAAATAAATATAATATATAAGTAAATAAAATTACTTGAAAGCAGAAAAATAATAAAAAAAAACACAAACAATTTAGTCATACCTTTGGTTACTTAATATTCAATTAAGTTGAAAAAATCAAGAATGAATTTTATACAAAATATAAACCGACAAAACATTTACTTCATTCAACAAGGTCTATTTCTTGCCCGACTGCCCTTTTAACTCAAAACAGCAGTCTGATACCAGAGTGATAATAAAACAATTTCCTTTTAGGAATTACTAAGAAAATTTAAAACGTTTGTAAAACCCACCTCTAAACTTCTTATAAATAAATTAACGTTAAATAATTTAACATTATTCAGTTTAGCACACATCTCTCTGATTTTCTAAATACAAAAGTTTTTCTCTACTATTTTGTATGATTTTACCTTGGGTTTTGTTTTAAACTATAAGAAACCATTTTACTTACATAAAATAAACTACTCAAAAAATTTTATCACTTAACAACAGACCTTTCTTTAAAAATAAACACAACCTTAAAAATGATAGGTCTTTCCCGAAACACGACGATGGATAGAGTAGGTCACCGCCCACATTCACCAAAATCCCTAGATTTGAAAATAACGGTTTTGCTGTACTAGAATAAAGAGCGTATACTCCATGTCATGAAATATTTTTTAAAACATAAACTAATACGATTTCTGATTGAATTAAAAAAGTTATAATAATGTTTTCTAATATGCTGGTACTAATAGTTTGGTTTAAAACTTTGTTTTCAAAAATATACGTTTATTAATTAAAGATTGGTATGTTCCCATACCAGTAAATATTTTGACAGAAGTCAAAGATTTAACAAAGTGTATAAGAAATACGTTGAGAAAAGTTGCAGATATCTGAATTTAAATTGCAGAAGGTGTAATGGTCAACATTTAGAGAATATGTCTGTAAATTTTTGTATTTGTTAAAGGTAAGATATATTTTCATGCAATAAAATTAAGTTTAAAGTTTTTCAACTGAAATTGTTATTAATAATCTAAGTAAATCATAAGTAAATAGATTCTTAATCTATTTAAAATTTCTGTCACTGAATATTAGATGGGTGAAGTCATGCAGTGGCACTACGCTGCAGCAGTGCAGTGATAATTTTATATCATTTTAAATTGTGCTTGAAAGGGGCTATCCATATATTACGTAACGCACATATGGGAGGGGAGGGGTCACTGAAAATGTGACAGTTTGTGACAGAGGGAGGAAGGGATCTAGGTGAATGTTACGTAACACAATTTTGTCTTCTACAAAGAATTATGGCCTTTTCCTTTGGGATTTGTCTAGCTCGATATAAATATGTATTTATACCGTATTTTTTATTCCTGTAATCTAGGAATTCGGGTCACAATGAACTGGTCTGGGAATTTCCATCCCCGAATTTAACAGAATTTAATATTCATTAATGGAGCATTTTAACATTAATATGTTTTAGATAGGGGGTAGAGGGCTATAGGTCACGGGCCATAGGCCACAGGCTACAAACAAAGTGATCTGGTTAGTGCTTGCTTTGATCATATAAGTGAATGCTCCAGCAGTGCAGTGATAATTTTATGTTATTTCAAATTGTGCTTGAAAGGGGCTGTTCATATATTACGTAACGTATCTAGGGGAGGGGGTTACTGAAAATGTGACAGTTGGAGGGAGGGGTCTAGGTGAATGTTACGTAAGAAAATTTTATATTCATTAATGTAGCATTTTAACATTAATGTTTTAGATGGGGGGGTAGAGGGCTGAAACTGTTACAAAAAAGTGTCCCAAAATTGTGACGCTTCCGACATTAGGCTAAAGGCCACATGCTACAAACAAAGTAATCTGGTTAGCACTTGCCTCGATCATATAAGTGAACGCGTGGTAGATAGAAAACCATGTCTGGTAACTGAAGGCTTAAAACATATTAATTTTATCGCGGTTTTGCTTTACTTATTATTATTATTATTATTATTATTATTCGATGATAACTGGTGTTTATCTTAAATATAAATTTATAGATTAAGATTTTAACTAAATTAAAACTAAAAGTACTAGCTAGGGTAATGGACCCATTGTTCTCTTAACAGTCCTAATTCTCTGTCCAGTCTGTTTTTATACTGGTTTACATTTAATGACATCACCGTATCTTCTCCCAGACTGTTCCACCTATACACAACCCTATTTGTTATAAAATTTTTCCTCGGTTATCTTGTACAATAGAACTTTTTTTTATAGAAGCTTGGCAGTTGTACGTTTACTTCTACATAAATTATCATATAGTGGCCCTTAATTTCCCTCTTCATAGAAAAATTGACGAAATTATGCATAGGGGCTGTTCAAGAATGACGTCACCTCCATAGAGTGAGGGTTGACGAAGGGGGAGGGGGGTCTGGCTAAAAGTGTCACCTTTAAAAAAAGTTATATTTAAAAAAAAATAGTGAAAATAGGCACTTTTAGAATTTTTATAAAAACAACTACCACATAAAAGGGAACGTTCAAGTATTACAAAACGCAAATTTTGATCATTTTGGACATTTTTCTAGTTAATTAAACATATTGAAAATTTATTTAAAACGTCCCCCTCTAGGGGGGGTCTTCCAAAAGGTGACGTATTTTTTTTCTATTTTATCAAGGCAAAAGTGATGAAAGGTGACAAAGGGGAGAGGGGGATAAAAAATTCGTCAAAAATAGGTGACGTTATTCTTGAAAAGCCCCATATTATATTGTACTCAAATTTTAATAATAATAATTTGGACTTTCAGGTACTCCAAAGTAGTACAAAGCAACAATATAAATGCAACACAACTGGCGTTTTAAAATGAAAAACTCAAATATGGGGGCCAAAAATTGAAGATTCTTCTTCTTCTTCCTTTATTATGGCCTTTTCTCAGTGAGATAATTAGCCAGATCCCGCTTTTCGCCATGCCCACTCCTGTTTTAAATATATAAAATTTCCAGTCTTCTGTAAGACCTTTTCTTTTTCTTTTCCTTCTTTCCTTTTCGTGTTTACTGTTGGTTGTGTTAGCTGTTGCCAAGGCAGTTTTTTCTAATTTGTAAATATATTTGCGCATGCGCTAGTATATAAAAATTTTTGTACGTATAAAAACTTCTTCACGTGTTAGTTGCTTCCAAATCAAAATTTATCAGCATTATAAATGATTAAAAAACATAAAATTCCCTTCTTACTCCAATATAATCACATGTTCGTCATTTTACTGCACATCTTCCATACAATCACTATAAAATATATAAAATCGATTCTTGGGGCATATCTAAGATAGCAAATAAATAAATAAATAAATAACTAATACTAAAAGACTTGGTGCTAGAAAATTAAACGCGCTTAACGTATTACTAATTCCTGCCGAAAGTACATCTTACTCGTTTCACGGATGAAAAGCAACTCAAATTGAAGATTATTTATCAGTTTTAAGTTGTTCTGAAACCTATACAAGAAAAATGCATAAAAAACAAAATCTTTTACCAAGGCTTGCACTAAAACAGGTACATATTAGAATATATTATTCACATGGTACATATTTTTTGTATGTACTTTAATATATATATATATATATATTACATTACATTAGAGTTGACGTGAAAACGCTGCTATTGACATTGGCCCTTTTAGAAACAAGACACAGATTTATATGTATAATGATATTTAAAACAAGTATCATAATATACACAGTGTTCAACAACTGGCATGCTAAAAATTGGGTGAAAATTACCTGGTGATTCTACATCCAAAAATATAAAAAAAAAGTTCCTAAAGAGGTTGGTCCAGAAATGAGCCCTAAGTGAGCTACAGCCCTTCAAAGATGGAATGGGGGAACAAAAAAGCACCAATAACCAATAACATTTTTAATGCTGCAAGGTGATTTTTCATTTATTATTATTATAAAACTAAGCAAAAAGTATTCTTTACCGAAACCCATAAATTTAATATGAACGGAGTAATAGCCTTTTAAAAACTTACATTTTGGGTGTCACTAAACATTTTTGATGTATTTTTACTCAAGAAAACTATATTTTTTACAAAAAGTCCAAAAAATACACTTAAAAAACATTGGATAAAAAATGTTTTAAGCTCAACATATTTTGTCCATATAGGCATATCTCTGAATAAACTAAAAAACTAATATCCGTGTCTGAATTACACTGCAGTGACTCATTTGCGAAAATGTGCTAAAAAGCGAGGATCATATCAGTTCGGGTGCGGTTCGCGTAACTCCGTCTGAGGGAATCCCTTATACAAGAGCAGCATAATACGTTTTAGGTATGAGTTAATGCAGTATAATTCAGGCACGGATAATAATCGTCCTTAATACTAGTATACATGCAAAACCTTGTCGCTCTAGCTTAAAGGGTACCGGAGTTATTAATTAATAAACCTTATTTTTAGGACAATTTTAAAGGACAGGAGCTCCCTTAGCTCATTTTCGGATCAACCTTTATAGGATTTTTTTTTTTAAATAATTTTGGATGTAGAATCACCTCTTAAATTTTGACATGCCATAACTGAACGCTGTATAATGTGATATATATCATAATATATAATATATTTAAAATATACCGTGCGATTATAAAGTGCCGAACACTTTTTAATGCAAAACTGGCATTAGCGATGAGTAAAATGCAAGAAAGCTGTGTGCGTTTTACTGGCCACCGAGCTGTTGTACGTAGCAATCACATGGGCTTGTCGCGCACAACTCTAACAGAGGCGTGGCTTCAAACGAATAGTATTTTCTTTTCAAACTGTTCAGCACTTTATAATCGCACTGTATATCCTTAAAACTCTAAATAGGCGCTGTTCATAGGTATGTTATGACATTGTGGAGTATAAGTTGGTACATATTTTTCGAAAATTGGGTATATTTTTATTCAAAGCATGATAGTAGATTATTTAATTTCACAGGCCCACAAAAAAAAGTTTTCTGTGCTGGGGTTGAGACCCACCTATTCTTATGTATTTTGGGATGCTGAACACAAATCTGTCATAAAAAAAGGCATTTCATGGGCGCATTTATTTTTGCTACATTGAAATAATAAGAGATTTTTACCATTTTAGAAAAAGTTTTTTCAGTGTAGCAAAAAAATGAGCCCTGAAGTGCCTTTTTCATAACAGATTCGTGTTCAGATCAGGCTTTCGAACGTTTACTAGCGATCAGGTGCCGTGATGTAATAACATCACATGTGAATCGCTATCCTGAAGGTAAAAAAAACGATATTTGAGTTTTTGCACAAATTGCACATTTTTTTGCCTTTTATCTCCATTTTCGCGTGAACACTCACATATTAAGTAATCATAATAAAACATTTGATATAAATCTTTTTTATAGGTCAGAAGAAAAATTAAGACAAAGAGACAGATTTTTAAGGAGGAAGTAAAAAGTCCAAACTTCAGATCAAGTTCACAGAAAAAAGTAGGCACACCCAAAATATAGAAAAATAAAAACACTTGCAAATCATTATGGTTATTATTGTTTTTACAAGCAGCATAGCCAGTAATATCAAATCTTCCACCTGAATTCAGGTTCATGAATGAGAACTTAAGAGGTCACAATAAAAAGATACTATAAGAAAGATGCTGAAGTCTACCAAGAAAGAACTTTGTTTCTAATAGGGTTGTGTGCAGTTGAAAGTTTGAACTTGAAACACCCAAAGTGTGGAGACAATTATTTTCATTAATATTAATCAGTTAAAAAATAGACTTGATTACTTAAAATGTATATTTATGTAAATTTCAAAACATTTTATCTCAAAAAATTTTTTTTTGGTTCCTTGTGCTAATTAACTCTGTACATGATGACTGGTAATTTATACAAAGTCCAATTTATTACTCACATATAAGGTATCTTAATTCATATATAAAATGAAGTTTTATAACTTTTGTATTTAATAAAATGGTCCTTAATATTAATTTACTTATATCTTTGAATACTATATAGTATAGTATAGATATGTGTCACCCATTCTGATTCTTACTCTTCCAAATTTAACATCTTCAGTTCAAAAGCCTAAAGTTTTCGCGAAAAGACCGACAGACTTGATATTATTACTTTTTTTTGTATATGAAACGTTAAGAATAAATAAGAAATATAATTAAAATAATATAAAAGATAGATAAACAGATTCAAATATTGGATGTGCGAATATACTGCGTAGTTTATTTTATAAAACAACTAAATTCTATACACAAATATATACTATTCAAACCTGTTGTAAAAATATTTACTGTGCGATTTTTTAATTTACTATCTTGCTTAAAAAAACAGACCATAAATATATGATACCATCCTTTTAATTAAGGCAGAACTTTCCCTGGGGGAACGTGAAAATATAAAAAAAAATTGAAAATATTAAAATGCTCATGTTCTGGACTTCTACAATGTTTACTTTTTGCGTTTGGTTTGGCGCCTCTGACGGAAAATTTTGATGACTTCAAAAAAGGCCATTACTTCTAAAAAAACCCTGATGGAAAAAAATTAAAAAAAATATTTGAAGACGTCACTCGCCGGCGCCCCTGTTAGCTGGTGGCCTGTAGCATTCGGTTCAATCAGCGTCGTGCAAACGTCGGCTCCGCTTTTTACCAACTGTCAATTATTGACAGTTATTCGACTTAAATTAAAAATTTATAAAATTAACCGCAGTTCTGAACTGTTACATCTCAAAAAATGAGAAAATGAGGTTCGACCATCCAATAATGGTATCTACTTTCTTATGCACAAAAAAAATTCAAAAATTTCTCTCATAATTATGTAATAATTAGTTCAAGAAACTGTACAAGTCTCCGGGGGCATGATTCGCACACAAGTAACAGGTACGTGATTTTGTAAGTTCTTAACATATGTTATCACCAAAAATAGCTTTATAAATTTCTCTATCATATATAATAATTATATTATTATAATTATGTAATAATTAGTTTAACAAACTGTACAAGTCCCCGGGAGCATGATCCGCACACAAGTAATACGTATTTTTTTTGGAAATTTTGTGTTTTAAACATATTTTTGTTTTTATTTTATATTACTTTTTTTATTTTATATTACTAATGTACAAATATAACTTTAATTCAGATCTTTTTTGATTTATTTAAGTTTTATTTTTTGTTTTAAAAATATTTTTATTTTTATTTTATATTACTAATGTTAAAGAAGAACTTTTATTAAGATTTTCTTTATTCATATTATTTTTTGTTTTAAACATATTTTTGTTTTTATTTTATATTACTTTTATTCAGATCTTTTTTTATTTATTAAAGTTTAATTTTTTGTTTTAAACATATTTTTCCTTTTATTTTATATTACTAATGTAAAAAAAGAACTTTTATTAAGATTTTCTTTATTCATATTATTTTGTGTTTTAAACATATTTTTGTTTTTATTTTATATTACTTTTTTTATTTTATATTACTAATGTACAAATATAACTTTTATTCAGATTTTTTTTTATTTATTTAAGTTTTATTTTTTGTTTTAAACATATTTTTCCTTTTATTTTATATTACTAATGTATAAGAAGAACTTTTATTAAGGTTTTCTTTATTCATATTATTTTGTGTTTTAAACATATTTTTGTTTTTGTTTTATATTACTTTTTTTATTTTATATTACTAATGTACAAACATAACTTATATTCAGATCTTTTTTTATTTATTTAAGTTTTATTTTTTGTTTTAAAAATATTTTTCTTTTTATTTTATATTACTAATGTAAAAAAAGAACTTTTATTAAGATTTTCTTTATTCAAATTATTTTGTGTTTTAAACATATTTTTGTTTTTATTTTATATTACTTTTTTTATTTTATATTACTAATGTACAAATATAACTTTTATTCAGATCTTTTTTTATTTATTTAAGTTTTATTTTTTGTTTTAAACATATATTTCATTTATTTTATATTACTAATGTATAAGAAGAACTTTTATTAAGGTTTTCTTTATTCATATTATTTTGTGTTTTAAACATATTTTTGTTTTTATTTTATATTACTTTTTTTATTTTATATTACTAATGTACAAATATAACTTTTATTCAGATCTTTTTTGATTTATTTAAGTTTTATTTTTTGTTTTAAAAATATTTTTATTTTTATTTTATATTACTAATGTAAAAGAAGAACTTTTATTAAGATTTTCTTTATTCATATTATTTTTTGCTTTAAACATATTTTTGTTTTTATTTTATATTACTTTTTTTATTTTATATTACTAATGTACAAATATAACTTTTATTCAGATCTTTTTTTATTTATTAAAGTTTAATTTTTTGTTTTAAACATATTTTTCCTTTTATTTTATATTACTAATGTAAAAAAAGAACTTTTATTAAGATTTTCTTTATTCATATTATTTTGTGTTTTAAACATATTTTTATTTTTATTTTATATTACTAATGTAAAAGAAGAACTTTTATAAAGATTTTTTTTATTAGTATTATTTTGTGTTTTAAACATATTTTTGTTTTTATTTTTATATTACTTTTTTTTTTAATTTTATATTACTAATGTACAAATATAACTTTTATTCAGATCTTTTTTATTTATTAAAGTTTTATTTTTTGTTTTAAATATATTTTTCTTTTTATTTTATATTACTAATGTAAAAGAAGAACTTTTATAAAGATTTTTTTTATTCATATTATTTTGTGTTTTAAACATATTTTTGTTTTTATTTAAATTACTTTTTTTTATTTTACATTACTAATGTACAAATATAACTTTTATTCAGATTTTTTTTTATTTATTAAAGGTTTATTTTTTGTTTTAAAAATATGTTTATTTTTATTTTATATTATTAATGTACAAGAAGTTTTATTCATATTTTGTTTTATTTATTAAACTTATATTTTGTTTTTTATACATATTTTTGTTTTTATTTTATATTACTAATGTAAAAGAACTTTTATTAAGATTTTTTTTATTCGTATTATTTTGTGTTTTAAACATATTTTTGTTTTTATTTTATATTACTTTTATTAAGATTTTTTTATTCATATTATTTTGTGTTTTAAATATATTTTTGTTTTTATTTTATATTACTTTTTTTTAACATATTTTTCTTTTTATTTTATATTACTAATATAAAAGAAGAACTTTTATTAAATTTTTTTTTATTCATATTTTTATTTTATATTACTTTTTTTTTATTTTACATTACTAATGTACAAATATAACTTTTATTCAGATCTTTTTTTATTTATTAAAGTTTTATTTTTTTTTTAAACATATTTTTCTTTTTATTTTATATTACTAATGTATAAGAAGTTTTATTCAGATTTTTTTTTATTTATTAAATTTATATTTTGTTTTTTTTATACATATTTTTGTTTTTATTTTATATTACTAATGTAAAAGAAGAACTTTTATTAAGATTTTTTTTTATTCATATTATTTTGTGTTTTAAACATATTTTTGTTTTTATTTTATATTACTTTTTTTATTTTACATTACTAATGTACAAATATAACTTTTATTCAGATCTTTTTTTATTTATTAAGGTTTTATTTTTTATTTTAAACATATTTTTCTTTTTATTTTATATTACCAATGTATAAGAAGACGTTTTATTCAAATTTTTTTTATTTATTAAAGAACCTGGCACACATATTGGGGGGTTCCTGGGCCTCAGTCAAACTGCCTCAAATTTTGTTATTTTGCAATTTCGGAGGTAAACATTAAATTAGGAAAATTGCAGCCAAATTAAATGACCAGTTTCGGAGAAAAACGCTTTTAAAAATCTAATTTTATGACAGAATTTTTGACGTATATTAAGGTTATTTTTTACTTACGTAAATATTAACTTAATTAGCCGTTTTAAGTTTATTATACTCTATTAATTAAAGAACAGGCAAGATAAATATTAGATAAAAGGCTTTATTATTATTTACTTACATGTGGTTCTATAAAATTTTTAAATCTTTGTGAAACTACCACATACTGGCATTTTCCACGTGTTTGCTAATTATCTGCATATTTTCTGTTAGATTTTTGCTTGATTATGTTGAAACATGGTTTGGTACATCGACAAATATTTTATAATTATATATTTTAGATTTTCTTGATATATATTTTTCCAAAAATATGTCTGAGGCTTGAGGCTGTCATCATATTTTCGTAGGTAAAATATATTATTGAGATTGCCTAGCAACAACTTTTAATAAATATTACTATTAAGGGTTCACTAATGAATTAAGTTGTTGATAGGCAATCTCAATAATATGTTTTGCATATGAAAATATCATGAGAGATTTGTCAACCTTCAGATATTGTTTTGAAAAAATATATCAAAAAATCTGAAATATATAATTATAAAATATTTGTCGATGTACCAAACCATGTTTTAACATAATCAAGCAAAAATCTAACAGAAAATATGCAGATAATTAGCAAACACGTGTAAAATGCCAGCGTGTAGAAGTTTCACAAAGTTTTAATTTTTTTATAGAACCACATGTAAGTAAATGATAATAAAGCCTTTTATCTAATATTTATCTTGCCTGTTCTTTAATTAATAGAGTATAATAAACTTAAAACGGCTAATTAAGTAAGTAAGTAAAAAATAACCTTAATATACGTCAAAAAATCTGTC
The DNA here is from genome assembly GCA_958510825.1 of Brachypterus glaber. Lineage (NCBI taxonomy): Eukaryota > Metazoa > Arthropoda > Insecta > Coleoptera > Kateretidae > Brachypterus > Brachypterus glaber. Next base: position 26,232,092 of record OY294048.1, on the reverse strand, counting down.
ATAAAATTAGATTTTAAAAGCGTTTTTCTCCGAAACTGGTCATTTAATTTGGCTGCAATTTTCCTAATTTGATGTTTACCCCCGAAATTGCAAAATAACAAAATTTGAGGCAGTTTGACTGAGGCCCAGGAACCCCCTATATGTGTGCCAGGTTCTTTATATTTTGTTTTTTATACATATTTTTGTTTTTATTTTATATTACTAATGTAAAAGAAGAACTTTTATTAAGATTTTTTATTCATATTATTTTGTGTTTTAAACATATTTTTGTTTTTATTTTATATTACTTTTTTTATTTTGTGTTTTAAGCATATTTTTCTTTTTATTTTATTATAATATTTCTTGTTCTTTTTTATATAAAATAATGAAAAAATCTTGCTATTAAGAACACTTTAATAAATAAAATAAATATATATGAACAGTTCCAACGTTTCGAAGGTAATATGTCCCTTCTTCTTCAGGGTAAAAATTAAAAATAGAAATAAAAAATTATACAAATTTAAAATCTAATTGTCAAAAAACTGATAGATGAAAATTAATTAAAATAGGTAAAGGTGTAAAGGTGTATAGATGTATAAGTGTATAAAGTATAGGTATAAGTGTTTAGTTAAGATATGTAAATAAGTAAAAAATTAAGATATGTGAATAAGTAAAAAACAAATTGATTATTGATTATTTGCAAAATATTTTAAATTTATTTAATTCCTATCATCCCAAACTCAAGTTTACATTAGAACAAGAAATAAATAATAAAATTAATTTTTTAGATATAACTTTATTAAAACAAGTCAATGGCTCTTTTTTAATTGACTGGTATCAAAAACCGTTTTGTTCAAATAGATATATACATTTTAATTCTTTTCAAAATAAAATTTATAAAATAAATACTATTAAAAATTTAAAAAATAGAGTTCTGAAATTAAGCGATCCTCAATTTCACAATAAAAATTTAAATAAAATTAAAAATATACTTATAAATAATAATTATCCAGAAAGCTTGTTAAATTCCATTCTTTTTAATAATAATATCACTAATAACAATAATAATAATCAAAATCAGGTAAACTTAAGATATTATACCTTTTGTTCCACAGTTAAGTGTAAACATAATTAATATTTAAAAAAAAGAAAATTATAAAATAACGAGTTACAATAGTTTTAATACTAATCTATTGTATGACAAATTAAAAGACAAAACACCACATTTTTTAAAATCAAATTTAATTTATAAAATTAACTGTAAAAACTGTAATAATATATATATTGGGCAAACAAGTAATTGGCTTAAAACAAGATTGTCGCAGCATAAGTCCAGTTGTAATAATATTGTTGATAATAAAACTGCCTTAAGCAACCACTATTTTAATTTAGGACATTTTTTTGATTTTGAAAATGTAGAAATTTTGGATAGGGAAAAAAATAGATTTAAAAGGAATTTTTTGGAAATGATAAATATAAAAATTAATAATAATACGGTAAATTATAGGACAGACACTCAATATCTCAGTAAAATATACTTAATGAATTTTGTATATTTTTTTTTTATTTATTTTTTGTCAATTTGTTTTTTACTTATTCACATATCTTAATTTTTTACTTATTTACATATCTTAACTAAACACTTATACCTATACTTTATACACTTATACATCTATACACCTTTACACCTTTACCTATTTTAATTAATTTTCATCTATCAGTTTTTGACAATTAGATTTTAAATTTGTATAATTTTTTATTTCTATTTTTAATTTTTACCCTGAAGAAGAAGAGACATATTACCTTCGAAACGTTGGAACTGTTCATATATATTTATTTTATTTATTAAAGTGTTCTTAATAGCAAGATTTTTTCATTATTTTTATTTTATATTACTAATGTATAAGAAGAACTTTTATTCATATATTTTTTTATTTATCAAATTTATATTTTGTGTTTTAAACATATTTTTGTTTTTATTTTATATTACTTTTATTCAGATTTTTATTTATTAAAGTTGTATTTTGTTTTACAAATATTTTTGTTTTTTATTTTATATTACTAATGTACAAATAGAACTTGTATTCAGATTTTTTTATTATTAAACTTATATTTTGTGTTTTAAACCTATTTTTCTTGTTCTTTTATATTATTAATGTATAAGAAGAACTTTTATTCCGATTTTTTTTATTTATTTATTAAGGTTATATTTTGTTCCGTAATTAATACGTTCACTGCCAACGGCTAGTTTTGACAGCGGAGCAATGGGTATGGGCAAGGGAAAAATAGAAAGAATTGATTAATGTTGTTAGGGGCGCCAGTTACTTTAGCTTTTACTCCTTTAGGTAAGTAACAACCTAGTGTAAATACTTAAGCTTTTCAGTTTGAGAAAATATAACCCCTAAATAAAATAAGATAATTCATTTGAGAAATTTATTATAAATAAACTTAATGAAAGCACATCAAGTAATGTATTAATATATATAAAAAATATGTGTAATTATATTAAGATATAATTAAAGAAATCTTAATAAAAATTACTAAATTCAGAAATCATTCGACTTAAATGTATAAAGAAAACATGAAGTTCAGCAAGCACCAAGAAATGTATGTAAACAGCAATCATTTCTTGCAGTGTATAAAAGTCATGCTTAAATTAGAAATCATTTAATCAAAAGTATGATATTTAATAATTAATAAATGAGATTAAATGTTTTAAAAAAATAAGTACCTAAAAATGAACAAAAGCCAGAAGGGCATATAGTATTAAACAATACTATATCAGATCTGATAAAGTTTACAGTTATAAGAATATTGAAATAAAAGAATTTTAAATATGAAATATTGCTTTCAAAAGTTTTTAGAATGAGTACTTAGCTGGTTTCTGCAAAATCCATGAGGTATGAATTCCATCGTCTCCATCTGTACAAGTCTCCCCTATGCTGATTAATTCAATTTCTCAAATGAAAGAAAAAAATATAGGCTGTCCCATCTACTTTGGAAAAATCATCTTCCAGGATAAAATCTACGATTGAAAATGTTGTCCGGGATAAAATATGCTTTTGAAAATTATGTCCAATGTAAAATTGTCTGCTAGACGGTCATATAGAATTTATCTATGCCGAAAATTACAGAACCATGTTCCAACAGAACATCACTCCATGCGGAGAACTTGTCTATCAAATATACCAAAATAAACTTCAACTTAAATTAATGTAATTCCATAGTAATGGTAATTAATGGTATAGAAATAGTAATTAATGGTCTAGTAATAGTGGTTAATGGTGCTTAATGGTGCTAAAACAATAATTATATCTTAGAAATATTCTAAGAAACAGAAAAACTTAACTTACATGTCATACTAAGTCTTCGATGTCCATCGAAACGTTATAAATGCGTAATTGTAGAAAATAACAGTTACAATATCTTCCGCATTGTTTAAATATTCATTTTCACTAACTTTAAATAAAAATACATGAAGGATTACTTCGATGATTACAGAAAATAAACACTCGTCAAAATGACACCACCATTTTGTAACAGAGTTGCTTCAAGAAGAACGAAAATCGACCTTATTCACTAGTATGAACCCTTCAGGTAAATAAAATCCTATTTCTGAACTATTAGCGACATCTATGCAAGTCATTATCAACTACAGTTTTACCGTATAGGATTCCTAATAAAGGTAACGGCAACGACACCAAAAATAATAACCAAAAAGAATATTTCCTAATAAATCCGTATTAGTGATATCTAACCTCAAAATATTACTCTAAGAAACAAATATAAACAATACTTATTGTTTATCAGCAAAACTAATAAAAATACGAACAGAATACTAAGTGTCCTGTGAACTAAGTATAAACAAAATACTGAATCTAAGTGAGCAGTTCCAGCAAACTATTTTCAACAAATTCTAGATTATCCCGAAGGAATAAGCATACGAAACTTTCCAGGAGAGACAAGCTACAGATGAAAGCCAGTGAAATCCAACCCTCAATAGACTCTGAAACATATAAAAACCAGGTAAGTCCATAGACAAATGTATTATAGAGAAATAAGTCATATGATTCTTTATTATTAAAAATCATATTCTAATTATGTTTTCTTTATGTTATTTTCAGGTAGAACTATGGAATAGAGACTTATATGGTTAGAATTCAGTTCCTGCTACAAAATAGTCCCAGATACAAAATAGTTCTGTACGTACGTAACTATTTATATACAAAATAAACATAAATTATAACGTAAGTAAACGAATAGTTTAATTAACCCTTGCTATATTACAAAGTGACGATTTATATCGTTACAATTTTTTAAACTGATATTTTATTTTATGTGTTTAATCCTGTCTTACGTAACGTAAGTCATGGTTGAACATTTTTGCAAACTGCCTATTTTTACCTGCACATTAGATTTTATTTAGTAAATGTAAAAAAAAAATAAAACACTCTTACTGGAGGATTGTTTAGTTTTGAGAAAAATGTTGTAGTCAATATTTTTATTTATTTAGCCTGGAGATATATATTTTTTACATTAAATAATAAATATTATAATACAATATATATATTTTTCAATTTTCCCTCAGAAAAGAAAAACACATGTGTCTTGTTATTATAATTTTTAATTTGCTCTTTTATTTTTCTTTGCGGATGTATAAATGAAGTATAAACTGTTTATTATAAACTAAAAGATACTGTCGACGCCGGACTCCCCTCGGAAGCTTTCCCTCCCCTGAATCCGGCTCTGATTATGGTCATATGTAAAAAAAAATCTCGTATAAATCTCAATATTATTGTCAACACATTCAATTCCTTAAGTGAAATATACAGTGCGGTTCAAAAGTCACACCTCCTTTTAACTTTTTAACAAGTTGAGATATGGAATTTAAATTTGGAGAACGTAAATAAGACAAAACAAACTATGTTTTTGCATATGTTTAATATTTACAGCTTTTAAAATTTGGACAGGGGGCCATGGGGGCTATTTTTTTAAACTGAAAGGGGGTCGTGTTATACAACTCTCTATTTGACTATCAATTTTTTGCATTTTTTTTGGGGTTTAAATAAAGTTAAAAATGGAAATTTTTAACTAAATATGTTTAAAATACACTCCCCACTAAAAAAGGTTTCTCATTTACCACCCCTGTGCGTGAAATGAATTTTTTATTATTAGATTCACTTTTAGGAAATACAATAAGATACCAATTTTCACGAAAATTACCCCTTGTCCCACAGGGGGTGGATTAATTTTTTTATTATCAGATTCAGTTTAAGCAACTACAAAACCCCCCATATACCAATTTTCACGAAAATCACCCCCCACCCCTCAGGGATGGAGTTAGAATTTTTATTATCAGATTTTGTTCTGTCGACCTCCGAAATCCCTCTACCAATTTTGAAGAAAATAATAAAAATATTTACCCCTCGCCCTGCGGGGGTGAAGTTAATTTTTTTATTATCAGATTCTATTTCAGCAACCCCAAAGCCTTTTATATAGCAATTTAAAATTTTTTGTATAAAAATATTTTATATTTCCCTATTTGTCCCCCTTGCCCTACCCCAATATTTCCCGGACAGACGGATCGACCGACAGATCGAACGAATTTTTTTTTTTTTTTGACGAAATTAAATCTGATCTATTTTTTTAATTCCACCCCCTGAGGGGCGGGGGTAGTTTTTGTGAAAATTGGTATATTGGGGTTTTTGAGGTTGCTGAAAGTGAATCTGATAATAAAAAACTCCACCCCCTGCATGACGGGGGTATTTTTCGTAAAAATTGGTATATTGGTATTTTTGAGGTTACTGAAACTGAATCTGATAATAAAAAATCTAACTTCACCACCTGAGGGTCGGGAGTAGGTAGATTTAAAAAATTGATATATTGGGGGCTTTAAGGTTGCTGAAAGTGAATCTGATATTTAAAAAATCTAACTCCACCCCTGAGGGACGGGGGTAGATTTTGAAAATGGATATATTGGGGTTTTTGAGGTAGCTAAAACTGAATCTTCAAATATTTTTTTTCTAATTCCACCCCCCGGAGGGGCGGTGGGTAATTTTCTTAAAATTGGTATATGAAACTCCAACCTCTAACTCCACCCCGGGGGGTGGGAGGCAATAAGTTTTAAATGTTTTCAATATTTTCCTCACAATTATAATTGTAGTACTATAGTAGGTATATAGGGGTTTTGAGGTCTAAGAAACAGAATTTGAATTTGTTTATCATCGAGTTAAAATAAAAACCCCTACCCCCCGGGGTAAAGTTTGAAAATTTGTATTATCAGATTTAGTTTAAACGAACCTAAAAACCCTAATAAATATTTTTACGCAAATAAAAAATGATTACCCCTAACCCCATGGATTTATAAAATTGTTATTATCAGATTTAGTTTAAGCGACCTTAAAAAGTCTAATATAATAATTGTCACGTAAATAATGAAAATATTTAAAAACTATCACGATATATTCCACGGGGTAAAGTTAGAAATGTTTATCATCGGGTTAAAATAAATACACCCCCCGGAGTGAAGTTAGAAAATTGTTACTATCAGATTCAGTTTTTATGAATTTAAAAAGCCCAATATACAATTTTTTACGCAAATAAAGTAAATATTGGGAGATTTAGCTCAGTGGTCAATGGCATCGATATAGCCTGACACTGATCTAATGATCGTGAGTTCAAACCTCACTGGCGCCGATTGCCTTTTTCAGTTAATTAATAATTGAAATTTGGCGAAGGCGTACTCCCTAGATATATTGGTTCGAAAGTCAATTAAAGCCGGTGGTTCCCTCTACTACTAGCCCACACAAGTCCTGGACTTAGGGGATGCTTAATTAAGTAGAATAGTACGAGGTTAAAAAAAAACATAAAACATAAAACATTTAAAAATGATTACCCCCAACCCCGGGGTGAAGTTAGAAAATTGCTATTATCAGATTTAGTTTAAGCGACCTTAAAAACTTCAATATACCTAGTAATTTTCACGTAAACATTGTAAATATTTAAAAATAATACGATTTATCCCCCGGGGATAAAGAATAAAGTTTATATCATCGGATTAAAATAAATACCCGTACCTCCCGGGGTGAAGTTGGAAAATTGTTACCTACTATCAGATTTAAATATTTACATGTTTTTCGTGACAATTAGTAGGAGTTTTTTATTGGAGTATTCAAGATGGCTTAAACTGAATCTGTTATAACAATTTTTTAACTCCCTCCCCGGGGTTGGGGGTAATAATTTTTAAATATTTACTTTATTTGCGTAAAAATGGTATATTAGGATTTTTACGCAAATAAAGTAAATATTTAAAAATTATTACCCCAACCCCGGGGGTGGAGTTAGACAAATTATATTATCAGATTCAGTTTAAGCGATCTTAAAAAGTCCAATATACCTACTAATTGTCACGTAAATAATGTAAATATTTAAATTTATTACGATTTATCCCACGGGGTTAAAGTAAGAAAATGTTTATCATCGGGTAAAAATAAATGCTACCCCCCCCCCCCCAGGGTGAAGTTAGAAAATTATTATTATTATCAGATTCAGTTTAAACGAACTTAAAAACCCAATATGTAATTTTTTACGCAAAGAAAGTAAATATTTAAAAATGATTACCCCCAACCCCTGGGGTAGAGTTAGAAAATTTTTCTTATCAGATTCAGTTTAAGCGAACTTAAAAAGTCCAGTATACCCACTAATTTTCACGTAAACGTTGTAAATATTTAAAAATTATTAGGATTTATCCTCCGGGGGTAAATTTAGAAAAAGTTTATCATCGGGTTAAAACAAATACCCCTACACCCCGGGGTGAAGTTGGAAAATTGTTACCATCAGATTCAGTTTAAACGAACTTAAAATCCCCAATATACCATTTTTTACGCAAATAAAGTAAATATTTAAAAATGATTACCCACAACCCCGGGGGTTGAGTTAGAAAATTGTTATTATCGATTTAGTTTAAGCGACCTTAAAAACTTCAATATACTACTAACTTTCACGTAAACATTGTAAATATTTAAAAAAAATACGATTTATCCCCCAGGGGCAAAATTATAAAATTTATATCATCGGATTAAAATAAATACCCCTACCTCCCGGGGTAAAGTTGAAAAATTGTTACCTAATATCAGATTTAAATATTTACATTATTTACGTAACAATTAGTAGGAGTTTTTTATTGGAGTTTTCAAGATCGCTTAAACTGAATCTAATATAACAATTTTCTAACTCCACCCCCGGGGTTGGGGGTAATAATTTTTAAATATTTACTTTATTTGCGTAAAAATGGTATATTGGGGTTTTTACGCAAATTAAGTAAATATTGAAAATTGTTATATTAGATTCAGTTTAAGCGATCTTAAAAAGTATACCCACCCATTTAAACGTAAACATTGTAAATATTTAAAAAATTATTAAGATTTATCCTCCGGAGGTAAAGTTAGAAAATGTTTATCATCGGGTTAAAATAAATACCCCTACTTCCCGGGGTGAAGTTGAAAAATTATTACCATCAGATTCAGTTTAAACGAACTTAAAATCTTCAATATACCATTTTTTACGCAAATAAAGTAAATATTTAAAAATGATTACCCCAACCCCGGGGGTGGAGTTAGAAAATTGTTATATTAGATTCAGTTTAAGCGATCTTAAAAAGTCCAGTATTTGCATAAAAAATAGTATATTGGCTTTTTAGGTTCGTAAAAACTGAATCTGATAGTAAACATTTTCTAACTTCACTTCGGGGGGTAGAGGTATTTATTTTAACCCGATGATAAACCTTTTCTAACTATACGCCCGGGGTATAAATCGTAATAATTTTTAAATATTTACAATGCTTCCGTGACAATTAGTAGGTATATTGAAGTTTTTAAGGTCACTTAAACTAAATCGATAATAACAACCCCCGGG
>OY294048.1:26146090-26223000 GCA_958510825.1 Brachypterus glaber | reverse complement strand
AACTTTCACTTTCGGGTTTAGACCGTGTAAATGGATTTTCACTTTCCGACGTTTCGTCTCTTACTACTAGAGACATCTTCAGGGATTAATCTAAAACTAAGTTTCGAATCAACTTGTATCACTATTTATGACGAGTTGTGGTTATTCACCCGTGACGAGGTTTTTCCTATCAAAGACTTCCATATTGCAGGTAAGTGGTAACCAGTGTCCCTATTGATATTGTTAGGATGCTTGATGATTTCTATAGATTCCCGTATCTTCCTTGGCATTTTTCTGTTTTCTGTTAATATTTGTTTTGTTTCAGACAAATTGATTTTATGACCTGTTTCATGTACATGTTCGGCTACTGCCGATAAGGAAATTTGTTTCTTTCTTATATTGCGCTCATGCTCTTGAAGTCTTGTAGAAATTTTTCTCTTAGTTTCACCTATGTAAACCGTACCACAGGAGCAGAGTATTTTATATACGCCTTCTGAACTCAGGGGTATTTTGTCTTTTGTTGAAGTCAAACATTGACCTAATTTTTGGTTGGACCGAAATATAGGCTTAATATTTGACTTCTTCAAAAGTTTACCTATTTTATCCGTGATACCGCTTACATAGGGAAGTATAACTTGTGTCTGTCTGTCATTGTCACTATTGTCCTGTTGTTTGGGTCTGGGATTTCTGTATTTGTATATGGTCTTATTAATGTCTTTTTTGGTATAACCGTTCATGGTCAAGGCTTTGGTTAGTTTAAGGAGTTCTGTGTCTAGGGAATTCTTGTCTGAAATCATGAAAGCCCTATGAACAAGTGAATTAACTACCGAGCGTTTTTGAGAGAGATGGTGATGTGAAAATGCGTTTAGGTATCTGTCAGTGTGGGTTTTCTTCCTGTATACCGAGTGTCCTATTATAAATATTATACGAGACCTGAGAGACAAATACAGAAATCCCAGACCCAAACAACAGGACAATAGTGACAATGACAGACAGACACAAGTTAAACTTCCCTATGTAAGCGGTATCACGGATAAAATAGGTAAACTTTTGAAGAAGTCAAATATTAAGCCTATATTTCGGTCCAACCAAAAATTAGGTCAATGTTTGACTTCAACAAAAGACAAAATACCCCTGAGTTCAGAAGGCGTATATAAAATACCCTGCTCCTGTGGTACGGTTTACATAGGTGAAACTAAGAGAAAAATTTCTACAAGACTTCAAGAGCATGAGCGCAATATAAGAAAGAAACAAATTTCCTTATCGGCAGTAGCCGAACATGTACATGAAACAGGTCATAAAATCAATTTGTCTGAAACAAAACAAATATTAACAGAAAACAGAAAAATGCCAAGGAAGATACGGGAATCTATAGAAATCATCAAGCATCCTAACAATATCAATAGGGACACTGGTTACCACTTACCTGCAATATGGAAATCTTTGATAGGAAAAACCTCGTCACGGGTGAATATTTAGCTTTAAAGAATCTTAATCGTAATGACGATATTATTGTTGTGCCTGCTGATAAGGGTAATGCCACTGTGGTGATGGACAAACTTGACTATTTTAACAAAATAACGGAACTCATAGACAATGACACATGCGAAAAACTCGAGACCGATCCTACTGGAAAATTTGAACGAAAAATCACACAATTACTTAAACAATCCTCCCTTACACCTCTTGAAATTTATAATCTAACCCCCCGAGACTCCCGCGTACCAAAATTATATGGTTTACCTAAAATTCACAAGGACGGTGCCCCTCTTAGACCAATTGTCAGCACAATAGGTTCCCCTACGTATAAACTTGCCAAACACCTTGCCCAAATCTTAAATCAGTTAGTTGGAAAAACGAGGTCTTATGTAAAAAATTCCACACACTTTGTACAAACCTTATCGACAGTGACCCTGGACCCCTCGGACATAATGGTTAGTTTCGACGTAGAATCTCTATTTACTAACGTTCCCGTTCCCGATACAATAAATATTATACGAGACCTACTTACAACTGGAAATCTTGACCCTAAGTTATGTAAATTATTTGAAGCTTGTCTGACATCTACATATTTTCTGATACAGGGAGAGTTCTATGAACAAGTGTCAGGCGCCGCAATGGGATCCCCATTATCACCCCCTGCGGCCAATGCTTTGATGGAATACTTCGAGAAAAAAGCTATTGAGTCATTTCCATTAAAACCTAAAATTTGGCGCAGATACGTAGACGATGTCTATGCTATTTGGCCCCATGGCATGGAAAGCCTTCAAGGTTTTCTAAATCACCTCAATTCCCAACATAAATCACTTCCCTTTTTGGACGTTTTGGTTTACAAAACGGAAAATGGCTCAATAGGACACTCGGTATACAGGAAGAAAACCCACACTGACAGATACCTAAACGCATTTTCACATCACTATCCCTCTCAAAAACGCTCGGTAGTTAATTCACTTGTTCATAGGGCTTTCATGATTTCAGACAAGAATTCCCTAGACACAGAACTCCTTAAACTAACCAAAGCCTTGACCATGAACGGTTATACCAAAAAAGACATTAATAAGACCATATACAAATACAGAAATCCCAGACCCAAACAACAGGACAATAGTGACAATGACAGACAGACACAAGTTATACTTCCCTATGTAAGCGGTATCACGGATAAAATAGGTAAACTTTTGAAGAAGTCAAATATTAAGCCTATATTTCGGTCCAACCAAAAATTAGGTCAATGTTTGACTTCAACAAAAGACAAAATACCCCTGAGTTCAGAAGGCGTATATAAAATACCCTGCTCCTGTGGTACGGTTTACATAGGTGAAACTAAGAGAAAAAATTTCTACAAGACTTCAAGAGCATGAGCGCAATATAAGAAAGAAACAAATTTCCTTATCGGCAGTAGCCGAACATGTACATGAAACAGGTCATAAAATCAATTTGTCTGAAACAAAACAAATATTAACAGAAAACAGAAAAATGCCAAGGAAGATACGGGAATCTATAGAAATCATCAAGCATCCTAACAATATCAATAGGGACACTGGTTACCACTTACCTGCAATATGGAAATCTTTGATAGGAAAAACCTCGTCACAGGTGAATAACCACAACTCGTCATAAATAGTGACACAAGTTGATTCGAAACTTAGTTTCAGATTAATCCCTGAAGATGTCTCTAGTAGTAAGAGACGAAACGTCGGAAAGTGAAAATTCATTAACACGGTCTAAACCCGAAAGTGAAAGTTCTTTATATTGATCCTTAAAATAAATGTATTTTTTCTTAAAAAAGTTACGTTAGTAGTAGGGCTAGCGGGGGATAAATCCACTGTGGTAACTGGAGGACATCTTCAGCTGAAGACATCAGCGAGTCCTGAAAAAATCCTGAAAAAAAAAATTAAAAAAAATAATTTTTTTTTCAGGATTTTTTTTGTTCTTCGGCTGACGACAATGACCAGAGGGTGTCGCCACCTAGGGGTGTAAATGAGTCCAAGGATCAGGACTGCCTAGCCAGACAAATCGGTTAAAATAAACAACTTGTTATTCAAATAATATTACCAAAGAACCTTGTTATCTGAAAAGGTCAAGATCGTATGCATATATTACAAATTATAATTTATAATTAGGGAGCTGTAGAAAATAATTTTTTAAAAAAGTCTCAGCTGTTGCGGGTTTGAACCGCAGACTTATAGTTTGGTAGACGGATACGTTACGTACTGCGCCACAGAGCTCTCTGCGATACAAAATAATTTAGTTGAAAGCTTGGTATTATAAAATTATTTAATATAAACGAAGGAGCCCTGAAAAGTTTAAAATTATTGAAAGCAATGAGTGTCAAACCTAATCAGACTGTTAAGCCTAGCTTGTTAGCCTAAATTATGAGACCAAATTAGTAATAAATATTAAACATTGACTTTTGTAAACCAAACAAATACAGATACAAATATTCTTTAGAAGTACAAAGAGCCAATACCACGTTTTCGCACAATAATTACCAATAGACCAAAATATCAAAGAAAGATTCCGTATTGTTTCCGTAATATCTATAAATTATAAATATATAGTTAATATATGGCGTCTTCACCAAATTCTGTTGAAATAGTAATTAAATAAAAATAATTTTAATTTGTTTCATAATTTAATAATTATTACATGTTAAAAATTATTCTCAAACACATGTTGCAAAAAAGTTCTCAAAAAGTTTAGTATACACAGAAAAAATGTTTTCTTATAAATATATAGTTAATATATGGCGTCTTCACCAAATTCTGTTGAAATAGTAATTAAATAAAAATAATTTTAATTTGTTTCATAATTTAATAATTATTACATATTAAAAATTATTCTCAAACACATTTTCAAAAAAGTTCTCAAAAAAGTTTAGTATACACAGAAAAAATGTTTTCTTAAATCAAGAATATTGTGATTCGTATATAACAATATTTATTTATATATACCACGTTACAATCAAATTACATATTTGTTTTAAAAACTATTGCAAAAAAGTATAATCACAAACATAAAAATGTTTGACGCTATTGCTTAAATATATTTTTTAGAGGTTGTAAAAAAAATGGCGGAACGAAAACACGTACAGACGGAGTGCTCCAGTGAAACAAAGCAAATAATATATTACATCTGCATAAAATGTTTTGGTATCTATCACAAATCATGTGCAGCTAAAATTAAGAGTAAAATTAAGTTCATAAGTGGTTACAAAATCATGTGTTGTGACTACGATAACAATAAAAACAATGACGATATAAGAGAACTACTTGAAAAGACAATAAGTGAGCTAGAGGAGGACAGTGAAAATAAAAATAAGTGCATAGAAAAAATCAGGTCAGAAAATAGGGTTTTCCTAGAGGAAGCTCTACAGAGAGAAGAAGAATTGACTAGTCTAGTGACCAAACACCAACGAACAATAGATGTACTAAACAAGGAAATAACTAAGTTAAAAAAACTAATCCGCCCTAAATTGTGCAATGAAATAGGCTCACAAACATCCATTACAACTAGGAAAACTTACAGTAATAAATCCACAATCACGGAGGCACCCTGTAATAGTGACAATAACATTGGAAAGAAAACAACTGACGACAAAGGCAACGACCCGATTACTACGAATCAAACTGATAACAACCAGGTAAACAATGCAAATACACGGCTCGCCAAACATAAACAAATATTGATACTCTCAGATGAAAATACACTCAATTTAAATCAAAATCTACGTAACCTTACCAGCGAGTCCGAGCACGTCACCCTAATAAAAAAACCTGGAGCGCTTTTAAAGCAAGTAATGGAAAACATGGAAAAGCTAGTGGAAAATTTTACATTAAATGACAGTGTAATCATAATCGGAGGCTTTAACGATATCGAAAAAAATAAGACACCATCCTTTCGCGCAATAGGGGATAAACTCAAAATGTGCACGAACACAAATGTGACATTTATCTCGATCCCATACTGTAAGAGTGGTTACGCATCAAACAAGCATATTTCCAAATATAATTATCACTTAAATAAATATCTATATAGATTTAATAAATATAGTGAAGGGCATATGAGTTTTTTCGATATTAACAATGGTGAAATATATAACTCCAAAAACTATAAAAACACTACCGCCGCAAACCTAATAAAAGACATTCGAAGCAAGAAATACATGCATAAAACTCTAAAATTTATTAGTACAAGTGAAATCCACCATGTAGACGCATCAACAACAAACAATAAATCATTAACAAGCAACCTTATCGAAACCAGCCTTTTAAATATCTCCATTAGTTCCCAAAATGTAAATGAAAGTCAACATTCTGAAAATTTTACGAACCTTCGCCCGCCCCTGATAATACTGGAGTAAGATCTGCGGAATATGGACAACAGCATTCTACTAGGATGGAAGAAGAGACCCCACTTAACATAATGAATTTTAATATTAACTCACTAAAGAACGATAACATAAACAAAATTGATAAACTAGAAGTACTTCTTCTAGAAAATAAAATTGATATACTGTGCTTAAGCGAACATCATCAAAAAAATGAAATATCCAACCTAAACATAGGTAATTATACAGTTGTTAACAGTTATAACAGAGTAAAATACAAAAAAGGGGGAGTCTGTATTATCGCAAATAATAAAATTCCGTTCAAAAATATTGAACTAAATTTTTGTAAAGAATTAGACTTTGAGGCTTGTGCAACTGAATTTAACCCATATAATAGTTTAAAATTAATAGTCTGCTCCATATATAGGTCCCCAGACGGTAACTTCAATACTTTTATAAAAAAACTTACACATTTATTAAAACTAATATATAGGCCAGGTGTTAGATATGCAATATGCGGAGATTTTAATACTGATATTCTATCCACAAAAAAACAAAAACAAAAAAACGCAAATACTCTAAAAAACCTATTTAATGAACATAACTTAATCCCTAGTATAACTGCGTACACTCGTATAAAAAATGAGTCTAGGTCATGTATTGATAATATATACACAAATATTAATAATTTTACCCCTATTGTTGCGGAATCATACATGTCAGACCACACATATCAAATACTACAAACTACTATTCCTAAATCTCAAGAATCCTCCTACAAAAAACGGAAATACGACGAAATCAGTTTAAATAATTTTAAGTACCAATTAAGTTCTGCGGATTGGTCAAAATGTAAACCACTCTTTTGATGTTTTTTATAAAAAGTTTATAGATATATTCAACACTTGTTTTCCACTAAATAATTACAAAGTAAAACATACACACAAAAAAAATAAGACGTGGGTTACAAACGAAATAGTTAATACATCTAAAATGTTAAAAGAAATGGCATCCATAAATAAACAAATAAATAACGAAGACTATAACAATCGTTTTAAAGAACTAAAAAGACATTATCGCAACAAAATAAAAAATTCTAAAAAAAGTTATAATGATATTAGGTTAAAAAACGCGGATAATATTAATAAAGAGAGTTGGAAAATAATAAAAGAGCAAAGTAATATTACAAACAAACAGAAAATTAATGAAATTAACATTGACGGTAAAACAATTATAGACATCAAAGAAATAACTAATTCTTTTAATAATTATTTTGCGGAATTAAATCAGAATAATTTAAACATAAATAAAAATGCTCAAAATCGCGTAAAATACAATAAAAAATCTATGTTTTTATCCCCAACCGACTATTTAGAAATAGAATCGGTAATCAGTAAAGTATGCAACAAAGACTCTTCCGGAGTTGACGGTGTTCCCGGGAAAATTATAAAAGAGGTGGCGACTATAGTTTCAAAACCACTGGCCCACATTGTTAATTTAAGTTTTATAACCGGTGAATATCCTGATACATTAAAAACCTCAAAAGTTGTACCAATTTATAAAAATAAAGGGCAAAAGACCGATATGAGTAATTACCGACCCATATCACTACAAATTCACTTTGCAAAGGTCTTTGACTTTTGTTTTAATAAACGTCTATCAGATTTCCTAGAAAAAAATAATATCTTATCAGACAGTCAGTACGGCTTTAGACCAAATCGCTCAACCATGCACGCCATAGATAAAGCTCTGGCTAGTATCTATAAGTCACTTAACGAAAAGCAACTAATAGCCGCACTGATGTTTGATTTATCTCGTGCTTTTGATTTTGTAGACCACAAACTTCTCTTAAAGAAACTGTATAAAATAGGGGTAAGAGGCCAAGCATACTATTGGATAAAAACTTTTTTAGAAAACAGACTTCAGCTAGTAGAAATAGATGGTGAACGATCTGAACTACGCCTAATAACCGCCGGGACACCACAAGGCTCATGTTTGTCCCCCACTCTCTTTAACATCTTTATTAACGACCTGTCAGAATTAGTAAAAACTGTTTGTGAATCGATTAATTACGCCGACGACTCAAATTCACTAATTAGCGGTAAAGCAAAGTCTGTAATTATGCAACAGGCTCAGATTTGTGCAAACCTTGTAAATGATTGGTGCAAAGATAATGGATTAAAGCTTAACAGCTCCAAAACAGTTATAGTGCAATTCTTACAAAAAAATATTTGTGTAGAAACTACCCCTTGGTTAAATTTAAATAACGCGGATATTATGAACAGCCAATCATGAGGGTTTCTAGGGGTCTACATGGACTCTAAGCTTACTTGGAACACTCATATAGACTACTTACACTCGAAACTTGGCAGCAGATGTTACCTAATAGAAAATATACGGCGCACTGTTTCATTAAGCGTGCTTAAACTCGCTTACTTTGGAACAGTACAATCAGTAATATCGTATGGGTTAATATACTGGGGAGCTCATCATAACTCCGGGGACATTTTTACAAGTCAAAAAAAGATACTGCGCCGAATGACAGGAACACCAAATAAGAGTTCATGTAAACCCCTATTCGTGGATTTAAATATAATGACACTACCGTCTTTGTATGTCTATAACCTGCTTATATATTATAAAACAAATTTAAATAATCAAGCCTGTATTCACGAACACGACACAAGGAAAAAAAATGCCCCTAGAACTCCCTTTAATAGACTGTGTGTAAGCCAAAATCATCCCAATTTTATGGCAGTAAAATGTTATAAAAAACTCCTTGAATTAGACAGTAGACTTGCTACATTAAACAAGAATGCTTTTAAAAATGGGGTAAAATCATTTCTTATCGCTAAGTGTTATTATTCTTTAGATGAGTTTTTAGATGATAGTTAAATTATGTTTATATTTTTATAAATTTGATTTTATTGTTATTTAGATTAAGTTTTAAATTATTTATTTATATTGTTTACATTTGACGTTACCTATAATGTCACTGAGATGGTAATGTGTATTATGTATGTATGATATATGTTGCTATTGTAAGTCACATTCAAAGGCAATAAACTTACTTACTTACTTACTTACTTACTAGAATAGTTGTTTTAAGTGTGGTTTGTCAAGCGCGCCTAAATTATACAAAAAGTGTAATTACACACAGAGAAAGGTTTCTTAAATCAAAATATATCACATTTTTTGTGTTATACCTAATTACAGATTTTATCTTGTTTCAAAAGTTTCTTAACCCTTACCCTCCCGAGACTAAACTAATGATAATTTTTCGATTTAATTGTGTTTTTTGCTATACCTAAAAAAAAGAAAAAAAAATAAAAAATACATTTTTTTTTTAGTTTCTGTTTCCTTTGAGTTTCAGGAGAGTGGTATTATACCGAATTAAATTTGTATATTTGTTTGCATACATAGAAATTCTATAAAAGTATTTTGGATTAATATTACCTTAAAGAAACAATTAAGCAAAAAGTGTAATTACACACAGAGAAATGTTTCTTAAATCGAAAATATTGTTATATAACATTTTCTTTTTTCTGTGTTATACCTAATTGCACATTTTATCTTGTTTAAAAAGTTAGCACAAAGTATACACACAGAAAAATATTTATTAAATCAATAAATTGTTATATACACCAGTATTCTCAAACAGACTTTTTCTGTGTGCAGCAGTATTTTATTATTAATGTACTGAGAAAAAAAATATTTTAATAATAATATAATTGTATTTCTTTGTGTATTTATCTTAATTTATTAATACACTGTACAATTAAATTGCATATTTGTTTAGACTTTTTATATTATAACTAATTGTATATTTTATCTTGTTTCAAAAGTTAGCAAAAACTATACACACGGAAAAATATTTATTAAATCAAAAAATTTATATACAACAGTATTCTCAAACAGACTTTTTCTGTTTGCAGCAGTATTTTATTATTAATGTACTGAGAAAAAAATATTTTAATAATTCAATAATTTTATTTCTTTGTGTTTATATTTATCTTAATTTATTAATACACCGTACAATCAAATTGCATATTTGTTTAGATTTTTTGTGTTATAACTAATTGTATATTTTATCTTGTTTCAAAAGTTAGCAAAAAGTATACACACGGAAAAATATTTATTAAATCAATTAATTATTATATACACCAGACTTTTTCTGTGTGCAGCAGTGTTTTATTATTAATGTACTGAGAAAAAAAATATTTTAATAATAATATAATTGTATTTCTTTGTGTATTTATCTTAATTTATTAATACACTGTACAATTAAATTGCATATTTGTTTAGACTTTTTATATTATAACTAATTGTATATTTTATCTTGTTTCAAAAGTTAGCAAAAAGTATACACACGGAAAAATCTTTCTTAAATTAAAAAATTGTTATATACACCAGTATTCTTAAACAGACTCTTTCTGTGTGCAGCAGTATTTTATTATTAATGTTCTAAGAAAAAAAATTTTTAATAATAATATAATTTTATTTCTTTGTGTTTATATTTATCTTAATTTCTTAATACACCGTACAATCAAATTGCATATTTGTTTAGATTTTTTGTGTTATAACTAATTGTATATTTTATCTTGTTTCAAAAGTTAGCAAAAATTATACACACGGAAAAATATTTATTAAATCAAAAAAATTGTTATATACACCAGTATTCTTAAACAGACTTTTTCTGTGTGCAGCAGTATTTTATTATTAATGTTCTAAGAAAAAAAAATTTTAATAATAATATAATTTTATTTCTTTGTGTTTATATTTATCTTAATTTCTTAATACACCGTACAATTAAATTACATATTTGTTTCAAATTTAAAATACTATTGTTGCTAGCAAAAAAGCGAAAATATTTTACAAACACAGAAAAATAAAATCTTAAATCAAGAATATGCATTAACGGAGATTTTTATTTTAGTAATTATATACTTATAATTTAATACATTTTAACACAAAAAATATCTTTAAAAACATTATTTAAGCTTACCTAAATTACTGGGGAAAATACCATATAATGAAATGCGTAGCATTACTTTGACTTTTGAGCCCAATTATGAAACAATTTTTATTAATTATATTTATTTTTATTCTCTTTGTGTGTTTTTAATTTTATCTCATTAATTATATTTTTTTATAAGTTAATAATTTCTCTGGGTGTTATTTAAATTTATCTTATTATTTTAAATTAAATAATCTCAATGGTTTGTACCTAAATTATGAAACAATTTTTATTATCAAAATTTAATCGTTTTAATATGCATATATTATAAATTATAATTTATAATTGTCTAGTCAGCTCATCGTGTATATAATTAAATTTAATCTTATTATGTATAAATAACTATCAATAAAGGTTAAGTTTATCAATATTTTAGCAAAGCAATTATAAATTATTAGTTATTAATAATTGCAGATTATGTTTCAAAAAGTTGGCAAAAAGTATACACAAAGAAAAATGTTTCTTAATTATTTTATACAAATCACATTTTGTTTTTTTTTTGTATTATACCTAATTGAAGATTTTATTTTGTTTCAAAAGTTAGCAAAAAGTATAATTACACACAGAAAAATGTTTCTTAAATCAAGAATATTGTTATTTCTCATTTGTTTTTCTGTATTATACATAATTGCAAATTTTATTTTGTTTAATTACTGTGAGCAAAAAGTATAATTACACACAGAAAAATATTTCCTAAATTAAGAATATTGTTATACAGTATAAGCTCAATAATGTGAACATGCGTATATATGAACTATTAGGGTTTGAGAGCACAGAATTTTTTCTATTGACTTCTCTGTAACGTGAACATCATAAACTCTCTTTAACGTGAACAACCAGTTTTAACAAGTTTATACATATTTTTATGTAGTTGTTTCTCTTACTTAATAATCAGTAAATTTTCTAAGAAACCGCTTTTTTAGAGTTGACTTTGGTTTGTTGTAAAATAGGTTAGACCAGAGTGGCTTAATGTGACCCTTTCTGTCAAAAATAAGGCATAATTTAAAATCTAGAGAAATGGCAAATCCGCAAACATGTTTTTAACCGTTTCCTGATATACGAAAGTGCTGTGTTTGCCATACCTCGCATATTATTAAACTTTTTTTGTTCTCCAGTTGTGTATAATCTTCGTTTAATTAATTAATTAATTTTGGGATATTTTGATTTGAATTCTTTAGATTTAGTTTGTATTTTGTCCGCGAGATAGAGTAGTATCGTTCGCGGAAGGAATCAGTATTGTAGTATCTGTTGAACCGTCCAATTCGGGACGTTTTCATATATCGATAGATATTGGCTATATCGAACGCCGCTCGGTGACAATCCGTCCGTCGGTTTTGTGCTTATCATTGTGCCTATCCAGTCCTTTCCCGGTAACACAAAGGAGCCAGGAAGAACTGATCGATCAGGAAGAAGACCCGCCGACATCTAAGGTAAATTTGTGTTATTTAATCCCCAGAACCCAATGCGTCCACCTGCATAAAAATCAGTCCACTGCTCGCCGACTAAGCCCGATGATTCATTTTGGACCTTTTTCGCCGAATTATTGTTTAAATAATCATTTTTGCTGATAAAATTCGTGTGCGGTTCGTGGAATTTGCCGTTAAAAAAGGGGACGTTTTTTTTGGTTCCTTGGCAACATCGATCGTGCATATTCGGGATTTCAAAATTTAGTTCGTGAATTTTGACATTTCGCATGTAAACAAAACATTATTATTATAAATCATTTATTTTGCTTTCGGCTATTATCATAGTTTTCTTTCGTAATAATTAATTAAATTCGTAGTTAATTATAGTTGCTTTCGTATACCGTAACTATCGCTTCGTAATTATCGCATCGCTTTCGTTTTTTTTTATCGCTTTCGTTGTTTAAACAATTGTTTATTATCGAATAACAACTGTTTGGCAGTCTATAACAAAACAAATTATTATTTTCATTTATTTAAATACAATTGGTTCTAGGTACTTAACTTTGGAAAAGTTCTATGAAACATTTTGAAAAATATTTTTACTTGATTTTATTTGGAAATAAAGTAAACCATTTTTTGTTGGGTTTACTCATTAGCATTGTTTATTACAGTTTTTTTTGGTAGGTAGTTCCGTTTAACTTACCTGTGCGTATTCATTTTTTGCCATTTTGTTGATTTATGCTTGGGACTGACTCATCCAATATGGAAAAATATCAATTTTTATTGAATGATAGAAATGCAATAATTGAGCGTATCAAGCGCATAAATAGCATCGGCGTTGCCGCATTGGAGAGTCCCACTAAGCATGAAAGCTTTAGAATTCGTTATAAATCTGTGGATTTGTTGTTCAGACATTTTGAAAAATTATCTAGCGAAATTATCGAAGTTCTTTCAAAAGAACAAACCGCAGAACGCACAGCTGAGATAAAAAAGGAAACCAAATTACGCCATGATGTAGATGATATTGTTGTTTTAATTCAGATTAATCATAATAAAATTTTTGGTGGAACCGATAGTAAGAGTTGTGATGGCTCAAAACAGGTTAAACTTCCCAAAATATCATTGCCACAATTTAATGGGGACTTTAAACAATGGCCGTCTTTCTTTGATTTGTATAATTCGCTTATTCATAGCCACCCAAATCTCACAAATATTGAAAAATATCACTACATGATAGGGAGCTTGTCTGACGCCCCATTGGCCTTAGTCAAAGCTATACCCCTTTCAAATAATACATACCCCATCGCTTATGACGCACTAAAGTCCAAATATCAAAATAAGAGGATTTTAGCCATGCAGTTTTGGAATGAAATTACTAATTTGCCTAAATTCGTTCCTGATAATTTAGAATCGCTTCAAAGATTAATTAATACTCTGACAGAAAATATTGCTGCATTAAATACATTAGGTTTAAACACCGAAGAATGGTCGTTTATACTTTTCGATTTGGTACTTAAAAAATTAGATAAAAATTTGTGCACACAATATGAGGATAAATATAATAGTAATGATCTACCCTCGTATACCGACTTAATTAGTTTTTTGAAAAATCATTGTCGCTCATTAGAAACCGTCGAAAATTCTGGCAGTAAAAACCTTAATTTAAATTCGCCCCCACTTGCCAGTAACAAACCGAAAAATTTGTTACAGTCGGGAAAGTTGCATGCATCAATCCCTAATTCATTTGTCGTAAATAATTTACCCTGTATTCTTTGCAAGAATCAACACAATATTAATCGCTGCTCGTTGTTTATAAAGAAATCGCCTTATGAACGTTTTTGTTTCGTTAAAAATAATAATTTGTGCCTAAACTGTTTAGGGCATTCGCACCGATCAAATTCGTGTGTATCTTCCTCGAACTGCAGGGAGTGCGGTTCTCGACACCACACGCTCCTGCATTTTAACAATAGTCCGAGCGCATTGCCGGCGACGTCCCAGTCGCGAGATACGGAGTCACCGCACAGCGTTCCCTCTACGTCACAGGCGGTCCCGGCTACGAAAACTACGCTGCTAGCTAACGCATCGGTATTGTCGACTGTACTGCTTGGAACTGCACAAGTAGAGATCTTAGATGCATTTGGCAATTATCAAACAATTAGAGTCCTTTTTGACTGCGCTTCACAAGCTAATATAATAACACGGTCGTGTGTAGATAGGCTGGGCCTTCGTAGGTTGCGCGTGGATAATTCGATCCAGGGGCTAGGGCCTTTTCCAGTGAAGCCACAGGGGCTTACACATTGTACAGTTCGTTCGAAAACAAATTCATCGCATTTAGTTACTTTTGAAGCAGTCATTCTTTCGAAAATTTGTTCGGAAATGCCTCAAAATAAATTGCCGATTGAAAATTGGAAACATATTCAAAACTTACAGCTAGCTGACTCACAGTTAGCGACGCCTGGTTCTATCGACATGTTAATCGGTACGGAAATTTTCGCTACTAGTATGGTTAATGGCCAAATTACCGGGGAAAGTAATGAACCGGTAGCCTTTAATACCGTTTTTGGTTGGGTATTGATGGGCAAAACGACCGTTAAAACCGCTGGAAATTTGCATTCGTTTTTCGTTAGCGATAACTCGTTAGAACAAACTCTAAAAAATTTTTGGGAAATAGAAAATATACCTTCGGTCACGCCCATGTCTGAGGATGACATTTCGTGTGAAAATTCTTTTGTCGAAACGCATGGGAGGGACTCTACAGGTCGCTATATCGTATCGCTTCCATTTAAAAATATAATCCCCAATTTCGGTGACACTCGGTCATCAGCTGTTCGGCGTTTATTATCATTGGAACGTCGTTTTGTTGCTAATCCGCAATGGCGAATAGCATACAATGAATTTATGCAAGACTACTTAGATTCGGGTCATATGACATTAATAAAAAATGTCAAAGAATTTGACAACCCTTACTATATCCCTCATCATTTTGTAGGAGCGGGGGGTACGTTGGGAAAGTTTAGGGTAGTTTTCGATGCTAATTGTGCATCGAATAACGGCACGTCACTTAACGACACCCTGTATATTGGTCCTAAATTACAGGCGGATATTTGTCAAATTTTACTTCGCTTTAGATTACATAAAATCGTTTTTGTCGCTGATATAAAACAAATGTATCGGCAAATTCTTATTGATAAATCGCATAAAAATTATCAGCGCATTGTTTATCGTTTTTCGCCCGATTTACCCATACAAGATTTTTGTTTAGAAACCGTAACTTACGGGGTTTCGAGTTCCCCTTATTTAGCATTGCGAACTATACGTCAATTAGCTGACGATGAAAGACATAATTTTCCAAACGCTGCCGCCGTTTTGGAGTCCGGAATATATGTCGACGATATTGTTAGTGGTTGCCGGACTATTGAAGAAGCCTTAGCGCTCCAACGTGAATTAATAAATTTACTAAACCGGGGTGGGTTCGAGCTTAAAAAATGGTCAAGTAACACACCGGAACTTTTAGAAAATATTCCGGAATCTCACCAACAAAATTTGCTATCGTTTGATCAAGACCCCTTCGTCAAAATACTTGGTTTGCAATGGTTTCCGCACACAGATAAATTTTCGTTTTCAACTTGTGTGGTGGAAAAAGCATACACTAAGAGAAATATTCTTTCAGAACTTGCTCGTATTTATGATCCACTGGGATGGTTATCGCCGGTTACTTTTCTCGTTAAACATTTATTACAACATTTATGGATACTCGGTTTATCGTGGGATCAACCATTACCAGTTGAAATCGTTAATCACTGGAAAAAATTCAATTCGGAATTAAATTTATTATCGTCGGTAAAAATTAATCGTTACATGTTTTCAGAAAATTATTCGTCGTGTGAATTACACGGATTTTCTGATGCATCAGAAAAGGGTTTCGGTTGCGTAATTTTCGTGCGGTATTTAGATTCACAGGAAAATTATAAAACTTCGCTGGTCGTAGCTAAGTCAAAAGTCGCGCCCTTAAAAAGGTTATCGTTACCTAGGCTAGAATTATGCGGTGCTGTACTTTTAGCTAAACTTATGAACTTTGTCATAAATACTTATAAAAATAATATTACGTTTGACCACATTTTTGCATGGACCGACTCGACTATAACCTTATCGTGGATAAAGTCGTCGCCACATCGGTGGAAGACTTTCGTTAGTAATCGTGTGACCTACATTCAGGAAAGATTAAGCCCTGAATGCTGGATGCATATTAGTGGTCTTGAAAATCCTGCGGATTGTTGTTCTCGGGGAATCTTTCCCTCAGAACTGATAGATCATGCCCTTTGGTGGACGGGCCCTGTATGGCTCCGTTCAGATAAAAAGTTTATCTCCTCGGAAATAACTCCCCCTGTAGATATCGCTGCAGAGGAGAGAAAAATCGTTTTAATCACTACACAGGACGAGAATATTTTTGATTTACTTTTAGCTCGGTTTTCTTTGTTAAACAAAGTTAAAAAAGTGCTTGCATTCTGTATTCGATTTGTTCATAATTTAAAATCGAAAAATAATCGAATTTATAACGCATTAACTGCTAAAGAATTGCAAGAATCAATGTTGACTTTGGTTAAACATGTTCAATTAAGTTCATTATCGGTACAAATTGAAAATCTTAGAAAAAATATTCCTTGTTCGAAAGAATTTCGTAGATTATCACCGTTTCTTGACGAAAAGGGTTTCGTCAGGGTGGGCGGTCGTCTTGGTAATTCTAGTTTTTCGTTTGATAAAAAACATAGTTTATTATTACCTAAAAATCATATTTTTACTTTATTGTTAATCGAACAATGTCATCTGGACCATAAACACGCAGGCGCACAAACTGTGCATTTTTTATTAGCACAGAATTTTTGGATTTTGTCCGCAAAACGCGCAATTCGGAGTGTTTTGTCTAAATGTCATATTTGCTTTCGCGCAAACCCTTCGCCTTTGCAACCCTTAATGGGTAACTTACCCCCGGACCGGTTAAACCGGATAAAACCTTATTCAATTTCCGGCACTGACTTTGCAGGTCCGTTCCTGACCACGCAAGTTAAAACTCGTGGGGCCCAAACTTCGAAGTCGTACATTTGTTTGTTTGTATGTTTCGCGACTAAAGCGGTACATCTCGAATTAGCTTCGGATCTTTCTGCGGATTGTTTCTTAGCAGCGTTACGTCGGTTTATAGCTAGACGCGGTCGGTGTTCTAAGCTATGGAGTGACAACGGTACCAACTATGTCGGAGCTTTTAAAGAACTTAATAGGCTTATGAAACAAGCTGCAGAAACGGAGGCTATTGAGTGGCAATTCAACCCCCCTTCAGCACCTCACTTCGGAGGGCTTTGGGAGGCGGGAATAAAGTCGGTAAAATCGCATCTTACTAGAATAATAGGTTCACAAATTTTGACGTACGAAGAGTTTAACACTGTTTTAGTCCAAATAGAAACTGTGTTGAATTCTCGGCCGCTGACGCCGTTAAGCTCAGACCCCAATGACTTGTTACCTTTGACGCCTGGACATTTTCTCACCCTCGAACCATTGACTGCGGTACCCGATGAAAATGTCACAGACATTAAACTTAATCGCCTAACTCGCTGGCAACTCTTACAGAGGTTTTTGCAAGACTTCTGGAAACGGTTCCACCAGGAGTATGTTCATACGTTAATGCAACGTCAAAAATGGACAAATCAGTCCAAATCGCTAGATGTGGGTAGTTTGGTTTTGATTAAAGACGAGCTATCTCCACCCTTAAAATGGCGCTTAGGCCGAATTACACATTTACACCCTGGTAAAGATGGTGTATGTAGAGTCGCTACATTAAAAACACAAAATGGTTCTTTACAAAGACCTTTTGTTAAGTTGTGTCCTTTACCAGGACAATAATTGCATTTTATATTTTTTGTTATATGTTTCATAGATCTAGCTTAAGTTGGGTTGTATTTTGTCTATTTAGATATTAGTTTTTTTTTCTCTAAAAATTTTTGTTTTGTTAGAGAACTGCGAGCAGTTCTCGGTGGGCGGTTTATGTATAATCTTCGTTTAATTAATTAATTAATTTTGGGATATTTTGATTTGAATTCTTTAGATTTAGTTTGTATTTTGTCCGCGAGATAGAGTAGTATCGTTCGCGGAAGGAATCAGTATTGTAGTATCTGTTGAACCGTCCAATTCGGGACGTTTTCATATATCGATAGATATTGGCTATATCGAACGCCGCTCGGTGACAATCCGTCCGTCGGTTTTGTGCTTATCATTGTGCCTATCCAGTCCTTTCCCGGTAACACAAAGGAGCCAGGAAGAACTGATCGATCAGGAAGAAGACCCGCCGACATCTAAGGTAAATTTGTGTTATTTAATCCCCAGAACCCAATGCGTCCACCTGCATAAAAATCAGTCCACTGCTCGCCGACTAAGCCCGATTATTCAAGTTGAATTAATCATATTCTTTCTCCATTCTGTAATTACGAAATAGATAAATGGAACCCATTTTCTTCTGACTTAGAGTAACATTTAATAAACCTTTTTTGAAAATGTGCGCACATGTAATTTGTGACATCTAGTGCCAAACCAACTAACAATTTTTACCAGATTTTATTGTCTCCACTCTGACACATTAAGGCTCTCTAGGTTAAACTATGCAAAGGGTAGAAATCGAAAATTATTTAGGAACTTGACTTTTACTAATCTAGCTAAAAAGTATGAGTATGGTAAAATTAACAATTTGTTATCTAAAAAATAAAAGCGTTAAAATACTTAATATTAATACTTTAAAACCAAGTAAAAAACAAACATTAAGAGCATCAGTGTTTCGAAAAATGGAAAGAAAATTCTACCAGTGTTTTCTTGTATAGCTAGAAAGAAATTTTAATAATTAAAATTTTATATTTTATCATACAATTTTTTAACTAGAATAAAGTTTGGCAAAATAAAAAAGATTTAATTAACTTAAATTTCTTGTCATACAAAGCTTGAAGTATATTATATTTTCACCTGCATGAAGTCACGTTAATTTGAACAGCCCCGGTTTTTTTTTGTGTTCACAGCTTGTACGGTATAATATTCTCAGCCAACTTTTTTCTGTGTGCAGCAGTATTTTGTTATTAATTTATTGAGAAAAATATCAATTTTGATTCTGATAATAATATTAAAATTTAATTATTTTATTTGTGTTTAAAAGTTATTTTATCAATAATATGTAATAAGTTATTATTATAACATAAAATGATTTTAGCTATAATAAGGTCAGGTTTAAATACTTTATCTTTACATGACCATAATTATAATTAGTATACACTGAAAAATATAAAAACAATATATAATAAAATTAAAAAAAACATTTATTGTTGTAAAAATACCTTCAATATAAGACATGTATTTTTCTTATTTTCTTTAATGTTGTATGCTGTATTGACAACCAAGCCTTAATTTGAACCAAAAATAATGGTCTTTTGTCTAAAAAGAACTAAAAAGGCAGTGATTTTTGCTTTTTTTTAATTTAGTCTGTACAATAAATTTGTATTACAAGGGTTATTCAAACAACAAGTCCAAACCTGTATTATTTTTTTCATTTATTTCTGCCCCCAAAACTTATTTGTGTGTCTAGTAATTAAGCTTTTAGTTATTGTTTTTTGTACATTTTTTTAATTTTTTTATTAGAAAACTTTAAGAACTTGTTACCTAAAGATTAAAGATATTTTCACAAGCTTAGTCTAAAATAAAATAATGTTATATCTTTTTAGAATAATAATCAAACTGTAATAGCAAAAATAATGCAAGTTAAAATATTTAATTTCTTTCAAATACTTAAACACAAGTTAAAATTATTTAAATAAAATATTCCTGAAAAAAATTGTTGTAAAATTTATATTACACATTCAAATAGAGAACAAAGCATTTTTTTTTTGTTTTGTAAAAAAAGTATCAAAGTGTCACGTTTTTACAACAAAAATAATTTAACAGAAAATAAAAGAAAATTAGGTTTTGATCAAGGGGTTTGTATGACTTGCAGTCAAAACATACATTTTCGGTAATAATATTTTAAATAACACATGGTTGAAATTAAAATAATCCTTAGAACAGTTTTTGAGAAAGTCGATTTTCAATTGTTTTTATATTTTTTTCAGTGTATGTTATTTTTTTTTGGATATTGATTAAATGATTTAATACTATGCATTAATGCACAATAAATCTTTTCATATCGAAATTGTTTATATAAATTATGCAAATTTTAAATTTTAAAATATAATAATAAGCTTCATTTACAGATTTATATTATGCACCTTAAATACAATAACAAACATATATAAATATATCTCATACTATGGGATAGGCTTACACAAGTCTTGTAGTCGTAATATAATTTACAGTTTTATAAGTTTCAATTTACATTTACAACGTAATACACCACTCAACAGGTAAGTTGGCATTATTATACCATAAAAGTATTAGGTTGAAAAGAAACGTTTTCTACTAGCTTTTGTTATCGAGTTGCAATTATTTTTATCTAAATTATATACAATACATAATAAGATTTTTTAATTATTTAGCTACCCTCGTATATTAGTAAAAAATATGCAAGTATCAAGTAAATAAACTAGCTCCTAAATTGAAATACTGTAATTATATTTTTTGGCCTTTTTGATAGTCGTATCTTAAAAATGTCCTCATTTTTATTTTTATTTCTTATCCAAGTCAAACAATATTTAAATTTGGCAATTCATAAAATATATTTAATGTTTTCATTTCAAAAAATGTATATGGAGGTGAAATAAATTCTTGTTATATTTTAAAATTATACATTTTAATAGTAAAATAATTTAAAATTAAGCATTTTTTTTAATAACAAATATTTTACTATTATATATTTTTTTAATAATAATGAAAATGACTTTGTTTCTCAAAAGCTAGTAAAAAATGTTTCTGTACACTTGTTGTTTTGTTTTGTCACAAAACGAGTAATTTATTTTAGGTGAATCACCTTGTATAGTTTATTTTTAATTAATCAGATTGGGAAAGTAGTTTATGTAATAATATTATAATTATTAACACGGTATTTTTATATAAAGAGTGCGTTTTTTATTACTATGTTGTGTTTTTAGAGAAAATAACATTAAAATTAATTAACTTCAGGGAATTTGATATCACGATTTTATATTTATTTGAAAAATTTTTTTTAAATGATCACCGGCTTAAAAGCACTAAGTCAATTTAGTTGATCAAACTACTTATTTTTTTAATTAACAAATGGAGCATTATTAATTCCAATTTGCATTAGTTCATTTTTCCAAAAATAATTATTACAAAATTTAAATTTAAATTTGTAGTCATGTTTTATGATTCTTTGCTTGTAAGCATACGATATATGGTTTATAGCTTGTCCTTGAATTACTAAAGGAGTTCATTAGTTGGGATAGATAAAAAAATTATAAAAACATGTCGAAAAAATTTATGTATTCTAATTTAATAAAAATCTATTAAAATCTCTATCTCTATCTAAGGCTGGTTTTCATGGCAGACCAGTGTTTTTAATGGACTGTTTTCAATTTAATAATAAAATTATTTTTAAATAGTTTACCCCTTTTAACTTTATTTTTTTTAATGGGATTTTAATAGGCTTTCCTAAGATTTTTTCTTATTTACAATTTTATTTTATTTTTTAAGTTATTTTAAAAAGATTTGCACAAAAATGAATTGATTTATACAACTATTTTTAAAATCAAATAATTTATTTTCCCCCTTTTAAAGATATCATTTTTCGTTTCTTTTTTTCTAAAATTCTACTTTAAGTTTGAAATGAGAAACATGGGCTTAAAATTTTAAGCCTTAATATTAAACAGAAAACAGTGCTTTGTGTTACACTAACCAATTAATTTTAACCATTTTTTTTTAACTTTTTGTGTGTTTTTACGCACTTAGATCTTAATCTTTTTTTTATATATAGTATAATTTTGCAAAATCTCCAAAAGGCTTTTTAAATCCTTTGATACAGGCATCTTTAATGAAAAAATAAGTCTGTCCGTTTGATGTTAGCTGCAGTATTTTGATTAATAGACCTCGCAGGCTAGATTAATAATCATTATCATTCCTTTGACATTTTATTGTTTCTTACATTATAGTTTACAAAGCACTTAGATCTCAACTTTTTATATCAAATTTAAAACTTTCTATATAAAAATGAAAAAAAAATGTTTTTGCTTTTGAAAATTTCAAAAATATGTTTCCTTAACATTATGTCAAACTATAAATATAAGGTGCAGCAAAAGCATAACTGTTAATAATAATTAATCAATGTTAAAACGTTTTTAATCAGTTCAGATCAGTTAAAAACAATCAGGTCAGTACAAAGCTCATAAAAAGCTCTTCAAAGCTAATACTAACTCATATTAGCTCATAAAAAGCTGTTTGAAAGCTCTTCAAAGCTCATACTAGCTCATACTAGCTCATAAAAAGCTGTTTAAAAAAGCTCATATTAGCTCATACTAGCTCATAAAAAGCTGTTTAAGAGCTATTTGAAAGCTCTTCAAAGCTCATACTAGCTCATACTAGCTCATACTAGCCGTTTAAAAGCTGTTTAAAAAGCTCATATTAGCTCATACTAGCTCTTAAACAGCTGTTTAAGGGCTGTTTGAAAGCTCTTCAAAGCTCATACTAGCTCATACTAGCTCATACTAGCCGTTTAAAAGCTGTTTAAAAAGCTCATACTAGTGCAACGAGCTCATCAATAACTCAAAAAAAGCTGTAAAAGCTCATAAAACCTTATAATAGCTCATCAATATCTCTTCAAAAACCTTTAAAACACATCTAGACCCATGATGGATGAATCAGAAAAAGAACTAAAAAAATTCAATTGCAAAGCGTAGAATTATCATAATAAGCTTGATTTAATTAAACTGATCAAGAAAAAGTTTCCTCTGCAACAAATTTATGTTTTAAAATTAAAGAATAAAATTTGAGGAATAAATTTATAGATAAAAAAAAATTACAAAATAAATTAAAAACGTATTTATTGTTATAGATTACTTCATTAATAATTTGTTGTGACAAAAAAAATATTCTTCGTTTTCCCTTATTGATCTTATTTTCTATCTTTATCTCTCAAAGAAGGTTGTAAAGCCATTTTCGTACTAGGGTCTTCAGTTCATTATTATTAGAAACAAGCCCCATTATTTTTGCTTTTTCAGTTCCAATAATACCACAATTTCTTCTCCACGGAAATTTATCAAATTGGAGTTTTGATCGAGTATAGTTAGTGTTATCTTTTTTATTTGTTTTTGATTTGTAACAGGTAAATAAATAAGATTTCTAGGCTCTATATTTATACTATAACCTGGGTCTACTCCTGGTGCAAACTGGTACAAAGTGTGTGAGGTTTTGCTATTATAGTATGAACCTGAAACAATATCACATTCTATACGAATTGTTACCACTTTAACAATATTTACAGGTAAATCTGATTCATGTAGTTTATTAGGTTCTAAAACTCTTGCTGAAAAACCAAGTAATTTTCCTATACTATCAGTGTGATTAAAGTTTATTTCATAAATACTCTCAATTTGGGACTTTAGGGTATTGTTATTAGGGGTTAAACTGATTTTATTTTGCAAATCGGTTGAAGAAAGTTGTTTTTGCAGATATTTTTCAATGTGAGCTACTTCGTAAGCCCCCGTTGGTATAGAAATAATATGCTCCTTCTTTTTCTTTGTTTTATTTTCATCAGTATTGTTTTCAACTTCTGTGTAGTAAAATTTATTGTTTTTCCCCTCCTCAATATTAGGGATAGAGTTGTATGTATAAAACCCAATCAGTGCCAAGGAATACTGATAATCAGGGTCAAGTTCTATTGGAGGGTAATATTCTTGTGACAAGAGACTTGTATATCCTGACAGGGTGAATGTCAGAGACATGATTATAAATTGAGAGCTCTAAAACTATCAAGCTTTTTATAAGCTATAAGATTCAGATATGATTAAGATAAAATTCAGATAATATTAAGATAAGGTTAAGATAGGATTAAGAATAATTTGTGGTTATAACCTAAATCCTTAAAACAACACTAATTTTTAGTTAAATAAAAATGACAAAAAATTACATTTAGTGTTTTAACAGTACAACATTAGTGAATTTTTTTTTAAATGCTGTTTATTATCATCTTCTTATAACTATTACTTTCACCGAGGAAAGACTTTCTTTAGTAAAAAAATTTGACTGGCTGTCTGGAAAATTTGTGACCAAGATAACGCTTTAAGCTACATATATTTTATACCATAGGTCTAGTTTTAGGCTGCCAATTTTTTTTAAAAAACTATAAAAAAATATAAATAAAATTCAAAAAATCTAAAAAATTTCAACTTTTTTTTTTGTGTAGCATTCACAATAAAATTGATATTTTTTTCCAGTATATGCAAAGGAGAAGATTTCAGCTAGTTATTCTGTTCAGTCACTCACTGTTGCTGTTATTAAAAATATTTAAAATGGATAAGGTTGAAATTAATAAAAACTTTACAAAGGAAGTTAAAAAGTTTAATCTTCAATATAGAACAATAGAATTTAAAATAAAACCAGTACCACTCGATAAAGAACCAGTATTATGGATGAAAGAAGCCATTAATGAAATTATTCAAAAAGGAACGGAGGGAGTTAGTCCTACGGATCAAATTGGATTCAACTTTTGCTCAAAGGACTTCAAACGTGGTGAGGGTTGGCTTCGTTTTCAAGAAGCATCAAAGGTTACTTTTAATGATATTTGGGGTATGATCTCAAAAAGCTCAGGAATAAGCACTGATACATTTTGTTTGGTTGTTACCTCTGTTAAGATACCTATTAAAAAGTGAAAAGAGAAAGGATACGCTCCTACCTTAAAATAAATTTTTACTATATTTTTAAACTTTTTTTTGCTATAAGATCTTTATCTGAAAACTTTTTTGTCAGTCAAAACAGCCCCTTAATTTAGAAAGATATGTTAAATATTAATAGTAAAAAATATGTTACAATAATACATTTTTTAGACTATTGATATAACTGATTTGAACGTTTATTTTTTAAGATTTAACTACTGTATACTGAATATACTCTAAAATGTATGTAAAAATAGAGTTTGAAAGCAGCAAACAATTTACGTATATTACATGATTGCATATTACATGATTCTATATAAAGCACTTAGTAATTCAATAAAAAAATTACTTTAATTGATTTGTATGTTTATATGTTTATTTTATATACTTGATAATATTTTTATATATTACGTTATTTATATATATATATATATATATATATATATATATATATATATATTGTTAAAAAGTAAAATTTTAAAATATAAAAAATTGTACATCTATTTATCCTTTATACCAAAAATTATGAGAGCTGTTGAGAATATACCGTTGAATTCGAAGCATTACATTCTGAATTACTTAAAATAGTAAAATGTTTTTAAGTAAATACTAGTTTACAAAACCTTTTTTGGAGGCTTCCATATCTTCTAGTTAAGCCTTAAATTAAAATTTTAAATTAGTACTGTTTTCGAGATAACAGCCGTTTAATAAATATACATATAAAAATTTAAAACAACTTTTTTTGTATCTACTTTCTGTATTTTGACAAATACATTCACAATTTTCAATCTTCCCTGTAAACGACACCTTATCTGTTATGACTGTAAAGTAATACTTTCCACCTTTTGTAAATTTTTTTATAAAAACATTTTTTTTTCTAAAATAAGGAAAAAGATATAAATAAAATAATAAAGTTTAAATGATTGATATTTTCAATAGGCTTAGTTTCCTTGATTTTTCTTGAAAACTTTGAGTTGATCGGATTGTTCTTCCTTGACTTATCATGCGAACAAGAATACATAACATACAGACTGACGGACTTATGTAAAAGTTGTTTAGAAAAACACTTTAGTATAAATGTCTTTAATTTTAGACATTTGGGTTCAAAGAAAACGTATAATAAATAAAAATACCTTTCTGTGTGTACTTTTAGAATGCAATTTGACTTTTTGACTGATAATAAAATACTTTTCACTTATTGTTATGAAATTTTTATAATTTAGCCTAGGCTGAGCTGTTAAATTATTATTTTTGTGTTATATTTTTAAATAAAAAATATAAAAAGTATATTTTTTCATATAACTTTTTTTTCAGTGTAACAAAGGCTAATGAATAAATGCATACATAGTTGTATAAAGTAGTTATTTTTAAAATGGGTGTTGATAAGTTTGGTCGTTCTTCTTTGACATCAGAAAAACCTATAAATATAAGACCTCGGCCTCAAGTATTATCTTTAGACTCTGAGGGTAATGTGAATGTAAAAAATAGAAAATTGGTTAATGTTTTACAACCTAAAAATGCTCTCGATTGTTCTAATAAATCGTATGTCGATAATTGTTATAAAAATGCAATGGATAATATAAAAATTTTAAAAGATTCACTGGGAGAAAGAGAAAAGGTGTTTAAAAAAGAATTACAAGATTCCATACAGTTACCACTAAATAGTACTAGCAAAGATATAAATAAAGAGTTAGTTGCCTTACAAAATAAAATTAAGGAGCTACATGATAAAATAAATAGTACAAGTAAAGATATAAATAATAGATTGGAAAAAATTGAACAAAGTAAGACAGAAAGTCATGTTAAAATACCGTTATCTGGAATTGTTGATTTTAATAATTTAAGAAAATAAAACCCTCATAACTGAAGAAAAAAAATTGTTAAGGAGCTGCAAAAACCGTTTAGAAATAAATCAAATCGTGTGTGTGTAGATTTTAAATTAAAGTTTGACACGAATAATAGTATTCATAGTAAATGGTATATTACATTTTCCCCAGTAATTTTTTTGTATTAAAATGTATTAAATTATAAGTATATAATTACTAAAATAAAAATCTCCGTTAATGCATATTCTTGATTTAAGATTTTATTTTTCTGTGTTTGTAAAATATTTTCACTTTTTCGCTATAATATAGCAACAACAGTATTTTAAATTTGAAACAAATATGCAATTTGATTGTACGGTGTATTAATAAATTAAGATAAATATAAACACAAAGAAATAAAATTATTGAATTATTAAAATATTTTTTTTCTCAGTACATTAATAATAAAATACTGCTGCACACAGAAAAAGTCTGTTTGAGAATACTGTTGTATATAAATTTTTTGATTTAATAAATATTTTTCCGTGTGTATAGTTTTTGCTAACTTTTGAAACAAGATAAAATATACAATTAGTTATAATATAAAAAGTCTAAACAAATATGCAATTTAATTGTACAGTGTATTAATAAATTAAGATAAATACACAAAGAAATACAATTATATTATTATTAAAATATTTTTTTCTCAGTACATTAATAATAAAATACTGCTGCACACAGAAAAAGTCTGTTTGAGAATACTGGTGTATATAACAATTTATTGATTTAATAAATATTTTTCTGTGTGTATACTTTGTGCTAACTTTTTAAACAAGATAAAATGTGCAATTAGGTATAACACAGAAAAAATAAAATGTTATATAACAATATTTTCGATTTAAGAAACATTTCTCTGTGTATAATTACACTTTTTGCTTAATTGTTTCTTTAAGGTAATATTAATCCAAAATACTTTTATAGACTTTCTATGTATGCAAACAAATATACAAATTTAATTCGGTATAATACCACTCTTCTGAAACTCAAAGGAAACAGAAACTAAAAAAAAAATGTATTTTTTATTTTTTTTTCTTTTTTTTAGGTATAGCAAAAAACACAATTAAATCTAAAAATTATCATTAGTTTAGTCTCGGGAGGGTAAGGGTTAAGAAACATTTTTCTGTGTGTATACTGTTTGCTAACTTTTGAAACAAGACAAAATATGTAATTAGGTATAACACAGAAAAATCAAATGTGATATAACAATATTTTTGATTTAAGAAACATTTTTCTGTGTGTATACTGTTTGCCAACTTTTGAAACAAGATAAAATCTGTAATTAGGTATAACACAAAAAATGTGATATATTTTGATTTAAGAAACATTTCTCTGTGTGTAATTACACTTTTTGTATAATTTAGGCGCGCTTGACAAACCACACTTAAAACAACTATTCTAAAAAATATATTTAAGCAATAGCGTCAAACATTTTTATGTTTGTGATTATACTTTTTTGCAAAGTTTTTAAAACAAATATGTAATTTGATTGTAACGTGGTATATATAAATATATATTGTTATATACGAATCACAATATTCTTGATTTAAGAAAACATTTTTTCTGTGTATACTAAACTTTTTTGAGAACTTTTTTGCAAAATGTGTTTGAGAATAATTTTTAATATGTAATAATTATTAAATTATGAAACAAATTAAAATTATTTTTATTTAATTACTATTTCAACAGAATTTGGTGAAGACGCCATATATTAACTATATATTTATAAGAAAACATTTTTTCTGTGTATACTAAACTTTTTGAGAACTTTTTTGCAACATGTGTTTGAGAATAATTTTTAACATGTAATAATTATTAAATTATGAAACAAATTAAAATTATTTTTATTTAATTACTATTTCAACAGAATTTGGTGAAGACGCCATATATTAACTATATATTTATAATTTATAGATATTACGGAAACAATACGGAATCTTTCTTTGATATTTTGGTCTATTGTTAATTATTGTGCGAAAACGTGGTATTGGCTCTTTGTACTTCTAAAGAATATTTGTATCTGTATTTGTTTGGTTTACAAAAGTCAATGTTTAATATTTATTACTAATTTGGTCTCATAATTTAGGCTAACAAGCTAGGCTTAACAGTCTGATTAGGTTTGACACTCATTGCTTTCAATAATTTTAAACTTTTCAGGGCTCCTTCGTTTATATTAAATAATTTTATAATACCAAGCTTTCAACTAAATTATTTTGTATCGCAGAGAGCTCTGTGGCGCAGTACGTAACGTATCCGTCTACCAAACTATAGGTCTGCGGTTCAAACCCGCAACATCTGAGACTTTTTTAAAAAAATATTTTCTACAGCTCCCTAATTATAAATTATAATTTGTAATATATGCATACGATCTTGACCTTTTCAGATAACAAGGTTCTTTGGTAATATTATTTGAATAACAAGTTGTTTATTTTAACCGATTTGTCTGGCTAGGCAGTCCTGATCCTTGGACTCATTTACACCGCTAGGTGGTCATTGTCGTCAGCCGAAGAACAAAAAAAATCCTGAAAAAAAATTTTTTTTTTTTCAGCTGAAGATGTCCTCCAGTTACCACAGTGGGTTTATCCCCCGCTAGCCCTACTACTTACATTAATCGGAAATTTCTTTCAGGTTTTTTTTTGATTTTTTTAAAAGTTTAACCCCCCTTAACTTTTTTGTTTTTGGGGGGATTACTTTTAAAAACAATACGGATCTTCCTCTCATAGAATTTCATTTTTTCTGAAAGTTTCAAGTCGAACCGATCATTCGTTCTACAAAAAACGTGACATCAGACAGACGGCCAGACGGGCAGACGGACATTTTCAAAGTTTCTTATTTTTTCATAAATCATACTTGTATCTAGGGCGTTTTTAGCGATTTTGGGAATTTTGCAACTACCTTATAATACTATTCTAGCGCAGGCTCTGTGAATAGTATAATAAGTGGCTCGTTGTTATTTCCTATTATTAGTCTCGGTATGAAGCATATAATATAAAAAAAAATTATTTCTGATTGTGTTTCGTAGAAATAAACAAAAATGTTAGGTTATTTTATTAGCAAACCACAGCTTTTTACAGACAAGGCGATAGTTTCGCCATCTATGAGGTAAAACTAAAAGCCAAAAAAACAGGTTAGATATAAATTTATATCTAACCTAGGTTAGAAAAAAAAGCTTTATTAACTTTTAAAGAAACGGGCAAAAATAATAGATTTTGCAACCTTTTATAACACATATATAGTATATTTCTAACCTAATAAGAAAATGAAACATTTCCAACTCGAGAGATGACAGAGGTTAATTGAGGATAGGAGAAATAGAGAAGGGATAAGAATGGAATAGGAAAAACACAATAAGAGAGAAAACCAAGAAACGGACGTAAAACCAAAGTGTGGGCAAGAAGGAAAAGACAGTTTGAACAAAACGGACAATAAGTATACAAAAACGAAGCACAGAACAAGAGACGAAATTTGCAAAACTCAAAACCAGAAAATTCGAACGGGACAACTGGCTGATAATGCTTATGAAAGCTAAAGACCAAAAAAAAGGAGAAGAAGAAGAAGAACTCGAAAGATGCTATTTGGCCAAATTAGCTCGAGAGTTGGAAATGTAATTTTCTTATGTGGTTAGACCAGAATTTTATTCACAAGCATAAATAAATAACACATTACCTCCTAAAATTAGCCATTTTAAACTAGGCACCCTATATATAATGACATTAAACGTGAATTTTAAAGTCATTTTATATAGTCCCTACTTTAAACGATCTATAGAAATTTTGCAGATTTTTAAGGTTACTATAAATTTCAACTAAATAATAATTTAAATAAGTGGCTCGTTGTTATTTCCTATTAGTCTCGGTATGAACCATATTATATATAAATAAATATTATTTCTTATTGTTAAATGTTATGTTATTTTATTCACAAACTACAGACAAGGCGATAGTTTCGCCATCTATGAGATATAACCAAAAACCAAAAAACAGGTTAGATATGAATTCATTTTCAACCTTGATTAAAAATGAAAAGCTTTTTTAACTTTTAAAGAAGTAAACAAAAATGCTAGATTTTGCAACTGTTGCATGTAAAGGACGTTTTTCTGTATGCTTGTGAATAAATATTATTTCTGATTGTTTTTCGTAGAAATAAACAAGTGTACAGCTGTTTACAGAAAAGGCGATAGTTTCACCATCT
Source organism: Brachypterus glaber (assembly GCA_958510825.1). Lineage (NCBI taxonomy): Eukaryota > Metazoa > Arthropoda > Insecta > Coleoptera > Kateretidae > Brachypterus > Brachypterus glaber. Next base: position 26,191,873 of record OY294048.1, on the reverse strand, counting down.
ATGAGGTATAACCAAAAGCCAAAAAACAGGTTAGATATGAATTTATTCTAACCTTGGTTAAAAATAAAAAGCTTTTTTTAACTTTAAAAGAAACAAAAATGATAGATTTTGCAACTTTTAATAATGCATATAAAGGACGTTTTTCTGCATGCTTGTGAATAAAATAACTTTTTTCTGTATGCTTGTGAATAAAGACATTTTTCGCACTGTTCCTTTTACACTTATTTTATTAGCAGAAACATCCGCGAAAGTGATAAAATTTCGGCAAACTATTCAAAATGTCATGGAAGTTTATCATGTACTATCAAGTAAGCTTTAATAAATTTTTAATAAACTTAAGTACTATGTTCAATGATTCATAACTTTACCTAAATAATATGGAAAATATAACAGTGTGTTAAATAAAAAATCTACTTTTTGTAGTTTATGTTTTATTTATCAGTACTTAATAAATTAATAGATATAACCGTCAACAAGAACTTTTTTACAAACCAAAACTAACTTTTACCAATATGAAATAGAAAATCCTAAGATTGACCGTTATGACGTAGTACAAATCCGAAATTATAAACGCTGAAAAAATGAACATTTCGAAGTGTTAAAGTTTAAAAATAAAATTACGTTTAATGTACCGATTTTTTTTATGATATATGTTCCATACCGTACAATTAGAAAAAAAAAACAATACATTTTCGGTACTTTCTTCCTTAAATAAATAAACATGCAGAATGTAATATAAAATTACGGTAAGCATAATAGGTTATTTTGTTGCCCATATGTATACCAGAAATTTATTTTTTAAAGTAAAAATAATGCTAAAAATTATAAAATTACATTAAGCATTCCGGAATTTTATCAGTATTAATTGTGGCAACAAAATAACCAATAATGCGTACCGGAACCCTTTCTTTCAGTGAAGATAATACAGTTTTTACTACATGTAATTGGTAAATACTAGGTTTAACACATCAATCCTAGGATTAACCAAACTTCAAGATTTTACTGTAACATATACAGGGTTATTCACGGAAGTGGCCAATTAAAAGTTTATGGAGAACCAATAATTTTAAAAAATCCGGTTATTCCGGAAGTGGCACTCAACTTTGATGTTTCAAATGGAACACCCCATATATTTTTAAAATTTTAAAATTCGCATTAAATTTTCTTTATTTTGATATGTAATACTTTACATCTATCTCTGGTAGTGTTTGAGTTATTTAATTTTTTAGCGAAAATTTAGCAAATTCAAGCACCCCTAAAAAAAAATAATTTCTCCTTGATTTTTTAAATTGGAGAAAAGTTGTTTTGTGGTTTGCTTAATGATACTTAACCAAATTATTCTAAGCTGAAACAGAACACAAAATTTATAGCTCTCAGGAAGCAGGTCAAATCTAACAAATTTAAAATAGCCATAACTCATTTTTTTAATGACACCCTATGATTTTTTATTTAGCTAAATAATGAATTAAATTTGCGTTAATATGGAATACCCTATACCTAACATTAACGTTCTCGAGTTATTTGCAAATTATTGTTAAAAAAAGCGTATTTCTGTAAATTTTTAAAGTTGTATTTAATCAAGTAAGCCTACCGGCTTAACTTAAATGTCATTATAATAATCGTGATAAATTAGAGTAAAACAAGCCGTAAAGATATGTATTACTACGCATTGAATTCTATACTACTCACAGTAAATGGTCTATTGCTATTTCCCAATAACTTAAACAAATAGAATCTATAATTTATTTGAGGCGTATATATATTTATTTCGCCTCAATGATTATTTATATGGATAAAAAATCTAAAACAGAAAATAAAATTAAAATGTTCTTATCAGGCGCACCTATTTCTAGATGCGCTGGTAAGGTATTGCGTTTAAAATAATACTTATCTGCTATATATTATTTACCTAAAAATTATTATTAGTCAATACCTTACCAAAGTTTAAAAAAATTGCCTATATAAAGAATTTTTAATAAAGTTCTTGATAAATCGTTAAAATAATTTAAAAAGAAACGAAAAACTGAATAAAAGTTAACTTCTAACGTTTCGGGATCTAATCTGATCCCGTTTTCAAAGAAAATTATTAGTTTTTAAAATAATTTGTGCAATATTTGGTTTTATCATTTAAATTATGTCAAAATTTGTCATTTCGAGGTAATTGAAACAAAGACACCAGTAACAAAAACAAGGTGTAGCGAATTTAATTTGGAAAATGCATTTTTATTGTTAATTTGGAAAAAACTTTTTTATTAGAGATCAAATAAATTATCATAGATTTCAAAAAACTAACTTACACTATCATTATAATCTTTTATATGATAGAATTTTTTTTTAGTAGTTAATACAGATCTTAATAGAATGAATAATTCAGTAGTAGTAAATAATAGCTATTTTAGAACTTTTTTCAAAAAAAGAGAAATTCATATTAAAAATTATAATTTTTTATTAAACGAAAAATTACATAGATTTTAGTTTTATTATAATACAAATCATTTAAATCATACTATTTATAATCACACTTCAAGAGAATTAACTGCATCAGATCGTTTAATTTTAAGTAAAGTTCTAAATTTTGCAGTAAACAACCCGCTTCACGGAAAATAGATCTTCTTACATCTACTCAAGGTGTATAAAAAAAAGTACCCGAAATTATGTTCACAGAATTTTTTATTAAAAGTAAAAATGCAATAGAAAAATCTTTTAAAAAATCAAAAAATATTAGTAAAGATGAAATCAATTCAATCAAATCATTAAAACAAGATTTAAGCATTAAAATATTACCTGCCGATAAAGGCAATGCTACAGTTATCTTAGACACTGATTATGAGGATAAAATTAAAAACTTGTTTAATGGTGGAGCATATTCCAAATTACCAAATGATCCCACTGCCCCATATGAGATAAAAACACTCTTAAAAAACATAAAAATGAGTTTGCTTCGAATAAGCAAAGATCATACTTAACTCCACATTATAGTAAACCTCCACAGTTTTACGGCTTACCTAAAATACATAAACCAAATATTCCCTTAAAGCCAACTGTATGTTCCATTTATTCTCCTTTCCAAATTTTTATTAAAAATTATTAATCCCTTAAGTGGGGATACTGATTCTTTTATTTTAAATACTAAAGATTTTATACATAAAATTAAACTAATTAACATTAATAATAATAATAATTTAGTAAGTTTTGATGTAACTAGTCTTTTTACAAATGTCCCGGTGGACAAAACTTTAAATATTGTAAGTTAAAATTAGAAAAAGATAAAAACTTATCAAATAGAACAAAACTTTCTGTAAACACGATATTAGAACTTTTATATTTATGCATTAAAACAACTCATGGGGGATCCTCATTATCAACAAAACTAAGCAATATTTTTATGGAAAATTTTGAAACAAATTGTTTGCTAAAACCAAAAGTTTGGCTTTGTTTTATAGATGATTTTTTTTTGTATTTGGCCTCATGGCAATAACGAACTTTTTGATGTTTTTCTAAATTATCTTAATAAAATTGAAAATACAATAAAATTTACTATTGAAAGGGAATCTAACAATAGCTTACCATTTTTGGATACACTTGTAACTAAAACTGAAAACAAACTTTTTACTAATGTTTACCGTAAACCAACTAATACCGGTAAATACCTAAATTTCAATTCAAAAGGCATAACTAAATCCTTATATGATAGAGCCAAAACAATTTGTACAAATATTAATGACTTTAATAGAGAAAAAAGTCAAATTTACGATACACTATCCAAAAATGGTTACCCCGTCAATTTTATTTATAAAACTATCAAATAGAAAATCCAAAAATTAGATAACTCAAAAATAACAATCTCTATAAATTTAATAATACCTTATGTACCAGGTTTGTCTAAGTTAAAACGCATTGGTAATAAATTTAATATACGTACAGCTTTTAAAACAGATAATACTTTACGTCAAATTCTTACAAAAACTAAGCCTTTTAATGCAAATATAAATTCTAAAAACAGCATTTATTGCATTCCCTGCTAATGCGGGAAATTTTATGTAAGTGAATCTGGTATGCCTTTATCTGTCCGTCTGACAGAACACCAAATAACTGTCAAAAAAGAAAAATATTTTCTTTAAAATTAGTTGATCACTCATTTAATAATTGTCACCATTTTTTATTTGATAATACAAAAATTTTAACTAACGAGCCTATCACAGAAATACGAAAGCTAAAAGAATCTATTTTCCTAAAATTATGCATAGATATTAGAGAATGCTCTTCATCTTTATCTAATATTTGGACACCAATACTTAATGATGAAGTATTACGCGGTAACTTAACTTTGACCTCTTTTCAATAAAAAAGTTTTTTCTAAATTAACTTCTCGATACGTTTTCAATAAAAACGCATTTTCGAAATTAATTTCGCTACACCTTTTTATTGTTACGGGTCTCTTTGTTTCAATTACCTCGAAATGACAAATTTTGACATTTGTCATAATTTGATTGATAAAATCAAATATTGCACAAATTCTTTCAAAATTTAATAATTTTCTTTGAAAACGGAATCAGATTAGATCCCGAAACGTTCGAAGTTAACTTTTATTCAGTTTTTCGTTTCTTTTTTAATTATTTTAACGACTTATCAAGAATTTTATTAAAAATTCTTTATTTAGACAAAATTATTGACTAATAATAATTTCTAGGTAAAGAAGATAAGTATTATTTTAAACTCAATACCTTACCAGGGCATCTAGAAATAGGCCTGATAAGAACATTTTAATTTTATTTTCTGTTTTAGATTTTTTATCAATATAAATAGTCATTGAGGCGAAATGGCTCAAATTAATAATACTATAACTTAAACAACATGTAATGTAATGTAATGATTAAATACAACCTTAAAATTTTAAAGAAAAACGCCTTTTTCACAATAATTTGCAAATAACTCGAAAACGGTTAATGTTAGGTATGGGGTATGCTCTATTCATTTTAAAGCAAATTTAATTCTTTATTTAACTAAATAAAAAATATATAGGGTAAAATTAAAAAAAAAGAGTTATGGATATTTTAAATTTGTTAGATTTGACCTGCTTTCTGAGACTGTATAAATTTTGGGTTCTGTTTCGGCTTAGGATAATTTGGTTAAGTATAATTAAGTAAACCACAAAACAACTTTTCTCCTATTTAAAAAATCAAGAAGTTAATTTTTTAGGGGTGCTTAAATATAGACTCAAAGCATTACACATCAAAATAAAGCAAATTTAATGCAAATTTTAAAAATTAAAAAATATATGGGGTGTACCATTAAAAAAATCAAAGCATAAAAATATTTTTAAAGGCCACTTCTCTGAATAACCCTGTATATGTTTTTACCAATTACATGTGGTAAAACTACGAAAAATTGTATTATCTTCACTGAAAGAAAGAATTCCGGTACGCATTATTGGTTATTTTGCTGCCACAATTAATATCGATAAAATTCCGGAATGCTTAATGTAATTTTATAATTTTTAGCATTATGCTTACCGTAATTTTATATTACATTCTGCATGTTTATTTATTTTACGAAGAAAGTACTGAAAATTTATTGTTTTTTTTCTAACTGTACGGTATGGAACATATAATATTATAAAAAAATTCGGTACATAAACACGTAATTTTATTTTTTAAATTTAACACTGTATATATATGGTTTTATTATATTTAATATAACGTTAATGTTTTAGAATAACCGTAAAAATTGTATTCTATACCTAAAAGCTGACATAACAACGTTTTGTATTAATATTTTTAGATTATTCTATCAATGTACTATACTATATTTACTTTATTTTGTCATCGGATACTTTTTCAAAAAGATATTTTGTCACAAGGGGGTTACGCGGCACCTTTTTTTAATCGGAATATTTTGACTCAGGCTATTAAGTCGCCGGTCTCACCAGTTTTTAATCACTTTATTTTGAATCTACATAGATATTTTGTGTTTAGTATATTTTGTCGGTAAAACAAAACAATTACCTTATTATGATACTGCATAAGTTGAATAATAACTCGTATGTCGTCACTGTAGTTTTTTATAGATATAACCCTCATAATATTGGCAGCATCTTCGGCATCTGGATCTTGACAGTATTTGTTTGCAAGTACTAGGCATGCATCTGCTTCATGTACCTAGTTAAATAAATTTTTATTATTTAAGGGCTACTAAAAATAATAATTATATCTAGTTAAGGCTACTAACAATACTGGAACACATAAAAAAATGAAAAAATAAAACTGAACTATGATACATTAAATAAATATTGATGTATTGAATCCTAAAGTGATTATTCATATCCTCGTGTCACATCAACAATGGTGATTCTCCATGTTACATATAATAAAATGGACAAAATCGCAATACTTTGCAATTTTCATTAGGCTTTAGGTGAGAAACCTTAAATACTTATTCTCTTATATAAATAACATAGTGCTCAAGAGGTATATTTAAAGAGCGACTTTTAGGGATCGCAAAGATTTAAAAAAGAAAGATTTTTAATAAAAAATCATAGTCCCCGAATGGATTGAGATATCGACAACTATTAAAGCTTTACATAAAAAATATCCTTTATCCGCATTGCATAACGGACCACTACAGTTAGATTTTTAGTAAATTTTGATTTACCCCACTATTTGGGCTCTTCACTTTATATAAATAATAAGTACGAGGATGTGAATATGACTGCCGAATTCGGTAAATTAAAAATAATTTTACTTGTCAGAATTATTTTTTAATTTTTGTTTTGTAGCCCAGTGTTATTAGTAAATATGTCTACATAAAAAAGCCTTTTTAGTTACCAAAGTTTTGGTCTTACTTTTGGTATTTACCGTTGGACTTCGGAATGCTTTGGATACGTGCGGTTGAACCAATTGGTAGTAAAATTTGTAACCATGTTTAAGAACGGTTATAGCATTTGGTTATTATTACATCTTTTTCTAATATCCTCTTTCTATCTTATAAGTAAATATTCGAAGTATAAACGGCTGTTTTTTACATCTTTGACTTGACTGGACTTTGACCAAAATACTATCTTGACAAAACAAACTAAATACACTACTTGTAGGTTATGTTTACTACGGTAAGTTTTTGTATAACCATAATATTCGGATGTATTGGTAAATAATTTCTATTTACAAATTAAAACAAAATTCTTGTACCTTGACCAAAATCTATTTACTATCTATCTTAACAAAACATACAAAATACACTACTTACAGGTTATGTTTAGTAAATTAAGTGTCAGTGTAACCAACAAATACGAAAGTATTGATAAATAATTTGAACCAATAAATTACCAATCATAAACATAACCGCAACTTTGGTAAGTAATCCGAAACGGCTTTAAATAGATAATAAATAGTTACATATGTGCCAAGATCAGAAACAACTTTTTTCTTTATAGAGACTGATTTGCTAGAAGAGTTTAGCAAAAAAGTAGTTTTGAAAATGGTAGGCACAGTATTTTTAAGAAGACCACGATAAAAATAAAGATATTTGTCGTTACTTTATTATCTCTCGAGTTATTGACATAAACCAAAATGTATATTGAACATGAAGTTTAGCCTGGATGGATAGAATAGAATAGTTGTTTGCGCTTCTAGTAGAGTAAGAATAAAACTCCTGTTCGTTTTGCTTACAAAAGTTTTAGTTATGGTTATGATTGGGTATATACTGGTTTAAATTATTTACCAATACTTTCGTATTTATTGGTTACACTGGCAGTTACTTTAGTAAACATAACCTATAAGTAGTTTATTTTGTTTGTTCTGTCCAGATAGAAAGAAGTGGTAAGATGCAAAAATAGCTCTATCTACTGTGAGTATTTATATAAAGGAAAGAAAGAAGATATTAAAAAAGATGTAATAATAACCAAACACTATAACCGCTCGGAAAGCACGGTTATAGATTTTAACTCTAGAAGGATAATATCGGTCTCTCAGACCGATGAATTTTTAAAATGCAGTCGTTAATTTTAGTGGTGGATTACTGTCGTGCTATGTACCTTTTAATAACAAGTAGATACACTTTATTATACAATTAAACTCATAAAAGTATAATTTTGCAATATTTTTTGTCTCACACACCGATGTTACCCTTATTAAGGGACTTTTGCTCGAATAGTTACATTAAATGAATAAGCATAAGTCTATATTTATATTTGTTAATTTATTTTGAAAACGACTGCAAGGATTTTGACTTATTTTCTTCTTTTGCAAAAAAAAAACAATAAATAAAAAAAATCAAAAAACAAATTAAAAAAAAATCAAAATTTTTTAGTTTTTTTTTATTTTCTTTTTGCGGAAAACGAAAAATTTTTGAAAACTAAAATTATAAAAATTATAGATTTTTGAACTTTTTTAAAAAGTTTAACGTCGCATAACTTTTTTGTTTTTGGGGGGATTACTTTCAAAATTGATAGAATTGATCCTTATAACAAAAGTAATTTTTCCTAACGGGTTGTTTATGGGGGGATTACTTTTAAAAATAATAGTGATATTCCCCTAGTAGAACTTCCGATTAACGTAACATTTTCAACAAAAAATACTTTTAAAAGGATCAATTCTGATTTTCTTTTTCTTTTTTTTTTCTTTTTTGCAAAATGAAAATACTTCTAAAAAACTTTTTTTCAATTTTTTTTTCTTAAAAAGAGACATTTAAAAAAATGTTAAAAATTTCGTTATGATTTTTTTTTTTGAAAAATATATAATATCATATAATATTATTTTTTTTTTCGTAAAAAGGAAATAAAAAAAAATGTTGAAATATGTTTTAAAGTTTTTTTTATTTTTTTTTTTGTTTTTTTTTGGGAAACTGCAATATACCATTTACTGTGAATCATATACCGGGTGTTTTTTTTAACCTGTAACTTTCAAATATCTCTAATACCATGAATTTTAGAAAAAAGATGTCAGACAAAAGTTGTTTATTTTAATGGAGGAAACAAAATGGCGACATTTACTTTTTCAAGGTCATTTCAAGATCAACTTTGTTTTTTTAAACAGAAACATATATTTTTTTACTGATGTTTAATTCTCCCCAAAAAAATAAACATCTTTTGTAAAAAACTTTTTTTGATCGGACTTTTAGTTGCAGAGATAACACAGCCACAGAAAATTAAAAAAGTTGGATCTCCGACGGACTTAACTAGTCAATTCCTATGTATTTTGAGCCGCTGAATCCGAATCTGAGGTCGGAATTTGAAAGTTAGCTCCCATTTTCAACATAACCTCAGAAAACATACTTTTCGCAATGATATGATATGTTTTTTGTGGTTATGTTCTTTTTCTTTTTTTTTTCTTTTTTGCAAAATGAAAATACTTCTAAAAAACTTTTTTTCAATTTTTTTTTCTTAAAAAGAGACATTTAAAAAAATGTTAAAAATTTCGTTATGATTTTTTTTTTTGAAAAATATATAATATCATATAATATTATTTTTTTTTTCGTAAAAAGGAAATAAAAAAAAATGTTGAAATATGTTTTAAAGTTTTTTTTATTTTTTTTTTTGTGTTTTTGGGAAACTGCAATATACCATTTACTGTGAATCATATACCGGGTGTTTTTTTTAACCTGTAACTTTCAAATATCTCTAATACCATGAATTTTAGAAAAAAGATGTCAGACAAAAGTTGTTTATTTTAATGGAGGAAACAAAATGGCGACATTTACTTTTTCAAGGTCATTTCAAGATCAACTTTGTTTTTTTAAACAGAAACATATATTTTTTTACTGATGTTTAATTCTCCCCAAAAAAATAAACATCTTTTGTAAAAAACTTTTTTTGATCGGACTTTTAGTTGCAGAGATAACACAGCCACACAAAATTAAAAAAGTTGGATCTCCGACGGACTTAACTAGTCAATTCCTATGTATTTTGAGCCGCTGAATCCGAATCTGAGGTCGGAATTTGAAAGTTAGCTCCCATTTTCAACATAACCTCAGAAAACATACTTTTCGCAATGATATGATATGTTTTTTGTGGTTATGTTAAAAATGAGAGCTAAATTTCAAATTTCAACCTCTGATTCGGATTCAGCGGCTCAAAATATATAGGAATTGACTAGTCAAGTCCGTCGGAGATACAACTTTTTTGATTTTGTGTGGCTGTGTTATCTCCGTAACTAAAAGTACGATCAAAAAAAGCTTTTTACAAAAGATTTTATTTTTTTTGGGGAGAATTAAACAACAGTAAAAAAATTATATGCTTCCATTTAAAAAACATAGTGACCTTGAAATTACCTTGAAAAGGTAAATATCCGTAAAAAATAAATACGCCATTTTGTTTCCTCCATTAAAATAAACAACTTTTGTCTGATATCTTTTTTTCTAAAATGCATGGTATTAGAGATATTTGAAAGATTCAGGTTAAAAAAAAACACCCGGTATAATGATATAATAAAATGCGTAGCATTACTTTTCTTTACGACTTGTTTATTAATAATTTTTGTTTTAACATTTACCCTCCCGAGACTAAACTAATGATAATTTTTCAATTTAATTGTGTTTTTTATATTGGCTATGCCTAAAAAGAAGAAAAAAGGAAATAAAAAATAAACCAATGTTTCTTTTAGTTTTTGCTCGAGTTTTTGTTTCCTTAGTTTCAGGAGAGCTGTATTATACTGAATTAAATTTGCAAATATTTGTTTGCATACATAGTCTATAAAAGTATTTCGGATTAATATTGCCTTAAACAAAAAATATAGAAGGAAAGTCACAATTGTGACACCCTGAAGGGTAAGGTTTAAACTTTGTTTTGTAAATAAACTGAATTTACAAGAGACACCTCTAAAGCACGTCTAAGTTTACTTAAAATTTGAATAAAAATCAGTAAAGATTTAAAAAGTTAATAATAAACAAAATTTTATTTTGAAAAGCTGAATAGTCAAAGTAAAAAAATGCATTAAAAAAATAATAATAAAAAATAAAAAAATTATGAAAAACAATATTAATAATTGGTAAATTTTATCTTTTACAACAATTATACTTATTGTTGATGCCTAATTTGTCGCTTCAACGATTTAAATTGTCCATTCCCCAACAATTACTTTGGTTTATAAAAAATTGTCTTTTTTTAACAAATTCAATATTTTTTATATTTCATGCAAACACCTTTACTTCGAGTTTCTTTGACATTTTAAACTTATTTTACGGTGTACTAGAAGAACTTTTAAATGACATGACAACTTCCATTTTTATTTCTTTTTGCAATTTGTTATATCGTCGGCTTACAAGTAAAGAGCACTAAGTCCAAAAACATGGTTTTGAGATATTGACAAATTTAACTTTCACTGTTGTTTTTTAATTTTTGTAATAATTGTTAAAAAAATGCACGTTTCGCCAAACAAACACTGACGATTAGTGCAGAAATATTTGAAATAATCTACAAGTAAAATGCACTACGTGCACTAAGTCACTTAGTGCCTATTGCCAGATAAAATTTTATTCAAAATCAAACTGGTGCGTTTTGTATAGTCGGTTACTCTCTTGGCAGTCCACCTAGAAGTTAGTTCGGTTTACCTGTACATAGATCATCAAAAATTAATTACAGTACCATAAAAATCCCATTTTTGCAAAAAAATGACTTAGTGCCTTTTACTTGTAAGCCGACGATATGAGCTCTAATTAAAAAAATAAGACCAAAATTTTAAAAATCGATAGAGCCGTTTTTGAAAAAAATGTGTTTTTTAGAAAAACTTCCATTTTTATTTCTTTTTGGAATTTGTTATATGAGCTCTAATTAAAAAAATAAGACCAAAATTTTAAAAATCGTTAGAGCCGTTTTTTAAAAAAAAAATGTGTTTTTTAGAAAATATCTTCGACATTTCACTCTAACATACTCGGTTTGCCCTCGATGTCTCAGATTTTTACCAAACTTGACATAGTAGTACCAATATGGTACCTAAGCACACCATCCAAATTTTTTTCAAAACGGTCCATCCGTTCACTATACTGGGTGTCCCACCAAGTTCTTAAAATAGCTTATCTCCGTTATTTGAAAAGGTATTAAAATTTGCAAAAAATAGCATTAAATCTAAGCCAAAGAAGATTTTACTGACTTATTCAAAACCGCCCCTTGCTTACCCACTCCTTTGAAACTACCCCCAACTTCTGTTTTTCAAATAGCACCCCCTAATTCTTATTAAAGACTATGAAAGTGCAATTTATTCTGAATTCAACCATTTATTATAAGTGGTATCTTAGATTTTAAGGGGCTCTAAATAACAATTATTATTTATTAATAGAAGGGTGGTATTTAAAACAAAGTTGCGGGTAGCAGGAGAGTGGGTTGTTATGAGTTGGTTTTGGATATATTAATCAATTTTCTTTTGGATATAATTTAACGTAAGTTTTTGAAAAATTTTCTGGTTAAATTTAAAATGAAATGTGCTTTCATATTCTTTAGTAAAATAGAGGAGTGCTATTTAAAAAACTAGTTAGAGGTGGTTCCAAGAGGGTGTGTTAATAAGGGGTAGTTTTGCATATGTCAGTAAATTCTACTTTGACTCTAATTTAATTTTATATTTTTTTAAACTTTTTTATATTTTTAAATAACGGAGATATAGCCCGTCTTAAACCTGGTGGTACATTATTATTACTAAATAATAATTGTTATTGGAAGCCCCTTAAAAGAATAAGATACTATTTATAATACAAGGTTTAATTCAAAATGAAATGTAATTTCATATTCTTAGATAAAAATGTGAGTGGGAGGTGTTATTTAAAAAAACAGAGGGAGTGAGTAAGCAATGGAGGGGGGGTTGAATAAGTCAATAAAATCTTCTTTGTGGGAGCCACGTTATTTTTTACAAAAAAAAATACCTTTTTAAATAACGGAGATATAACTTGTCAAGAACCTGGTTGGTGGGACACCCGGTATCGTGAACGGATGGACCGTTTTGAAAAAAAATTGGATGGAGTGCTTCGGTACCACTATGCCAAGTTTGGTCAAAATCCGAGATATCGAGGGCAAACCGAGTATGTTAGCGTGAAATATCAGAGATATTTTCTAAAAAACACATTTTTTTCAAAAACAGCTCTAACGATTTTTAAAATTTTGGTCTTATTTTTTTAATTAGAGCTCATATAAACAATTCCAAAAAGAAAAAAAAATGGAAGTTGTCATGTCATTTAAAAGTTCTTCTAGAGCACCGTGATTTCTAAGAAAATTCCGAGAAATATCCTAAAAATAAAGAGTTTTAAAAAGTGTTTCTTATTAACCCGACAAAATACAATAACTGGGGGGTAATAAGAGAACCCAAAGCTGCAAAATTCCAGAAACATTTTTAATAAATTATAAATATTATAGCTACATTTACAACCTTCAAATGTCGGTAAAATATGTGTGTTGCAAAGCCTGCTAAAACTTTACTTTTGGTTCATAGTCAAAGATAAAATGTTCCCACTTTCAACATTAAAGTTTATGACTGTAGTTTAGTTTTTGACTTAACCTCTTCAGGGACGAATTTTTTGTTTAAATTAATTTAGTGGCAAAAGTTAAATATGCTTTTTATTGTAAAAACAAGTAAACAACTGAAGATGTGCGAATTTTGGCGATTGGATGTTTCTTGTGATGGGAAACAGAGCAAAAGGCAACAGCTATAGTCACTGAGCGTTAATAAATGCGGTGAATTACATTTTTCGGAATTTATTTTCAACTGTACACATATGTGCCTATGTCCCTGAAGAGGTTAAAAAAAAATAAAAATGCTTAAGTAGAAACCTGCAATTTTTAAAAATAAGAGCATATGAATGTGGAGTCCTTGTACGTTTTTTTTTTTCATATTCATATCAAGAAATTTTTAATGTTTTTTTTTCTTCACCGTTTCTTATTATCCCTGTTTCTTATAACCCCTTTTCCCCTACCTTAAATACCTTAAATAACCTTTTCAGATATCAGAATGCCGGTTATTACCAATAAAAAAACAAAGCATAACCAAAACGACGGGATCTTTTATCATCGAATATATCACACAAAATCGAAAACACCACTTTTGTGCCTTTTTGAATTCATAACAGTTTAATAATATAATATTATAACAAATTATCAACTAAACTGCAAAATTAAGGTATCTTATTAGCTTATTTTTATTCAATAATAATAATATTTGACGAATTAGAAATGTCATGAACATGAATTTATTGTGTCAAAATAAATTCACATCAAATTAATTATTATTAATTATTTATTTAAATTACTTTTAAATATTTTAATTGTTAAATAAAGTCCTGCAAATACACTGCCACATTCGGTATATTTTCGATACATTCAAAATTTTTACTTCGTGAAAATTTCGGATATATCAGAAATACACCTCTCTGTCGGTGTAACGAATATATACTTAATTTATTTTTATTTTGCTATGAGTATGTTTTATTTTTTTTAAGTTTTTATGCTAAAAAGTAGCTTTGCTACCTTTTTTTTGTCATATATTTTTTTAAGAAATTAAATTTGTATGTTACCCTTCTAGGGTTAATACCAATCAGTTTATCCGCATGTCGCCAAAGCATTTTGAAATTAAACGGTAAACGTATGACCAAAAGTTTGGTTAATAAAACGAAATGGCTTTAAGAATAAGTAATTTTTTCTGTGCGAAGTCGTATTTTGAGGCGGATTGCTTATAGCCTTTATAAGTGGGAGTCAACCGACACCTCGTCGTTAACAAGGTTAATCATTTAGGTAATATATAGTTTGACGCACGGATCTGTGGCTACTGAATATATGTTTGGAATGTGTGTGCAAGTGGGAGGCCCGTTGTAAGCACGCACGCCTTATATCGCTCTTGACGGAGACTTTCTTTCATGCGGAGAACTATAACTTACAAGGTGGCCCGATGTACGAGATATGTGTGCGCAAGTACAGGGACAGGGTAGCATTGTATCTCACTCAAGCGCTTGCTATACAGTATTCGCTACATTCGTTAAGACAAATCACTAAGAAGGTATAAATAATCTCAATCCTCGCCCGTAAAAGCTTATACGGGTAACTGTAATATTAATAAATGACTTTGCTTCGTCAACGATCTATTACAGTACTGCCAGTGTATTGTAAACGTGATGTCAGCTGACCTGACCCCCACTTTATATAGGTATTACTAATCCGCCTTGGAAGTAAATAATTTGATCATAAAAAATTGTTTTATCTGTATACCGGGTTATAATTTAAATAGTGCTGTACCATTAAAAAAAATCAATAAACTAATTAAAAAAAAATTTTTATAAAAAACAATATTGTTTTTTAAACACATTCTAACCAATAATTGTTAAAAAAAATAAAAATTTCATATTTTCCGGATTTTTTTAAGTTTATTATTACTCCAGTTTCAATATTTAGTTAAATAAGATTTAATTTTCTATATACATATAGATACAAAGTCTATTATTAACTACAAAAATAACATACAGTGCGGTCCAAAAGTCATCCCCCCTCTTAACTTTTGAACGAGTAGAGATATCGACTTCAAATTTAGAACTCTTAAATAAGACAACTTAAACTATCTTTTGGCATATATTTGATATTTCCAGATCTTAAAATGTGGGCAGGGGGGCATGGGGGATATTTTTTTAAATGGAAAGGGGGGTCGTGTGATACATCATTTTAAAGCTTATAAAATTCTCTATTTAAACTAATATTTTTAAATTTTTTAAAAATGTTTTTTAAGGTTTTGATTTTTTAATTTTTTGTGCTAAAACATTCGATTTTTTAAGTTTTTTTTTATAAATTTTTATTTATGTCAACTAAAATTAGTTTAAAATTATAATTAACATTTTTTTATGATAAAATCAGGCATTTTAAAAAAATTATTTGTTTTTTTTTAGAGGAAATTTGACCTTAATACCCATTTTTAACCCCATTTTAAACCCAAAAAATATTTTTTAATTTTAATTTTTAAATTTAAAAATATGGAGTTAAATGGAGAATTTTATAAGCTTTAAAATGATGTATTACACGACCCCCCTTTCCATTTAAAAAATTGTGCCCCCATGCCCCCCTGCCCACATTTTAAGAGCTGAAAGTATTAAATATATGCTAAAAGAGTTGTCTTATTTAAAAGTTCCAAATTTGAAGTCTATATCTCAACTGGTTCAAAAGTTAAGAATGGGGGGGTGACTTTTGGACCGCTCTGTATATAATTACTAAATATTTTTTTAAAGCAGCCTAAAGCGTAAAAGTAGTCGATTTATAACTTAGGATTTATATTAAATATATAACAAAAACTTTACACTCTATAAAAAATATTTAAAATTACCCACTAAAAAATAGTAGCTATTTTGTATTAAGCATTCAGAAAATTACCTTTGAAATAAGTAGTGCCACATCCAACTAAAATATATTTTTTTTTGGTCACTTTTTTTTGTGCTAAAGGGAACAATAATTTTAAAATGTTTACAATATTTTAATAAAAGTTAGCAAAAAAACGTTTTTGGGGTAGCTGAATCTAATAAAAATAAAAATAAATCCATAGCCGGGAGAAAATATATGAATAACAGAATATTTTTGTTTTTGTTTTAATAGGCCAGTCTAATTTTTGTGGTCACCCTAGGACTGGGATTTTCGCCCTCAAAATGAAAAAAAAAAAATTGTCAATTTTTTTCTATTGTTTTAGCTTTGTTATGATAACAAAAAACATACAGCTTATAAAGAAAACTAAGTTTTCATAAAAAATATATAAAAATTTATATTCACATGTGAAATAAATCTATTTTAAAATAACAAAAATCTAATAGTTACATACACTCAGAATTCGTTAATACTCAACGTTTTTGCCTATTTAAAACCCCAGGCAACATTTGTTATTAATTAATAGTTGTTACAGTAAAACATAACGTTGTTCTTTTATGTTTTACTGTAACAACTTGTAATTAATAACAAATGTTGCCTGGGGTTCCAAACAGGCAGAAACGTTCAGTAGGTATTCACTAAGGCAACGAATTCTCAGCGTATAATAGGGTGGGTCGAAAAATGTTTTTTTTAGTTGGATTTTCAGGTAGGGCTACACAGTGGATTTTTGGTAAGTTTAGGTTTGACCAAAATTACCAGGAAAACCACATTCTGGTCCTAATTCAGGCTTGTTTGGACATTATAAAACTGTTTTTTTTTAAATCGCGTTAGATCGTTTTTGCACTTTTTTTTCCAAAATGAATATAGCATGAATTATAGTCTAGGCGCTAGCTATGGTTGAGTTGGTCATTAATTATATTTACCCTCAGTTTGAAAGCTGGTTATCAATGAATACATATAGGAGTGCCAGTTCATGGTCGTTTAGCAGCCATCTTGAATTCAAGATGGCGGATTAAAGTTTTTAAATCTCTTATATTTCAGTTGTTTTTTAACCGATTTTAATATTTTTCTTTACTTTGAAAATTAATTTTTAATAAATATTAAAAAAATTTTTTCCGAAAGCCACCGGATTTCTCGGAAAATCGAAAAAACTAAAATTTTTAGTATTTTTTTATAACTCTTATAAATATCTCAGTTATTAATTGACTAATTTTAAAAAACTTTTTTTTGTTTGAAAGTACACTTTCTAATTATTCTTTTTTATCAGAAGCAAGACAACCCGTTTTTTCACATAATCTATAAAATTTTATTTCTTTTTATTTTTTTTATTTTTGTTTTATTTTAATTATTTTTAGAAATGAAAAATGCGATTAATGTGCTAGTGAGAAGGGAAAATAGTTTGGAAGAAACGTTTTCTTAACCTTTGTTTATTTATTTCTTTTATACTTTATTTTATCCATAAGATTTTTCCACTTGCAATTGCAAAAATCGCAACATTTTATGCTTAAAATCCTACAGGGACAAGAATTTTAAACATTTGCAAGACTCCTGAAAATCTTTTAATTTTAGGTATCAAGTTTTTATCATTATTTTCCATTTTATACCCATAATTTAAGGGATTTGGCTTTTCAAATCCCTTAAGGGCATGTATCCAAATATAACTTTCAATTATGCAATTTGCATATAAGCTTTTTTTTTCTGTGGTATTGATTATATCTAAACTCTTCCTTGGCGCGTAAGTTGGAACTTGGAAAAAGTACAAACTGTTCAGCTTTTATTTTCATTTCATTGTTTAATGGCTCTTTTCCAACATCTGAGAGTAAACCTTCCTTATCCATAGATTCTACAACTTGGTTTCAACTTTACTTTTGGTATCTACACCGATTAAAGCGTGGATTTTGTCTGTAAAGTTAGGTTAGTGTAACGTAAACAAACATTTGAATTTCCCGCCTCAGAAAAGTCGTCTTAATGGCGTAGAGAATTTTACACATTTAATTACTTTCTATCTCTCTCACATAGCCGTTCTAGACCTTTAGTTCTGTGACTGGACCGCGTACCAAAGATTTTTTGGCACTCCTATAGGTGTTTATTGATAACCAGCTTTCAAACTGAGGGTACATATAATGACCAACTTAACCATAGCTAGCGCCTAGACTATAATTCAAACCTAAACATACCAAAAACCCACTGTGGCTAGAAGGCTTCTCAATGAGTTAGAAAGTAAGCCTGTAAATTTTGGCGATGATTGGCAATGGGGAGCATCTTCCAGAATTAACCGGAAAATCGTAATATTCCACAGTGAGCCAGGAAACAAAAAACAGGGACAAAATTCTGAATTTTTGCATACGAATACTTTTGATACCGCTCCGCCATTTTGAATTTTTAAGCTATTGACATTGGTCTACAACAACAATCAAAAGAAGCTATTTGACATATTTTTGGAAAGATCGAAGAAAAAATAAAATTTTGAATGGCGCGGATTTTTTTTTTAAATTTTTCGTTATTTTATTCTAAATCAGCGGTATCAAAATAGACGTATGCAAAAATTCAGAATTTTGTCCCTGTTTTATTTTCCTGGCCCACTGCGGAATATTTCAATTTTCCGGTTTATTCTGGGAGATGTTCCCTATTGCCAATCATCGCCAAAATTTACAGGCTTATTTTCTAACTCATTGAGAAGCCTTCTAACCCTACCCGAAAACTCAAATAAAAAAAAAATTCGACCTACCCTAGTGTATAATAATAGTCGGACACTCGACAAGTTCTAAATTTCGGGACCTCGGGACCGTTTTTGGTCCGAGACTAAGGCGTTAGATCCTGGGAGTAGTAAAATTGCTACAGTCTCGGGAAATCCCGGCCCAGCATACTGCAAGCTCTGGCCGGCCAGGGTCGCATGAACTGAATCTGATTATGAAATATTTCTTGCAACACACTCGAAAGCAATAGTATATAACGCAACGAGTACGCGAACCTAGTTTTTAGTCCAAATAAATGCAAAAATTATCTTAAAATTTAGTTTGTCAATTAGAGCTTATGTGTTTGACGTTTACTAATTTTCTGACAGCAGATATGTAAAATCAGCTGATTGTCATTTCCCAACCGTTGTCATAGCCAACGGGTGGGAAATAGGCACTAACTACTAACTAGGAAAACCTTTTTATATATATATATATATTTTTTGGGCAAATGTAGCTTATGTGTTATAGTATTTATAATATAATATTTAATAATATTTCATTACGTTAATCATTAAATGCTAAAATATATGTTTATGTGCCTCTTCAACGATATTTATTATTTTTATTTATACCTATTATTAAAAATTAACAATAAAATAATTTAGGTATGTAGTGCAAAAACGGCATTTCGCAAAACTTTTTATGGCTCAATTAATATGCACTTAAATCAAGTAATTAATTGTTTTTGTGTACATTTTGGGTGTCTAATACGAAATGGTTGTTTGCAATTTTGGCGAAGGCGCTTAAAAGGGCTTGGACTTTCAAGACATTTGATATTTGACATTTGATAACAAAGGCTTACTTTTCAACTTTTGGATGTTGCTTTGGGTCTGACAGCTGATTTTGAGTAATTTAGTTATGTTGATTTTGAATATAACTTCTGTTTTTGTCCATCACGTAAGGGTTTAGGACAACCGCATAGTGTGCCAGGAAAAAAAAACTGCAAAATTTTTGCATACGACTATTTTTAATACCTCTGATTTCGAATAAAATAATGAAAAATTTCAACAAAAAAAAACATGCCATTAGGGTGGTCCAAAATTTTAATTTTATTTCGATCTTTCTAAAATTCTAAATGGCTTCTTTTGATTGATTATGTTGATGTAGTCCAATATCCATAACTTAAAAAGTCTACACTTCATGTTAAAGAATGAGATTTTTGGCATGGCTTATAGCTAAAAAAAATTATAAGCGATGGAAACAAGAAAATGCTTGTTTGGCAGTCAATGGGTCTTAACTAAGCCAGAAAACAAAAAAAAAACTTCCGATCACAAAATCCTTGTTGGCCTGGGTAATTCATAAAAAACTTTCTTTCAAAAAAAAAGATTGGTTTTTGTTTTTAATTTTGTTTAAAAAAAAAACTAATTTGTGTAGTTTTAGTTTTTTCCTCTCTCCCAGATACTCCAACTTTTTTTTTAAATGGAAACCGTTCAAATTAAAGTTCGATAAGTTTTTTTGAACGTTGCTAATAAAGTTGAAACTATTTCTTTCCCAACCCGTGCTAATCCTCATTTTTAAATAACAAAATTTAAGGCTTTTTGATGCTTTTAATTATTATAAAATAAAACTTTTTAGTAAAAGATCTGTAGATTAAAATTTTCCGGCTTTAAAAAAATCGAAAAATTATAATTTTTACTGTAAAATAAATACTTTTAAGCTGGTGATTAACGTTGATTTTTTCTAAAATAATTTGTAGAGTGTAAAATGGTTATCATATATTTTTTAGTATAAAATAATTTTTAAAATATCTATTTCTACATTTATGATAATGCCTATATCTAGTAGTTTCTAAAATAGTTACCGGGTTAGTCATGCATTCAAAAAAAAAAACTTCTAACATTCCAAACTTACGTTCAGACAGTTTTAAAATATTTATTATATTTTATTATAATAATAATTTTATTAAAAATAAATACTTTTATAACAGTAATAATAATAACACTAGTATACAATGCTTTTTAAATATTTCTTAAGAATTTTTATGCGCTGAGTCTGAATTCGACAACGAAATATTTTTAAATTGAAGAATATTGAAGATATTTGCCTGAATTCGATAGATTCATGGCCATTTTTTTTTTTCATGTTGGCTTAAAAACTTTTATCGGAAAGTTTATGTCGTTGCAAATGTAAAAATTTATATATTCAATATGGAGGATGAAAAGTGACTGTGTTATTTAAATAACTTTAATTTCTTCTTCTAAAAAAATTTTTTATCGCCATTTCATATTGAATATTTAATTTTTGACATTAAATTCAGTTACCAGTTATTATGCAAAGATAAGAAACAATAATTTTCGCTATTATTCCATCTTTTTTAGGCAAATATCTTCGATATTCACAAATGTTAATTATTTTTCTTGACTGATTTGAATTTAGCGTGTAAAAATACATAAGAAAATGTTAAAAAGAAGTTCCGAGCAATGTAAACTAGTGTAATATAAAAATATCAGAATAAAACGTAGGAATAAAAATATCTATTAATGATAATTTATTTAATATAAATACAAATTATAAAATATATTAAAACGTACTGAATTCTTTACAAAAATACAAACTTATCATACAAACTTTGGGGGTTTGGCTTTGCTTTTCCCTTTTTAGTTATTTCGTTTAAATACGATCATGCACATAATAATTGTAATTATTATGGAGGGTGGGTCGAAACGAAGACATTTTATCAACCCATGTTTTATTTTTTAACATATGTATTTACTTAAGGTATAACGATTTAACTGCAGATCCAGAAATCTAACCAATATTAAAACTCATATATGATTAGTGTTTTCTATTTAACAAACAAGCATAACCCAAATTTTGAGATTTGCTTGCTTGTGAATGTTTGGATTAATCACAAAAAACATAATAATATGGTTTGCAACCTATTTTACCCAGTATAATCGTGTATCTGCCAGTGCAAAATTAATTTTTAGGACAAATTTAAAAACATGCCATATAGACCAGTCAAACGGTAGTTTGACATTGCGGTGATATGCACACCCTCTGTTTTTTGTAATTAAAAGTGGTTTATTTGAAAAGCTCAAATCTAAATTTGCACCCCTGTGCGAGTTTTTTTACACAGTTATGTGCAAAAACTCGTTTGTTTTGTTTTTGGTCTGTAACTCGGCTTCGGCTCGTCGCTCAACAAAAAATGAACATAACATTTGGTTTGGACTTTTCGTTATTGAATTCTCTACAATTTATGTAAAATATTTTTTTTTGTTTTAACTATTAGAAATAAAGTTACAAAAAATTATTAGTTTTACAGTTGTTTTCGAAAAACCGAAAAAAGTGTGCAAATTTTCTACTTTTGCAAATTTTCAACGCTCTGTAACTTTTTTTCTGATTGTTTAAACAAAAAAAGTTATTAAAATAAATTGTAGAGAACTCAATAACAAACAAATATCATGTTCATTTTTTGTTAAGCGACGAGCCAAAGCCGAGTTACAGAGCAAAATCAAAACAAATGCGTTCTTGCACATACATAACTGTGCAAAAATAAATCGTAGAGGGGTGCAAATTTGGATTTAAGCTTTCCAACCAAACCCCTTTTGATTAAAAAAAAACAGAGAGTGTGCATATCACACGACCTTTAGACTGAACTAATAGGTATTTTATGCTTTAAAACCTTTATAGACCAGGCGGTATCTGTTTTAGGTTGGGTAAATCGGATAGTATCCTACATTTTTAGATCAATGGGTCCAGAATATCACTATAAATGATAATTTTACTATGCGCATAAAATTAACCGTGGGCTTCGCTTTTTATTTAAGAAAAATGCAAAATCGAGAAGAAAATATTTTTTTTTCTCTCCTTTTCGTTCTCATATTAATTTTAGACAAATATTGGAAAGAAAAAAAAGTTTTGTAATTAAATTTCATACATGATAAAATTGGTTGTAAAAAAAATATTATTATTGCAAAAATAGTAAAAATCACGAAAAGGGGTAAAAAAAATCGAGATTTTTGGGAATTTTTTCGGATACTTACGTAGGACCTTCAAAATTAACCCAAGAAAACTTTATAGTGTGCTGAATCATCACACCAAATTTCATCAAAGTCGGTCTGATAGTTTTTGCACAATAATTTTTGCAATCTAGATTTAGAAAAAAAATGCAAATTCTCAAAATTATGCACAATTAAAAACAAAGCCCTTAGATACTTAAAAATTTACTCGCACATAGAAGAAAGCTCAAACTTTCAAATGCATTTTGAAAAATTAAAATCTGTTAATTAGGAGATCCTAGGTAGTTGTTTAAACATTTGTCGAATATTTGTGCTTATGAACAATTAGAATAACTTTACTAATTTTTTAGATGAATTTGTTTTTTTTTAATATATATTAAAAGTACTCCGAAAGACGCTTCTTAAAAAAAAAATATATGATGATTCGTTCACTAATTTTGAAGTTATGATAGTTTAAAGTTGACCGCCATTTACACTGAAACTAAATGGCGGTCGAAATTCGACAAATGTTAAAACAACTGGCCAGGCTCTCCTAATCAACGGATTTTAATTTTTTAAAAAGCGTTTGAATGGTTGAGCCCTCTTCTATATGTGATTAAATATTTAAGTTTCTAACGGATTTATTTTAAACTTTGCTTAATTTTGAAAATTTGCAAAAAAAAATTCAAATTCTGGATTTTGCATTATTGTGCAAAAACAATCAGACCGATTTTGATAAAATTTGGTGTGATGATTCAGCACGCCATAAAGTTTTTTTTTGTAATTTTCGAAGATCCTAGGTATACTTTAAGGAAAAAAAAATCCCGAAAAAGTCGATTTTTTTACTCCTTTTTTGTGATTTTTACTATTTTTGCAATAATAATAACTATTTTTTTCAATTTGCAACCAATTTAGTAATATAAAAATTCAATTACAAAACTTTTTTTCCTCTTCAATATTTGTCTGAAATGAATAGTTCCAGAGATATATCAACGAAAACGAGAAAAAAAATAATTTCTTCTCGATTTTGCAAAATTTTGTTAAATAAAAAGTGAAGCCCACGGTTTATTTAATGCGCATAGTGAATTTATTATTTCTAGTGATATTCTGGACCAATTGATCTAAAAATTTAGGATACTATCCGCTTTACCCAAACATGGGTGTTTTGAAACAGATACCCCTTGGTCTATTAATCAAATGAGCTAAATATCCAACAAGTTTTTAGATTTTAAGCTTTCACGGCCATTAAGATATAAAGAACTTTCACTTTCGGGTTTAGACCGTGTTAATGGATTTTCACTTTCCGACGTTTCGTCTCTTACTACTAGAGACATCTTCAGGGATTAATCTGAAACTAAGTTTCGAATCAACTTGTGTCACTATTTATGACGAGTTGTGGTTATTCACCCGTGACGAGCTTTTTCCTATCAAAGACTTCCATATTGCAAGTAAGTGGTAACCAGTGTCCCGATTGATATTGTTAGGATGCTTGATGATTTCTATCGATTCCCGTATCTTCCTTGGCATTTTTCTGTTTTCTGTTAATATTTGTTTTGTTTCAGACAAATTGATTTTATGACCTGTTTCATGTACATGTTCGGCTACTGCCGATAAGGAAATTTGTTTCTTTCTTATATTGCGCTCATGCTCTTGAAGTCTTGTAGAATGTAGATTAATCCATGAAGATGTCTCTAGTAGTAAGAGATGAAACGTCGGAAAGTGAAAATCCATTAACACGGTCTAAACCCGAAAGTGAAAGTTCTTTATATCCAACAAGTTATAAATAAAAAATATAAAAAATGTTTATTCCGACCCACCGTGCATATAGTTTAAAATTATATAATTTAGAAAAAAATATTTAAATATTACTAATTTTTATTTTAAGGCTAGGACTTTTTACAATAAAATACCTATTAAGCCAACTTACCAAATTATAGCCCAAGTTAGGGACGAACAAACTTATTTTTCCTAAAATACGTGGTTTGACCCTAATTGGTAGGTATATTTTATGTAAAGTAGGCATATGAACTATGCCCAGTCATGACGGTTAAAATATGTCTGTGGTTTTAAGTTAAAACTATGATGTAAAAATAGGTATAATAGGAACGTTATCAATTTATGAGCCGCATATCAAAAACTTCGACAAAACACCCAGATCTTTAAAGGGGTAGCTAGATAAGCACTGATTCCTGCTCCCAGAGATATCGAGCTCCTTTTTTTGTACAATTTATTATTTATGTTTATTTCATTATCCTACAGTATAATCACCATTGGAGTGCTGATTTTTGCCACAGGGGATAAAATTTAAAAATTCATATCTCGGATTGTGCTTAATGAATAAGTTTGAAAAAAATATATGATGTAGGTACCCTTAAGGTAAATATAGATTTTTTTAATATCAAGTTAATTTTTAACAAATCTCAACACCCCCAAGTAGGTAAAAATTTTTTTCAGATTATTTAGAAAATATATTTATAAAGGTTTACCCCTTAGAGGGTAAAGATAGATTTTTTTAATATAAAATTAATTTTCAACGAGTCTCAAGACCTCTAGATACAAATTTTTATAAATATTAAACGAAAATATATGATTTCTCTATTTTATACCTAATAGATGGATGGATGGATGGATTTAATTGAAAACTAAACTTATGCTTTTTTTTCTTGACGGATTTAGTTTAAAGCCTTTGACCCAGACTAATTTTTCAAGTCTACAAAATTATCCCAGTTTATAGTAGTGCTGTTATAGTAATTGCCACAGGTGGCATTCTGGGCTGGCAACGTATATTCGGCTGGTTATCATATGTGTCAACCTGGTCGCGAAGAGGTTTTAACCTTAAACGTTATAAAAATTACTTAAGAAAAAGTGTAAATAAACTTTCGTATAAAAAAGTTAAAATTTCTCAACAATTGTTATTTAGTTTTATTTTTTTACCTATCTAGCACCCCATCTATAGGTCTGAAAAAAATATATGTATGTTTTAGGTCAGATTAAGGACATACTAAGATAAAAAAATCTTAGTTGTACGGCTCACGGTACCCCTCAATATTATTAAGTTACAAAAAAATGTGCCCAAAATCTAACATCGGATCCTAGTAGTGGAAGGTCTGAACATTAAATAACCACTTTCAGTAAAATCTCAACCGTAGAGAAAAGGCTTAACATCTCTTCAGGAGGATTCACGCTTTGTACCATTTATTTTTAGAAATGAGTTTTCTTTAATCTTATATAATTTTTACTGCAGAATTCGAATCCACTTGTAAAATTTTGCTAACTATTTGCATTTTCTATAAAAACGCAATTACTTATGCATTTAATGCTATTTTAGAACAACCATATTAAAACAGTCTTTTAGTCTAACGGTTTTTTAGCAAGCTAAGAATAAAGCTTTATTCTTATACTTTAAAATTGTAAAATTATAAAACATAATATATTTATGTTTTGTACCTGCTGACCCATTTATAAAAAGATATTTAGAGATGCTTAAGCCTAAATGTGTAGACTAGTGTTATTAGAAATGTTATTTTTTCTGACAGCGGTTCTCAATAAGTTATCAGTTCTTATTAAGGTTTTATAAAAAAACGTTATGTTTAAACTAAGGGAAAATGCCATTTTTACATTGTTTAAAAATAATTATGTTGCTTTATAATTTTAATTTCTGTTTTTTTTATTTTATGAACTGGATCTATAATTAAATTTCAAAACAATTTGTGTTTGATTTTAATTATTTTTACTGAACTATGGCAAGGTGAACTGAGGGCTATGTTTTTTATATATTTGTATTTATGCATGCATATTTATTTAGTACCTTCTATAGCCTAAACTACTGGGTCGATTTTAACGACAGGCAAAAATCAAAAGAATTATCACGCAAGTGATATAGGCGATATCAGGGCCGTGCGCAGGATTTGCTAATGGGGGGGGGGTTTATCAAATTTTTAAATCTTCAATAAAAGAACGTAAAAATGCCCCAGCGCCGCAGGCGAAATTTTTTACAAATTTAATGGTCTATTTTAATTTTAAATTAGTCTTTAAAATTTAAATTAATTAAATTTAAAACTTTAAGAAAATGCAGGAATAAAAAGTACGAACAGTTTCTTTGGTGCAGATTTGGTTGAACACATTTTACAAACAAAGTTCACATATTCCTTCCAATTTAAGAAGAATAAGTCTACATAAACACTTAATAACTTAGTTGTGGTAACCTGCTGTAAATACTTAGTGCACGGATCTGTGGCTACGGGAAATATTTGAGGAACGTATGTGCAAGTGAATTCATGAAAGGCCCGATGAATGCACGTCTTATTACGCTTTTGACGGAAATAAGAGAGCGCGCATTCCGTCGGAGACTTTGTTTCATGCGGAGAACTATACTTTTGTTTTTGTAATTTTATGAGATTACTTTGTTTGTAAAAAGCGCGGTATGGGTGAAATTGCATCAGCACTGTTTTATCCTGATTAAGAACCAAATTATTGACCGAAATAATTTTCCACATTCTATAAAATGGAAATTAAAATATAAATTTAAAATTAAAATCAAAGATGACTTGAAGAGAAATCCACAACTGTTCTTCTTAAACGCATACCATATGAAGAGTCTTGAACCATATTAATTTTAAATCTGTCCCAATATTTTAAGAACGCCCTATGGATAGCTTCACCGGGCTGTTCCGAACCATTTAAATAATGCAATGAATTATGTAAATGATTAAGAATAACATGTATTTTTAATGTTTGAGAAATACCAGTTTCCTCAAAATTTTTTTTTAATTCCTTTATGTGGGAATCCAAATCTGCTTTCGGTGTTCTTGTCGAAAAACAATTCTCAACGACCTTGTTAAACGATTTTAATGTGGACACAATTGGAACCATAGAAATTGGTGCCACTTCGCCCAACACATCTTTATCCATAAGGCGATCTGCCTCTTTCAGCAATTTTCGGCATGCATTGCCCTCAAAAACCTCTCCGTGATACTCCTTTGTTATTAATTTTAATTTTTTGGGCCAGTTCAGTGCATGTTCGCGTCCTAAAAGCGGAACTATGCCATCCCAAAAAACATGATTTACGAATCCTTGCAGGACGTGTAATTCGGGCACCACACATTTTTCGATAACGTGCATAAATAGCGGTAAATTTATTGTGCTTTGGCATTCTTTAGCTTATTTTTTATTTTTACAAAACAACAGTATCTTTCATAAGATGTAATTAAATCATCATATGCCTTTAATTGCATACACTCAACATTTAATTTTAATTTAGTATTGAAAATTTCTTTTTCATTATCAATATCCATATTGTTATCTTCGGATGTTCTTAAACTTTGTAGTGTTACAAAACAGTATGGACAGGGATATGTTGAAGTTGCCGTTTGTTGGCCATTTACTAATAATAAAATTTTAAAATCGGAAACAAATTTAAAGGGAATGTTGTTGATTTTTGTAAGTCTAAAAATATGTTCCAAATTGTTATACGACTCTTTTATTTTTGGTACTATGCATAGCATAATAATTCTTTCGACACTTGTTAGTTTTCTTTTTGATCCCATGCTGCCTCCGTTCGAGTATAAGCTTCTTTTATGGGGGGGGATAAGATAAATTATCTAGCATTTCCAATTCATTGGTCCTGTAGTCTGACTCATAGTGTTCGGGAAGGACGGTCATACAAATTTTAAAAAATCCTTTACCGCCATCCGCCATGACTTTAATTTGGACCTTTCCTCTAAACTGTCTATTTTCCATGACAGCTTCCAGCAACTCTTCGGCGTCTGCCCATACAACAGGTCTTTTTTCTTTATTGTTTTTACCCTCTACCTCGAATTCATATATATCATGTTTATAAACAATATCTAGAATCTTTGAATTTTCCGAAACATGTTTTCTATAATACGCAGGTACTGACTTTTTTCCTGCACATGACCTCAAAAAATTTGTTAATTTTTCCATTTGTGAAAAGGAAGCTCCCGTATTTATCCTATAATTATCGAGATTTTCAGCAGAAAAAATAGTTTCTTTTTTAGCTACTGGATTTAAAATTATGGTAGCTGCTTTTCCTTTTGAACTACTTAAATTTAATTGTATATTTTTATTGCCACTAGTACTTGGCATGTTACTTATATTTTCAATTTTTTTGTTTAATAAATCAGTTATTACTTGTTCAGTTTGCTTTTCTGGTAACTTAGATATATCTTTGACAATATTTTTTTGAGCATTGCTTAAAGTACAAGAATGCCTTTTGCCTCTACCAATTTTGCTAAAGCATTGTCTGCATACTGACATACTTCTTTTTGGACAATTAGCTTTTGGTGGACTTGGGAGAAAATTACTATTAATCTCTTTTTGTACCTCTCGCTCATATCCTCTGCCTTTTTTAATATTCCCGTTTAATCCGCAATATTCAACAGATATGGATCTGCCCTTTAAGCATATGTAACAGTCACAAAATTTAATGCTATTTTCTTTAAAATCCATATCATCAAAATTTTGCATCGTTGGTAACTCTCTGTTGAAATTATTCCTTTCTCGTTCGTACAGGGTAGTGCGACAAGTTGAACACAACGCTAAAGGAAACTTGGCATTTGTTAAAGAAAAATTTTCATTTTGATATAATTGGATAAGGTTTTCTGCCCTTTTATTTATTAGAAATTTTTCTGTTTTTTTCTTTCCAAAATGGATTTTTCTTCCACTCGGCGCACAAACTTTTCTTCTATTTAACTCGTGGTCACATTTTTTCTTCAGGTCCATTGTATATTATTCAATGTATAATAATAAAAATTTATAAAGATGAACGAAGTAATTAAAAACAATATAACAATAAAAAACTAAGAACAATAAACAACTAAACAGTGAAAACAATAACAATAAAGAACAAGAACTGACTAAGGATTACGAAAAACAATAAATATGCAATTATAAATTTGATATCGATAGAGAATTTTTTTGACAAAGTTTTGACTTTTTCAAAAAACATTTAGTTAGCCTAAAATCAGGGCTATGACTAGGCACAAGCCATAAGTGTGTATTACTACAAAGTAGCTTATAATATTAGCTAATATTTTATATTAGCTTTTTTTTTAAATGTACTGAAAACAGTAATACCTAACTAAATGGCAGAGTACGTCAAGTCTTAACCTACTTAGTTATAATTATGTTCAATGCAAGATTGGTAGGGTGCAGTTTCGTATTGATGGCGCTTATCAGTACCACGTGACATCTCTGTACGCTAATAGACCAAAATTATTATTCGTTTAAAAATAAAGTATATTATAGAAGGAGCGTTATTCGAGATCGTGTAAAAAACCAAAATCATAAAAACGACGGGTATTTTCATTTTTAGGTTTCCCAAGATGATTAAGACCATTTACAGAATAATGTTTATCTGTTATAACCCAGGATCAAACCGTTCACCCAATCATATAATAATAAACCCATTTATTTTTTATTGATTATCTAGAAAAAAAAATATCTGTTTAAGTCTGACTAAACGAAATTTTACCACAAAAAGTATTTTTGTACTTTTAGTAAAGTATAATGTATTAAATTTTGGTTTTGGGACCGCTGCATTTAATCTCCACGATTCTGCTAAATTTGACACTATAATCAAAATTTGACGGATAGCACAGTCTACAAAGTTAAGTATAAATATCTGAAACTATGGTTTAATTAAAGGGTCTGAAAGTGCAATATATACACATATTATGCTTTGAACTTTTACGATTTTGAAGAAGAAGCGTAAAGCTGAATTTTAGGCTAGCCAAAAGAGCGTTAGGTTAAAAAACTATTTTAATATGGTTGTTCTAAAATGGCATTAAATGCAGAAGTAATTGCGTTTTTCTAGAAAACGAAAAGAGTTAGCTAAATTTTTCAATGGGTTTCGAATTCTGCAGCAAAAATTATATAAGATTAAAGCAAACTCATTTCTAAAAGTAAATGGTACGAAGCGTGAATCCTCCTGAAGAGATATTAAGCTTTTTCTCGAAAAGCGCTACGGTTGGGATTTTACTGAAAGTGGTTATTTAATGTCCGGACCTTCCACTACTAGGATTTGTTGTTAGATTTTGGGCACATTTTTTTTTAACCTAATAATATTGAGGGATACCGTGAGCTTCTACTAACGCTTGAAAAAAATTTGTGAAAAGAGAAAAAAAATCAATGGGTTTTTGATATTGGATTTTAAAAATAATTTGTTTTATAATACACCTCATCATATATTTTTTTTAAATGATTCATTAACACAGCCCGAATTTTTAAATTTTTATCCCCTGTGGCAAAAACCAGCACGCCAATGGTAATGATACTGTAGGATAATGTAATAAACATTATTAGCAGTAATCGGCATAAACTCAGTTATGACTCATCAACGTTGAAAAGAAACACAGAAACATAGGCTTATGGAATAATTTTGCCGAATTATGAGGGAAATTTTTATAAAGGTCACTAAATCGAAACATTTGACGACTAATTTGTTACACACAACAATATTGACTATACATATTAACTATAAATATGTATATATATCGGTGTTTCTCGAAGAAAAAACCGATATTCGATTTTTATCTTTTAAGAATACGAAAGTTTTTAATTTTTATTTATCGATAACTTTTTGTCCCACCTAACTCGTTTAAATGGAATCATTAAAAAAATCAAGATAAACAGAAATAAAAATGTGAATATTTAAAACCTCACGTCAACGCTAGAATCGACGCGGCACCTATGCGAGCACTGGAAATTTGCCGATGACTGATTATTAGTAACTTGTATAAAAAAATGAGCTCGATATCTCTGGGAGCAGACAGGCTTATCCAGACACCACCTTTAAAAAAATCATATAGGAGATTAGCAAGCAAACTAGCAAACTATCAGTTAACTGCTGAGTCAGCAGTGCTGACGTCATGCTTGTATGAAACTAAATTTTTAAAATTAAATAATTTGGTTTACATTTATAAAAGTGTTAAACTCCGTTTAAAACAAAAATGTTCATATTTTTTATTAAGGGCTTCACAAAAATGATTTAAGATGGTTTGAATTAAATTTTATTTTTGGTCCTTGGATAATAGTCTAAAATTTTGTAGTTAGGAAGGCTAGTTTTACAAATCTAATAAAAGTTTAGTTTACTAAAACGATTTAATTTCTATTAGGTAGCTAATTCAATTTAAATTAACATACAAACGACATTGATAATGAAGGAAATACAACTTTAAGTTTAATTATTTTTAGTAAAAAAATGTGCTAGTAAGTTTAATTAAATTATATAATATCCTACACGTGAATAGAAAACATCCATTTTAGCAGTTTCTGACCCCCCCCCTTATTTCGCATAATTACTCTGTCCGACACACTCCTAAAAAATAACGTAATTTGATCAATAAAAATTTATATTAATTTAAAAAAGATTTATTATACTCGTGTCAATCTGAGAATGGGACTCTGACGTCACAGCTCCTAAACTAAAACCACTTTGTAGGGTAATTGAAACTTATTTCTTAAGATTTAATAAATGATTTTTGTTTATATACATTTTTTATATGTATAATAATTATGTATTAAGTCTAAATAAATAAGTTTCAGTTACACTACACAGTGCTTTTTAATTTACGCGATGTGAAGTCAGAGTCGCATTCTCAGATTGTCATGAGTATATGTTCTGTCGTGACTAGCTATAATTTTATAGAGTATAATACCAATAATTAGCAGTATACGCGTTTAAACAAACGCGTTTTTACTATTTCTTAAACTCTTTTGTAGTTTCTTATTTGTTGACTTAATTACAATTTTGTACAATACTTAGGGGGCAATTTATCATGTGACAAATGTAAAATTTTAAATGTAATTTTTATTCTAGAAATCATCTTATTGCATATAAAACAAGTCTAGAAAATTAAATTAAAAAGCAATAATTGTTTTTTTTTTTGCAGCTGCTAAAAAAATGTTCCTCTCTATCAGTCGTCCGTTCTAGTGCTCTCAATATTTAGACCTTTAGTCCGTTCCTCTCTCTGTCGGTCTATCGATTTATCGGTCTGTTCGTCTGTCATACTGTCAGGCTGTGGGTCTGTCTGTATATATTTTAAAATTTTTCCGTTTCGAAAAAAAAGTTTTTTTTACATTTTCCTAGGGCAATAATGTCCTTATTTTAGCAGAAATATTTTTTGTCCACTGCCGTGAATAATGGGCCTATTAATCACGGGTCTGTAAAAACAAACCGTTTAAAATTTAAAACGACCGTGGATAAAGTATAGAATTCTACTCGCGTATAATAGCTATTAATCATTTGGGTGATTAGGTAACTCGCCTTTCGGCTCGTGTCCCAAAATTCACTCTCATTGATTAATAATAGAAATTATTATATGCTCATTATATAATATACTATTATCCGCAATGAGTTCGCTAATAAATAAATATACATTTGAACGCAAAAAAGCTGACCACCCGAAAAATTGTAATTTTTTAAATTCAAATATTTACAAAATACTTAATGGATTTGACTGATTCTTTTTTTTTAAGCCTAAACTTTTTATACTTTTGTTTTTATGTAAGATGTTAAAAAAATATTATATTTGTATTAACAGCAACTACTACATGTTTTTTCTCCCATCAATTGTTTTTCAAATTATTAAAATTCCTCGTATTGCCCGAATAATAATCCACAATAATTATTGTGGATATTTCCTTTTTTGTTTTTTATATTTTTAGTTCTGATTTAAGAGATATCATGTTTTTCTTTATAATTATATTTTTTTTAACTCAAAACTACTAAATCAGTTGTTCTTTTTTTTTAATTTGAAGTCTAAGGCTGTGTTTATCAAAGTGCAGCTAAATTTAGCTGACACGTAATAACCATAGCAACTCCAACCAAAATCCAGAATTTGCTCTTAACTGAGACTTTATCTTTTAACTGTACACTGATAAAGTGTGCTTAAGTCTTTTACTTTTTCTTCTAGATATTCTTGGTCCAGCCGACCGGTAGAGTGACCCTATAATATAATTTAAAGAACCGCATCAATCAAATAGTAGTAGTAGTTTTTGAGTTAATTGAAAAAAAAAGTTAATTTCAGAAAAATACTCAAATCTCCTAATATATATATATATATATATAAACCTAAAATCAATAAATAAAAATAAAAAATAAAAAAAGAACCTATGCATAATAACTGCGGCAGTAAGAGATACTTTAACCATTTGGAAAGCAGTTGCAGTGGCGTACAATGCAATGCCTAGAAGATGGAGCAAAAAAATAGTACGTATATTTTTTATTGCTGTTGATACAAAAGTGCTTGTTTAATCATTGTAAATAAAGACAATGGTTTAGCTTTAAAACAAAAAAGAACAAGTCAAATGCAAAAGTAGTTTTAAAATATTTGAATTTAAAAAAGGTAATTTTTTAGATGGTTTTTTTTTGCATTGAAGTGTAGTTAATGATATACTGGACATAGTCATATTAAAATGCTGTATAAAGCTAGTCTTGCATTATACAATTTTGCCGGTGAGAAAAATTTGTAGCAGGGTAAAATTAATAATTAATTATTAAGCAAATATCTGACTTTTATTTTCAGCATATTTAATTGGTAAATTTTGTTTTGCTACATACTTAAATATCGCCAAAATTACATAGCATTAGCACGGTGGTTTTTTGCAAATTTTAACTTTTTGTTTCCGACCCCTGATTTTTTTTTTCATAAATTTTTTAAACACATCACAAGAAGTATTTTAGGTAAATATAAAAAAATCGTTGGGGCCGGTCGTTTTTTTTTACGTTTTTTTCTAATTTATTGTAATATGTACATATTACTTACTTCAACTTCAATATAATATATTGAAGTTCAACTATTATATATATTTGAAATAGGCCAAAATTTTACGGGGCGATTCTACATCATAACGTATAACAAAAAGTTCCTATAAACATATGTCTAAAAATGCGTCGTAAGTGAGCTATGCCTCTTTGAAAGTGGCTAAAAAATTCGGTTTTTATTTAATAAGGATGCCAGTAAAAATAGTATATTATTTAACGATCGTAAAATAATTGCTATTAATCAGTGGGGGTGAATTTTTCGACATAAGCAGATAGGCGAGTTGAGTAATCACCCGTGGATAAAGTATGGTATTCTACTCGTGTATAATAGCTATTAATCATTCGGGTGATTACGCCACTCGCGATTAATTATTTTACGCTAAATAATGTACTATTTTTACTGGCATCCTTAGACCTATTTTAACCTTTTTACGAAGAAAAAAGCAGTATTTCACACCGTTTCTGTCACTTTTGAGAACGGAATTTTGTTCAGCATGCCCAAGTCTATAAAAAATATATTTTTAGACCTGCTATCGTTAGCTCAGCTTTCACACCGTTTCTGTAATTTTAAATGCCAGAATCTTGTTCAGCATGTCTAAATCTAAGGAAATTGATATGTTTCATACGTTTGCACGAAGAAGCCAAAAACTGCCTATTTTTAACATTGTTTTTTCAGCTTCAGTAGGGTGGTCAAAAAAAACTTATTTAGTCTATTTGTCTTGGTTAGAACGCCCTTAGAGTAGAAATTTATATAGCCCTAAGTGGTACTTTTAGGGCCCTAAAAACCCTAAAACCACGCAAATATCGAGAAAATTCGTATAAAACCAGCTTTGGTTTTTGTAATTTTATAAAATTTAAAAACCTTAATATCTATATTTTTTCTTTTTGAGTATAAAAATAAGCCTGAAAAATCTTATCCTCATCAAAAGTTTCTAACCCGTATCAACAAGGCCCCGAAATTACCCCTAATTTCCGAAAAAGTGCATTTTCTATTAATTGCTAAAATCTTAAAAGTACGTACTTTTAAGATTTTAGTTTGTAATATTTAATGTGTAATGTAAATTGTTAGTCATATACATAAATGTTTAACTATTGTATTCATGTAGGAAGCCCTGACGAGGCCTTGCCCTGATGATGTTTTAAATAACGAAAAAGCTAGTCAAAGATTTTAATAAATACACTGATTACTTAGTCAAGTTGGTTTTATTATTTCAACACAGTGTACTGTCACAAACCCAAATTTAAAAAGTTTTAAGTTTTTCATAAATTTAAATTTCTAAAACAAACTCCTTCCATTACGCGTCGCTTCTATCTCGTGACTCCGTCTCCAAACCCATGCTGGATTCTAGGCAGCTTGTTATTCCGCCCGAAGTATAAAAGGTTGCCAAATAGTAATTGCTAACATTTATAATGTACATTCACCAAAAAAATAGTACTCTACTTAAAACCGCCAAAATTAAAAACTTTTTCTGAAGGTAAGTAGTTATAATAAATCTTGGTTTTTTATTCAATGCAATCGATATTTTTATAATTTATCTGATGTTTTTAACGTAGGTAAACAAAAAAACTAATTTTTTATTATAATCAGCTAATTATGTTTTAATTTTATTAGAACCTCAGTTAAGGTAATTGTTAAATAGTAACTTTTCAGGATTTAATAAATTATTAAACTAAATTTAAAAAGTATAATTAAAACGTATACATTTTCCTATTTTACCCCCGTTATTTAAATTAAAATGGTTGGTTACCCTACAAGAAAAGGTTTGGTTGAAAAATAAACGTTTTTCTTAAAAAAACTAAGTAAAGACCAGTAGAAAACGAATCGAAATCTACTGGATCCTACTGGTCTCAACATGTTTTTTTTTAACAGGGAAACCAGCATTCCACAGGTTGAAACCAAGAAATATATAACACATGATGTGTTTTAAATAATGTTATTTTATTATGGCTCGGTAAAAAAATAAGTAATAAAAACTGCATTATGTTAAAAATGTGAAATTTAACATTTGGCAGTCCAATTTCAGTTTATGTAAAAAAATGTATTGGATGAACCTTGGAACTAAATAATGGATTTTGTACACAAAAGGTAGGACTAATATGGTATTATTTGTTAGTTAATTAAAATTACCTTATAATTTGTTGGTTAGTTAAAATTACTAACAACACCTACGAAAAAAGATTTTACATCGATTTAAATAAAAATCAATAAAGTGTGTAAATTTGACAACGCTGTAACATCAGCGGTCATTGCACCTTTAATCAGCTGTTTTTCTGAATACGGAGCGATGAATAACGGAAAGATAAGGGGTTTATTTTAATTTTTTTTTGCGAAAAAAAAAACAATTTTGACGGGGATCGATTTCTGTAGGTCTCATAATGTTGTGTTTTTTTTAATGACACGAATTACAAAACATCCTGTATAAACCTATTTTAGTTATTTTAAAATTTACGTTAATCTACGCAACGAGTATGGGGTGGGGTCTAAGCGCCATTTAACATTTTAACAAATATCGCATCAAAATGATGATTTTAAATGGCGCTTAGACCTTATACTCGTTGCGTAGATTATCGTAATATTTTAAAATAACTAAAATAGGTTTATGTAGAAAAAAATGTGACATATAAACTTTTTTTATTTAATATTTATAATTCGTCAGTAGCACAAATTAATAGAAAATGCACTTTTTCGGAATTTAGGGGCAAATTCGGGGCCATGTTGGCACGAGTTAGAAACTTTTGATTAGGCTAAGATTTTGCAGGATTATTTTTATACTCAAAAATAAAAATTATAGATATCAAGGCTTTTAAATTTTATAAAATTACAAATACTGGGGCTGTTTTTTTTACGAATTTTATCGATATTTTTTGGGTTTTTATGGCCCTAAAAGTACCACTTATGGTTGTCTATATAAATTTTTAGTCTAAGAGCGTTCTAACCACGACAAGTAGAAACGATTGAGTAAATAGTTTTTTTTTGACCACCCCAATCCTACAGTGCCCTTTGGGCATATCTTTCTTTTTCTAGCGCATTGTTTTATGGGCGAAAAAAAAAACAAAAAATCAAAAATTTTTTTGCATATTCGGGCTTAAAATGCCATGAAACGTCGAGAAAACGTGAAAAAGGCGAGTGTCAAAAAAAATGTCGGTTTGTCTGTCCTCTGACTATAAACTTTGTAACTTTTAAATGAAAGGTCCGATTAAAAAGAATCTTTCACTGTACGATTCTGGACCTTCGTAGTTTACCTAACGTGAAACATTGTTAACCTTGGCGAGCAGTATGGGGGAAAAGGGCTCAAAAACCAATTGGCAATAACTGGCTTATTATTGATCTAAACATAACAATTCTTAAAATGTTAGTAGAAAATAAAATAATACTCGATAATACGTTTTATCTGTGCAAGAATTTTTATTCTACGATTAATAATAAGCGAGTTATAGCAAAAAATATTAGTTTTTACCCTCTTTGTCCCCTTTACTTATGTTAACCATATTTGACATCGGGAAAACTACGAAGGTCCCGAATCGTATAGTGAGTTTTTTTTAAATGGGACCTTTCGTTTATTGACAGAGGACATACATTTTTTTCGACGTTTCATGACATTTTAAGTCCAAATATAAAAAAAAAATATTTTTTGGTCGACTCTGCCCATGAAACAATAAAGCAACAGAAAAAAAAGATACGCCCTTGGGCGTTTAAGCTCAAACTCCATGAGATAAGCATTTTTGTAATGTACTAATCATAAATAATAACTTTATTATTATATCTAAAATTTATATTGAAGTTCAAGTTCGTAATATGTACAGTCAGAATATCAAAAAGCGGCATAACCTCAAAATTAAATTAACTGTCATTTGAAAGAATGATGCTAATTAAATATGGTTTGGTTTGGCTTGGTTTAATTTAGATGACAGTTTTGGAATTATTTGACATAGTCATAATAAAACTAATTACTAATACAATATATCCTAGTTTTGAACTAAATACTAAATAATCATTAAAGTCAACATAAACCAAAATATATTTTTTTAACGAGCGTGCGGAAAGAAGTCCCGTTCCGCACGCATATGCGTGTGGAAAGAAGGTCTTTTCCTCACTCATAATTATTTCATAAAAAAAAGTAACTTGATGATACAAACGTTGGCTAAGACATTTGTTTCCATGGCGACCGAGCAACATGATAGCGTCCTAAGCTAGTTTGTTCTTGTCAATTGTGTTGTCAATTTTAATTGTAAAGTTTTTATAAAATAAAATGATGAACCTTAAAAAAGAAGATAAAATGTCACCTGAAGAAATAATAGAAATGGCAAATGCAAATGAAAACTGCAACAAAATCATTAATGTTCAACCAAAATAGTATTGGTAATAACTAATGTTATATTCTTTTCAATAATTGTGAAAACTGTTTAATATCTTAATTATGTCGTGTTATTTTGTTATATTTATTAATAAAATAATAAAAATGTTTAAATTTCTTAATTGTTAATTGTTTTTCTATTGGAAAAAAATATAAAAATAAAATTTATTTAAATAAGTATACTTATATATAAAAGCGTCTTTCGGGCAAATGCAATCTAGTGCGGAAAAGAGCCTCTTTCCACACTTGTTAGGAAAATAGCTATTACAAGTTTTATCTATACAAGAATCCACAAAGAAAAAAAAACACTTAAATCAAATTTCAATAAAGTGGATTACATGGAGAACTTTTCAAATGAAGATTATTTTATAAACTTCATCATTAAACTAAGAAAAACAGGCAGTTTTACACAAAATTCCAAAAGGATCTAGAATTTTAGCCGCCATAAGTATATTTGGAGTCTTGTTTTCGTTATAAACATAATTAAATTTTATTGAGGCCGTTTTCATAATTGTTCTTATTTTTAATGCATGTAATATAAACTAACATAATATGTAAGTTTATATTACAGATATTTATATTATAAATATTTGCTCTATTTAGTATTTAATTTATAAAAAACAGTATTTTTATTTTAAAATTCTACATTCATTGTCTTTTCTTTATTAAACAACTTTTTCCTTGGTTTTAATAGTAATATCACTTCTATTGTCAAATATATCTCGAGAATATTCTGAATTACCTTTATTTTAGGTTTAGAAACAATTTCACCTCTAACTCTTCATGTAAAAAGTCTTTTTGACATAATCAACAATTGTCAAATTAGCTTGACAAACCGCTGTTTGACCCCTAGAACAATTTACACTGATGTGAAATAGCTATTTTCCTAACAAGTGCGGAAAAAGGCTCTTGCATTTGCCTGAACGACGCGTAGCGGAAAATTATTGAAAATAATCTAACATTAGCTATTACCAATTCTATTTTGATCGAACATTAATGATAAATTTGTTGCAGTTTTCATTTCAATTTGCCATTTCTATTATTCCTTCAGGTAACATTTCATCTTCTTCTTTAAGGTTTATCATTTTCTTTTATAAAAACTTTCGAATTAAAATTGATAACACAACTGACACGAACAAACTAGCTTAGAACCCTATTATGTTGATCGGTCGCCATGGAAAGAAGTGCCTTAGTCAATAATGTTTATTAGTATAATCAAGCTACTTGTTTTTATGAAATAATTAGGCGTGCGGAAAAGACCGTCATTCCACACGCATATGCGTGCGGAAAGAGACATCTTTCCGCACGCTAGTAGAAAAAAATAATTTTGAGGTTGTGCCGCTTTTTGATGTACTAACTGTACATATTATAATAAATTAGAAAAAACTTTAAAAAATGGTCGTCCCCAGCGATTTTTCTTATATTTGCCTAAATTAGTTCTTATGGTCTGTTTAAACAATTTATAAAAACAATCAGGGGTCGGAAACAAAAAGTTAAAATTTGCAAAAACCAATGTGATTAGACTAGCTGAACGTGTTTGTGGATACACTTATCTCGGCCAACACAAAACATTAATCAAACAAAAAAGTGATAAAACGTTAATTTGTGATAGATACATAGGTTCACAATAAAAAATATATTATAATTTTTTAGAAATATAGATTATATTTACATTTTTAAATATATTATAAAACATACATATAATTTGAATTTATAAAATAATATATATTCACTTGAAATGAGCGAAATATATTTTATTTATAATCAATCATTTTCTGATTATTACAATGTATTTTTTAAGAAAATGGTTTTTATCTTCTTTGCATAATCGGTTGAAAATTGTTATTGAAACAAATATGGGGCAAGATTGAGCCATAACAAAAATAACACGAAAATAAACATCACACAAATTTATAATAATTATGATTGTTAAAATCTAAAAATGTTGTCAAAAATCGTATACCAAGTGTCACAGATCATACAAGTACACCCCCTTAACTTCTGTATTTGTAAAGATAAAATTTTGAAATTTTATACCTATAAAATGTACAGTTTGACCCACAAAAAATGCAAGTTTTAAATATGCCAAAATGTCAATTTTATTAATTATTTTATAGTTTAAGTAAGATTTTATGAAAGAGGTTAGAATAATTTGACATATTGTCGGTTTTCCTTTAAGTTTATTAGTAGTCTTTAAGTTATTGCAGATAATGCGTGAATGCGAATAATGTTAAATAACAGTAACTGCTGTTATATGAAGCTGGAAGAAATAGAAAACTAGCAAATATTATATAAAATAATTATGTACTTAATTAAATCAATTAAATTATATCCTTTATTAATTATGTACTTTATAATTATTATAAATAATTTTGACAAATATTGTCAACATTGACAACTGCATTATTTATTTATTTATTTATTTATTTATTTATTATTGTTTTTAATACATACTTTGTCATTGTTTGTAAACAGTAATTCAATTTACACAACTAGATTTTCTATCTTGTTTTTTTTTTCGGATTCAACTGTACGTACTAAACCTCAACTTTTGAGATATACAACAACATTTTGCTACTTCCGTTTTTACCGAAAGTGCTGTCAGCTTTCACACATTAAGTACGACATCTAAATACTTTACATTTTTGGAATCTGCATACTTTTCTAAAAACATTTAATTCAATTTTATTTGATAATACATAATACATAAGTGACGTTTCAAATCCCAAATTTTATTTTTATTTTGTTTTAACTTTTTTAACTAGGTGGGTCATGGTATCTTTAACTCTAGTGGACTCCAGAAATGCTAAAAAATAATAATTTTCTCTTAACTTGTATATTTTTTTTAATTAGGTTTTAAGCGATTCTTAAATTTGGTACCCTTTTACACCCATGGTACTTGAATACCATTTAAAAGTATAAAAAATATGGAATCAATCCATGAGCTAACTTTTTATACCATTTATATGTTAAAAATTAAAATTGTAGTCAAAACGAAAAAAAAAGGCAATTATTTCAAATGTATAAAAAGTTAGCACATAGACCGATTCCACATTTCTTGCACTTTTAAATGTTACCATGGTACCAGGGGTGTACAAGGGTACCAAATTCAAGAATAGCTTAATTTAAAGAATTATACAAGTTAAGAGAAAATTGCAGTGTGCATTAGAGTTAAGGTCATGCCCACCTAGTTAAAAAAAATTAAAACACAATTAAAATAAAATTTACATCGGCACTTGGTGCTACTAAGAGTGCCGATGTATTGAAA
Source organism: Brachypterus glaber (assembly GCA_958510825.1). Taxonomy (NCBI): domain Eukaryota; kingdom Metazoa; phylum Arthropoda; class Insecta; order Coleoptera; family Kateretidae; genus Brachypterus; species Brachypterus glaber. The sequence goes on along the minus strand of OY294048.1, from coordinate 26,149,483 downwards.
TCTTCGCCGAAAAGTTAAAATCTTTGACCACGTTTTTTTCACATTTCTCGACGTTTTAGACCATTCTGAGTCGAAATCAGTAAAAAAAAAATTGCGTCCGTCTGTCTGTCTGTCTGTCTGTCTGTCTGTCTGGGTGTAAACTCTCTAACTCCATTTCTACATGAGATATCGACTTGCGGTTTTTTGGATATTGTTTCTTATCGTATTCCAAAGAGCTGATTAGATTTTGGGGGTAAACGATTGGGGGTAAGGGGGTAAAAATAGGGTAAAACTTCTATTTTTAGCCTTTTTTGTTTATAATTAAGGCAATTATTATTGTATTTGGTTAATTTAGCACTTATATAAAAGATAATTTTAAATTGGTCAAAAAATGTTATAAACAACGTTTTCCTAAAACTCATAGTTTTCGAGATATTGGCGTTTAAAGCAGTAAAAGGTTTTTTTTAGCATATCGCCTTGTAAATTTCAGGACGTCGTATCTCAATTTTTTTCGATTTTAGGATTTTGGATTTAAACGCTTTATATTATTAATTTACATCTAAAAAATAAGTTTCACCTGCTATTTTTTTTAAATAACAAAAATATAAGCAAAATAGTAACGTCGTATCTTAGATGATTACAGATTAATAAATTTTAAAACCTCGTATCTCTTAAATCTAGTTAACTGACTTGGAACGCACCTTTTGCATACGGCGACGTTTTTTTGACATTATGCGCATGTTATAAAAATGTTTAAAGTTTAAATGTTTAAAGTTAAAATTTTACTTTAAAAAGCGAATTAATGGTAAATATTGTTACTTGTTATATTAACTATATATTTTTAAATTAATTTGCTTTTAGTTATGGCCGAAATTAGCATTTTAAACGAATATACGGGTGAATTTGTAAAAAAACCTCATGATGTCATAAAATATGAGGATAACAATAATTATTTTGATAAAAGAGATGGTTTATTTAAACCTATTAAGTTTCGTCAGCCCGTTTCATTAAATTTATCGGATTTATTTATAAACCTTCGTAAAATTACAGCTTGCGTCTTCCTTATAATACCTAGTCGTTTTTGCAGTACAAAATTCACACTCATTTCTTACACAGATTTTTCACATAAATAATGGTAAAACAATTAAATTCATAGAATACTTAGGTGTTAAAGAAACAGTAAGGTATTAAAGAAACAGTATTAACACCAATAAGTTTGAAATAATTATTCTTAATACAATTCTTTATTTTGTTCTATGAATCCACCGATCAGCTGATCGGTGTTTGAATCAACCTTGGCAAAATGACAGATTGAATAACACTGCGCATGCGATGCAAGAGGTGAGTTCCGCTAATAATGTTTCAAAGCTCGTATCTTAAAAAAAAATTATTAATTTTGAGCATTAAAATGTCGTATCTATAAACATTAGGTTTTTATTTGTATTTATTTATTTTATACACAATAAAATGACTTAAGGTAAGTTAATCATTAAAAATGTATTAAGTTTATATTAAAAAAGTACATTTTCAACCTATGAATAATGCGAAAAAGAGTTATTTCTCATTCCTGTAAAGTTGTCTTTTTTGAGATACGACGTCCTGAAATTTACAAGACGATATCTCACATATTTATAACCCGATTTCAAAAAATTATATTTTAAATAAAAGCTCCTTTTAAGCCCTATAAAAAATGTTATATACAGTTTTTTGCTAGAATATAATGTTTTAAAGATGCAGAATTTAAAATCAAACAAAAACCTAGTTTGAAATTTGCAAACTAGATGGCTCTAGTGTACAATAGTGCTGATGATGACAGGGTGCTTGCAACGTTTCATCTAGTTTACATTTGAAATGTCACTTATGTGGTATCAATGTTTGCAGAAAAGTGTGCAGATTTTAAAAATGTAAGGCATTTAGATGACGCACTTAAAATGTGAAAGTTGGTAGCACTTCCGGTAAAACCGAAAGTAGCCAAATGTTGTTTTATATGTTAAAAGTTGAGGTTGCTTAAGAACATTATAGGTACCAAATTTCAAAATTTTATCCTTACAATTATCTGTGACACTCGGTACATATACAGGTGGGGGCGAATTTATACAGTTTTGCTTGCAATTTATATTATAGTAAATAAATTTCCCGCAACCAAATCACGTTACAACCGTGCGCTCTCTCCCACTCTATTATTTTGAACGGCAAAGTGGGGAGGAAATATGGTCACGTGACTTGGTTCGGAGAAAATGTTTACTATAGTAGTGCTTGTTATCATAAAAAAATGGAAAACTATTGAACTAAATCCTTTGTTGTTATTATATTTTTTACTGTGAACATATATAAAAAATTAAATTTAATATAATTAGACAAAGAAAAATAACACATTACCCTGGTGGAAAATAACATTAGAACGACTTGACCTAACGTTAGATAAATGTGGTTTGAATGTTAGATGCCTTACGTTAGGGTCTAATATTAGAAAACCCTTTATCTAACGTCAGGAAAACAAACGTTATATAAACGTTATTCTAACTTTAGCCGGCTAACTAAAAAAAAATTAACGTTAGAAACCGGGACATTTCTACGCATTAGAAAAACGTATATCTGATCTTATTTTTCTACTAGGGTAGTTGTGTATAAAAACAACATAAATATATAAATGTCGTAGGTATCTCGTGTAAACTGGCATCAGGTTTTCATGCACTATTTATTAGCAAAAAAAAACATTAAAAACAATATAATAAAGTTGATATTATTGTGATGTTTTACGTGTTTTAAACTTCAAAAATAACCATTTTACACGAGTTGCCTACGACATATAAACACCGAGGCAGTGTATATTTGCAATGCGATTCTGAAACTTACCTTTACCCTTTGTAGATCAATAGGGTTCATGATGGTACCTTGGAAGAACTCTACTGTTGTAAAATGTCTCTTGAAAAGACCTTCCAGTTCAAGATCGGGAGGTTTCCTACACATCCCAATAATTACTCACAAAATAAAAGCACAAAACAAGTTTAATAAAGAAATGAAAAAAATATCCTATATTCAATAATAACGTTTTAAAAATACAATTAAATTCTACAGTCTGTCGTTTGATCATTTTCTGGGCATTCGAAAATGTTCAGCAATATTACCATGCAGCAGAAAGGCACCGTGACTATTCCACTACTCTGCAAATATAATACCAAACTTTTTCCTTACAAAAATCAAAATTCATTATGGCTAAATTAGAAAGATTTAAAACCTAATATTTATCATCATGTCAAATGGTTTGTGCCACCTAGTATTAAAAATACTGGTATCTATTATTTAGTATTTTCTTTTAAATTATTGACGTAAAGTTTCCAACTTTTCTTGCTTAAATAGTCTTTTAATTCGTGCAGAAATGTTGTGATAATTTTCCCGTCTGTCGGTCTGTCA
>OY294048.1:26121415-26145890 GCA_958510825.1 Brachypterus glaber | reverse complement strand
GTACAGCATTGTTTGATTTGTTGGGTCATGAAATTCAAGAAAGAATATTCAGGAGCAACAATTTAATGGTTTATGATGTTAAGGAGTCTGACTCAACCGATATCAAAACCAGAATTGAAGCCGATAAAAGAGTGGCGGAACAGATTTTAAACAAAGCTGGTATTACTGGAGGAAACAATATACGAAAAGTGATTCGTGTAGGAAAAACAAAACCCAGGCCAATGAAGGTTGTATTATCAAATAATGAGCAAGTTGTAACTGTATTAAAAACAAAAGAGATTAAGTATAAGGTATCTGCAGACAGAACGAAGCGCCAACAAGATGCTTTTAAATCTGTTCTACAAGGTTTTAAAGAACGTCAAAACAGAGGTGAAACAGATATTCGTATTAAGCACATAAATGGTATACCTACAATTGTTAAGGAGAACTTAAAAAGACAAAAATTAACCTCATTACCAGTTTATTTTCAAAATACCAGTGGTATGAGAACTAAAATTCAAGATTCTATTTCGGTGGTGTTGTGTTTATCTTATAAAATCATTATTTTGTCTGAATCAAATCTTAATAGTGACTTTTTAGAGAGTGAAGTGAAAATTAAGGGCTTTGACATTTTTAGGTGTGATAGGAGTGCTAACACAAGTGATAAATCAAGAGGAGGGGGTGTTCTTATTGTGACAGCAAATGACTTAAATGGAGAAATAATTTAACCCCTACATAACTCAATTGAGCATTTATTTGTTAAAATTTCAGCAGGGTCCTGTAAATTTATTATAGGTGGTTTCTATACTCCTCCTAAATCACCTCAACGTTCTTATCAATTACACTGTGAGTCTGTTGAACAAATTTCACTTCAATATACTGATCACAAAATGGTTATATATGGTGATTATAATTTACCCGATACCATTTGGCAGAATGAAGATAATGGAGTGTACGCAGAGTGTGATCCAGAATCTGGTGGTTATACTGTTGCTGAAAGCTTTTCATATTTAAACCTTTTTCAATTAAATACTATTAAAAATTCTAGAAATGTTCTGTTGGATTTACTATTCAGTCATTGTAATAACTTAGTAGTTGAAGCTGCTATAGACATATTGCTTCCTAATAGTGTTCATCATACTTCATGTAGTTTTAATTTGAATTGTTCTTTTGACGTTGATGAGAATTTTATGTATGAAGATTTTTATTATGATTATAAAAATGCTGCCTTTATGGAAATTAATGATTATCTGAATGACTTTTCTTGGGACCAGATTCTTTTGGGTATGGATATTGACAGGGATTTAAGTGCTTTTTATACAATAGTAAATAAGGCTATAGAATTATACGTTCCACTAAAATCCTTCAGGACCTCCAAATTTCCGGTTTGGGTTAGTGGGGATCTAAAAAAACTTATTGCAAATAAAAAAACTGCACATAAAATTTTTAAACATACTAAAAGTATACTCATTACTAGTAATGAGGACTATGTTATATTTTCTAACCTTAGGAAACAATGTAAGGAATTGTCAGTTACTTGTTATAAAAAATATATTAGCAGTATGAATAACATTTTAACTGAGAACCCAAAAGAGTTTTGAAAATTTATCAATGACAAAAGAAAATCCACTGTACTACCTTTTTCTGTGTTTTATAATGATACAGTGGCATCGTCTGGACAGGAGACAGCTGACCTGTTTGGCGAATTCTTTTCCTCTGTATACACTAAAGATGATGTTCACACTAATATATCAAACGATGGTTTAAATACAAATGCAAATACTATTAATACTCCACACATCTCTTTGGTTGATATTTTGGAGAAGATAAATAAATTACCAGGTAAGTTGTCATCGGGTCCAGACGGTATACCAAATATTTTTGTGAAGACTTGTTCTGAGGAATTAACAAAACCTTTCTTTTTATTATTTAATGGATCTTTGCGTTTGCAGACATTTCCCAAAGCTTGGAGGTCCAGTTACATTGTGCCAATATATAAGTCTGGTAATAAAAAAGATGTGAAAAATTACAGAGGGGTATGTAATCAATCTAGTATACCTAAATTGTTTGATAGCCTTGTTTATGATCATTTAAGTTGGGCATGTAGAGTTTTAATTATTAATCAACAGCATGGTTTCATAAATGCTAAATCGACTGCTTCAAACTTGCTTCTTTATCAGTCTTATATATTGGAAGCTTTTGAGCTGGGATTACAAGTGGAGGCTATTTACTCAGACATAAGAAAGGCGTTTGATAGAGTCAATCATAAATTATTATTTATTAAATTACGTAAGCTTGCTTTTAGTGATGCTCTTTTGAACTGGCTAGCTAGTTTTTTAAAAGACAGAACTCAAATTGTTAAAATCGGGAATTTTAAATCTAAGGCTATTCAAGTAACTTCAGGAGTGCCACAGGGTTCGCACTATGCTCCCTTACTCTTTTTATTGTTTATTAACGATTGAATAGAGTGTTTTGTTCATTGTCAATTTTTACTATTTGCCGACGATTTAAAATTCTTTAGAGTTATACTATCCATTAAAGATATTTTTTTAATTCAAAGTGATTTAAATAATTTTTATGATTGGTCAGTTAAAAACGGTTTAACTTTGAATGTCAGTAAGTGTAAACATGTCTCTTTTTTTAGGTCCAAAAATAGGCTTCAAACAGTTTTTCGTTTAAATAATAGTGTTTTAGATTATGTTAATACGATTAAGGATTTGGGAGTTCATTTTGATGAAAAGTTAGATTTTAAACATCATTTATCTTGTTTTGCGGTTAAGTCATCTAAAATGTTGGGTTTTGTTTTAATAAACGGTTCAGATTTAAATATTAATACAGTACGTTGTATTTATATGTCTTTAGTTCGCTATAATTTGGAATATTGTTCTTCTGCTTGGTCATCTCTTTATCAAAGAGATATTGATTTGTTAGAAAAAATACAAAACAAATTTTTGAGATACTGTGCATTTAAAATGAATATATTAATTACAGATCACGATTATTCATACATCTTAGATTTTAATCTTCCAAAATTAGAAAAACGTCGCAAAATAATTGATATTTGTCTTTTTTGTAAAATTGTCAATGGTAAAATTAATTGTTTTGAACTTATTAATTTAATTGATTTTAGGATACCAGTAAATAACTTAAGGCAGCACAATTTATTTTTTGTTCAAAACTTTTGAACAAATTATTTAGTAAACTCTGCATTAAATCGTATGATGAGTAAATAACTACAATGTAGAATTATTTAATATTTCTTATAATAGGCTTAAATCATACCTTTGGCATACCTTTGGCATGTTATAAATTAGTTGTTTTTCTTTTTATATATTTTATATGGCATATAGTTTATGTTTTATACTTGTAATGGGGTTTATCTCGTAAATAAATAAATAATAAATAAATAAATTCAGCGCGTGATTTTCCAAAAAACCTCCAAAAGCCCATTTTTTCGCGATTTTTCAAAATCCTGTTAAGAATGGAAAATTAAAAAAAAAACGATGGTCAAACCTTGTAGAGAATTTATTCAAGATTCTGAAACCCATCTTCAATTCTCTATGGGACCACTGGTTGCTGAGATATCGATGATCCAAGACAAAATGATCCATTTCCATTTAAAGTCCGATAGCTCAGCGAGAAATGATCGTATCAAAGCTTACAAAAAATCCAATTAAAGCCGAATAAACAACATATCCAATCCATATAGTGCTTTAGTCGGAATTTTTTTTTAAGTCCGTGGACCAAAAACAAAAACAAAAAAAAATTCAAAAATTTTTTCTTCACGGTACTCATTAGGATTGCGCGATACTTATTTTTTCGAAAAAAAATTTTGTCCTAAAATCTCAAAACTAGAGACTTCAAGCTTCAAATTGCTTTTTTCATGACTCCTATACGTCTATTTTTCACAAAGATACAGCCATTTGAAAAATCATTAAAAATTTGGATTTTTTTTTTATGCTTTAATTGTTTGTTCTAGTGTATATAAAGATAGTGGTTAACCGAGAAAGGGTTAAATAATTTTACTAATTTAATTTTTAAAAATATTTATTTTTGTCCTTAAAAATATATTATTTAGAATTATTTTATTAAAAATTATTATATTTATTTATACATACATATCTATGCAGGGTTATTCAGAAATAAGTATACGCACACTTTTTAAAAACCTTTTTAACCCCCGTTTCACCCCCTTAGGAGTCGAATGTCGAAAATTCCTAAATCTTTTCGATTTTGATAAAGAACATTTTTGCCAAATATGAATATTCTAGATTAGGAAGTCTCTGAGATACGCACACTTTTTAAAAAGGTTTAATATTAAAATAATTAACCCTTGACGACTAAAATATGACGATTTTTACACCCAGGAGTCGAATATTGAACAATCCTGAAAGACGCACTTTTTCGATTTCGATAAAAAACATTTTTGCCAAATATAAAGATTCTAGATTAAGAGGTCTCTGAGATACGCACACTTTTTAAAAACCTTTTTACCCCCCGTTTCACCCCCTTAGGAGTCGAATATCGAAAATTCCTAAAAGTTTTAGGCTAAAACACGTATCTTTTCGATTTCGATAAAGAACATTTTTGCCAAATGAAGATTTAAGATTAAGTGGTCTCTGTCACACTTTTTAAAAACTTTTCATCCCCCTTAGGGGTCGAATATCGAAAAATCCTAGGACACGTTTCTTTTTGATTTTGATAAAGAACATTTATGCCAAATATAAAGATCCTAGATTAAGAGGTCTCTGAGATTCGCACACTTTTTAAAAAACCTTTCACCCCTTAGGGGTCGAATATCGAAAATTCCTTAAAAACGTGTCTTTTCTATTTCGATAAAGGATATTTTTGCCAAATATGAAGATTCTAGATTAAGAGGTCTCTGAGATACGCACACTTCTTAAAACCCTTTCAACCCCCGTTTCACCCCCTTAGATAGATAAATAGATTTTTTATTTCCACAAAAAAATATAACAGAATTATTGTAGTGGAAAGTAACAATACTAAAAATATACATTAAAATACTTTAAAATAATTTTAAAGTAACAATAATTAAAGCAATAAATAATATTGTAACATAAAATAAAAGAAGGTATATAAATTTAATAAACAAGTATAGAGCTAATTATTTGAAGTTGAAGGCGAAAAATTCTTGAGTGTAAAAAACATTTTCTCTAAGGAAAGCCTTTAATTTGGTGGTAAACATCATAAAGTTGACGTTTTTGTATTCATCGGGTAAGTGGTTAATAATTTTAAACCGTTGTATATAGGGCCTTGTCTCGACTCACAGTAATTGCTAATCGGTATATTAAACTTGCTATTAAGCCGCGTGGGATAACAATGCAAATTTAGGGTTCGACTATCGAAAATTCCTAAAACACGTATCTTTTTGATTTTGATAAGGAACATTTTCGCTAAATATGAAGATTCTAGATTAAGAGATACGCACACTTTTTAAAAAGGTCTAATATTAAAATAACACTGTCCCACAGAGAAAATATACTTTTTTTCTGACATATCTTATCTTGAAGCATTTTTTCTTCTGATTTCAAATCTGTTTTCAGATTTGGGCTACGACCGCACAGTTTTTATATACAGGGTGTTTTAGAAAAAAAAAACACCTTTTTCCAAATGACTGTAGAATGTATTTTTATGAATATTTTTTAATCAAATTCGGGTCACTTATAAAAAAAAGGATGTGCTTTTAAGACTTTGAAAGATTTTTTCAAATGTCGACCTCCATTTTTTTTACACTGAAAAAAAAATTTTTTTGCTGTCAAATTTTTAAAAGATGGATTTTTTTTACGTTACCCATATTAAAACATTCTCTATTTATCTGGCTTCATTTTGCTTTTTGAATTTTTAATGGGGAGCTTCTAGCAGTGGCGCTACATTAATTTTCAGTGCTTCGTGTCGAAAAGTTTAACACCAATATGCATGGTAGGAGCACTCTCGAGCGTGTCGGAACAGTACATATGCCTTAAAACTATGTATGGCGCTTCTTTGCCGTGTTTATTTGTGTTAGAAAAATTATTTCTAACAGGTATATAAAAATATTTAATACTTTATTTCAGGTAATTCAGGTAATTACATTTAATTGTTGTTTGTTGTTGTTGTTTGTTTTTAACCTCGTACTATTCTACTTAATTAAGCATCCCCTAAGTCCAGGACTTGTGTGGGCTAGTAGTAGAGGGAACCACCGGCTTTAATTGACTTTCGAACCAATATATCTAGGGAGTACGCCATCGCCAAATTTCAATTATTAATTAACTGAAAAAGGCAATCGGCGCCATTGAATTCGTTTATGTTAACTAGCCTAATCTTACAAACTTTATTTCAGGTATTTATTAATAATTATAATAACCGGGATTACCGGAATTAAAATAAATGAATTATAAATCATTTATTTTAATCCCGGTAATTTCGATGTTTTTTTAACCCCACCATTAGTTAAATTAAAACATATAATGTTAACATAATATATTCATTAGTTAATGCCTTAATGTCATTATGCCTTGTTTAAATTCTACGGAAAAGTTCTGCTATGTTTGTGGAAGTTATGAAAGCTATAAACATTTACGTCCAATTTCAGAATTAACAAAAAAGTCATACTTACGGGTATTTGGACGAAGAATTCTAAATTTGGAAAAGGACTGGACACCCAACAAGTGTTGTAATTCATGTTACATAAACATGAATAACAACTATTCAGTTTTTAACTTCTGCATTGTGGCATAATCCTTATAACCACCACGAAGATCGCTATTTTTGTTTAACCAAGATTGGGCGTGGGCCAAATTGGAAAGGCAAAAGTAACGTTGTTTATCCTAATGTAAAATCTGTAACGTTGCCTAAATTAAAAGAAAATGTTAGTAACACAAATGTTTTGAAGCAAGATATTGAAATGGAAGAACAAGATATTGAAATAAACGAAAATGTAAATGAAGAATCTGAAGATATTGAAATGGGGGGGGGGGGAGTATATGACTGCGACATCTCAAGATTTGCCATTTGACTATAATGAAATTCATTTGTTAGAGCAATATGACCTGGATAGTTTGTTGCGAGACTTGGGATTATGTAAAGAAAAATCTGAACTTTTGGGTTCAAGGCTAAGAAGCCTTCAATTCCTATTGCGTATTCTACAAATATGAAAGAATCATATGAAAATATTAAAATAGTTTTGGATGAAATTAAGTATGAAGAACAAAAATGGCAGATTTGTGGGGATTTGAAAATGGTAGCAATTTTGTTAGGAATTTAAGGTGGGTTTACTAAATATTCCTGTTTTTTGTGCTTATGGGATAGCCGAGCTGTAAAAAAGCATTACAAAATTAAAAAGTGGGAAAAAAGAAAAACGTTTGCACCAGGTTGTAATAATGTTATAAACTAGTTGACCCAAAAAAAATTCTATTACCCCCTCACATCTGAATTACTTTCCACCTAATCTCGGCGCCGTCAGTGAGGAGCAAGGTGAAAGATTTCACCAACAAATTGCGAATATGGAAAAGCGATATCAGGAAAAAGGAAATCCTGCTATGATGGGTGATTACTGTTGGTCCGTAGTAGAAGTTGATAGAACTGCACACAAAAGAAAAAAAAAGGTAAGAAACATTTACATTATTTTTAGGTTAAGATATATATTTGTTAACGCAAGCCATTAAGGCTGGTAGATAAAATTAAGCTAAATACATTGTTTTTTTGTATAATCATTTATTTAATAAACGAATACTGTATTTTTTATAGTTTAAACACCTACGACTAGCTACGTACTGCTCCGGCTCGCTGAATAGCGCTCATACCGGTGTTAAAATTTCCGTCTTGACGCACTTAAAATTGATGTAGCGCCACTTCTGGATGCTCCCTATTAAAAATTCAAAAAGCAAAATAAAGCCAGATAAATAATGTTTTAATTGGGGTTACGAAAAAAAATCCATCTTTTGAAAATTTGACAGTAAAAAAAATATTTTTTTTCAGTGTAAAAAAAAATGGGGGTCGATATTTAAAAAAATCTTCCAAAGTCTTAAAAGCACATCCTTTTTGTATAAGTGACCCGAATTTGATTAAAAAATATTCATAAAAATAAATTCTACAGTTTGGAAAAAGGTGTTTTTTTTTCTAAAACACTCTGTATATATAAACTGTGCGGTCGTAGCCCAAATCTGAAAAAAGATTCAGAATCAGGAGAAAAAATGCTTTAAGATAGGTTATGTTAGAAAAAAAGTATGCTTCAAAAATTTCGTTTTGTGTGATAGTTTAATTAACCCCTTACGACTTCAATATGACGATTTTTACCACCTCAGGGGTCGAATATCGAAAAATACTGAAACACTTATCTTTTTGATTTCGATAAAGAACATTTTTGCCAAATATGAAGATTCTAGATTAAGAGGTCTCTGAGATACGCCCACTTTTGTAAAACCTTTCAACCCCAGTTTCACCCCCTTAAGGGTTGAATTTCAAAAAATCGCTTCTTAGTGGGTGCTTACATGATAAAAGGAACAAACTATCCAAATTTCAAGTTTCTATGTCCAGGGATTTGGGCTGGGCGTTGATTTCTGAAGTCAGTTAGCATTTTATATATTTTATTTTAGCTCATCTGCACTTTCTATTTTTCATACCAGCTTTAATATCAGTTTTAGTTTTTGGAATTTTTTTTAAAAATATTGTACGAATGGTAGCGTATCATGGAATGGCTGTTAAATATAAATTTTGTTAAATATAGGAAGATACCTTCATCAAAGGCAAAATAAATGACATGGATCATCTTGTGTTTTTTATGTATGATATCCGCGCCGAGTCATGCAGGGCTGAGGTCTGGGGTCACGGATTTGGCTAATTATTTTTTTATGTTTAGCCCACCGATATTAGAGAAAAACCTTCACAGGATTTTTTTATTAAATTAGTTTTGACAGTTTTTTATTAAGATGGCGGCGAAAAATTTTGAGGCCATTTTTCTCAAAAACTCCATTTTTTATTTTTTGAAATTTTCAGTATCAACTTCTAATTATGTGTACTTTTGATTAAAAAAATCAAAATATAGATTTTTTTGCTAGAACCAATAATATGGCTAAAAACAGAATTTTGCCAACTTTTTCGGACTTTATTCTCAGTAGTCGAGGAAAAATTCTCGTTTTCTGGTTAAAACTACTGTCTGCATGTCTTATTTTATGCCCGTTTCATGATAATAGATTTGTAAGGTATACAATAATATTGTATAATAATATATTATATTGTTATGATATCCGCGCCGATCCAGGTAGGACTGACGACATGGGTCACGGATTTGTCTGATTATTTTTTTTGCAAAATAAATGACATGGATCTTGTGTTTTTTGTGTATGATATCCGCGCCGATTCATGCAGGGCTGAGGGCTGCGGTCACGGATTTGGCTAATTATTTTTTTATGTTTAGCCCACCGATGTTAGAGAAAAACTTCCACGGGATTTTTTTTATTAAATTAGTTTTGGCAGTTTTTTATTTTTTTTTTTAAGATGGCGGCGAAAAATTTAGGGAGTTTAGCTTAGCGGTCTAAGGCCTTGATATAGCATTGACACTGAGCTAATGATCGTGAGTTTAAACCTCACTGGCGCCGATTGCCTTTTTTAGTTAATTAATAATTGAAATTTGGCGAAGGCGTACTCCCTAGATATATTGGTTCGAAAGTCAATTAAAGCCGGTGGTTCCCTCTACTACTAGCCCACACAAGTCCTGGACTTAGGGGATGCTTAATTAAGTAGAATAGTACGAGGTTAAAAATAAACATAAATAAATAAACATAAATAAATTTTTCTCAAAAACTCCATTTTTTATTTTTTGAAATTTTCAGTATCAACTTCTAATTATGTGTACTTTTGATTAAAAAAATCAAAAAGTAGCATTTTTTGCTAGAACCAATAATATGGCTAAAAACAGAATTTTGCCAACTTTTTCGGACTTTATTCTCAGTAGTCGTGGAAAATTTCTCGTTTTCTGGTTAAAACTACTGTCTGCATGTCCTATTTTATGCCCGTTTCATGATAATAGATTTGTAAGGTATACAATAATATTGTATAATAATATATTATATTGTTATGATATCCGCGCCGATCCAGGTAGGGCTGATGACATGGGTCACGGATTTGTCTGATTATTTTTCCCGTTTCAAAGTATGATCTTTGTTTAAAAAAAAAAAACTATCGAAACTAAATTAATGCGATTTAATAAAAAAAATATAATTTTTTATAGGTAAAAACCGCAATTCTCTAGGTTAAATAGTTTTTGAGTTATTGCACGCCAATGTCAAATTTTTGACAAAATTAAAAATTTTTAATAAAAATCAAAAAATACATATTTTCGAAACGGGAAGTTTTTGAATAAAATCCCGAGGAGATTTTTCTTAGTCATCGGTGGGCTACACACAAAAAAATAATCAGACAAATCCGTGACCCTATCTGGATCAGCGCGGATATCATAACAATATAATATATTATTAACAATATTATTTTATACCTTACAAATCTATTATCATGAAACGGGCATAAAATAGGACATTCAGACAGTAGTTTTAACCAGAAAACGAGAATTTTTCCACGCCTACTGCGAATAAAGTTCGAAAAAGTTGGTAAAATTCTGTTTTTTAGCCATATTATTGGTTCTAGCAAAAAAATAACAAAAAAGTGCTATTTCTTGATATTTTTAATCAGAAGTACACATAATTATTAGTTGATCCTGAAAATTTCAAAAAAATAAAAAATGGAGTTTTTGAGAAAAATAGCCTCAAAAATTTTCACCGCCATCTTGAAAAAACAAAAAACTGTCGAAACTAATTTGATAAAATTTCATAGAAAAAAATATGATTTTTTTAAAGGCGAAACCCGCAGTTCTCTAGGTTAAACAGTTTTTGAGTTATTCCACGTTAATGTCACATTTTCGAGAATTTTAAAAATTTTGAAAAAAAAAAATAAAAAACCCTATTTTCGAAACGGGGGGTTTTTCTCTAACATCGGTGGGCTACACATAAAAACATAATCAGCCAAATCCGTGACCCAAGCACTCAGCCCTGCCTGAATCTGCGCGGATATCATCTATGTTATTCAGGGTATTTTAAAATATATGGTTAAATTAAGTCACACTAAAGTTTTTCCTATAACACCGGCACACAAAAAAAAATAATCTCGAGTGCGGCAGACCAGACTAGTCAATTCTTACCTATTTTGGGTCGCTGAATCTGAATCCGAGGTCAGATGCGAGTTGCATCTGTCATGATTTGGCGCTGGGGGGTGGGTGGGAGGGGGATGAGGAGGGATGGGATAGGGAGAGGAGGGATGTGCGGGAAGAGTGAGACTGGCTCACTGATTCTGGGAATGCATCTGTCCTGTATTAGTGGGTACCATTACTGGTTGAGGACGTTTTTGATCCTTTGTGAGTGTTGTGTATTTCGTGATCGTAATCTAGAAAGTTTGAAATGAGGGGGTTTGGGTGATCTAAATTGTCTTGTATAAAAGACGTGCTGTAGCGGATGATTTCCGTTTTTAGGAGGGGCATTTCGAGATCTCTGTGTATCTGGTTGTTCCTCATGAACCAGGGGGCATCGAGGCATATTCTGAGTGCCTTGTTTTGGAAGGCCTGAAGTTTAGCTGAGAGCGCTTTGTTAAGGGTGATTTTGTTCCAGACTGGGGCTCCGTAAAGAAGTACCGGCTTTATGGTTTGGTTGTAAAGAAGAAGTTTGTTTTTAATGGATAGGGGACTCTTTCTACCTATTAAGGGGTAGAGTTTGGAGAGGCGGCAGTTTGCTATTTGGAGGGTGTTTTTGACGTGCTGATCACACGTCAGGTTTTTGGAGATTGTAATGCCGAGGTATTTGGCATGGTTTTCCCAGTTAATGGGAGATTAGAATGCCTTTGGTTTTATTGGCGTTTACTTTGATTTTCCATTTGGAGAACCATTTGATTAGGGCATCCATTTGGCGCTGGAGGGCGATATGGATGCGCTGGGGGTTTCTGGCTTTTGCTAGGATGCCGGTGTCATCGGCGAACAGGGCTATTTCAGTGCCCTGTGTTTTTGGAATATCTGCGGTAAAGAGGTTGTACAGAAGAGGGGATAGTGGGGAACCTTGTGGAACGCCAGCTTTGATGCGGCGGGTGCTGGACTTACAGTCGCCAATTTTTATCTGAAAATCTCTGCCTTTGAGGAAGGAGGCTATGAGTTTGGTGATGCCTGGGGGGAGGCCGAGAAAGTGGAGTTTGGCTACAAGACCTTTGTGCCAAACTTTATCGAAGGCTTTTGCGATGTCCAGGAGGATCAGTCCCGCGGTTCACGCCTATTTAGTCCGTCCGTTACCGAGTCTACCAGGCGAGCTACCTGGTGGACTGTGGAGTGTCTGCTTCGGAAGCCGAATTGCTCGTTTGGGAGGAGATTTAGTTCTTCAACTAGAGTTTGAAGTCTGGTTAGAATGACTTTCTCGGCTATTTTGTCTAGGAAGGAAAGAAGGCTTATGGGGCGGTAGCTTTCGGCAAAAGTTGGATTTTGTCCGGGTTTTTTTATTACTATTACGTCTGCGTTTTTCCAGGGCTTTGGGAAGTGGCGCAGTCTGAGCATTGCGTTAACGATGTTAACGATTTCCATAATGGTTTTCCGGGGGAGTATTTTTAGGATTTTATTCGGTATTTGATCGGGGCCGGGGGCTTTTCTTTTTGGGAGATTTTTGATGATGCGTTTGATTTCTTCGGGGGATGTGGGGGTGATAATGTCGTTTTCGACTTGGTTAGTGACTCTATTATAGATGTGGTTTATTTCTCTTTCATGCATGAGTTGCTCGTAGTTCTCGTCGTCAGAGTCGGGCTCGGAGTCGGTCTCTGATTCGGAGTCGGAGTCGGGGGGGATTGGGGGTTTGGTTGAAATTGTTTCCGCATTGCGTCAGCAAATGCTTCGGCTTTTTCGGAGGTGGAGTAGACGACTCCTCTTTGGCCGTGAATTGGGGGCATGCCTCGTTGGTGGTCGAGGGATAGGGTTTTGGCCATTCTCCAAAGTGATCTATCCTGGGGGTTGAGTGACTTTATTTTTCCCTCCCAGCGGGAATTTGCTGGTATGTTTAGTCGGTCTTTGACTTCCTGGGTAAGTCTGTTTGCTTCGCGTTTTATATGGGGGTCTTGAAGGGTGCGTGCACGACGAAGTCGGTTTTTCTCTCTGATTAGGTCTTTGAGATCTCGGGGAAGGTCCTGTGGGTTTTGGATATCTACTTTTTTGATTAATTTGGCGCTGTCCATTGCGGATTTTATGGTATTGGTGAGGCTGGTTACTGCGATATCTAGTTCTTGGACGGTGTTTATTGGGTTGATTTTGGTGTTGCTTTCTAGGAGTTCGGATATATAGGGGAAGTTGTAAACGGTTTTTTTGGTGTGATTTGCGGTTGGTATGCCTCCTGCCGTAATAATGATTGGAAGGTGGTCGGAGCTTAGTTCGTGTCTTAGTTCGATGTTAATGTTTAGTGTCGTGTTTTTATACAAAACGATGTCAAGGATATCAGGAAGGCCGTGGCCATAGTGGGTTGGGGAATCAGGTGCGGTAACCATTATATAGTTACGTTGTAATATTTCGTAAAGCCTACGGCCGTTGGCCGTAGTTGTTCTAGAGTGCCAAAGGGCGTGTTTGCAATTCAAGTCTCCGGCTAGGATTGTTGGATGATTGTCGTTAAAGTAGCCTTCGAAGTCGGCGGGCCTGACCTCCTTATTTGGGGGTTTGTAGAGGGACACGATCCTGTATTTGGAGTTGTCGTGCATGTTGACGAATATGGAGGTAGTTTCGACTTGATCGCTTTGTGTGGGGGGCGCGTGTAGAAGATCGTGAGATATGTGTTTTTTGATATAGATTGCTGTGCCTCCTTTGCGGTCCTGGAGTCTATCGTTACTGTAGCAGGAATAGTTGGGTATGGTACCCCTAAGATGTGGTTTAAGTTCAGTCTCTTGGATGAGGGCTATATCTATTTGATTTTCATGTAGAAATTCTATGAGTTCCGGTTTTTTTGAATTGAGGCTATCAGCGTTCCAGGTGACTATTTTAAGGGCTCTGGGTTTTGTTTGTCTAGACCTGTTTATGTCTGCGTGTATGTATTTATGTACGTGGAGTGTCTCCCCCCCCATGCTCCTAGGAATAATCCAAAAATTGAACTCCGACTCCCCTAACCCCCTCCCCCCCCAATCGGGGAAAAAATACCTAAACACTTCTAGAATAGCTAGAAACTGAAATTTAATATGGCATGGAGTATCACCCTATGACCCCAGTAAAAACTAAAACTTGCCCTCCAACCCCCTTAAACAATTATTAAACATCTCCAGAATAGTTAGAAAGTTGAAATTAGAAAAGAGGTCATTAATCTAAACGATGAATAAGAGAAGGCCTATCACAGACCCTGAAGCAGTAGTAAGGGTGGGGAGGTTTAAGCTGCTTATTAAAATACTCTAGTTTCGAGATACAACAGTTTAGAACTAAGGTTCCGATATAAGAAACCATATTTTCAAATACCCTGTATACCAGCAATGATTTAACTAAATAAATAATGACGAACGAATGGATCCAAAGTTGGGATTATAATAAATAAAAGGCAGAGTAGCTAGAATACTCTAGTTTCGAGATACAACAGTTTAGAACTAAGGTTGCGATATAAGAAACCATATTTTCAAATACCCTGTATACCAGCAATGATTTAACTAAATAAATAATGACGAACGAATGGATCCAAAGTTGGGATTTATAATAAAAGGCAGAGTAAAGGTCCTTTTCCCAAGTATATTAATTAAAACCTGACCGCGATTTTGAGCCTAGGTATATAAAGGCTCGAAACCGCGATCAGGTTTTAATTAATACACGGTGTATTTGAAATAGGGTCGGAAATTTTAACAGATGATTCTGCATCATAAAATATGATAAAAAGTTCCTATAAACATATGTCTAAAAATGCGTCATAAGGGAGCTACGCCCCTTTGAAAGTGGCTAAAAAAATCGATTTTTATTTAATAACTCAGGAACCCTTTGAGATATATCAACGAGGTTTTGCACGTCAACTAATCCTACCAAGGCCCGTTTTTATGTGTTATTTTCATGAGATTTAGCTCAGTGGTCAATGGCATCGATATAGCCTGACACTGATCTAATGATCGTGAGTTCAAACCTCACTGGCGCCGATTGCCTTTTTCAGTTAATTAATAATTGAAATTTGGTGAAGGCATACTCCCTAGATATATTGGTTCGAAAGTCAATTAAAGCCGGTGGTTCCCTCTACTACTAGTCCACACAAGTCCTGGACTTAGGGGATGCTTAATTAAGTAGAATAGTACGAGGTTAAAAACAAACAAACAAACAAACAAACTTATTTCAACCGGGGTGTGCGAAACGGGGGGGGCTTATCAGTTTTTTGTCCCAAACTTTTTTCTGTGTAACTTTTTTGCAATTTTATTTTTGAAATATGATTCCCCAGGTCAAAATACATAAAAAAGGTACTCTTGTTGTAATACTGTAGGATTAACCGTTTTCGAGAAAAATTCATTTGAAGGTGAAATTCCACGGTTCGAGGACGAAAAATTAAATACTAAAATGTTGAAAACCAAAATGTTGATGATGTAGGGCGAATGTACATTAAAAACTAAGAGAAAAACCTCATATACAGGTACTTCCAAAAATAAATCCTAATGGAGCTATGGTCTCCTAAATATGCACCATTTTTAAAGGGCTATGGTAGCTTTAAAAGCGTTTTTTCAACCTACATGTATGGAAACTTTTTCTTAGTTTTTGATGTAGAATAACATTGCATCATTAAAATTTTGGTTTTCGACATTTTAGTATTTAATTTTTCGTCCTCGAACCGTGAAATTTCACCTTCAAATGAACTTTTCTCGAAAACGGTTAATCCTACAGTATTACAACAAGAGTACCTTTTTTATGTATTTTGACCTGAGGAATCATATTTCAAAAATAAAGTTGCAAAAAAGTTACACAGAAAAAAGTTTGGGACGAAAAACTGAAAAGGCCCCCCCGTTTCGCACACCCCTGGTTTAAATAAGTACGTGAAAATGACATACAAAGATGGGCCTTATTAGGATTAATTCACGTGCAAAACCTCGTTAATATATCTCAAAGGATTCCTGAGTTATTAAATAAAAACCGATTTTTTTTTAGCCAATTTCAAAGGGGTGTAGCTCCCTTATGACGCATTTTTATACATATGTTTATAGGAACTTTTTGTCATGATTTATCATGTAGAATCACCTGTTAAAATTTCCGACCCTATTTCAAATACACCCTGTATACTTGGGAAAAGGACCTTTACTCTGACTTTTAAATAAATAATGTTTCAGGTTATTTAGGCCGAAGGGGCAACTGCAGTGACAACGATAGTCTAAAAAGTTACTCGACCAGCGACACAGAAGAAAAAGTAGAAAAGGAGGGTATTACTTTGCCTATAATAGGCAACAAACATCCCAAAAACGATTCGACTATCATTGAGGAGTTGAAATTGTTGAGTGGTCAATTAAGAGACTCAGTTCAGTGTTTATTGTTACAACTTGATGATCGAAATAAAGAAATAGACAAGTTGAAGGCAACTATTAAGCAGTTGGAACATGATAAAAATAAAGGTAATTACTCTTTGACCTAAACCTTCTGTAGCAAAAAATACAGGTCTGATATTGACTATCCCTGAACAAGAAAGACTGTAAAAATCAATTAAGAGGGACGAAGTAATTTTCAAAATTGTTCTTTAATATTCTAATATGTTTCGATTGAGGGAAAAACCTCTTGTTGACTTACAAAAAGCATTATAGACAACACGCAACTTAGTTGTAATGCTATCTGGTTTTATTGCTTCATGATGAAGTAAATAGAACAGTTAGATTTAGAGCTGATTGTTTCTGTAACTTATTACACAAGTCAACAAAAAAAAATTTCTTGTGCCTGGTTTATTTTATGATTTTTTTATTTGTCATGCCTTAAAATAATGGAAAAATACCCACATCCTCTTTAAAGTTTGTTTTCGTAGTATTGGTAGTAATAATAGGGGTGTCCATTTCAAATCGATCAGTGGTTGCGGCTTTTTTTTAGATTTTTTTGAATTTTGGATATGTTGTAGTACTATACTGCCCCCTAAGCTAAAAAGACGCAACTCCAATTTTTGTGGAATTTTCATTAACCTTACTCTTAGTTGTGCATTTTCATATGCTTTTTATTGAACCAATCAAATTTAAGTAAAAGGCTTTATTTATTCAGTTATAGACTTATGAAAATTGCAGTATCTCCAAAGCTTTTTATTACTAAATATATTAAAATGAAATTAGAAGGGTGTAAAGCATTAATAAAACAGTTTCTTTTTGCATTATTATAGTTTTTGTATGACGCTAGGTTTTCCGGAAATAACAATTTTTTTTTACTAAATCAAGACTTTCCTTGGGTCCAAGGGGAAAGTATAATTGTGTTTAAAGGGAAATTTAAAAATATATTTTTTTATTTTTGGGTTGTTTTCGCCTTATCTTGTCACATACTGCTTTTTAGTTTAGCGTTGCTAAAAATTTTGACTACGAGATACTGGGCTAAAAAGCAGTATGTGCCATTTTCTATTTAAATAAATATTTAATAATTGCGTTATAATAAAGGTGTGTTTTAATAATGGTACTTTTATCCTAAATTTATACTTTCTAGATTCTAGCTATAACACAAGGGTGTGGCTAAGACGATTTACTGTTTTTGCCATTATCTCAGTTTTATTAAATATGGAGTTGCTGCTTTTTAGGGTAGTAGGGCAGTATACAAGTAAACAACAGTATAAAGGATTTTTTAAAATTTTGAAGATTTTGGAAAACACGGTCCTTTAAAATTTAGCTTTTTGAGTTTTCGATAAATATCAAAAATTCATAGCTTCGTATCGGTAAGACACAGGACAATAATTTTTTTTTAGATTTTATACAAAAGTCTGTATTAATAAAAAAATATATTTTGAAAAAAAAAATATATCTATATATAAAAAACAAAAAAAAGAAAAAATAACTTTTTTTCATTTTTTTTTAACCCACCTTTATTTAATTTTTTTAATAGAGGATTATCCTTAAAATATGTTTTTATGACTTCAGCAGTCAAATCGATGGAGACTTTTTAGAGAAAAAAAATAAATATTATTAATGAAAATATGATGGGGACTATATTTAGTGTTTAGTCAGAGAAAGTACTTATGAACATAATAGGAAGAGTACAAGGCTTCATTTAAATATTTTTTTTATAATTTTGTTTACTAATATAATTAAAGTTATTAAATAAATATATAAATATAAATACAGGGTGTTTTTTTTTAACTTGAAACTTTCAAGTATTTCGAGAAATAAGCACTCTACGAAAAAATATCTAGAATCAAAATTTAATCATTCCTTGGAGGATTTAAATTTTTGCTAAAATTAGTCCCCCTTCTCCCCTCCTCGTAGGAAGGGCGGGGGGTAACTTTGAAATCTTAAATAGGAACCCCTATTTTTTATTTGCGATTCGGATTCTACAGCTAAAACTAAGTAGAATTTGTCTGAAACATTTTTTTCGAATCATGATAGATGGCGCTGAAATCGACGAAATTAATTTTTTTTCGAATTCTGCTACTGAGAACCTATGCATACGATTCTACAATACGTTTGCAATTTATTTTATTGTAAATAATAAAAATTAGTCTTAAAACAAATTTTATTTCCAAAATTTCAAATTGCAATTAAAGTAAGTGCTCAAAATGTTGGCCTTTGACTTCAATACACTTATTAATCCGCATTTCAAATGACTGTACCGGGTGATCCAAAGTTCCCGACCCAATCAGTTTTCTCCGAAACGGAAAAAGTTATGGACAAAATTTTATTGGGTTTTTCGATGGGGTCACCTAAGCTACAACTTAAGGTGGATTTAAGGTTTTCAGTTTAGTGAATGATGGACGTAGCGATAGTCATTTTTTAATTTTTAGTGGCATGTATAGGAAAACTAACTTAAATCGAATAATATTTTAATTTTATATATTTATCACACAGTCTTTAATATACATACAAGCGTTAAGAAGTTATTTTTTAAACAATATTTTTCACCTTAAGTGAAGTTATTTTAAACGAAAAAACAGGCAGTCAGTGGTTCAGTTGGTTTAGGCAGTAAAATAATACAATGACCAAAAATGGTCTGGGTTCAAATCTCAACAGCGAAAGTACCTTTTTTATTAATATTATTTAGGTTTTTGTTATTTTTTTTTAATAGTATTAGTTTTTTTTTGTGGTTTATTAATGTTCCATTAATTTTATTATACAGGGTATTTGTAGATTTTAAAACACAATAAATAGTTCAATCGTTTTAAATATTGTACCAGACCCTCGTTTTAGGGCCGATTCTCTGGGTAGTTGTGTAAATTAAACCAGACACACACAGATGATGCTTTATTTCAGTATTTCTGAGTAAGGACAAAATACGTTGTTGAATTCTTGCAAAAACTGTACGCGAGAGAAAATATAATTAAGTAAGTTAATCACGAAAGTAATGTAAGAATTTATATTACCTGTACCAGGTTTCTGACGATATCACTTTTAAAAATCAATCCGCCTGACACACCAACGGCTACAGTTTAGCAGGAAATGATTTAAAGTATGGCGGATTAAGGTTTTTTTGCACTTTAGAAAAAACCCTATCAGTTAAATTTGGCGTGGTATGAAAAGCACGAAGTTTAAATTTAAAAACAATACGTAAAAGAAATAAAATAAAGTAAACCTTATTTTATTTCTGGTCCTGTTCATCCGTCCCCCTAAGCCTTACTTTGATTTTAATAAAGTAAAGGCGCTGGTAAGATATATTTTTTTAAATGGTACACATGGAACATCCCCCGTGTTTTTTTGGTCAAGGGATCCTCCAGTATATATGTTTCAAAGCCTATTAACTTCTTTATAGCATAGGGTCCTTCGAACAGCAGCAAAAATTTCTTTATTTCTTTTTTATCACTAGAGGAAACGTTATTAGCTCGTAAAATAACGAGTTTGCCCTCTTTAAAGACCGGAAAAGGCCTTCCTGGATTTCGTAAAGCCTTGCGAGCCGCCCTATTTTTAAGGGTTTCCCTAGCGAGAACTAAATTAGGAGGATCGTTAGTTTCCTCGGATAGGGTCTTTTACAGCGCCGGACAAAACCGCGCCTGGTTTACCGCGCCGCCCTTTACCGCGCCACCCTTTACCGCGTCTGTCCTTTACCGCGCCGACCGTAACCGCGCCTAGGACATTACCGCGCCTAGGACATTTCCGCGCTTATGTAAACTATGTTTTTTGAGTTTTATTTGGTAAAACAGCAAATACCACAGGCACTGAAAATTTTTTCACAACTACATGTATAGTGTATACTTGATAAAAAAGTGTAGGAGAAACAGCAAAAGTTCCATCGCAAAACCAATTGGAGTTTGTCTTTATAAAATCCAAATTTTTTTCTGTTGAAAAAACTATTATACGCTCGTCTATTTGACCACTGTCATACATCAAAAAATCTTGCCCATTAAATTTTTTATAATCAGTGGGAATTGTTAGTTCTGATAATTTATTTGGATTTACGGGAAAATACTAGGTAGGTAAATATACTAAAACTCAATAAAAATAGCACAAAAAACACTTGTATATAAATCGAACAAAATCACAAAAAAAAAACATAAAAAAATCATACAATAATAAATTAAAACTGGGCCATGGCGCAGTAATGGACGACGCGGTAGAGGACGGCGCGGTAAAGAACGGCGCGGTAGTGACCATGGCGCGGTAATGTCCTAGGCGCGGTAACTGACGGCGCGCTAAATTTGGCGCTGTAAAAGACGGCGCCCAGTTTCCTCATATCCGCGAAGTTTTGCCGGTAGTAAAGGGTCGGGTTTTTTATTTAGTTGCAGTTCCATCGGGCTAAACCCCGTAGATTCATGAGTTACGCTATTGAGTAAGAGTTCAAAGTTTTTTAGTTCATGCGCCCACTTAGTGTGTTGATGGTGACAAAAAGCTCTGCATAAACGTCCTATCTCCCGCATTACCCGTTCGGCTGGATTACTTTTGGGGTCTTCTGACGGAAGAGAACGTTACTTTAATCCCTAATTCGGATAAAGTTCTTTTCCATTTTTCGGATTGGAACTGCGTCCCGTGATCGTTAAGAATTTTTTGCGGGGAACCGTGTTGGACGAAGTAATCTTTAAACGATTTAACGCGGCGACCGTGGTTTCTCTTTTTAGCGGCTATAAGGTTTGTTAAGACATCCAATACCACAAAAACGTATGCGACTCCCCCTCTTCCTTTTGGTAACGGGCCAAAATAGTCGACAGCGACAAGTTAATTTTTTCCAGATGGAACGATTTGATGTAGAGGTGACTATTTCCCACGTTTTATAAGAGCCAAAATGGCCAGACGCTTCATGATAAGCTAAATTGAACTTTTCGATAAGGGTTTCGGGGACGCAAAGTACAAACGAATCATCCCTCCCATGGCTGTTGTATAAAATATTGTTTTTTAACATAAAACGCGTTTGTAAAATCGGATCTTGTGGTAACTTATTTATAATATCCGCCAATTTAGGGTCGTTTTGCTGATATTGCTTAATGTTTTTTAAAATATTGGTAAAATCTTTGCTTAGTTTTCTAAGAGGCATTATATGAAACATTTTATCCGTCGGATCGGGTGGACGCACCGCTGAATATCGCGAAAGCGCATCTGCCACAATATTTTGAGACCCCGGTACATGAACAATCTGAAAGTCAAACTCTTGGACGGCTAGGGCAAACCGTGCAATTCGCCCCGACAAAAGGCGACAGCTCATTAGGTAGGATAAGGCGCTGTTGTCTACAAAAACGGTAAATTTGCGCCCTATCAGATAAATCCTAAACTTTTGTAAAGCCCAAACGAATGCAAGGGCTTCTTTGTTATTGGAGTGGTATCTTGTTTCTCGGTCGAGTAAAATACGACTTGCCCACGCGACGGTATGACGTTCCCCCTCCACTATTTGAAAAAGCTGGGCTCCCAAACCTCTATCGCATGCATCTGTGGCTAGACAAAATGGAAGATCTTCCCTGGGATGGTATAAAGTTGTTTGTTGTTTTAACTTTTCTTTAATTTGCTCGAATGAATTTTGCTCGATCTCCGTCCACCGCCATTTGGTAGATTTTTTTAACAAATTTGTCAGAGGTGCGGTAAGATTTAAAAAATGTTGACAAAAAGATCTGTCAAAATTTACTAGACCAATAAATTTTTGGACTTCTTTCGCGTTACGAGGCGCTTTGTAATCAGAGATAGCTTGAGTTCTCTTTGGGTCTGATTTAATGCCTTCTTGGCTAAGGACAACTAAACGCAACGTAAAGCCTACCGTTTTTAGGCGATTAAAAAGCAAATTAAGGTGAATTAAATGCTGATTAAAATCTTTAGAGATCACAATGACGTCATCAATGTAAATCCGCAAAAAGTCATAAAACTCAGAGCCAAAAATTTTTTTTAACCCCCGGGTAAAAGTACTAACACTTGTATTAAGCCCAAACGGTAAACGACAGAAACAATGTTATCCCATTAACGATAAACCCTGTGTATTGTCGAGACTCTGGTGCCAATGGTATCTGCAGATACCCGTGTGTGAAATCCACCGAGGACATCACCCCTACTTTTGGTAATGTACGAAGTAATTCCTCTACCGGAACCGGCCCCTCAAACTCCCTTTCCACAACTTTATTCAAATGTCGGGCATCTAAACATATGCGCACTGATGAATCTTTTTTTAAAGTGGCCATTATGGGTTGGATATATTGAGATGGCATCCGGCAAATAATTCCCATTTTTCCCAGTTATCTAATTGTTTTTGGATAGCGTCTCTATGCGCTAAGGGAATAGCATACTGTTTAAGTCTAAATCCTTCCGTATTATTTAATTTAATTGATTGTTCATACTCCGACGTAACCCCGGGAATTTCCAAAAAAATATCGCTATGTTTTAATAACAAGTTAAATAAATCCTGTTTTTGTTCCACCCTAATGTCCAATTTTTCGACAATATTTTTGAAACAAATTACATTATTATTTTTTTCGGATTCCAGGGCATGAATTCGCCTAATATGAATCTCCGGGTCGGTCAAGTTAGCCCCCCCCCAGTTAAAACTTAGGGTCGAAAAATACATAGGTAGTTTGCACACAACTTGCACAACCTTGCACAACCAAAAAAAAAGCTTGCGCACTAACCATTGGTTAATTATATGAAAAAACCCGTGGGGGGGGCTAACTTGACCTTAGCCCCCCCCCCCAGTAAAAAAGTTAAAAATGTTCACTACAATCTAATAGTAAATAGCTTGCACAAGCTTGCACAACCAAAATAAAAGATTGCGCACCCTTAACAAGAGCGGTGAGGGGTAAATAATGTTTACCGTCAGCCCCCCCCCCAGAACTAAAATTGACCGAAAAATGTTGTAGTATGTTAAAAAAAAGCTTGCACAACCTTGCACAACCAAAATAAAAGCTTGCGCACCCTTAACAAGAGCGGTGAGGGGTAAATAATGTTTACCGTCAGCCCCACCCAGAACGAAAATTGACCGAAAAATGTTGTAGTATGTTAAAAAAAAGCTTGCACAACCAAAATAAAAGCTTGCGCACCCTTAACAAGAGCGGTAACGGGTAAATAATGTTTACCGTCAGCCACCCAGAAGGAAAATTTACCGAAAAATGTTGTAGTATATAAAAAAAAAGCTTGCACAACCAAAATAAAAGCATGCGCACCCTTAACAAGAGCGGTGGGGGTAAATAGTGTTTACCGTCAGCACCCACCCCCCAGAACTAAATTTGACCAAAAAATGTAATATATTAAAAAAACTTGCACAACCTTGCACAATCAAAATAAAAGCTTGGGCACCCTTAACAAGAGCAATAAGGTGTAAATAATGTTTACCTTCAGCCCCGCGCAGAACTATTATTTAATAAAAAAAGTTAAAAATTTTCATTACTATCTAATAGTAAGTCTCTTGCACAACCAAAATAAAACCATGCGCACCCTTAACAAGAGCGGTGAGGGGTAAATAGTGTTTAGCCCCCCCACAACTAAAATTGACCCCGGTCTCCCCTATATGGCTTTTAAGGCTGCTGAAATTGAATCTGATGATAATTTTTTTAACTCCACCCCCGCGGGGGTAAGCGGATAAATATTTTTAAATATTTTCAATATTTTCGTCAAAATTAGTATATAGGGGTTTTTGGGGTCGACGAATATGAATCTAATATTTTTTTTCAAATTTCACCCCCTGAGTGGGAGGGTAGTTTTTGTAAAAATTGTTATATTGGGGTTTTTGAGGTTTCTGAAAGTGAATCTGATAATGAAAAAATTCTTACTGCACCCCCTGAGGGGCGGGGGTAGTTTTCTTGAAAATTGATATATTCGGGTTTTTGAGGTCGCTAAAGCAGAATCTTAAAATATTTTTTTCCTAAATACACCCCCTGAGGGGCGGGGGGTAGTTATCGTATATTGGGGTTTTCAAGAAAGCTCTTTT
>OY294048.1:26088182-26121215 GCA_958510825.1 Brachypterus glaber | reverse complement strand
AAGATTTTTTCATTAAAATCAATAATGTCTAGAAAATGTGTACGGCTCTCTGATTGCAATTAACCTTAGATTATGTATCTGACAGATTAATACGAAATTTAGACAGATTTATTACTAAATATAAGTTTGGCACCAAAGCAATTTGGAGAAAACCATTGTTCTTTATTCTTTAACAATGCATGTGCTTAGTTTCCATTCAAACCTCAAAATAAAAGTGTGTCTCAACCCTTTGTGTGAAGTTTAATGTCACTTTATTTAGGGTCCCTATTGCGAAGAAACATGCGTTTAAAGTAAAAAAAAATCAAAAACTTGCTCTCCTGAAAAATTACGTTTTTGTGGCATAGTGTCCTTTACCTCCGGGGTCCAAAAATATATTAGAAAGTTATCTATCTGTCGTTAAAATGAAATGGAAACAGTAAATAGTACCATTTTATTCTTTTTTGGGAATCATTAGCACTGTGTTTTAATCACCAAAATAAGAAAAACTTAAAATTAGCTAAATTGACTCAAAAATCATAACTTTGACCGATTCGCACAGACGAAAGATGCCGTCACTGGAAAAAAAGGTTGACACTGTTTGTTTCACACGAAAAGAAATGATTTGGAAAAAAGAGGTTTAACGACCCACTCTAATGTATATAAAGTACTTACAGATAACATCTTTCCTTTTTCCGATACCGGACAACCTGCAAAGATTCTTCGGATCCCAAAAATCTTACATCTAAATCAAAATCAATAACATCTGCCAAATTTTGTTCAGCGTGACTGGAAAGCTGACTATCACTTGAGCTAACACTTAATTTATCAAAATCATCTTTGGAATTCTGCAAAAATATATTTGTTTATAATTACGATGAAACTCTAATTTTATAGATTAAATTACTTTTCATACTAACCTCTATGCATAAATGAATAACATTTTATGCATAGGCTTTTAATTAGGCCTATTACACTAGGCAACACGGTTTCTTGCCCTGATTGGAGTCATATGTTTTTTAACTAATTTTGGGTCGCTGAAACCGAATATTTCTATTACCTAAGTTTTCTGAGAAAAATGAGATAAAAATGTTAAAAAATCATTATTTTATCCCTCTTTTGTTCTAAAATCATGGGAGATAAAAATATTCCGAGGACAAATTTAGATTCGGCGACTGAATATTAGTTAAAAAATACCCAACTTAAAACACGGAAACTTTAAATTCATAGGTAGAATAAATAGAGATATTATGAAAAAAAAATATTTTTAAAAAAATGGATAATGTGACAAAACTAAGTAGGGGTGGAGGGTAAGAAGAAGGGTGAATAAGGGGACAAGCTTATCGCCACGTACTCATGCTAAAAATTGTCAAAAATCATTACTAGGGGGTCAAAAATGAACTAAAAAAATGTTACGTAATATGATTCTTATGTAATAAAGAACATTTTTATGATGTAGAACCATTAAAAAACAAAAAAAAAATACACAATATTTTGTTTTATAAATTATTTTTAAATTGGCATGTATTAAAATTTAAAAAATAAGACGTGCTGGATTTTTTTAAGGTCAAATTTGGATTCTGTGCCTTTAAATTGATAATAAAAATATATTTTTTGGGCTCGGGAAAAAAGTTTACACTGTGTACTTTAAGTTTGTTTCTTTTTCAATTATTTACTTTTTAGGAACAAACTAAGCAAAATAAAAAAAATATTTGTATAAATATATTTGTAGAGAATTTTATAATCTACAAATTAAGTCCTATAACATTTTTATACAGATTTGATAGTTTTGCCACAAAAGAGCAATTAAGTAAACTCTGCACTTTCATTTTAAGCTTTTTATTATTTTTTTCGCGTACTTACTATAACAGTAGTTCCTTGGCATATATATTTTTGAGTTCCTCGTATTTTTTTAATATACTCTAAAATTTTCAAAATCCTGCTCTTTTTTAAGATTTTGAAAAAAACGTCATTATTTCCTGGACTTATATCTAAAAAATTTTAGGTGCTGAAATTTTTCTAAGGTCAGATTCGGTTTCTACGCCCTCGAATTAGTAAGAAAAAATTACTTTTCGATCGGGGCAAAAAAAAAGTTGAGATTTGTTGCCTAGTGTTATTTAATCGTGACGTCGATAGTTTCGAATATGCAGAGTGAGGGGACGTCCATAAAGTATGTGACGCTTTTTTAAGCAATTTTTGACCCTCTCTCCCCTTGTCACAAAGTGTCACACCGACACTGACTCCTCCGCTCCCCCATGTGTCACGTCAAATTAAATTTGTTCAAGTTTAAGAGGTGATTCTACGTTAAAAAATATGAAAAAAAAGTTCCTATAAAGGTTGGTATGGAAATGAGCCCTAAGGGAGCTACGACCCTCTTAAGGGTACATCTAAAAAGTAATTTATTATTCCATCAATCTATTTTCTAATCATCGTACAGAGAGATATTGGTAGACTGACAGTTATCTAAAAAGTAGTTTTTAATTAATATTTCTGGAACCCTATAAACCACAGTAAAAAATTTTTGCACATGCCTTAACATTAATAAAGGCTATCATTTCATGTAATTTTTGTTTGGTAATTTTAACCAGGGACTTGCTAAATGTGGGGGCGATGTCACTTTTTTGACCCAAACTTTTTTATCCGTAATTTTTTTTGAGATTTTCTCAATAAAATATTAATCTTTAATTAAAAGTACATAAAAAAGTATTCTTTATGTAACACCGTAGAGCCAACCGTTTGCGAGAAAATTGCAATAAAAGAGGTAATTTCACGTTCTAAGCACCAAAAATAGGAACTGAAAAATGTACCAATAACAATTTTAATACTGCAGAGAGATTCTAAATTAAAAACTAAAAAAACAACTTCCCATGCAGAAATACCCACAAATCGCTTTTAAGAGGCCGTAGTACTATTAAAACTGATTTTCGAACCTAGATGTATAAGAGCTTTTTTTACAGTTTTTAATGTAGAATCACCCTGCAGTATTGAAATTTTTATTGGTGAATTTTTTATTTCCTATTTTTGATGCTCAGAACGTGGAATTTACTCTTTTATTGCAATTTTCTCGAAAGCGGTTAGCTCTACGGTGTTATATAAAGAGTACCTTTTTTATGTATTTTTAATTAAAGTAATATTTTACTGAGAAAATGTCAAAAAAATAACGGATAAAAAAGTTTGGGGCAAAAAAGTGATATCGCCCCCCTGGTTAAAATTACCAAACAAAAATTACATGAAATGCTAGCCTTTATGAGTGTTAAGCCTTGTGTTACTGTGTTTTACAGGGTTCCAGAAATATTAAATAACACTTTTGTCTTTTATTGGAACGTTCTGTCATCTTCATTATGGTTTCTACTGCATGTACGGTCGATTTCCCTTTCCTGAAACCGAACTGAAACTCGGATATTCCTTCCTTATTCTTTATTTATTCCTCAAGTCTTTCCCTAATCATAAATTCATAAAGTTTTCCTACCGTATCCAGTAAGAAGATTGGTCTAAACTCTGATGCATTCTCTGGTGCTTTACCACCTTTTAGCAACAAACATATCCGTGCGATCTTCCATCTTTCTGGAAACTCCTGCGTTTTTAGCAGTTAAAACTGCTAGTAGGTACTCTGGTTGGGATTTTATCATTTCTTTGACTGCCTCAGGTGGTAAACCATCTGGTCCGGGGGCCTTACCTTTCTTAATTTGTTCACCACCCCTATTTAGTTCCTCTATAGTAAACCAAACTACTTCTTCGACTACTTTTCCCCGTGTCCAAAGGTCTTCTTTGTTAGAAAAGAGTTTTGTTAAAATTTCCTCTTTTCTTTCCTTACTTAACTCGTACGACATAGACGGGTTTTTGATGTGTTTTACCGCTATTCTATAACCATTTCCCCACAAGTTGTCGTTTAATTCGTTACATAATTCTTTCCAGTGATTCTCTTTGGCCTTTTTAATAAGTTTGTTTAAATCTTTTCTTTTTTCCTTGTATTGCTCCCTTAGTCGTTGCAGTTGGTCTTCCTCCCTGTTTCCTCTGGCTTTATAGCAGCTAAGCTTTCTTCTATAAGCTGTGCATTCTTTCCTTGTAGTTTCAATTTGCTCGTTCCACCAGTAGGGTACTTTTATATATTTAGATCCTCGGTCCTTGCAGCTGGTCTTATATGCATTTTCTAGAATTGTCATGCATTCCTCTACAGATACTTGATCTAATGGAGTTCCTGATATTCTATTACCCAATTCTGCATTAAAAATTTGTGTATCGAAAAATATTTTATGTCGTGCAACATTTGTTCTTTTTCCCTTCTTTCCTTTTTTAACTTGGAAATAAATAAAGTTGTGGTCGCTATTTGGCTCATCTTCCAGTACTTTCCAATCCATGACACTTCTCGCTATGCCCAAAGTAGAAAACGTGACTTTTATATATTTAGATCCTCGGTCCTTGCAGCTGGTCTTACAGGCATTTTCTAGAATTGTCATGCATTGCTCTACAGATACTTGATCTAATAGAGTTCCTGATATTCTATTACCCAATTCTGCATTAAAAATTTGTGTATCGAAAAATATTTTATGTCGTGCAACATTTGTTCTTTTTCCCTTCTTTCCTTTTTTAACTTGGAAATAAATAAAGTTGTGGTTGCTATTTGGCTCATCTTCCAGTACTTTCCAATTCATGACATGACGTGACGTGACGTCGATAAAGGATTCGCTGTCACCTCTCATAAAGGTTGGCGTGTTGTCCCTATTATGTGATACTAGTTCCATCCCTTCTGCCCATTCGATAAAATATTCACCTCTATTGTCTGTAATGGGCAATCCCCATCTTGGTGACTTAATATTTAAATTCCCTAGAATAATGGCTTCACCTCAATTCTTTTTTACTGTGTTCATTAGTGCATCACTGTATATTTTAAAATCATCTAATATAATGTTTGGTGAACAGTAACAGCAGTATAAATTAAATTTATCCAGCTGTATCCTAATATATCCGCTTGCTTTTTCTACCATTTTTACCTCAAGGTTTCTGTCCCGTATATAAGCTGCTATAGTGCAGTTTTTATCCGTTATCCATTTAGAGTTTTTCATTAACTTCTTATTCGGCTCGCTTACTATAATTATATCAATCTCCTTCTTCTGGGCAACTAGAAATGCCATGTCGTGGGCAGTTCTTGATTTGTTTAAATTTGTTTGAAGAATCTTTATGTTTTTACTTTTCTTGTTTGCACCTACATGTTCTGATATATCCGCCATTTATTCAAGTTTTTTTTTTTGTACTACTTACTGTTTTTTAAAAGCTTCTTAAATTTCGGGCACTTTAATGACCCTGATCTGTGCCCGTTTTTATCGCAGACTCAGCAATATTCATCATTTTTGCAGTTTTCTATTTTATGATCATCTCTCCACATTTATAGCAGGCTTTCTCTCTATTTCTTCCGCTACAGTCTTGTGCTACATGTCCATATCCTTGGCGTCTATAGCATCTTAGGATTGTCACTCTATCTCTAATTCTGCAACTTATCCATCCTATTGTACCAAACCCTCGTGTTCGGGCTGATTATCGGGGTAGTTGGGAAATTAAACCAGTCACAGACAGTAAATTGCTTTTTATTTCAGGGTCCGGATGGCAAGGTGAAAAACTTGTACACTGTAGAAATATAATTATTAAGTAAGTTAATCACGAAAATAATGTAAGATTTTATATTACCTGTACCAGGCTTCTGACGATATCTATTTCAAAAACAAATTCGCTCGACACACCAACGGCTACAGCATAGCAAGAAATGAAATAAAGTATGGCGGATTAGGGTTTTTTGCTCTACAGAAAAAAACCTCAGTTAAATGTGGCGTGGTACGGAAAGCGCGAAGTTTAAATTTAAAATATATGCTGAAAAGAACTAATAAAGGAAACCTTATTTTTATACAGGTTCATCCGCCCCCCTGAGCCTTACTTTGGTTCTATTAAAGTTAAGGCGCTGGTAAGATATATTTTTTTAAATGGTACACATGGAACATCCCCCGTTCTTTTTTGGTCGAGGGATCCTCCAGTATATAAGTTTCAAAGCTTATTTTCTTTTTTATGGCATAAGGCCCTTCGAATAGAAGCAACATTTTTTTTATTTCTTTTTTATCACTAGAGGAAACATTATTAGCTCGTAAGAGAACGAGTTCTCCCTCTTTAAAGACCGGAAAAGGCCTTCCTGGATTTCGTAAAGCCCTGCGAGCTGCCCTATTTTTAAGGGTTTCCCTAGCGAGAACTAAATTAGGAGGATCGTTAGTTTCCTCATACCCGCTAAGTCTTGCCGGTAGTAAAGAGTCAGGTTGTTTATTTAGTTGGAGTTCCATCGGACTAAACCCCGTAGATTCATGAGTTACGCTATTGAGTAAAAGTTCAAAGTTTTTTAGTTCATGAGCCCACTTAGTGTGTTGATGGTGACAAAAAGCTCTACATAAACGTCCTATTTCCCGCATTACCCGTTCGGCTGGATTAGTTTGAGGTCTTCTGACGGAAGAGAACGTTACTTTAATCCCTAAATCGGATAAAGTACTTTTCCATTTTTCGGATTGGAACTGCGTTCCGTGATCATTAAGAATTCTTTGCGGGGGACCGTGTTGGACAAAGTAATCTTTGGTTAAACGATTTAATGCGGCGACCGTGGTTTCTCTTTTTAGCGGGTATAAGGTGACGTATTTGGTAAAGACGTCCAATACAACAAAAACGTATGCGACCCCCCCTCTTCCTTTCGGTAATGGTCCGAAATAATCGACAGCGACCAGTTCATTTTTTCCCGAAGGAACGATTTGATGTAGGGGAGGCTGGGGTAAAGCGGAACATTTTGATTTCTGACATAATTCGCAAGAACGGATTGTTCTTTTTATGTTTTTGTACATATTGGTCCACCAAACCTCCCTTCTCATTATTTCCCACGTTTTATAAGAGCCAAAATGGCCGGACGCTTCATGATAAGCTAAAATAAACTTTTCGATAAGGGTTTTGGGGACGCAAAGTACAAACGAATCATCCCTCCCATTGCTATTGTATAAAATATTGTTTTTTAACATAAAACGCGTTTGTAAAACCTGATCTTGTGGTAAATTATTTATAATGTCCGCCAATTTAGGGTCGTTTTGCTGATATTGCTTAATGTTTTTTAAAATATTGGTAAAATCTTGGTTTAATTTTCTAAGAGGCATTATATGAAACATTTTATCCGTCGGATCGGGTGGACGCACCGCCGAATAGCGCGAAAGCGCGTCTGCCACAATATTTTGAGTCCCTGGTACATGGACAATCTGAAAGTCAAACTCTTGGACGGCTAGGGCATACCTTGCAATCCGCCCCGATAAAAGGCGACAGCTCATTAGGTAGGATAAGGCGCTGTTGTCTACAAAAACGGTAAATTTGCGCCCTAGTAGATAAATCCTAAACTTCTGTAAAGCCCACACGAACCCAAGGGCTTCTTTGTCATTTGAGTGATATCTTCTTTCTCGGTCGAGTAAAATCCGACTTGCCCACGCTACGGTATAACGTTCCCCCTCCACTATTTGAAAAAGCTGGGCTCCTAAACCGTTATCGCAGGCGTCTGTGGCTAGACAAAATGGATGATCTTCTCTAGGATGGTATAAAATTGTTTGTTGTTTTAACTTTTCTTTAATTTGGTCGAATGAATTTTGCTCGATCTCTGTCCACCGCCATTTTGTGGATTTTCTTAACAAGTTTGTCAGAGGTGCGGTAAGATTTGAAAAATTTTGACAAAAGGATCTATCAAAATTCACTAGACCAATAAATTTTTGGACTTCTTTCGCGTTACGAGGTGCTTTGTAATCTGAGATAGCTTGAGTTCTCTTTGGGTCTGGTTTAATGCCTTCCTGGCTAAGGACATAACCTAAAAACGGCATTTCGTTTCTCAAAAATTCACACTTTTTTAAACGCAACGTAAACCCTGCCGTTTTTAGGCGATTAAAAAGCAAATTAAGGTGAATTAAATGCTGATTAAAATCTTTAGAGATTACAATGACGTCATCAATGTAGATCCGCAAAAAGTCATCAAACTCAGAGCCCAAGATTTTCTTCAACCCCCTGGTAAACGTACTAACACTTGTATTAAGCCCAAACGGTAAACGACAGAAACAATAAGTTATCCCATTAACGATAAACCCTGTATATTGACGGGACTCTAGTGCTAATGGAATCTGCAAATATCCGTGTGTGAAATCCACCGAGGACATTACCCCTACTTTTGGTAAGGTACGAAGTAATTCCTCTACCGGTACCGGCCCCTCAAACTCCCTTTCCATCACTTTATTCAGATGTCGCGCATCTAAGCATATGCGCACAGATGAATCTTTTTTTAAAGTGACCATTATGAGTTGGATATATTGAGATGGCATCCGGCAGATAATTCCCCATTTTTCCCAGTTATCCAATTGTTTTTGGATAGCGTCTCTATGCGCTAAGGGAATAGCATACTGTTTAAGTCTGAATCCTTCTGTATTATTTAATTTAATGGAATGTTCATATTCCCGCGTAACCCCAGGAATTTCCGAAAAAATATCACTATGTTTTAATAACAAGTTAAATAAATCTTGTTTTTGTTCCACCCTAATGTCCAATTTCTCGACTATATTTTTAAAACAAACTACATTAGTATTTTTTTCGGATTCCAGGGCAAGAATTTGCCTAATCTGAATCTCCTTAATATTCATGGACCCTTCTACTTGAAATTCATGAAATGTTTTTATTTCAGGAATTTCATGCCATTTTCCATCGATTTTTAAAATAATTTTTTCTAAACCTAAATCAATTTTAGCATGATGTGCACGTAAAAAATCATTGCCTATAATTATTGGGTACGCAAGATCGGGAATGAGCAAAAATTCAAAAGAAATTTCCAAGTTTAAAACTTGGAAAGTAATAAGGGACTGCTGTTTAACCCGCCTCTGTTTCGATTTGAACGCTCCCGATACCTTGATACCAGTACACGCGAAGGTAGGTATATGTATGACGTCTTCGCCGAGTTGCGACCATACGTCATCGCTGAGACAGCAAATTTCGGACCCCCAATCAGCGCTGGGAAGGTAAAATTTAAAATTTTAATACTTATTACGGGTGACCTTGCCTCGCTCTGTGCGTGAATTTCGTCACAATCAATCAAGAGATCCTCGCGCGGGTTATTGTTAGGAATATCGGCCCGGTTTAAAATCGCCTCCACTATCGAGCTCTCTAGTGGCCGGCCGTCGAGTTTCCCGACTCCTCGTTGCCGTCCCCGTTATCTTCGACCTCGAGTACCGCGATATTAGGTTTTTTTACGTAGTTATTGTTTTTAAAATTTCCATTTTTTTTTTCAGTAGGCTGCGTAGGATTTTTATTAAAAACATTAAATGATTCTGCATTATAATTATAATTAGTTGAATCTGTACGGCAATAGCTATCGACTTGCCGCAGCCGTTGCATGGCCGCCGCCAGGGTTTCCACCCCTACTAGCACCGCAGCTATGCTGGGCGGGTAGTGCCTTGCAATAATTGAAATTAACATTTGATCGCTATAGGGCGGTTCTAGATATTTTGCCGCCGCCACTTGTTTCGTAAAATGGTTCACCACCCCATTTCCGCGGTATCTCGCCCCCTGTAAATCTAAACGAATCTGTAATTGCTTATTTTCGGACCAAAACTGATCCAGGAAGGCCTGTTTAAATTCCGCAAAACTTTCGAAATTATTTAAAAAAGCTTGACCCCAAGACATTGCATTTCCCCCAAAGTAATTATTTAACAAATATTTATTTGCGTTAAAAATATCATTTTCCACATTAAAAACTGGTTCTAGTTGCTGTAAAAAATCCCTAGGGTGTATCGATGCCTTATCGTCAAAAATCGGTAACTTAATTTTTTGCAATAATTCAAAAAAATCTCTGGAATTTAAGGACCTTACATTACTTTCGTTTACAGAATTTTTATTATTATTTAAATTAACAGTAGAGGCAGAGTTTATAGAGTGACTATTATTATTTAAATTATGTAACGATGCTACAACTTCCGTCAGCATTTCGTTTAAGTCTGCACGACTAAAAGAATACTGCACATTCTGTCGTGGTGAAGGCGCTCTTGATGTCGTAGCACAGTTTTCTGGTGCAACATTTTGGTGTAAAAAAGGTGATTGTTGCTCCCTTAACTCATGTTCCGTCCTCGGAGGCCCCAGCGGCCCCCTTGGATCTGAAGCTGGGCCTCCTAATTTTTGAATAGATGGTTGAGGCGTTGTAAAATTCCACCTTTCTGTCCCTGGTGGGACTAGGGGTCCCAAAGGCCACCTAGGCGCTGGTCCCAAACAGTCAACAAAATTCCCTGCAGGCCGTTGCGGCGGTGGTGGGTGCCGCCAAAAAGGTTGCTGGGCCCCCATATTTTGAATTGAGGGCCTTGGGGCAGTATGGGCATGTAAAAAATTGTTCATCCTACCTTGTAATTGTTGAATATGTGGTGTTTGGTTTACCTCTGGGCCCTCCGGGTACCTTGATGGGCCTTGCCCTTGTTGACCACTGAAATTTCCCTCCCTCGGTGTATGTTGGAGTGGCATTTGTGCTGTTGTGCTGGTCCGCGTTGGGATGCCAAAAGATGTACCAAACCCTCGTGTTCGTGCTGATTATCGGGGTAGTTGGGAAATTAAACCAGTCACAGACAGTAAATTGCTTTTTATTTCAGGGTCCGGATGGCAAGGTGAAAAACTTGTACACTGTAGAAATATAATTATTAAGTAAGTTAATCACGAAAATAATGTAAGATTTTATATTACCTGTACCAGGCTTCTGACGATATCTATTTCAAAAACAAATTCGCTCGACACACCAACGGCTACAGCATAGCAAGAAATGAAATAAAGTATGGCGGATTAAGGTTTTTTGCTCTACAGAAAAAAACCTCAGTTAAATGTGGCGTGGTACGGAAAGCGCGAAGTTTAAATTTAAAATATATGCTGAAAAGAACTAATAAAGGAAACCTTATTTTTATACAGGTCCTGTTCACTATTTTAACTCTTCCAGCTTTTATTACTTCTTCTATCTTAGACCTAATAACCACTGTAGCGTTTTACTTACCTTTTGTGGTAGGTTTCATATTTTTTATATTTATCTCATCTTCAGATAACCCAAACTGTTTTATAAAACTTTCCTTAACTTCCTCTTCTGTACTGATGCTGTCCATATCCATGATATGTAGCGTCCTTTCACCTGTACCTATATCCTTTACTGTTGCTTTCTCTATTAATTTCTCTATCTCACTTTTGAAGTCACTATTTTTTCCCCTTTTCTTAATTTCAATAAAACATCTCCTTTTTTGGTTTTTCTTACTTCTCTAACTAGAACTCCCATTTTCTCAGGATCCACCTTGGTTTTAACCTCTCGTAGTAAGTCAGCATATGTTCGCCCCTCTGCTTGTATTACTATGGTGTCCCTTTCCTCTTTTTGTTTTTTAGTTTTATTTTTGGGTCTGTCTTCTTGTAAAGGAGATTCACTAATTGCATATAGATGACTATATCTATATCTGTGTGCATGAACACGTACTCTAAGACCTTTTTAGCTATTTCTATATCAGGATAGTCCAGAAAATTAAAAGCTAGTTTTTTCTTTCTTTCTTTAGCGTTTCCTCCCTTAGTTGTTCTAAACAATTGTAAAGAGCCTTTAAGTCCATTTTCAGGTCTGGCGTTATGTCTGGTGTTAGTTGGTAGACATTTTTCTTTTTTGTCTAGTAGTAGTAGTAGTAGTAGTAGTAGTAGTAGTAGTAGTAGTAGTAGTAGTAGTAGTAGTAGTAGTAGTAGTAGTAGTAGTAGTAGTAGTAGTGTGGAGGTCAAGTCTGGCAACTAGACCATATTGGTCCTTTTTGCCTACCCCTGTCTTTATGTAATTAATTCAAGAATATTTATTATTATTATTATTTTTTAAGGTTCTTGCAGCCCTTTTTACACATGATTTTGAATTTTATTTTTAATTCTGAAAAATCATGCTTGAAGGGTTAAGTTAAAACAGACGCCAGTACATTAGAACTACTGGTTAGTTGGTAACACTTTGCACCCAGGGAATCAGTGTAAAAAAAATCCCGAATTTCGAAATCGAAAACGT
The DNA here is from genome assembly GCA_958510825.1 of Brachypterus glaber. Classification (NCBI taxonomy): domain Eukaryota; kingdom Metazoa; phylum Arthropoda; class Insecta; order Coleoptera; family Kateretidae; genus Brachypterus; species Brachypterus glaber. The sequence continues at coordinate 26,109,160 of OY294048.1, read as the reverse complement.
TCTCTGGCTCAAAAGTTGCTCCTTGGTAAAAAACGCTGGACACTCAAAAATGAGCCAAATCGATTAATTATTAATTTAAGTTTAGAGGTAGCTTAAAACACTCAAACTTTGAAAAAAAAATCGGTACCTGTTTTTCGGATAAAAACTGATTGAGAAAATTTTGGAGGGTTTCTTTGGTAATATTTAGAAACAATACTAGTTGGGAGTAACTAACTCCCCTTAAGTTAGAACATAAAAAGAATCTGAAATTATTTGAAGATTTCGCGAAAATTTAATTTTTGCAGGTTTTAAAAAGTGCAAAAAATAGTTTTAAACAAAAAACCTGCAAACTTATATCTTATACCTACCTGCGTATACAGAAGAAAATTCGAAACCGGGTGGATTTTCTGTTTTTTGCCTAAAACTTTTTTCGGTGTACTTTTTTTGAATTTAATTTTTAGAATATACTTTTTTATGTAAAAATACACAAAAAAGTGCCTTTAATGTAATATTGCAGGATTAACCGTTTTGAAGATAAATACATTTAAAAGTAAATTTTTACACCAAGAACCAAAAATAAAAATAAAAAAATTATAAAGCCAAAAACAAAGATTTTGGTAAGGGGTGGTTATTTAACATTAAAAACCAAGAAAAAAAATATAATATGCATCTTGGTCAAAAAATCATTCCTAATTGTTAAAAGAAGAACTTATTTTAATATATTTATATTTTGAGACACTGTGTAATTGTGTTACCATAGTTAGTTTTGAAGTTTTGATTAATAAAAAAAAAAGAAAAGGAATTGTCAAAATAAAAAGAATTTATTTTTTATTTCAAAAGAAAGGCAGTTAACGGCTAAGAAGTTCAACGTATCTAACAGAAACATTTAAAAGAAAACAGTTTTAAGTCGGTTAGACTTATTAGTTGTTACAAATTTGGCGACCGTGACAGGACACTCTGGTAGAACGATGGAAAAGTTGCAAAAAGCTGTGGAGGTCAATGGATTACTATTTTCGAAGTTATACGACGAAATAATAGAAGCAATTACATCCAGAGATAATCAAATTAATAATAGTCACATTCAAAATAAAATTAAGATGCTTGACAAGAAGTTTGAAGCTATGAACGATTTAGACGTGACTATGATGGAGCTTTTGTGCTCTTCAGATACAGATACTAATGCCATTGCACAACAGGCCGAGGTATGTGATGAGTATTCCTTCAAGTATCATAAGATCAAATATGAATTCGAGGAAATGATTTCTAAAGCTGTTCAAGAAGATTGTTTAAGTACTGCATCTCAGAGCAATAAGAAGAAACTTAAACTACCAGTTTTAGAATTAAAAAAGTTTGGCGGTGATATTAAAGATTGGTTACCTTTTTGGAGCCAATTTAAGCGTATTCATGAGAATGTTGATTTATGTGAAGAGGATAAATTCCAATATTTAATCCAAGCTACGATACCCAGCAGTAAAGCATATATTTTAATAGAAAGTTGCCCACCAACGAAAGAAAATTATCACAAGGTAATAGATAGTTTAAAGAAAAGATTTGGATGAGAGGATATGCTTGTAAAGCTTTACGTTAGAGAATTATTGAAACTCGTTTTAAATAACGTAGGAAATAAAAATCGTTTGAGTTCCTTTTATGATAAAATAGAATCACAGCTTAGATCCTTGGAAAGCTTGGGTATACAGTCAGATACATGCTCAGCTATGCTGTTTCCATTAGTAGAATCTTGTTTGCATGAAGATATCATAAGAATTTGGCATAGAAGTGATAGCTGTAACGAAGACCTAAATATGAAAGATCGACTAGAAAATTTGATGAAATTTCTACAAAAGGAAGTCGAAAACGAAGAAAGGGTTAACATGGCTATTTCAGGATTTGATACACAGCAAAAGAACAAGAATAAATTAGAAACTCTTCAAAGCAAGTCTACCATTGCGACAGCGTCAGATTTAATTAATAAAATACAAAGGAAATGTGTCTTTTGTCGAGAAGCACATGAGAACAATGATTGTGTCAAAGCAGCTACTTGGGATTTGGCGCAAAAGAAAAAAAAGCTGATAGAAAATGGTTGTTGCTTAGTATGTTTGCGATTTGGACATATTGCTAGAAATTGTAGATGTAAGATTCAGTGTACTCACTGTAAAAAGAGGCATTCAAACATTATGTGTCCAGAGAAAGAAGCCACTAAGGTTACAAATAAAGAACAAATTTTGTCTAATCATACACACAAAGTGGTATTATTGCAAACCTTAGCAGCAAACATTAGCAACGAGCAAGAAACTTCTAGAAAAGTTAGAGTTATAATAGATACAGGGTCACAAAGATCATATATTACGAAAAAGGCGGTACATGATTTGAAATACTCTCCAATAAGACAAGAGCAGGTAATACATACTTTGTTTGGAGGCATAAAAACCGAAATTATAAACCATAATTGTTATCGTGTACCTATGAGCAGTTTAAATAACAGTTATGCATGTAATTTCGAAGCTCTGGACCAAGAAATTATCTGTGATAATGTAATATCAGTTGGAGAAGGTGCCCATTTAAAAGAACTTCAAGAAAATGGTATAGAATTAACAGATCTCCATGATGGACCAGTTGATATACTTCTTGGTTCAGACATTGCCGGAAAACTCTACACTGGTAAGAAGCTACAACTTAAGTCTGGACTAGTAGCTATGGAGACTTTACTTGGTTGGGTCCTAATGGGAAAACTGGAAGAACCCAAAGTACTAAAAAAATCTGTAATGATGGTAAAAACTCTGTTTTCAAAAAGTACCAACATAGCAGATTTATGGAGTTTGGATATATTAGGTATTGATGATCCCAATGAAGTTAAGTCCCGTAAAGAAAACGAAATGGAGGTTATGAGTCACTTTCTTTCCACGGTTAAAAGGCAAGAAGATGGCAGATACATGGTAAATATGCCTTGGATAGATGGACATGCTCCTTTACAACCTGGTTATGAGATGGCTTTAAGCAGAATGAATTCAGTGATAACTAAATTAAAAAAATATACATATCTTGAAGAGTATCAACTAGTGTTTGATGAGTGGATACGAGACGGAGTAATTGAGGAAATAATAAACGACCCAAGGACTCAAAGTAATGGATATTTCCTTCCACATCATCCAGTAGTAAAAACTTCAAGATACGACCGGTGTTTGATGCATCTGCTAAACAAAAGAATCATCTATCTCTTAATCAATGCTTGGAAAAGGGTTTGAATTTAATTGAGTTAATTCCTTCTATTTTAATAAGATTTAGAACGAGAAAATATGGTGTTTTAGCAGATATTCGACGAGCATTTTTACAAATTTCACTTCAGGAGACTGATCGAGATTTTCTAAAGTTCTTATGGATAGATCGAGACGGTAATTTAAAGATATACCTACATACACGAGTCGTATTCGGTGTAACATGTAGTCCGTTTCTACTGGGAGCAGTTATTGACCACCATCTTCAAAACGCCCTACAAGAATGTCTTTCTGGTAAAACAAAATACTCAGAAAAGGTAATAAGGCAACTCATAAAGGGTTTTTACGTGCTTGACAAGTCTCGACCTCAGAGAAGAAGTAGAAGAATTCATTCAAGAGTCCACTAGTTTGTTAGCTGAAGCTAAATTTGATTTGAGAAGATGGGAATCTTTAATATTAGAAGATGTTCAAGATGTTTTACAAATATCTCCAGTTTTGGGTTTAAACTGGAATAGAAATACAGACAACTTGCAGCTTTCCATGGATTGGTTTTCAAAAATAAACATGGAGAAGGTTACCAAGAGAAATATACTATCTACAATACAAAAACTCTATGATCCGGTAGGATTTTCTTGTCCAGTAACCTTATTTCCCAAATTGTTAATGCAGAAAACTTGGATTTTAAAGTTAGGATGGGACACTGAAGTAGATCAAGGAATGAAAGAGTCTTTTTTGAAATGGATGTACGAAATGTCGTATATGGTGTATGTAAACGTTCCAAGATGGTTTTATATATCACCAGAATCTATAAGTTATAGTTTGCATGTTTTCTGTGATGCTAGTAAAGATGCCTACGCTACATGCATTTTTTAAGAACAGCAACAGATAGAGAGGTGAAGATTCAATTGGTTCAGGCTAAGACTAGAGTAGCACCAGTAAAGAAGATAAGTATACCAAGGTTAGAGTTACTTGCAGCTACAATCGGAAGTCGTTTAGCGAAAGTTGTCATAGAAAACCTTGATGTATTTCCAATAGTTTATTATTGGACCGATTCAACAACTGTTTTAGCCTGGATAAGAAATGAAGAAAAGTGAAAAACATTTGTATGGAGTCGTAGAGAAGAAATTAGACGATTGACTATGAAAGAAAGTTGGTTATATGTACCAGGAGACCTTAACCCAGCAGACTTACCATCTAGAGAATGTTTTCATAAACAATTAGTAAAGGAAAGATGGTGGGAGGGACCTTCTTGGCTTTTAAAACCTCAAAAAGAATGGCCTGTGCAAGTACTTACTTTTAATGATGGTTTAATTAATAAAGAAAAAAGAAATCAAGTTGTTTCAACGTTAGCTTTTGTCAATACTGATTTTTCATGGTATTATTATCGTTTCTCAAACTATCTAAAGATAGTTCGGTTAATGGCATGGATTCACCGATTTGTTAAAAACTCTAGAACTAAAGTAAAAAATAAAAGATTAAAAGGATGCCTTAAATCTATAGAAATTGAAGTTGCTGAGAAAACTATTATCAGTTTTATACAGAGAGAAAAATTTGGTTCAATAAATCATGAGAAACTTTCATCTTTAGTTCCATTTTACGATGGTGATGGCTTGATCAGGCTTAAGACAAAGATTTCCGAGAGAAAAGACAATGAGACTTTTGTTTTTCCTTACGTTCTTCCATCGGATCATGAAGTAGTCTACCGACTAATTCACTATGAACACATCAGAAATTGTCATGCTGGTATTCAAGCTACTATGTGTATATTACGTGAGAAGTACTGGATATTAAAATGTAGAAAAACTGTAAAATCTGTTTTATCAAAATGTACGACTTGTCGGAGATTTGAAGCACAAAACATGGATGTTACGCCAATATGTCTGCCAGAGAATAGAGTAAAAGATGCGTCTGTATTTGAAGTTACAGGAACAGACCTTTTAGGTCCACTTTACTTGCGTAATAATGAAAAAGTTTGGGTAGTTCTTTTTACCTGTGCAATTTACAGGGCAGTACATTTGGAGCTGGTGTCATCATTGTCATCAGAGACGTTTCTTCAAGCTTTAAAACGATTTATTGATAGAAGAGGTAGACCATCTATTTTGTATAGTGACAATGCTAAAAACTTTGTTGGTTCCTACAATGCTTTGTCAGAACTAGATTGGAATAAGATACAAGAAATGGCTACACTTGATAGAATAGATTGGAAATTCATACCACCAACTGCTGCATGGTGGGGCGGATGGTGGGAGCGTCTAGTTCGAATGGTAAAACAACTTCTACGCAAAATATTAGGACAAGCTTCCCTTTCCTATGAAGAATTATTAACAAATATATGTGATTGTGAAGCTACACTAAATTCGAGGCCATTAACATACATGTCTGAAGACAGTGAAGATCTGTTAACGTTAACGCCATCGATGTTTCTTCAGGATATAAAAGAAATTGGAGTAGTTGATATTAATAGGGTTGTGAAAGCAAATTTCTTAAGAAGACGCATATGTTATGGGAAAAAGATTAAAGAAGATTTAAGAAAAAGGTTCAGAGATGAATATTTGGGGCAGCTGAAATTATTCTCCAAAGAAAAGTGTAAAGTCAAAGTCCAAGTCAAAGTAGGAGATATTGTGCTGATTGAAAACTACCTTGAGAAGCGATTAGATTGGCCACTTGGTCGAATAATAGAAATTATACCAGGTAGAGATGGCGAAATCCGTTTAGCTAAAATTAAAACAGAAAAAGGAATACTCTTACGACCAGTACAACGTTTGATTATGTTGGAAATGAATAATGTTGATGGACGTAGTTTAATTAAAGAAAATCCATCTGATCCCAGATCTAGTGTGTTTGAAAAACCAAATTCAGATGAAAAAGATAAGGAAGGAGAAAATTTAAAAATAACACGATCTGGAAGATTAGTAAAAACTCCATCAAAGTTAAATTTATGATGAGTTACTGCATTGTAAATTTCGTAACTCAGGTGGGAGTATGTTAAAAGAAGAACTTATTTTAATATATTTATAATTTGAGACACTGTGTAATTGTGTTACCATAGTTAGTTTTGAAGTTTTGATTAATAAAAAAAAAAGAGGAATTGTCAAAATAAAAAGAATTTATTTTTTATTTCAAAAGAAAGGCAGTTAACGGCTAAGAAGTTCAACGTATCTAACAGAAACATTTAAAAGAAACCAGTTTTAAGTCGGTTAGACTTATTAGTTGTTACACTAATGAAGTTATGTCCTTTTAAATATGCCCTATTTTTAAGAGCATGGTGTATTTTAAGAATGGTGCGCCATGGCGTAGCTCGCTTAGGAATGATTTTTGGCCAAGGTGCATATAATTTTTTTTCTCCGCATTTAATGTTAAATATACATATATTTCTAAAATATTTGTTTTTGGGTTTATAATTATTTTATTCTTTATTTTTGGTTCTTGATGGGTAAAAATTTACTTTTAAATGCATTTATCTTCAAAACGGGTAATCCTGCGATGTTACACCACAGATACTTTTTGTGTATTTTTACATAAAAAAGTAAGCGATTCTTTTTGCAGATGATACTACTGTCATAAAGTCTCATAAAAACAGTAAGTTTTTAAAAACTAATATGGAAAGTGTGATAAAACTTTTTGAATATTGGTTTGTAGCCAATAAACTAACACTAAATCAAAGCAAAACAGATAGCATTATGTTCTCTCTAAGAGCATTAAGTGATGAAGAGCAAGGTAAAGTGGTAAAATTCCTAGGTGTCGAAATTAACGTTACCTTGTCATTTAAAAAACACATTGATACAACTGCAAAAAAAGTCACTAAGTCAATATACCTTCTGAAAAATTTGAAAAAAATCGTTGATATAAATACATGCTTATCAGTGTACCACTCTCTCTTAATGAGTCACTGTACTTACGGTTTATTGGCTTGGGGACATTCTACTGATATGTGCAGACTGTTTGGTTTGCAGCGCCGTGCTTTCTGTGTGCTAACAGGATTAGCTTTTAGAGATGATGTCAAACAAAAATTTTTGGACTTAAAAATCTTTACTTTACCATCAAGATACATTTATGAATGCCTCTTGTACGCCAAAATAAATTCTAGTACATACACGACTTTGAATAAAATCCATAATTATTTCTTAAGATCTGCTGAAGACATACGGATAGAATTTTTAAGGTTAAATATATCCAGAATATCCACCCTCTATTATGCACCTACTTTTTATAATACACTAAATGTAAGGGATTTAAACTTCAAAAACTTTAGGACCACAATAAAAAAATATCTTTTAAAACAAGCTTTCTACTCTTTTGAAGAGTTCTTAAATCCTTGAAAACGTTACGATGATGAAGGATCTAGGTGTTACATATGATAGCACATTGTGTTTTAACAAGCACATTGAAATTCAGTGCAATAAATCACTTAAACTTCTGGGTTTTATGAAAAGAAATTTGAGAGATTTTATAAATGTAAATTGTATAAAGCAGCTTTATTTTTCTATAGTGAGATCTAATTTGGAATTCTCTTCAATAGTTTGGTCTCCATTTTATATTGAGCAGAAGTCTCAATTGGAGAGAGTTCAAAACAGATAGATTTTTAAATTTTAAGACGGTGATGCTATTTTTGGAAACTTCAACAGTTCGACAATATTTTAATATTGATACTCTTGAAAATAGACGTAAATTTCATGACTTAATTTTTTTATATAAGCTAGTCAATGGTATGATAGATTGCCCAGTAGCGCTATCATTATTATTAATTTTTTAGTTCCGTCACTGAATATGAGAGGCACCAAGGCTAATCATATTTTTTATTTAAACTTGTGTAAAACAAATTATATGTTAAATGCACCAATTAACAGAATGTGCAAGCTTGCCAACGATCTTAGTGTTGATTTCACTTTATCTCTAAGTGCTTATAAATCTCATATTAAGAGAAAATTGGACAGACTGTGATATACATATATATATTTTTTTCTTTTGTAAAAGTCTATTTTGTTCGTAATTCTATTGTACCTGTTTTTCATATTTTATTGTACCTATATATTAAGTGAAATATTTATTTTATATTGTAAATTTTAAAATGGAACTTCCGTGAATAAATATATTATTATTATATTATTATTATTAAATACAAGTGTTTCCACCTTGGAATATTTATTTATTTAATTAATGTTGTAAAAATTATATTATTGTTAGTATTTTTCTCTGTGACGTGTGTAAAACTGTTTAATTATAGCACTAATAAATGAATTTTGAATTTTGGATTTTATACTCCAGTAAAAAAAATTCAAAAAAAATTAAACCGAAAAAAGTTTTAGTCAAAAAACAGAAAATCCACCCGGTTTCAAATTGAAATTTAATATTTTTTACCCGACTTGTGGAAACAAATAATGTTTTCTGTATACGCAAATAGGTTAACATCTATATATGCTGGTATACTAATATATAAGTTAGCAGGTTTTTTGTTTAAAACTATTTTTTGTGCACTTTTCAAAACTTGCAAAAATAAAAATTTTCGAAAAATCTTCAAATAATTGGAGATTTTTTTTTGTGTTCTAACTTAAGAAGAGGGGTAATATAATTCTTTTAGTTTCTCCCAACTAGCAATGTTTCTAAATATTACCAAAGAAACCCTCCAAAATTTCCTTAATTTTAGATACAATCAGTTTTTATCCGAAAAACAGGTACGGATTTTATTTAAAGTTTGAGTGCTTTGAGCTACCTCTAAACATTTATCGATTTGGCTCATATTTGAGTGGCCACCGTTTTTTACCAAGGAGTGACTTTTGAGCCAGAGAGCGTTTCCGATTTCGAAATTCGGGATTTTATTGACACACCCTAATATACCGGGTGCCACAAAACAGTGGTACACCCCTATAATATAATAATAATTCGTTTATTCGTCCACAAGAAACACAACGGTTTATAGAGGGACACCTCTAACTAAGACTACATAATTAAAAATACTAAAATATTGCATTGTTTTACTAAACTAAATTAAGTTAGACTAAATTATCACAAAATAGATATAAAATTGTTAAATACTGATCTTTTAACTATTAAATTATTTACAAAATATAGTAATCTATTAAATTTGAAGTTAACTTTTTAAATTTTTTATTTTTACCCTCCCCTAAATCTTTGATTTCATTTGGTAATTTATTATACACGGTGTCCCACGGTAGACAAATCAGTCAAACTGTGGCGTTATTAACAAAGATATCAACATGAAACTTTTACCAGTCAATATGGACCTAATTATCTTCAATTGACCCAAAACAAAAGTTTTCTACTCTTTTTTGGTTTTGAGCTAGAGCTCCACACATGCACTTTTAAAAGCATAACAATACTTTTATATGCCAAAATTTAAAAAAGTAACAATTTTTCTTTATCATAGATAGTTTTTTTCACTAAAAACAATAATTTTCGATTTAAATTCTTAATTTTATAAAACCTTAAAAAAGGGCAACTGCATAATGGAATGACCCCGCTATGGCAGTAGGATGCCTTGAAATTAAATTTTTTAAATAAGTCGTATATGATGACAATAAATGTCAAATTTGATTTTACATTATAATCAAAAAATTAACAAAGCAAGATTTTTATAAAACCAAGTTTTGAATGCCAAAATGATAACTTTAGAAGTAAAGAACGAAATTATTTTAACTTATGGAGAATGTGCTCGAAATTTAAGATGTGGGGAAGAGGATCAATGCAGATACATATTAACTTGCTGCTTGATTTCAATCCATTTGAATCGTGGAAGACTCGCAAAGAATTAGAATTATTTGCTAATAATAGATTTTGTGAAATGGCATTTATATTCCCATGATTCTCTGAAGTTAGATGCGTAATTTTGACCTTTTTTCATCAGAACTGGAGTGATTTGGGAACTAAGGACTAACATGGATTTATTTGAAATATTGTACAAAACAATTCTAATAACACTGAAAATATTCTAGAAAGGCCTAATATTTTGTAGATGTATGGAATTTGACACAATGATGAGTTAATTAATTCAAATATCATAAATACGTCTTGCGTTTCGCATATTAATAAATAATATTAATAATAACAATCAATTTGAAATTTTAACTTATGAGAATTATTCTTAGTATCATTTAACTTTTAATTCCAACCAAAATGTACGTAATTAATTACATAACAATAAATTAATTGACTAAATTTCCCATAATATGACAGTTTTTTTCCTTTGTTCTTCTGTATTTGGTCTAATTTTGGTCTGGTTTGTTTCAAAAAAACAAAACAAACGACTAAGAACAAAAGCACGAAGTAGGACTAGATGAAGTGACCCTAATATGCAGGGCCGGACAGAGCCAGCCCGGGCCCCGGTGCAACTTTTTACTCGGGCCCCCATTTTTTCAAAACATAATTGTCCCATGCAGGCCTGCAGCTAAGGCACTGAGGGCCGAAGCGGCGCCCCCATTTATTAACTAAGCGCCGCAGTCGAAAATTTATCCAAATTATGTTAATTTCTGACTGTTTTATTTTCATAGTTCAGCAAGCTTAAGTATGTAAAAAATAATAAAGTCTTAGCGCCACAGGCGAATTTTTTTTCAATTTTGATAGCTCTGGCGCCGCAGGCAATTTTTTTACAAATTTTAAGCTTTTGCAAGCTTGAACTAAAAAAAATACGTAGGTAAATTAGCCCTAGCGCCGCGGGCGAATTTTTTTACAAATTTTAAAATACTAGTAACAGTGCACTATTATTTTTTACAAAAATCCAAAAAGGCTTAAGCGCTGCCGCGGCGAAATTTTTTCTATTGCCCATTTGGAACGAGATCTACTTATTTGCTCATTTTGACTCCTTATCGATCTCGGGGAGTATAAATAAATAAACTGTTAATTAAAAACTTCTGTCGCCGGGCCCCCTTCGAGCCCTGGCCCCGGGTAATCTGTACCCCCTGCACCCCCCTGAATCCAGCCCTGCTAATATGAACCAGCTGCAACTTCATGCAACTGCGAGGGAAGGGGGTTCTTTACAAGCTAATTAATTATGTTTTTTAAAATCTCATAATTATAAAACATGTTTTATCATAAGTTGTCCAATAGGTTTTATAATAACTTGCTTTACCAATACTTTCATTATGATATAGACTTGACTTTTAAAAAAAAACTGCTAAGATTAATCTAAGATTAATCCAATCATACCAATTAAAAAATTTGATTGAGCGCAAAAAATAAAAATTTATTAGTAATTAAGTAATACACTCTGTAGTATAAAATACCCTAGTCCACAAGGTCCTTACTAAGTCTAAATTAAAATCTAATTTATAACATTAGATTTGACATTTATTTTTATCGTGAACGTCATATTTGCAAACATTTATTTTCATAGCATCCTCTCTTTTACATTAGCGGGGTCATTCCCTAATGCACTTACCATTTTTTACCGTTTTCTAAAATTAAAAATTTAAATAGAAAACTATTGTTTTTAGTAAAAAAAACTATCATATGATAAAGAAATGATATTATTTTTTTAAATTTTGGCGTTAAAAAATGTTATTATGCTAAAAAAAAATTCCGTTTGTTGCTCTAGCCTAAAAACAGAAAAAAGTACAACACTTTTTTCTGGCGTAAATTGAAGGTAACTAGGTCTATATTGACTGGTAAAAAATATATTTTAATAGCTTTGATAATAACGCCACAATTTGACTGATTTGTCTACCGTGGGACACCGTGTATAACTTAACACCTTTATAATAAATAGATTTTTTCCCCAAGTTGAGAGTTTACCTTAGGTACACCCACATTTTCACATTTCCTGGTATTGTAGTCATGTACATCATTCCTACGTTGAAATTTTAGGCATTTTTGACTTTTTTGTTTATTAAATTATCAAAATGAAATTTGGAGGATGTAAATAATTTAATAAACTGCATTTTTTTTGCATTGTAAAAAAGTTTTTGTTACTTCAGGTTTCGCCGGAAATTACCTCAACTTTTGATTTTCAAATTGAACACCCTGTATATTTTTACATATTTTGATTCAAAACTGAATTCTGAGTACAACCATGTATAATTTGTCAATTTTTGACAGAGCATGTAATTTTTAAATTAAATTTTAATTTTAAATCTAGTTAGCTTTGAAATATGCAAAATTATTCTTGGCTTAGTAATTTTCTTAGGAAAAATATGAAACAACGTTTTATTTAATTATTCACGAATTTGGCAAATCATGTTTTCCATCAAAACTCTTTTTTTTTTTTAATGGGATGGTACTGGTAAGTAGAATACGGGTTAGTATGGCCGGCATGTCCTGGGGCTTAATAGATTGTTAGTGACGTCATAGTCACCTCTTACCTAATTATGATTTTTTAACGACTTTTTAATGACTAATTACCTTTCACTTTTTTACTTTTTCCACATTCCAACCTTAAGGTCTAATTGCCTTGCATTTTTGCGTTTTTCAGCCTAATGACCCTATCCTATTTTCCTTATCCTATGATAAGAAAATATTTACTTTTTTTGTGTATAAAATCTAGTGTTATAGCAGAATATTGTATCAATCTACGTTTATTAGATAGTTTAACATCGGTAATTACCTCATTATGATTTTTTAAAGACCTCTTAATGATTTCGTTTCACTTTTACTTTTTCCACATTCCAACCTAAATGCCTCTTAATGTCTAATTGCCTTGCATTTCTTAAAGACTTGCATTTTTTGCATTTTTCAACCTAAGATAGGGTCAATCTATAATAATTATTGATTTTCACTATAACTTTGGAAATTTTTTATAATTTAGGTAATACCTAATGACTTTTTTTGTATAAAAAGCCATTAAAATTTTGACAATACATCATTTGAATTTTATATTCAGTGCGGTACAACTAAACTTTACAAGATGGAAGCTTTCAAGAGTATTTTAGAAAAAAACAGTGTGGAAAGGTTATTAAACCTATTTAAAAGCAATGCTTTTACTTCATTGGATGAGCTTATTGCCGTCAAAGCTGTAAGTAACATTATTCTGCTAAAGTTTATATTATTTTTAATTTATTTATTGTTTTTCAGACAATTGATTTAAAAATAATATTTGAAAATGAATTAAATTTTGATTTATATGAATATGGGCTTTTGGAGAGAGCTATAGAAGATTTGAAAGTTTGGCAAAAAAATCCTGGCACTGAAATGGATTTCAAAAATACAACAAACGCGTGTAGTAACCCAACACCCTCCAGAGAGATGCCAAGTACACCTAAGGCTCACGTAGAGCCTTTTGCTGCGGAGGAAAACATTCCTACGGCAAGAAAATCAAATCTCTCCAAGCCCATCGTAAAAAATATTATTTTGCAAGATGAATTCAATAGGGACATCAAAAAATTTAATTTAACGGCGAGAAGATACGTCTTTAAGTTTAAAGATTTTGATGGATCTGTCAACCCTATAACATAGATTAAGGTATGTACACTCTTTTAGCTATGGCTTTACAAAAAATTACTATAAATATATATAACCCAAATATTTAATATAATTTTTATTTTAGAACGGTATTGATGCCATAATCGCATACGGAACACGCGACTTTAAAGCGGACAATAGAGTAGGTTTAAATTTCAATAATGAAGATTACCCTGAGAGGCCGCTGGCTTTATCATTTAGACGGTTAGACCAGATATCTGCGGATGTAGTACTGAATACTCTAGGCAAGGTATTACAAAGCAATGCAGACTTCTTCACTAACAACAAACTCACGCTTGCCATAGATCGAGTGCAGCTTCCTGTTGGAAAAGGAGGAGGGCGCCTTTTATTACAGGGGTAGTCTTTTGAAGATTTTTGCAGACAAAAGAGAGGTATTGTAACTGTTAGAAACGATGATGATTTATGTTTAGCGTATGCTTTGGTCTTGGGTATAACTTACAAAAAAGAAAATAATTCTGAATTTAGGCGTTTAACAAAAAATAAAACTTTGTTAAAACCGAAGGCTTTAACGTTATGTAGAAGTGCCAACGTTAATCTCACAGGTGGGGCTACAGTTGATCACATACAGAAATTTCAAGATGCTTTGGATAATTAGACTATTGTAGTGTACAACAATAAAATGGGCTCTTCTGTGTACTTTGAGGGGCCTAGAGATGTTACTAGACAAACAATAAATTTAATTTTAAAAAACGACCATTATAATTTAATAATCAGTTTGACAGCGGCATTTTCAGCGGTCTATTTTTGCGAATTTTGTAAAAAAAGATTTAATAACCAAAAAGATCATGTCAAGTGTGTACTTAAATGTCCCTGTTGCCATAATTCACCTCCTTGTAAAATAGAATTAGAGGAAATTACATGCAGTATCTGTAACAGAACATTTAGAGGCAAAGATTGTTTTAATACGCATAAAGAAAAACTATGTTCAAGTGTGGTTAGGTGTAAAACGTGTTTAAATAGTTCTTGGGTTGATAAAAGGCGAGCACATGTTTGCGGAGAAAGGTATTGCAATACATGCATATCTCTTAAACCTATAAGACATTACTGTTATATGCAAAAAACGTAACGGAAAACCCAAGAAACCTTAGAAAACAAATTTGTGTTTGTATTTTATGATTTTGAATGTCGCCAGGAGAAAGAAATATCTGCACGAACCTAATCTCTGTGTCGCTGAACAGGTTTGTTCTAAGTGTATTTCAAACGTAGATGCAAAAATAGATTGCCCTTCTTGTGGTAAGCGACAACATGTATTTTTAAATGATCCGGTTGGTTCACTTTACGTAGGGCCTATACCTAATGTCTCTTTTTATATGCCTGATAGTATGCCAGAGTCATCTAGATCAAAATTTTTTGAATGGTACAATGACCAAGTATCAAGTGTTTTATTGAATCCAATAATATAGATCCATTTCAAGAAGCCACAACGATTGCCAGTGCCTGTAATTTAGTTTTCAGGAGAAATTTTTTAATACCCGAATCAATAGGAATAATTTCATCAAACGGGTATAGACTTACGGATAATCAATCGGAAGTAGCACTAAAGTGGTTATCCTGGATGGAAGACTCTTTAAATTTGCAGATACAACACCCAGGAAATAGTAAAGAAGTAAGGTTAAGGGAAAACCTTTTAGTTGACGGTTTTTGTGCGACCACTAATACCGTTTTTGAATTTTATGGTTGTTATTTTCATGGTTGCGAAAAATGTTTCTATAATCAAAGTTCTTCATTTAAAGACAATACCGATAAAAACAATTTAAGGTTAAGGGAAAACCTTTTAGTTGACGGTTTTTGTGCGACCACTAATACCGTTTTTGAATTTTATGGTTGTTATTTTCATGGTTGCGAAAAATGTTTCTATAATCAAAGTTCTTCATTTAAAGACAATACCGATAAAAACAATTTAATTTTTCTTAGACGTGAAAATACAATAGCTAAAGAAAAACGAATTGTAGAGTTAGGCTACACATTAGTAAAAACTTATGAATGTGAGTTTAAACAATTGTTAAAGTTTAATAAAAATGTCGGGCAGTTTCTAAGTGAAAATTCATTAAAACGAATTTCCATTCTTAAGCTACCGTTACGTATTAAGTTCCAGTGGGATAAAGAATTAGTACAAAGATCCGGTGTTAAATCAAAAGATACTAAACAGTAGCCATCTGGATAATCATCTCTATTTATGCAAATTCCCTCATTAGCAAAATGAATACCTGTTCCAGAAAATAATGTTTGATATGATCTTATAAAAAGATTTTCATCGTAATCTAGTTGTAACGGTTTTGAGGGAATGAATATGCCGACCATCGATATAAAGTAAAAAAAAATAATATTATAATTTTTAAAATTAAAAGGATTTTTTTGAAAATCACCATTAAACGCTTTATTAGACACAAATCCAACAACACATCTTTTGGGTAATTGACCAAGAAATATATTATCCAAAGATTTTCCTTGAACTCCTGATGCAATAGTCAAAACTTTTACATCAACTCTGGTTATAGGATATTTTGCAGGCCCTATCTGTAGTGCTGTTGCACTAAAACGAAAGGATTTATTTTAACCCTTCTAACCATTAAAGAAGCGTCTAAAATTTTTAATTTTGCAGATTTTCCAGTAGGCGCCATTATTACAAAATTATCTCTTGATCTTACTAATTTAATGCGGAGCTCCATACCATTCAGTAAAAATTTTTCTTGGTTAAATAAGTCACCGCTTAAATGAGCGATTAAATCAATGTGTTTACTTTTACTAGTAAATAAACAACGTTTTTTAAATCCTTCATTAGCGCCACCCAATATTGTATCCATTTGCTTAGAATTATCCAGGTACCATAGACTTGAAGTTAAATGAGACTTTGAAGCTGCAGGGCCATAATTTAGTAAAGTTTCTATATACGAGCGTATGTATTATTTGGTGGTAAAATTAATTTCTGATTCAGATAAACATCCACTTGACTAAACATAGAATGTAATAAATTGTTCACAGGCCCAATCGCATTATCTTCTTCTGTAGCGTGGGGAAGGTCTCCTTCATCATCCTTACATATCTTGACTACTGTATGTAAAAGCGTATGTGATAAATCCAAGTATTCGTCACCAATTCCTGGTATTACAAATTCCAAAGTTGCTTGATCAGTAAGAGATGATAGAGGTCTATAATGAATCCACTATCCTGATTCAATACTTGTCTGTGTAGAGGGTAATGAAAATAAATCTAATTCTGTTTTAACACATTCACACGACTGATTATGTAAAAAGGCCATTTTTAAATGTTAAGTAAAAATATCAGAATGTTTAATTTTTTTATGCTTCTTCTTAGCACAGATGGTTTGTACTTTTTGAATTTTTTTATTACTTCTCTTTCGTTTTATACATTTACCAGACCCCACCATTTCTCCAATTTTATTTACAGCTTTTTCTTGTAAATGTTTGCTACTTTCTCCAAAACGTTCTTTAAATGATTTTTTAATTGGCTTGTTTTCTATTATATCACTAAGAAAATTAGCACTACCACTAACTGCTTCTTTACCAATACTTTTTACACCGCTCTTTACAAGAGGAAATATTGTTCTAAATAAGCCTTTTAAAAAACTACCGATGCCATGGCCTTTTTGATAAGATGCACCCCTATAGACACTGCCTACTCCAGATCCAGCTTGATTTATGTAATAGTCATGATATGGACATTTTCTATTAACGTTAAAGTTACTCATTTCTCTTTTTAAAATAAAGTTTAACACACACTGTTCCAAATGAGAATGGTACATTCTCACCAGTTTCAGTTCTTATATCAATTTCTATATTTTCAAACTCTCTTTTTAAAACTGGTATATAGTGTGGTGGAGAAAATATTTTCATTTTTTGAGAACCATACATATAGTTTGAATTATCATGCTTACTACTCTGAGTAATTTTGCAAGTGTATCCCCTACAATTTGAGGATTTATTATGTCACAGTAAATAAAAAATTGCGATGGAAAACCCAAAATTATATTTGCAGGGTGCCTAGCCTTTCGGTTCCAAAACATATCTTGTTCAGGATCAAATCCTAATTGTAGTGCAAGATAGATAGAAAACTTAAACGAGCAAATGAGTGAGTTTTTCGAAAAGTCAACTGTCACTCTTTGCGTTGTTTTATTAATATTAAAAGTAACTCCCTTAGAAATTAGGTCAGGATTAGAGTTTAGAGCCAATAAAAGGTCATCAATACCGTCGTAGTTTCCCGGTTCTATTCTAACTTTTTCATAATTGTATTTCTGTGCATTATTTACGGTCTCCTTTAAATAAATAATATTTTGTGTTTTCCGTACAGGCAAAAGTGAGCATGGGTATTGACTACCATCCATTGACCATTTAATTGTATTGTTCTAGGTAACTGAGTACAAAACTGTGTTGTTTTGTTGTTTGGAAAATATTCCATTGAACTATTACTTAGCAGGGTTAAATAAAATTCGTCTTCCATA
Source organism: Brachypterus glaber (assembly GCA_958510825.1). Lineage (NCBI taxonomy): Eukaryota > Metazoa > Arthropoda > Insecta > Coleoptera > Kateretidae > Brachypterus > Brachypterus glaber. Next base: position 26,091,082 of record OY294048.1, on the reverse strand, counting down.
ATATTACTTTATATTAGTTTGAGCTATCCAGGAGTTAAATTTGGAAGGATATCCGCGCCACTTGACGTACACTTCACGAATGCCATTCTTAACTCGTTTTTTTAAAACTTTATCGATTTTAAAAAGAGACTCCTCTGACTTTTTGTAATTCTGACTCATAAAAAATTCCTTCAATGTCTTCATTTTGTAAATCACAAATTTTATACACTGTGTGTGAATCTCTGTTTATAACCTTTTTTATTTTAAATATTTCCATGGTCCAATTAGATTCGTAGCCTTACCCAAAAATGCCTTTATATTTAGATATTCTTACAAAATCGTTAATTTTAAATTTGTTTTTGTTTTTATTTCGTTTGTTTACTCTAAATGCCTTATTGTAAACTTGCAATATATTATTTTCGTTCATATCTACAGGAGCCATGTTAATTGTTCTATGTATTGTTTTGTTATATGTATCAACTATTGTAGGCAAAACATTAATATATTTATAACCGTCTGTATATGTAAAATACTTGAACATTTTTTCTTTTAAAGTTCTGTTAAATCTTTCAATTATGCTAGCTTTTATATCAGGATTATTAGCTGTTATGTACTTTATATCATATTTTTTTTAAATTTTGCTTGTTTCACGGCCTAAAAATTCTCCTCCTTTATCTGTTTGTAAAGATAAAGGAATTCTTTTTGAATTTTCAAAGATGTTTTCTAGGGCCTGTGAAATTTCTTTAGAAGTTTTTGATTTTAACGTTTTTACCCATGCAAATTTACTTAATACATCGATAACTGTCAATATATATTTAATTTCATTATTATATTTACTTAAACTTTTTAAATCAATTAAGTCCGCTTCAAATAAATCATCAATTTTAGATTTTAAGCTTTCACGGCCATTAAGATATAAAGAACTTTCACTTTCTGGTTTAGACCGTGTTAATGGATTTTCACTTTCCGACGTTTCGTCTCTTACTACTAGAGACATCTTCAGGGATTAATCTGAAACTAAGTTTCGAATCAACTTGTGTCACTATTTATGACGAGTTGTGGTTATTCACCCGTGACGAGGTTTTTCCTATCAAAGACTTCCATATTGCAGGTAAGTGGTAACCAGTGTCCCGATTGATATTGTTAGGATGCTTGATGATTTCTATCGATTCCCGTATCTTCCTTGGCATTTTTCTGTTTTCTGTTAATATTTGTTTTGTTTCAGACAAATTGATTTTATGACCTGTTTCATGTACATGTTCGGCTACTGCCGATAAGGAAATTTGTTTCTTTGAAAGCCCCATGATTTCAGACAAGAATTCCCTAGACACAGAACTCCTTAAACTAACCAAAGCCTTGACCATGAACGGTTATACCAAAAAAGACATTAATAAGACCATATACAAATACAGAAATCCCAGACCCAAACAACAGGACAATAGTGACAATGACAGACAGACACAAGTTATACTTCCCTATGTAAGCGGTATCCCGAATAAAATAGGTAAACTTTTGAAGAAGTCAAATATTAAGCCTATATTTCGGTACAACCAAAAATTAGGTCAATGTTTGACTTCAACAAAAGACAAAATACCCCTGAGTTCAGAAGGCGTATATAAAATACCCTGCTCCTGTGGTACGGTTTACATAGGTGAAACTAAGAGAAAAATTTCTACAAGACTTCAAGAGCATGAGCGCAATATAAGAAAGAAACAAATTTCCTTATCGGCAGTAGCCGAACATGTACATGAAACAGGTCATAAAATCAATTTGTCTGAAACAAAACAAATATTAACAGAAAACAGAAAAATGCCAAGGAAGATACGGGAATCGATAGAAATCATCAAGCATCCTAACAATATCAATCGGGACACTGGTTACCACTTACCTGCAATATGGAAGTCTTTGATAGGAAAAACCTCGTCACGGGTGAATAACCACAACTCGTCATAAATAGTGAGACAAGTTGATTCGAAACTTAGTTTCAGATTAATCCCTGAAGATGTCTCTAGTAGTAAGAGACGAAACGTCGGAAAGTGAAAATCCATTAACACGGTCTAAACCCGAAAGTGAAAGTTCTTTATAAATCATCAATATTAGTAACGTGATATTTATTTCTACCAAAATGTTTTTTTACAGGTTTATGTAGTGTATATGTTTCTTTAATTTTATTTTCACTTATATTAGCTGTAAATTTTTTAAGTTTTTTTACAGATGAAAATGCTGCCACATTCTCTGGTTTGTAATAAATGTCCATCTTAATAAGGCTCCCAATCTAGTTTACGAAGTAAATCACTACGACGTCTTCTATCACGGCGTTTTTTAGACTGTGAAGTGTCGGGGTCACTTGAACTTTCTGGATAGGGTGTACTGTGATAACTTTTACTAATAACGTTCTAACTGTATTTTCTAAACCTGAATTTTCACCAAAGGAGAATGCTTGTGGTGTACTGGGTGCAGAACGGTTTTACTACAAGATGTGGGCCCTGCAATGATGGCTGTAAAAGGATGTTTAAATCCTTAATCCATTTTTAAACAAAAAAAAATTTAAAATTAACGATTTTGTAAGAATATCTAAATATAAAGGCATTTTTGGGAAAGGCTACGAATCTAATTGGACCATGGAACTATTTAAAATAAAAAAGGTTATAAACAGAGATCCACACACAGTGTATAAAATTTGTGATTTACAAAATGAAGACATTAAAGGAATTTTTTATGAGTCAGAATTACAAAAAGTGACGTATTCAGAGGAGTCTCTTTTTAAAATCGATAAAGTTTTAAAAAAGCGAGTTAAGAATGGCATTCGTGAAATGTACGTCAAGTGGCGCGGATATCCTTCCAAATTTAACTCCTGGATAGCTCAAACTAATATAAAGTAATATTATGGAAGACGAATTTTATTTAACCCCGCTAAGTAA
>OY294048.1:26050679-26087982 GCA_958510825.1 Brachypterus glaber | reverse complement strand
TAATGTTTGACAAATAACTTTTCATTGATCGATACACTAATATGCATATTTTTTGAGAAAATAAGATGCAAAAAACCTGCGATACTTTTTTCCGAAATGGATTTAAATTCTCTGATCAACATTTATATACATATATATGTAGAATAAGCTAAAACAGTATAAAATGAAAAACTGTCGACTGTTGTCATTTCTGATTAAAAAAAAGGCCATTATCTTCGGAAACCGAGCACCTTAGATTTAACTGTCAATGCTGTTATAATGTGTAGACTTCCTACTAACAGTACTAACTGTTGGTTTGCGTTGGGAAGTCACTAAAATTTAATTTTCATTCAAGATGTAGTGTCTTGTAGCATATGCGATTCAAAGGAATCATATTTTCGTGAGAATGTATCTAGTTTTGTATGTAATATTAATTTCTGCTATACGGCTGATTCGACACTTATCTATGGGAAACATAGGTTCAATGTTTGTTGACCGCTTTTTAGCAGAAATGTAATATATACATGTAATAATAATTTAGTTTGTTAACTACATGTACAAGATGTTTTGTTTTACAGATTAGATTTGAATAGACAGTCTTGCTATAAACTTAAAATATATTTTATTAAAAACGAACCTAAACCAGCGGTATTACAAAGATTAGAGTGTAATATATTTAAAAAATGATCTAAACAAAAATTGTTGGAAATTTTCTGCTTAACAAAATTGTTCTATGCATTAATGCATAGATAAAAAAAAACTTTATCGTAAGATGCATATTTAGCTAGATAACCGCACTCACTCCTAAAATTCAAGATAGGGGACAACCCTTAAGCATTATCATTCGGTGAAAAACTGACAGGAGTGTTATGTTACCATTCACTACTGCCCTTTAAAATATCAGTTTCAAGCTAATCAAGTTACAGCTTATTTTAGAGAGAGATTTAATTAGATTTTAAAAATCTAACTACCATCCAACGCAGCACAGTGGTTTCAAAATGACTTTTTGCTGCCAAAACTCGAAAAAAAAGTCTTTAGGGGTTTTCGGGGTGGCTGATTACAAATATGCGGTCAAAATTTTAAAATTCAAAATGGAGGATCCAAGATGGTGGAACTTTTTTTGTTTTTTTTGTGCATTTTTTTTAAATAGGTAGTCATGGTTCTGCTAGGTTGTTGAAAACGGATCTATCATTAAAAGTCAAAAATTCAAAATGGCGGATCCAGAGTAGAATCGATTTTTTAAATTTTTTGAACGATTTTTATGAAAATGATTATTGAGGGTGATTAAGGATCGAGGAATATGGATTTAATATAATAAATCTAAAATTTTAAATGACATGTCAAATAAGTACTTTTTGCAATTGTTCTATTTTTCCACCGAATTGTGTCAAAAAGTGACATTTGCTCCTGCAAGAAGTCCTTATAAAACAATATATAAAAAAGACACATTGGTAATAGCTTTGCCTGGACAATTTTATTTAAACACCAAATTACTAATATTAATGATTTTTATATAATTTTGTAATCAATCTAATATAACTTTTGACCCAGACCCCCCCAACAACTTTTGAGTTAAATTGTGTCATAATATATATACTTTAAATTCCATAAATAATATTCTCTACACAGCCGCACCATTTATTAATAATCTGACTTTTCCACAAAAGTGCATGAAAAAAAAAACAATATCTAGTTAGTTATTGCTTACTTAAGCTTTTATTTTAAACAGTAAAGGAATGACATGTCGAAACATTAATTTTAATACCACATATGGAATTTTTAAATAAAAATCTAAAACTTGGCTGCAAGGAACATTTACAGTAACTTTTAATTCTAACCTCGATTCTAATCGATTGTATTTATATTTTTGAAACCACTGTGCGCAGTTTTTTCACAGTTGTATTACGATATGGCCCTATAACTTTTAATATTTTAGATATTTAAAGGAATGGAATTTCCCCCCTTTCCCCTATTTTTGTGCAACATTAGATGGCTCTAGTCTTTTAAAAAAAATATTAGACTTTAAAAATATGTTTTTTAAAAATACTTTTTCGCCTCTTGCTTTTCAACATTTTATCAACAGACTATGATTCCTTGGTTAAAAAATCATAAATAAGGTACTCTTACCGTGGAACCAAAGTTCTGATTCAATAAGTATAAAGACTTTTCAGCGATCGATGCAAAAGCCACCAAACCAATATATGACACCGATGAACGCAAATAAGCGTGAAATAGCAGCTATATGTTATTTTGGTAGAAATATTCTCACTGATTATGGAAGTAGTAGTAGAGCAGTGCAAAATTTCTTGTATATCAAATCAAAAAATCAAATCATTTATTTCCTTACTACAAAAATTACATAATTAATTTATAAATACAAATAATATTAATAAGATAAGATGTTGAGAATAATTAATAGCATTATTATAAAAAAAAAATAATTCTTGTGCATCACCTAAGCAGTATACTTGTGTGTGATTACACAATCTTGGGATAAATTTGTGTTTGTGTAATTTACAAATAAAAAAAGAAAAAAATACAAAACTGTTACACACTGATACTAAATATTAAAAAAAACTTTTGTATAAGCAATAATAAACAAAATTTAATAATAATATATAACAGACTCAGAGAAAAACCTTGCTCCATGACGCTGAGGAACAGAAACAAAAGAAAAACAAAGCAAAAATATTGTGAAAAAAAAAAAAGTTGTCAAAAAAATTTGTGATACTTAGAAATATATATGTATTTTTTATTGTGATATTATTTTTAAAAAATCTGCTTGATATAAACTTACGTAACGCTTGGATTCTACCTTAAACTTTTTTAACTTATTTGAAGAACTTAGGTGACTTATTTCTTTAGGTAAAAGATTATGAAATTTTGGTGCAAAATAAAACGCAGTCCTTTGCGTGAAGTTATTTTTAAAAAGAGGAATTGGAAATACATTTTTTTCGGTAGATCTGCTGTTATACTGGGAGGGTACTGCTTTAGTTTTCTTTTTGTTTATCCAAAATATGCACTGGATAACATAAATTAAACGAACTTTCGGCAAATCAGATTCATTATATAACATATTAGTGGGATATAATCTTGATTTTTTAAATATGATTTTGAGAAACCTTAAACTTTTTTAACTTATTTGAAGAACTTGGGTGACTTATTTCTTTAGGTAAAAGATTATGAAATTTTGGTGCAAAATAAAACGCAGTCCTTTGCGTGAAGTTATTTTTAAAAAGAGGAATTGGAAATACATTTTTTTCGGTAGATCTGCTGTTATACTGGGAGGGTACTGCTTTAGTTTTCTTTTTGTTTATCCAAAATATGCACTGGATAACATAAATTAAACGAACTTTCGGCAAATCAGATTCATTATATAACATATTAGTGGGATATAATCTTGATTTTTTAAATATGATTTTGAGAATTTTTTTTTGAAGTTTTTCTACAGAATTTATGGAATTCTCGTAACAACCCCCCCATGCAACTATTCCATATCTTAAGATTGATTCTACTAAAGAGTTATAGACAATAATAAGATTTTTTTTATTTAGAAAGTCTCTTATTTGATAAAATTTAAAAATTAAGATTCTGAGTTTTTTTACAAGGGTGGAAATATGCTCTTCCCAATTTAGGTGTTGGTCTACCGTTAGACCTAGGTATTTGACCGCTTTGACTTTTTGAATAGCATTACAATCACAAGTGATAAAATTTTTACAACTGTTTTCATGGATTTTTAATGTTTCGAAAGCTGGTTGACCAACAATTGTAGGAGAGAAAGTTATAAGTTGTGTTTTAGTTACATTTAAACTAAGGAGGCTTTCATTTAGCCATGCATATACTCGTTGCAACCCCAGTTCGGCCTTCTCGAAAACTTCTTTCCAGGAGTCACCCTCGAACAGAACCACAGTATCGTCAGCATGGGATATAATTTTACCATTAATGTTTAAGTTACCCAAGGGATTAATATAAATCAAAAACAATAATGGACCCAAAACCGTCCCCTGGGGCACACCCATGGTGACAGGAAGGGGATCACTTTTTTCATTGCCTACTCTGACTGTCTGTGGTCTGTCCGTGAGATAGCTCCTGAAAATGTTAAGCACCGAGCCGCGAATTCCAATTTCTTCCAATCTGCTTAAAATTTTTTTAAAATTAACTGTGTCGAAAGCCTTGGCTAGATCGAGAAATAGCGCAAGGCATTTCTTTTTTTTATTATTTGCGTAAATAACGTAATTTAAAAGTTCCATAATAGCGTCCTCAGTGCTTATATTTTTTTGAAAGCCAAACTGGTTTTTACTCAGAATATTATGCTCAACTAAATAGTCAACTAAACTTAAGGCATTGTTCATAAATTTTTGTAAAATTGTTGATAAGTGTAATTGGTCTATAGTTAGTTGGAAGTTTTTTATTACCAGATTTGTAGATAGGGATTGTTATGGATTCCTTAAATTGTGACGGAGTATAGCCGTTCGAAAAACATAAATTTATGATGTGCGTAAGAGGTTTTATTAGGTGGATTTGGCAAACTTTAACTACTCGCACAGATATGTTGTCCGGTCCAGGGACGGAGTTATTTTTTAATTTTTTAATAACGTAGATTTGTTATTTTTTTTATTAGTGTTTGAAGCATCGTTAATAGTTCGCCAGATTTTCTTGAAGTTTTTATTTGCCCCCTGTATTTTGTTTTCGTAGTAATTATTTTTAGTTGTTTTTATCAAGTTATTTAATTTGTTTCGATACCGTTTATACTCCATAAGTTTTTGTTCGCTAGGATTTTTTCCCAGTTGTTTTTTTAACAAGTCGCGGTGTCGTATTGAGTTTAAGATACCATCTGAGATCCAAGGCTTAATTTTACGTTTTTTATTTGTGATAATTTTATTCTCAGTATTAAGGTGTATGTTTTTTTTACTTTTTTTATAAATATGTCATAAGATTTCTCAACGTCATGTTCCATTAAAACCTCTTCCTAATTTTCGTGCTTAAACGTTTTTTTTAAATTTATGACATTTATTTTTTCTATTTTAGTTATTTTCGGGGTAATTAGCTTTATCGGATTTAAAAAAGTAAAAGAAACTAATAGCATATAATGTTCCGTTACTGCACATTTAATTATACAAGGGGTTATTTTAATATTTTTAGTTCTGTTTTTTATGAAGGCATGATCTATTATTGATTTTTTTTCATCAGATAATCGGGTAAATTTATTAATATAAGAGACATAGCCAAGTTCTCCCAACATAGACAGATAGTTATTTGTATTTTCATTATTTTCCAGTATATTTATATTTATATCTCCCATAAATATTTCAGTATTTTGAGTTTTAAGATTAGAAAAATATTCGCTTAATTCTGTAATGTAAAGTTCTTCATTTATTGAGGGGGGTCTATAAGAAGCAGTTAAGCCAAAGGGCGTTTTATTAATAGTGAAGGTAACTCTAAGTAGTTTGGTGTTTGTTAAGTTAATGATGTTTTCTTCATAGTTAATATTATCACGAATATAGGTAACAACACCATCGTTCTGGTTGTGCTTAGACTCGTTATATAAAATGTTAAAATTAGGTATGCTAAAATTGTTTATTCCTTCTAAAATCCAAGTTTCAGATAGGACAATTATATCTATGTTATTTGCATCTAGATTTTCAAAATAAATCAAAAGCTCATCAAGGTTTTTGTTTAAACTTCTAATATTTATATGTATAACATTCAAGGTATATTCATTTATTTTTTTTAATTCACTAGCAACATTATGATAGGTTTCTTATTCTAATGTTTCTATTTCCTCACCATCGATTAGGTCAAAATGATTCTCTATCCTGAAAGTCGGTCATTTCAATAAAAATATAAAAAATATATATAGGGTGGATACAATAACGTAGTATAAAACTTTATGTAAAAAATGTAAAGACTGAAACGTGATACCCTATTTATAGATTTTTGACATAATGAAATTAAATTTAAATTATTTGAATGAAAGTTAAAATAGAAAAGAAAAAAGAAAAAACAAAACAATAAGCAATGAAAAAAAAATGTGCAAGTACTTACGGCTTTACTTGCTCTTTTTATTAATAATTATTATTTATTAAAAGCAGATTTTTTTTTAAACCAATTTTCTGAAATAGCTTATAATAACATGCACACTGTGCATTGTACAGTGCAATATTTTATGAAAATTATATTTTTGATGATCCTTGCTCATATTGGAGGTAGTTTTTAAATAAACTTAAGACGATATTATCTCTCCAAAAATGTTTTTATTATTATTACATAAATAATAGCGACATGTTTCTGCCCTTTTAACATAGGACCATCTTCAGGCTAATAATTAAAATTAAAAACAAACAACAACAATTACATTACACGTAATGTAATTGTTGTTGTTTGTTTTTAATTTTAATTATTAGCCTGAAGATGGTCCTATGTTAAAAGGGCAGAAACATGTTGCCTTTATTTATGTAATAATAATAAAAACATTTTTGGAGAGATAATATCGTCTTAAGTTTATTTCAATATTTTATGGAAAAAAATATCAATATCAAAAAGTCTTAGAAACCTCCAGTAAATGAGATAAACTTTTAAATTTGTACACATTTTCATCCACTTTTCCAAAAACTTGTCCATTGATCGTCCAAACATTTTTGTTTCCTAATTTTTCCTTGGCTGTGTTTAGTAGGACCACTTTATTTTTAGTCAGATCTTCTGCTATAAAATTTTTTGAGTTTTTAAAATTTTTCAGGTTTTTCATGATTTGAGATTTTTGATCTAGATACTTAAATTAGACAATTATTGGCCGTGGAATTTTCATATTTTCAATAATTTTGAGATTAAGATTTTCTTTATTTTCTTCGGGTATGCCATAAATACAAATATTGTTGAGTTTTTCTGCTTGCTAAAGTTGATCAATTTTTTGCTCCAACGTATTTATTAGAATTTCATTGTTTTTAATTTTCTGATTCATTTCTTCCAATTTTTTGTCGACCTTATCGTTAAAGTTTTTTAGTATTTTATTAATAAATTCGTCATCGATAAAGAGCTCGGTAAGCGTTTCTTTAATGAGAGATTTAGTTTCTGCCTTTTCTTTGTTACTTCTAGTAGTCATTTTAGAAAAAAAATATTATCACCAGATTCACAATTTTTTTATCTAGATAATGCACTAATTTTTTAATTTAAGTCACAAATATTTACTTATAATTTTCAGTATTTAACGGAAGCACGTTTCGGTTCGTGTTCACACGATGCGCGCCATATACCTGTATATATCGTTGTATATCTTTTGCCGCGATAAGACATAAAACTTTATTTCACTTATATTAAAATGCTTAACAACGGTCAATAATAAATGAGTTCACTGATTTTATTGGTTGTCATGGTAAACAAGCCTTGACAACGGTAGATAATATGTAAGCTAGCACTTAGTTAGGTATTAGAAAAATAAATATATTTATAAAATCAAGAGAAACACTCAGAGATACGCTATCTAGCGGCGGTTTTAGCTACACCACTAAATAAAGTGCCTATGGAAACAGTTGTAAAATATTACCTCTGTTAAATGAAATGGTAACTCCTTTAAAAAATTAAAAGATGCATTTAATTCCTTTAGTTTCGGTGCCATCCAAAGATTATTCGGCAACTGTTGTAACTTGTTATTTGAAACCACCAAAGTAACTAAAGCTGGCAGTCTAAAAATAGCATCCGGGAGATGGTCCAGTCTATTGTCATGCAAATACAACTCCTCCAAAACTGGACAAGAATAATTTAACTCTTCTACAGGTTTAGAACGCCTTCTCGAAATCTTTTTTACAGGAATTTCGACTGGTAAAGGTAACTCGTATAAGTTATTCTGAGAAGTATTTAAATATCTTAAACTGTGCAGTTGAAAAATTTTCAAGGGTAATTCGGTTAGACTGTTGTTCGATAGATCTAATCTGGTTATTGCGTACAAAGCAATGTCGTAACTTCTGGGATTTTGCTTTAACTTTATATTTAAATGCAAGGCGGCGTCGGTAAGCCAGTTTTCCTTTATTAGAGCGAGATTGCATTTTTGGTTGTGCCAATTTATCATGACTGGCGTGCTTGGAAATAACGTGCTGTATGTTACGTTGCTTATGTTGGAGAATATTGAAAATTCTGATGAATTTATATTTTCTGTCATTGCCTTTTTGTTAATTTTGTACTCTGGGTCCGCATGTGCCTGGAAAATAAATTTAAAAAATATCACAGCATGCTTTATTGACTTGCTTTTTACTCATACACTGTTAGAGTGTTATAATTTTAAATAACAACACTATGCGACAAATTCAAGGTTGAAGACCTGTCAGCGTCATTCGAAAATATAGGTCTAATATAGTCGATTCCCCAAGGGGTTTTGCTACTTTAGGTTATTTAAGCGATTTTTTTTAATTTAAACTTTTCAGCTGAAGCTAATATACCAGACCCATTTTTAAGTTAGCGTTTCATAAATTTGGGTGGTGAATTCCTATAAACTTATATCCAAAAATTCTTCGTAAGGTCCTTCAGCGACAGCCCGCAAATTATATTTTCGTTTAATATCTGAGGAACCCTCTGAGCTACAGAAATGAGTTATGATAATGATAATGATAATGATAATGATAATGAAAATAATGATAATGATAATGATAATGATAATGATAATGATAATGATAATGATAATGATAATGATAATGATAATGATAATGATAATGATAATGATAATGATAATGATAATGATAATGATAATGATAATGATAATAATAATAATAATAATAATAATAATAATAATAATAATAATATCTTAGGCTTTAGTGACTAAAAAATATATCGAGAAAAAAAGCGATATACGATTCAGAGTTAAGATTATACTATGGAATGCGAAGCATTACATATCTTTACGGATTGTTTTTTACTTCAAGTCACTAAAGCCTAAGATATTACTTTTTCTCGAAACAGTGATTCTTAGATGATTACATCATATGGCACTTTTTATGTATTTTTATGTACAGGATCATATTCAAACTAAAAAACAACAAAAAAGTTACGCTGAAAAAAGAATTGGGCAAAAAAGTGCTTGGGCCTTCCCGTTTGGGCGGCCCTTGGCTAAAATTAAAACATGAAAAAAGTATATAATAATAGGCCTTGTTGATATAAAAACACATGCATAAACTCATTTCTGTAGCAAAAAGGGTTCCTGAGATATTAAACGAAAATCTAATTTGCGGGCCTTTCCCTAGTTCCCTTACGAAGCATTTTTTTACATAAATTTATATGAACTTTTTTTCATGTCTTTTGTAGGAAATCACCTCCCAAAGTTATGAACCGCTAACTTGAAAAATGGGTCTTGCATATTAGGGTGCATTAGAAACTTTTATTAAAAAAAAAATCGCTAAAATAGTGAAACCCCTTGGGCAACGACTATAGTGATCCTAAATTAACGACTGACGTTGACAGATCTATTGCCTAAATTTTCTGTCGCACAGTGCAATTTGTTAATTCCAATTTTTTGTCCTAAAAATAAAATTAGTTACAGAAAGTATTAAATGTTAAAGAAAAAGTAATAGATTTACATATTTCGAGGTTTTAACTTTAGTTTATTGTCGAAATTTATTTGAATGTGGCTGTAACCCCAAAACAAAAGCAAGTTAAAAACTTTTATTTTAACTTTTTAGCTTATACAATAATAAGTCAAAAAATCCCAAATTTCGAAATCAAAAACGCTCTCTGGCTCAAAAGTTGCTCCTTGGTAAAAAACGGTAGCCACTTAAAAATTAGCTAAATTGATTAATTTAATTTGAAGTTCTAACCCGTATAAAACAATTGTGTGATGGTTTTTGGGTGTCGGGCTTTTAAACAACCATAAAACTTGTTTTTTTAATTTATTTTTGGACGTTTCGATTCGTGTTTGAATTGTTTTCAACAATAAACTACAAAATAATTAAAAATAAAATAACTAAATGTGTACAATAAACATTAGGTTTGTTTTTTTTTTGTTTTTAGGTTAGTTTTTAATTTACTTACAATAAATTGTTAAGCTTTGGTTTTAGTCAAATTTTGATAATGCCATAGCATTTTCAGTAGTTGTAGTAGTTTTATAAATAAGAATACAATAGTCGAATTTTTGCACACGAATCGAAACGTCCAAAAATAAATTAAAAAAACAAGTTTTATGGTTGTTTAAAAGCCCGACACCCAAAAACCATCACACCATTAATTGATTAATGTTTAGAGGTAGCTCAAAAAACTCAAAGAAAAAAATCGGTACCTGTTTTTGGGATAAAAACTGATTCTATAAAATTAAGTAAATTTTGAACGGTTTCTTTGATAATTTTTAGTAACAGTAGCATATATACATTTTAACCTACCTGCTCATACAGAAGAAATAATTTGTTTCGGAATGTCAAGTAAAAAAAAATTCAATTCGAAACCGGGTGGATTTTCTAAAACTTTTGTCGGTTTAATTTTTTCTTATACAAAGCTAAAAACAAAGGTTTTAGTAATGGGTGGTTATTAAACATTAAAAACCGAGAAAAAAATTATATGCACCTTGGTCAAAAAATCACTCCTAAGGGAGCTACGCCATTCTTAAAATACACCATACCTTAACAATAACAATAACAGTAACAGTAACAGTAACAGTAACAGTAACAGTAACAGTAACAGTAACAGTAACAGTAACAGTAACAGTAACAGTAACAGTAACAGTAACAGTAACAGTAACAGTAACAGTAACAGTAACAGTAACAGTAACAGTAACAGTAACAGTAACAGTAACAGTAACAGTAACAGTAACAGTAACAGTAACAGTAACAGTAACAGTAACAGTAACAGTAACAGTAACAGTAACAGTAACAGTAACAGTAACAGTAACAGTAACAGTAACAGTAACAGTAACAGTAACAGTAACAGTAACAGTAACAGTAACAGTAACAGTAACAGTAACAGTAACAGTAACAGTAACAGTAACAGTAACAGTAACAGTAACAGTAACAGTAACAGTAACAGTAACAGTAACAGTAACAGTAACAGTAACAGTAACAGTAACAGTAACAGTAACAGTAACAGTAACAGTAACAGTAACAGTAACAGTAACAGTAACAGTAACAGTAACAGTAACAGTAACAGTAACAGTAACAGTAACAGTAACAGTAACAGTAACAGTAACAGTAACAGTAACAGTAACAGTAACAGTAACAGTAACAGTAACAGTAACAGTAACAGTAACAGTAACAGTAACAGTAACAGTAACAGTAACAGTAACAGTAACAGTAACAGTAACAGTAACAGTAACAGTAACAGTAACAGTAACAGTAACAGTAACAGTAACAGTAACAGTAACAATAACAATAACAATAACAGTAACAGTAACAGTAACAGTAACAATAACAATAACAATAAACGTAACAGTAACAGTAACAGTAAAAGTAACAGTAACAGTAACAGTAACAGTAACAGTAACAGTAACCAGTAACCAGTAACCAGTAACCAGTAACCAGTAACCAGTAACCAGTAACCAGTAACCAGTAACCAGTAACCAGTAACCAGTAACCAGTAACCAGTAACCAGTAACCAGTAACCAGTAACCAGTAACCAGTAACCAGTAACCAGTAACCAGTAACCAGTAACAGTAACAGTAACAGTAACAGTAACAGTAACAGTAACAGTAACAGTAACAGTAACAGTAACAGTAACATTAACAATAACAATAACAATAACAATAACAATAATAATAATAATAATAATAGGACATATAACAGTAACATAAACAATAACAATAACAATAATAATAATAATAATAATAGGACATATTTAAAAGGACATAACTTCCTTAGGAATTATTTTTTGATCCACCCGGTTTCGAATTGAAATTTATTTTTTTTACCTGATTTGTGGAAACAAATAATGTTTTCTATATACGTAGGTAGGTTAACGTGCACTTCCCATGTATGCTCAAAATAAATTTTTAAAATGTTTTACTATACCAATTAGTTTAACTTGAGAACTAACTTGAGAACAGGAGAAAAAATAGTAATTGTCGATTAAAAAAAAAAACGCTTAAAATCACCCAGGTTTTTTATATGCTTTTTTTTCCAACACGGTACTATCAAAATATGAAAAAAAAGTTACCTCGAAATGACACGTTTGGAAAAGTCCAAACTTGATTTAAATATTTTGATATTTTTCTAATTGAAAAATTCAACTATTTTGATGCTATATATAATTTAAGATGTGTTTTTACAATAAAATTTTCTATTAGTACTTACTAGAATATTTTAAGTAAAGTTACTTAGGGATTAAATATTTAAAAGCAATTAATAGGATCTTTCCAATTTTATTTTAGCGTTTCCACGGTGCTTTTTTTGGGTAGTTTTTGTTTGTTTGATAACCCTAAAATTCCTTTACCATTCGATAGTACCGTTATTTATATGATTTTCAGCGAAAATTAAAAAAATCCAGCGAGCGCTTCGTTTTTTATTAAAAAAAAAATGCTAAACGAGCTGCGAAGAGTAAAACAAACCATAAACATATGTAATGCTACGCATTTTTCCAATTATTTAAAAAAAAATAAAAAAAAAAAATCAAAAATTTTTTTAATTTGTTATCCTTTTTCGCAAAAAGAAAATAAAAAAATTGTTTAAAATTTTTTTTAAGTCTTTTTTTATTTTTTATTTTTTCTAATAATTGAAAAATGCAATATACCCATTTACTTTAAATAGCATATAATGAAACGCGTAGCATTACATATGTACACGGCTTGTTTTACTCTTCGCAGCTAGTTTAGCATTTATTTTTTTAAATAAAAAACGAAGCGCTCGGTAGATTTTTTTAATTTTCGCTGAAAATCATATAAATAACGGTACTATCGAATGGTAAAGGAATTTTAGGGTTATCAAACAAACAAAAAATACCCAAAAAAAGCACCCTGGAAACGCTAAAATAAAATTGGAAAGATCCTATTAATTGCTTTTAAATATTTAATCCCTAAGTAACTTTACTAAAAATCATATAAATGGACGCTATCGAATGGTAAAGGAATTTCGGGGTTTCGAAAAAAATGAAAAATACCCCCAAAAAAGCATCTTGTTTCATATTTTAATCCTTAATCCAGCCCCATTTGCAATCTTTAATCCTTTTCTTATAAAAATTAAACAACAGTTCCCAAAATATACCTATAAAATTAAAACTAGCATCAAAACAGTTAAATTTCTCAATCAGGAAAATAAAAAAAATTAAATCAAGTTTATTAAAAAAAAAAACGTGCCGTTTAGGGTAACTTTTTTTAATTTTTATTATTTAAGAATGCGTTTTCACAATAACATTTTCTATTACTACCTACTAGAACATTTTAAATATAGCTACTTAGGGATTAAATATTTAAGAGCAATTAATAGGATTTAATCCTTAATTCCGCCCCAATTGGAATCCTTAACCTTTTTTCTTAAAAAAATTAGACACCTGTTTCCAAAATATACCTATAAAATTAAAACAGTTGAATTTCAATCAGGAAATTGAAAAAATATTTAAATCAAGTTTTTTTCAAAAACGTGCTATTTCGGGGTAACTTTTTTTCATATTTTGATAGTGTTGGGAAAAAAGCATATAAAAAACCTGGGCGATTTTAAGCGTTTTTTTTTAAATCTACAATTAGTATTTTTTCTCCTGTTCTTAAGCTAAACTGTCTTATTGGTAGAGTAAAACATATGTTAAAAATAAAACATTGATTTTGAGCTTACACAGGAATAAAACAAGCCACTAATTTCTAGAAAATTAGTGTTTGTCGCAATATGGAACATAACCTTGAAACTAAATTATTACCAGAATTTAACTATTTTTTTATTTTTTACATTTGTATGGGCTATATCATATTCAGGGGCTTAATTATGAACAGATTTTAGTAATAAATAATATAAACCTAATTATCAAGCTTAATTTAGATCAATTAGGACAAAATCTTAAAAGTCAAACCACCCTAACTTTTTCTCTATACAGAATTTTGAACTTTTAGGTATTGATTCATATAAAGGATCTGAAATGAAACACCCATACCAAATTTCAGCAAAATCAAAAATATAAAATAAAAAAATATGTTCCACCCTAGTGACGCGGGAAATTTTGTTCAGATTTTCACTATGATATTTGAAATCAGCGGTATCGAAATATAAGTACACAAAAATTCAGAGTTTTGTCAATTTTTTTTTATTTTTGACCCAACGTGTGGCGCTGCCTTACGGAATAAAAAATTAAAAAATATGACAAATTATAGTTTTTGTTGTGTGATATACATTCCAAATTTAGAGTTTATTTTATTATTCCATCAATCTATTTTCTAATCATCGTACAGAGTGATATTGGTAGACTGACAGTTTCGGGCTGCTGGCCCTCTTCAGTACCAAGAGTCAACTGCACGCTGATTAAGAAAACGTTTTTAGACTTTATTCGCAAAAGGAATATAGCCATTATATTGATGTAGATTTGAGTGCCATCTATTGCTAGATGTAGACAACTACTCATACCTCTCCTAGTCTGGAGACTTTTAATGGTAGCAAGTTGAAGACTTGTGTATCTCAAGCACATAGTACCACTAACGTGTGGTTAGAGGTAGAATTAGTACTTACTAATTCTTTAGAGTTTATATCTCATCCCGTTTAAAAGTTACGGGTGGTACACCATTTAAAAGAATAACCCTGTATAACACTGCTCTACAAAAAAAGTTTTTTTTTTATTAGCTGGGGACCTTTAGTTGCGTTAGGATATTCACTTGAGAGCAAATAAATCCATCCACCTAAAAAATTGCCATTTTTTAAATATTTCGAAAACTACCTAATGGATTTGACTGATTCTTTTTTGTAAAAAAAGCTTAACTATTCCCTACTTTTGTTTTTATTTAGAACAATTAAAAAAAGTGGTTTTCTATTAACAGCAAAAACAAATGTACAACCATGTTCTTTTGTCCCATCTTCTAGGACTTGAATACTACGCCACTGCAACTGTTTATCAAATTGTTAAAGTCTCTCTTATTGCCGCAGTTTTAATGAGTGTTTTCTTTTTTATGTTTTTTTTTTTATATATTGACCGTGAACATGCAATGCCTCCTAAGTGTGAAATGTCAATTTTTCAGAAGCTTCGAAAAACAGTTCTTAGAGTTGCTGTTTATATTTAATATTTATAGCAATATGAAGTGGTGTAAGTCCAAAATGATCAAAATTTGAGTTACGTAATACTTAAACGTTTCCTAAACAGCAACTCTAAGAACTGCTTTTCGTCGCTCCTGCAAAATTTGACATTTTACACTTAGGAGGCATTGCATGTTCACGGTCGATATTTAATTCTGATTTAGGAGATATCAGGATTTTCCTGAAAGTTGTCATTCAGTTAACTCAAAAAGTATTACATGAACTTGATTGATGCTGTGATTTACATTTGAAGCTTAACCGAGTTACGTTTTTCTTCCAAACAACTTTATCAAAAAAATAAAATCGGGTTGATAAACTTGAATAAAAATAGGATCACTACATCTGCGAAATCACCATTGAGCCACCGTCAGACGGCAATAGAAAGTTGCTTCAGGATCATAGACATAGATATTTTTTCTATGCTCAGGATGAAGAAACTCCAAAAGAAGAAGTAAAAGAATTGAGATTCAAATAAAAAACAAAACTACTGATTTAGTACTTTTTGAGTTAACTGAAAAAATTACAACTTTCAGTAAAATGCTGATATCTCCTAAACTAGAAGTAAAAATATGGAAAAAAATAAAAAGAAAATTTCATTAAAACTGCGGAAATAAAAGAAACTCTAACAATTTGATAAACAGCTGCAGTGGCGTACCATGCAAGTCCTAGAAGATGGGGCAAAAAAACATAGTTGTACATTTTTTGTTGCTGTTAATACAAAAATACTTTTTTAAATTATATAGGTAAAAAAAGTAGAGAAGGTTTAAGCTTTAAAACAAAAAAAAAATCAGTCAAATCCCTTAAGTAGTTTTCGAAATATTTGAATTTAAAAAATGGCTATTTTTTAGGTGGATTGATTTTTTTGCTCTCAAGTGTACTTGATGCGCTGATTTTGGAACATTTTTTCGTTTTTCTCGATCAGCTCGTTTTTTTGAGATATAGCACACAGTTGTTTACATAAAAAAAAAAACGATCTGATCGAGAAAAACGAAGCGGTTCCGAAAACAGCGCAGTAAATAGGTCTAGAACCAACTAAAATGGTGTGGACAAATTTTTGAGTGGAGAGCAGTGTAATCAATAGTATTAATTTCAATTTGCTAGCTTTTAAAATAAGCCCGAAAAATGCCCTATATGTCTTAGATGGGCCGCTCTGCATACACTGTGTATTTTTAATAGCGTCAATAATTTTAAGGACTGACTCTACAACAGAAAATATATAAAAAAGTTCCTATGAACATATGTTTAGAAATAGGTCGTAAGGGAACTACGCCCCTTTAAAATCAGGAACTCTCTGAGCTATAACAACGAGATTTTCCATATGATCTGAGCTTAGTAAGGCATATTATCTTATGTCTTTTATTTATTTTTAACCATAACTGTAAAAATTACCTTAAGAGGACGAAATGTATAATCATCTAGATTTTTGTTCAATAAATGTTTTATTATTAATGTCATGTTTATGTATAGTCCGTCCAATTATGCAAGATAGTAGTTTAAAATTCCAGCTATTTTTAAGCTACATCATTGGTTAAAAACTCGTACCTTTTAACATATAAAATATTGTGACATTTTTTGTCTATGACAATGATTGACGGTCGTTGAAGCTAATAAAAGAAGAGAAAGTTACATAAAAAATGGTTATACTTAATGTTATTTTTATATGGTATTGAAAAAGGTAATTTTTTGGTTTATTCTTTATACACTCACACTAAATTAGCATATTCTACATATTGTACAAACTTAAATTATATTTAACACAAGGAAAACGTCAGGTTACAATTACAACTTAAGGCATATCCAGAGGCTCGCACAACAACCATTACAAAATACATGACGACACATCAAGCCAATCCTGGCATCGCATTCTTATATACTATGCTTGTTATGCGAGTCTTTGGATAGGCCCTTTCCAGGAAAACAGAACCGACATCTGTTAAATTTTTGATACACTACGATTTATGCATAATTATGCTATTAATGCGCTCTGTGGTGTAAAACGGGCCGCGTCCCTTACTATCTTGCATAACTGGATGTTTGAAAACGGGGGGGCCTTATCAGTTTTTCGCCCCAAACTTTTATGTTTATTATTAGAATAATAATAATAATATTAGATCCAAACCTCAGGTAAAATTACATTAACCGATTAACCGTTTTCGAGCAAAATTCATTTGAAGGTAAGAAGACCAAAAATTAATAAATGAAATTGTCTTGAATTCTAAATTAGCAAGTTTGAGGGACTATATCTCAAAAACTGTACATACGATTGAACTGAAATTCTGACCAAATACTATTTAGCCTAGATTAATTATAGATTTATGGAGAAAAACTATTAAGTTCCAATAATTTATTTGTAATATTTAAGGCAAAAAAATCTTTAAAAAAACATATAAATTGGTTCCAGAAAAAAAGTAACAAATTTTTATTTTTTTGCATAGGACCATATTTTTGTACCACTAAGAAAAAAATAGTGAAATATCTGAAATAAAAAATGTTTGCGTAATTGCGTCATTTGCCTTCAAAATTTGCCAAAAATGTCCGATTTTGCTAAAATTTGGTATAAAGGCTTTTGTTAATTTTAATGCAGACCCATACATAAAAACCTGAAATTCAAAATGGCGGAATAAATATCACTGATTTATTTTTTAAATGTTGTCAAAATTAACTAAAATATGGC
Organism: Brachypterus glaber; assembly: GCA_958510825.1. Lineage (NCBI taxonomy): Eukaryota > Metazoa > Arthropoda > Insecta > Coleoptera > Kateretidae > Brachypterus > Brachypterus glaber. Next base: position 26,070,165 of record OY294048.1, on the reverse strand, counting down.
ATAAAACAAAAAATTATGAAAACCTCAATTTTATATTGGTTATTTTCCTTATATGTACTAGTAATTACTGTAAAACATTCATGCATTTTTACCTGCCTGCTTTTTTATTTAATTTTATAAAAATTATTAAAAATTTGGCAAAATTTGAGTAATTTTTCTATTCTTTTCATATATTTAACAAAATTACCCTAAAATATTAACAGATTTACGAAGAAACACTTTTTAGGCCCATACATTAGAAAAATTAATTATATTTTTACAAATTTTTATTTTTTTTTTTTTCAAAATTAAATTAAAAAAAGGCTGATTAAAAATCATGATTTTTTTTATAGTAATTTACAGTTATTACAAGTACATATAAGGAAAATTACCCATAAAAAATGCGCTGAAATTTTCATAATTTTTTGTTTTATAAAAAAATAAAATCGGGTTGATAAACTTGAATAAAAATAGGATCACTACATCTGCGAAATCACCATTGAGCCACCGTCAGACGGCAATAGAAAGTTGCTTCAGGATCATAGACATAGATATTTTTTCTATGCTCAGGATGAAGAAACTCCAAAAGAAGAAGTAAAAGAATTGAGATTCAAATAAAAAACAAAACTACTGATTTAGTACTTTTTGAGTTAACTGAAAAAATTACAACTTTCAGTAAAATGCTGATATCTCCTAAACTAGAAGTAAAAATATGGAAAAAAATAAAAAGAAAATTTCATTAAAACTGCGGAAATAAAAGAGACTCTAACTATTTGATAAACAGCTGCAGTGGCGTACCATGCAAGTCCTAGAAGATGGGGCAAAAAAACATAGTTGTACATTTTTTGTTGCTGTTAATACAAAAATACTTTTTTAAATTATATAGGTAAAAAAAGTAGAGAAGGTTTAAGCTTTAAAACAAAAAAAAATCAGTCAAATCCCTTAAGTAGTTTTCGAAATATTTGAATTTAAAAAATGGCTATTTTTTAGGTGGATTGATTTTTTTGCTCTCAAGTGTACTTGATGCGCTGATTTTGGAACATTTTTTCGTTTTTCTCGATCAGCTCGTTTTTTTGAGATATAGCACACAGTTGTTTACATAAAAAAAAAAACGATCTGATCGAGAAAAACGAAGCGGTTCCGAAAACAGCGCAGTAAATAGGTCTAGAACCAACTAAAATGGTGTGGACAAATTTTTGAGTGGAGAGCAGTGTAATCAATAGTATTAATTTCAATTTGCTAGCTTTTAAAATAAGCCCGAAAAATGCCCTATATGTCTTAGATGGGCCGCTCTGCATACACTGTGTATTTTTAATAGCGTCAATAATTTTAAGGACTGACTCTACAACAGAAAATATATAAAAAAGTTCCTATGAACATATGTTTAGAAATAGGTCGTAAGGGAACTACGCCCCTTTAAAATCAGGAACTCTCTGAGCTATAACAACGAGATTTTCCATATGATCTGAGCTTAGTAAGGCATATTATCTTATGTCTTTTATTTATTTTTAACCATAACTGTAAAAATTACCTTAAGAGGACGAAATGTATAATCATCTAGATTTTTGTTCAATAAATGTTTTATTATTAATGTCATGTTTATGTATAGTCCGTCCAATTATGCAAGATAGTAGTTTAAAATTCCAGCTATTTTTAAGCTACATCATTGGTTAAAAACTCGTACCTTTTAACATATAAAATATTGTGACATTTTTTGTCTATGACAATGATTGACGGTCGTTGAAGCTAATAAAAGAAGAGAAAGTTACATAAAAAATGGTTATACTTAATGTTATTTTTATATGGTATTGAAAAAGGTAATTTTTTGGTTTATTCTTTATACACTCACACTAAATTAGCATATTCTACATATTGTACAAACTTAAATTATATTTAACACAAGGAAAACGTCAGGTTACAATTACAACTTAAGGCATATCCAGAGGCTCGCACAACAACCATTACAAAATACATGACGACACATCAAGCCAATCCTGGCATCGCATTCTTATATACTATGCTTGTTATGCGAGTCTTTGGATAGGCCCTTTCCAGGAAAACAGAACCGACATCTGTTAAATTTTTGATACACTACGATTTATGCATAATTATGCTATTAATGCGCTCTGTGGTGTAAAACGGGCCGCGTCCCTTACTATCTTGCATAACTGGATGTTTGAAAACGGGGGGGCCTTATCAGTTTTTCGCCCCAAACTTTTATGTTTATTATTAGAATAATAATAATAATATTAGATCCAAACCTCAGGTAAAATTACATTAACCGATTAACCGTTTTCGAGCAAAATTCATTTGAAGGTAAGAAGACCAAAAATTAATAAATGAAATTGTCTTGAATTCTAAATTAGCAAGTTTGAGGGACTATATCTCAAAAACTGTACATACGATTGAACTGAAATTCTGACCAAATACTATTTAGCCTAGATTAATTATAGATTTATGGAGAAAAACTATTAAGTGCCAATAATTTATTTGTAATATTTAAGGCAAAAAAATCTTTAAAAAAACATATAAATTGGTTCCAGAAAAAAAGTAACAAATTTTTATTTTTTTGCATAGGACCATATTTTTGTACCACTAAGAAAAAAATAGTGAAATATCTGAAATAAAAAATGTTTGCGTAATTGCGTCATTTGCCTTCAAAATTTGCCAAAAATGTCCGATTTTGCTAAAATTTGGTATAAAGGCTTTTGTTAATTTTAATGCAGACCCATACATAAAAACCTGAAATTCAAAATGGCGGAATAAATATCACTGATTTATTTTTTAAATGTTGTCAAAATTAACTAAAATATGGCATAAAACAAAAAATTATGAAAACCTCAATTTTATATTGGTTATTTTCCTTATATGTACTAGTAATTACTGTAAAACATTCATGCATTTTTACCTGCCTGCTTTTTTATTTAATTTTATAAAAATTATTAAAAATTTGGCAAAATTTGAGTAATTTTTCTATTCTTTTCATATATTTAACAAAATTACCCTAAAATATTAACAGATTTACGAAGAAACACTTTTTAGGCCCATACATTAGAAAAATTAATTATATTTTTACAAATTTTTATTTTTTTTTTCAAAATTAAATTAAAAAAAGGCTGATTAAAAATCATGATTTTTTTATAGTAATTTACAGTTATTACAAGTACATATAAGGAAAATTACCCATAAAAAATGCGCTGAAATTTTCATAATTTTTTGTTTTATGCCATATTTTTGTTAATTTTCGCAAAATTTAAAGATTAATCGGCCATATTTATCTGACATTTTGAATTTTAGGTTTTTGGATATCGGTCAGCATTAAGATTAAGAAAAGAAGCCTTTATACCAAATTTCAGCAAAATCGGACCTTTTTTAATTAAATAAAAAAAAACAGGCAGGTAAAAATGCATGATTTTTTTACAATAATTACTACCCTGTTGAAAATGACGGGTCTGGGCGGGTATAAATGGTGCTCAAACCCGTCATTTTCAGTAGGATAGTACATAATATATTATAAGGAAAATAATCGAAAATAATCCATAAAAAATTAGTTGAAGTTTTCATAATTTTTTGTTTTTTGCCATATTTTTGTTAATTTTGGCAAAATTTAAAAAATAAATCGGCCATAATTATTACGCCATTTTGAATTTCAGGTTTTTGGGTATTGGTCCGCATTAAAATTAAGAAAAGAAGCCTTTATATCAAATTTCAGCTAAATAGGATATTTTTGAAAAAAATTTAACCATATGCAAAAAATCAGATTTTTTTATTCATTTTTTTTTTCTAGGACTTATAATTTAAGATGTTATTCTTCTTAGTAATTCAATTCAAGTTCCATCTTAATATCTTCTTTCGTTGGCGAGTTATATCAAAAATCAAATATTTTCCAAACGAACTTGGTTAAGCACAAAATATATAAGACTTAAAACTTTGTGTCCATGAAGACCTTTAATTAGTGGGGTAAAATCTAAAACATAGTTTAATTTTAGCCAATTTAATCGGTTCGAAACAAAATTAAATAGATTTATCTATTTTTCCCATTTTGAAAATTTTTAAATTTTCGGGTAAAATGTTTTTTTTTGCGTATTTTTGCGTTTTATGACGTTTTATGTCGATATAAATCAATTTCGAGCAAAAAAAATTGTCGCTCGGTCGGTCGCACTATGGGGTATTTGACCCAAAAACATGAGATTTATTCGTTTTTGTAAAATTAGAATTTTCTAGGAAAGGATTATTACCTGTGGTAGCCGTTATTTTGAGTTTTGTTTACTGTTGTTGCTTACACAGACATTCGAAATTAAAGAGTCTTAAAAGCCGCGCGTTTTAGAGAAATTGATTTTACTGTTTGTTAAGATAAAAGGAAATAACTTGTGACGCGATTTGTGGTGATTTTCGTTATTGATTTTGTTGAACAAGATATGCACTATTGTTTATTACTATTTTTTAATTGTTGTACTTAACTAGCATGGTTAGAATGGAGTCATAAAATAACTCCTAATTTTTTTTTTAGTTTGAACTTATATTAAAAGGGTTTTGTTATACTTTCTGGCGATTCCGGGTATTTATTTCGGTGTAATAGGAAAGAATAACTATTTTAGTTTACATATATAAAAAAAATACCCACAGAATATCACAGGGTATGTATTCTCGGGGTCGAGAGAACGCATTCCCGGGAGAAAGGTAGTGTGGGTTGCATATTCTTTCTCTCGAAACGCAAAACTACTTATTCTTGAACTTCACTTCGCACGAAAATTGAGGAACTTTACTTCTACTACTCGGGATCGTGAGAAGCGGTCGTTCACGGAAATTTTGACATATAAGTTAGTCGCGCGCATTCGAACATAACCCTATTTTTGCTTTGGTTTTGTGTTGTTAATTTGAACACCGTTTTGTTTTATAATAGTTAATCGTAATTAATAAAAGATTTTTTATATTTATAAATTATTATACATTATTATACATATATATGTATAATATTTTAATAATAATAATATAACGATGGACGATTTGGAAATTGTGGGGGCTGTTGCCCTTTTGGGAGATATGCAAGATGCGGAAGATCAAATGGAGAACGAATAACGGGAAGTGTTGGCTAGGGCCGACCCTTTCCAACTTTCCAACAAAAAAATTATAGTGAATTCAGGGCTAAACAGCCCACTATTGACAAGAGGGATGTCCTGAATAAAATTTTAAAGTATTTTTTTTTTGTTGGCTGCTGGTGGGCGCAGATCTTTTTCTGTTTTTATTTTAATTTTCAGTCATTTCTTACACATTCATTTTTGGATATTAATTATAAAAATTATTCAAACCACAGCAACTTGTTTACAAATAATGAAAATAATGACAGCCTGCGCACGCAAATTCGTGTCGTATAATCTGATTGGTTAAAATCCGCTAAAATACTTGGCAACGCTGCAGCCGGCTGCAGAGATCCCATCACGCTCACTACTATTCAAGAATAGCATTTTATAATTTTCAGGAACTTTGATATGATGTGATCAGTTCCCTTCCTACGAAAATTGTTCACGTTCTCTCGAGCCCGAGAATAGATACCCAGATGTACTTAGCGTAAATCCTTGGAACCCCATTTTTGCAAAGATATTATGAAAAATAAACAAATTAGATACTCCCGCCGCCTTGTGGGCGTGACTAGAATTTTTTAAATAATAAATTTAGTTTCAGCCAGTCCAAACGCCCCCCTAACCTGATTTACAAAAAAGAATGAACAATTAAAAATGGGGTGCCACCTACGCCTGGTGCACCAGCATGGTGGTGTGGCTAGAATTTTTTAAACATTTTTATCATTATTCTCAGGTTATATTAAAACAAAAAATACTACAAAATAATTAAGTTCAACTTTTTGGGTCAAATACCCCATAGTGGGTCGGTCGATCGGTCGCGACCGGTCGGTCTGTCCGGGAAATCTTGTCAACACTATAATTTAAGAACGCTTTAAGCTAGAGACTTGAAATTTGGTATAAAGGTATGTTACCTCGGGATTGTTTTTGGTGAACATTGGGGTGCGGCAATGGGGAAAAATACATTTTTTTACAAAAATTTGAAAATTGCTATAGGGGTTTTTAAGGTTGATGATATTGAATCTGATAATACAAAAATTTTAACTCCACCCCCGCGGGGATGAGGGGGTAAATATTTTTAAATCTTTTCAATATTTTCGTCAAAACTGGTTAATACGGGTTGAAGAAATTAAATCTGATAATAAATGTTTTCTAATTCCACCCCCTGAGGGTCGGGGGGTAGTTTTCGTGAAAATTTGTATATTGAGGTTTTTGAGGTTGCTGAAAGTGAATCTTACTCCACACCCCTGGTGGGAGGTAGTTTTCGTAAAAATTCGTATCTTGTGTAGTGAAGTGGTTTTTTTTTACTATTAAATATTTCACTATTAATGTTGTAAAGTTATAAATTCTCTCACTAATTTAGTGAGTGGTATATAATTCGGTTATAGCCGAGCAGTTAATTATAACTTTTATTATAACTTACTCAGTTAGGTTGGCCATACAATCTTCTATCATATTTAAAGTATACCCGAGCGGAGAATATACTTAACCACTTATCACTTTATTCGGGAGCGGGTATTCTAGGAGACGGCGCTTTGGAAACAGATAAAACGATTTCTTCTTAACTTAAGAATAATATATTAAATAAATGTAAATAAATTCTTCAAGAACATGAAAGATCAATTCTTACTTCTAAGTATGCAAAGCCCTTAAATTCTAATTTCCATTATATATTAGTTTTCCATTAAATACTTCTAAATTAAAACATTCTATGTTTGAAATCCCAACTATTCGCAATCGTTTTCAAATCCCAATTTATTGTCCACATTTTTCTTAGTGTATATTAAAACTGGTTCGTATAAGTCATTTAAATTATTTTACAAAATATTTTTCAAAGTTAATTAATATTCGTCAAAATTTCTATCAGTGTTCATACTAACAGTATTTATAAGTGTCCAATTATTTTCATGTCGGATAATACAAGTCTCAAAAATTTTCTAAGTTTAAAAACTATTTTTAATTCAAAAATAATTCTCAAAAATTATTTCTCACAGAAACTACATTTTCACTTTTGACACTACTGGATACTTTTTAACTAACAAGACAAAAAACTATTCAAGAATGATCACCTCTAAAATTTGGAGCTCTATTTATTCTCTTCATAAACCCATAAATTAAAATGAGGCATATTTAGGTCACACGCGCTAATGTTTCTGGGTGTGGTCCGGGCAAGAATATCTAAATGCCCCACTACCAAAGTTCAACGATTTTTACTTAGAGGGGTCCGAACAAAACCCGAAAATATCCGACGTTACTCATGCTTACTTTTAAGAATTAGATCTTATAGGCTATGTATATTAAAATAAAATTTTAAAATTATACGGATCATAACACTTGGGGTTTTTGAGGTTGCTAAAACTGAATCTTAAAATAACATTTTTCTAAATCCATCCCGTGATGGGCGGGGGTAGTTTACTTGATAATTGGTGTATTGGACTTTTTAAGGTTGCTGAAAGTGAAAATCCATTTCACGCGCGAAGGTGTAAAAATGTATTGCTTTTTAATATTATTTTTTTGCATGTATACAAAAAAGTTATAAGCGCAAATAGATCAAAAATACACTTTCCAGTAAAAACGGGAAAGCTTTTTTACTGGGAAGTGTATTTTTGAACTATTTGCGCGCCGATCTCGGTGGCGCAGTTGGTAGTGTGTCCGGCTGCGAACACTGAGATTGTGGGTTCGAGCCCCACATAGAGCATGGATGTATAGTGTTGTAAATAGTCGGTAGATGGAACTACGATGACTAACTGTAATGTGGGTTGCAGGTGAAACTGTAAACACATTTCAGGGTGGATGCGAGTTCTGTTGAGGACCGTGCTTCGGAGGGCACGTAAAGATGGCGGTCCCGTCAATTAGGCCATAGCAGCGAAAAACGACGTTAAATGATTAAACAAACAAACAAACTATTTGCGCTTATAACTTTTTTGTATAAATGCAAAAAAACAAAATTAAAAAGCAATACATTTTTAAAAATGTAAAGTACCCAGCATATGTAAAAAATCTTTAATAAAGTTACAGTTTAAACAGTACCGTGGACAAAAGGGCAACTTTTTAAATCAAATATGAAATTGGTTGGATCATGTAAAAAGTCCCAAAAAAATACCTCTTTTTTAATATTATTAGTATTGTTTAAGCCCCATTTAAGCCCATTTAAGCCCATTTAAGCCGAATTTAAATAACTTTTTCGCGAGTTATATCAAAATATAGATCCGTTTATTACCATTTTGGAAGTTTTACCTTGATGGATAACAACTTAGCAATAAGCATCTCGTCCTTATTGGAAACGGCGACGACCAGTGCTTTGCATTCGTCATCTCGGGCGCCGTGCTTCAACAGGAGCTCAACGATAGACACATCTCTGTTTTTGCAGGCCTCGACCAGTCCACTAGATTGGCCGTAATTTGAGTCATCCTCCACAGAACAACAACTTAAACTCTATAAATAAAATACAATAATAAATTATTATCTACTACCCAGTAAACCAAAATATCTCGAAACTAGTGCATTAAATGCGAGATATTTTTATGGTCTAGAAACATCCTTAAAATTTCTCCAAATGCACACAACTAGCCCTAATAATATAGCTCGCATTTTTATTCTTATTTTTTATCCATTTAGAAACCTTAAATAGCATGCTATTATCGTCATATAATAAATCGAAAATATCGACCTAAAATAGCTCCCGAATAGCATGCTATTTTTAATCCAAATAAGGCTAAAAAAAGCATGCTATTTATGACCTAAATTAGCTTGAATATATCATGCTATTTTCTATCTAGTTTAGGGGTATATTTTTTATCTAATTTTTGATAGAAATAAAACAGGTGATATACGCAAAAAAGGTTATTATTTTTAAACAGGAGCATCAGAATAGGTATAATATATTTGTTTGGGGTTCATACTTGTATTACAACACAGATAATTTTTTAGATAACGGATAATTTTCGTTGAAAATTTAAATTTTCACATTCATGTTCTTCCACACTGCCATTACTTTCGCTATCATTCTTATTCACACAAATTTTTAATAAAATTTTAACTCTCAATTTCACTATTATTCACTATTTCACTACTTCTGGTTTCACCACAACAGCTCACTTCTACCCACGGTTCACCTGGGCGATTTTAAATAAAAATTTCGTGGACCCCTACATTTTTTGGACTAAAACATAACTGATGACATAAGAAATCAATTCCCATTTGAAAGAAAATCGTAAAAGATACACTTTTTTAGACAAATAAAAAAACGTTTTTTTGAGTAATAAGGTGTGTCAAAAAATCGCGATTTTCAAAATAAAAAACGCTCTCTGGCTTAAAAGTTGCTCCTTAGTAAAAACAGTGGTCACTCAAAAATGAGCCAAATCGATAAATGTTTAGAGGTAGCTCAAAGTACTCAAACTTAAAAAAAAATCGGTACCTGTTTTTCGGATAAAAACTGATACCGATAAAAATTGAGGAAATTTTGGAGGGTTTCTTTGGTAATATTTAGAAACAATACTAAATGTAAGAACTAAAACAATTATATCCCCCCTCCCCTTAAGTTAGAACATGAAAAAATCGCCAATTATTTGAAGATTTCGCGAAAATTTTATTTTTGCAAGTTTTTAAAAGTGCATAAAAAAATAGTTTTAAATAAAAAATCTTTAAAATTATATATTAGTATATAAGCATATATACAAGTTAACCTACATGACTATACAGAAGACATAATTTTTTCCTGAAGTTGAGTAAAAAAAAATAATTTCGATTAGAAACCGGGTGGATTTTGTGTTTTTTGCCTAAAACTTTTTTCGGTGTACTTTTTTTTGATTTTTTGGTTGGAATACTTTTTTATGTAAAAATACACAAAAAAGTTTCTGTGGTTTAACATCGCAGGTTTAACCGTTTTAAAGATAAATGCATTTAAAAGTAAATTTTTACCCATGAAGAACCAAAAATAAAAAAAATTAAAAAATATAAAGCAAAAAACAAATATTTTAGTAATGAGTGGTTATTTAACATTAAAACATAGAAAAAGTTTATATGCACCTTGGTCAAAAAATCATTCCTAAGGAAGTTATGTCCTTTTAAATATGCCCATTTTTAATAAATTTTCGCGAAATCTTCAAATAATTGGCGTTTTTTTATGTTCTAACTTAAGGGGAGGAGGAATATAATTTTTTTAGTTTTCTCACAGTAAGTATTGTTTCTAAATATTACCAAAGAACCCCTTTAAAATTTCCTTAATTTTATATACAATCACTTTTTATCCGAAAAACAGGTACCGATATTTTTCAAAGTTTGAGTGCTTTAAGCTACCTCTAAACATTAATCGATTTGGCTCATTTTTGAGTGGCCACAGTTTTTTACTAAGGAGCAACTTTTGAGCGTTTTCGATTTCGAAAATAGGAATTTTTTGACACACCCTATTACTCAAAAAAACGATTTTTTATCTTTCTAAAAAAGTGTATCTTTTACGATTTTCTTTCAAATGGAAATTGATTTCTTATGTCATCAGGTATGTTTTAGTCCAAAAAATGTAGGGGTCCACGACATTTTTATTTAAAATCACCCAGGTGAACCGTGTACCACTCCTGTATTCTTCTAAAACTTTACTGCATTCATTAAGGTCACTTTTACTTTTGTTCTGTACTTCTTTACTTCTTAAAGAAGCTAAATAATCAAATTTTCTTTTTTTTTCGACAATTTTTGAAAGACCTGAAAAGAATTTACAATTCGTGCGTCCATTTTGAAAACTTTAGTAATACTAAACGTATGTTAAGGAAAAAGAAACGAAATAAATACTGTTTTGAAATATTTGCTTGCATTTAGTGCGCAAAATAGAAGCATTTCTAGCGAGCTAAATTGAGACGTATATCGTGCTTATATAGCAGTAAATTTTGGATCTAAAATAGTTCATTTATAGTACGTTCTCAATTAAACCATTATAGACTATATACATATATACAGAGCGGTCCAAAAGTCACTCCCCCCCCTCTTAACTTTTGAACCAGTAGAGATATCGACTTCAAATTTGGAACTTTTAAATAAGACAGCTTAAATTATCTTTTATCATATATTTAATACTTTCAGCTCTTAAAATGTGTGCAGGGGGGCATGGGGGCACATTTTTTTAAATGGAAAGGGGGTCGTGTAATACATCATTTTAAAGCTTATAAAATTCTTCATTTAACTCCATATTTTTAAATTAAAAAAAAAATTAGGTTTAAAATGGGGTTGAAAATGGGTATTATTGTCAAAATTCCTCTAAAAAAAAACAAATAATTTTTTAAAAATGCATAATTTCATCATAAAAAAATGTTAATTATACTTTTAAACTAATTTTAGTTGACATAAATAATAATTTATGAAAAAAAACTTAAAAAATCGAATGTTTTAGCACAAAAAATTAAAACCTTAAAAAACAGTTTTAAAAAAATTAAAAATGTTAGTTTAAATAGAGAATTTTATAAGCTTTAAAATGATGTATCACACGAACCCCCTTTCCATTTAAAAAAATGTCCCCCCATGCCCCCCTGCCCAAATTTTAAGAACTGAAAATATCAAATATATGCTAAAAGATAGTTTAAGTTGTCTTATTTAAGAGTTATAAATTTGAAGTCGATATCTCAACTCGTTCAAAAGTTAAAAGGGGGGGGTGACTTTTGGACCGCACTGTATGTATATATTTTCTACATAAAGTTAGTCATTGGTAGGTCGTCCTAAATTTTATCAAATAAAGACTTATATTATCGACCTAAACTAGTTTATTAATTTACCGTCTAAAACTAGGGAGCATTTAGTATTAAAAATGGAACTTATAATAATAAGACCTTAAATTAACATAAAATAGCTTACATATTTTGATATAATTATGAGTGCTTTTAGACGTACAATTATAGCGTTCATTTTTCATTCAACTTTTGAGAAATATTTTGAACGTCTCAATAACACTACCCGACAAGGTTTTTATACATTTAACCAAATGTATATTTTCTATACCAGTTTTATCTGCTGATTCCAAATGCGCCATAAAAATTAAAATCTACAGTGCCGTTTTCGATATACAGGGTGATTTAAGAAAAAAAAATACATCTTTTTCAAAAAATTGTAGATCTGACATTTTTTTTTGAAAATTGGTACAAAGTTTAGGAAATTCGATCTATTTAAGACAATCTATGATTTATATGGAAAGCATTTTTCAATTGTTTTTTACAGAAAAAAGATTTTTTTTTGGTTGTCAAATTTTTGAAAAACGGATTTTTTTAATGAATTTTAAAGAAAAGAATTACTGATATTCACTCTTTATTTTGTTTTTTAAATTTTTACTCTAGACCTCCTAGAAATGCCAAAATTTAAATTTTAAGTATCAATTGTTGGGAATTTATGCATAAATTGGACATTGGGGATGGAACGTAAGATTTATATATATTTTAAAAAAGTAGTGATAGACGAACTCAACAGTACCAAATTTAACCTCAAAATCCAATGGAACCATTTTTAAAACGGTGCTGAAAATTGGTTCGTTTGGATGGAACTTTTTTCCTTACTTCTAATATCTTACACTTGCTACTTTTTTAGGATCAAAAGGTGTTATCAAATCTAAATTTTTCTTCTGGATATAAATATTGCGTTAAACTTACAAATTATTTTATAGTATCGGTGCAAGAAGCAGCTACTGGGATTTTCTATGTTTACTCTTTTCAAGTTTGATATTTTATGTATTTTAGTAAAATTTACATATATTTCGACAAAAAGTTTTCCCTTGAGTCCAAATGTATTTAAGCTCACTAGATATAAAGAGTATTTGGCGTAAAAAGATGGATTTAGTTGGATTTTCTTTGCTGTTTTTTATTGGATATTTTCCTTTCCTATCCAATTTAAACTTTTTTCGAATTTTTTTTTACCCAAATAATGATCCTAAAATTGTAATTTATACAGATCCAAAACAATGTCATTATCAATAAAAAGACTATAGACCAACTCAATTTAATAAAATAAAACAAACAAAATCAAGTAAAATAAAAACTATACAAAACTAACTGAAAAACCTCCATCCATAAAAAATCGATTTTTGGTTTTTAAACTAATCTACTAGATGACTTATAACTTATAAAAACTCCAAAATTATTAGACATCATATACAGAATTAATTAGTGTATAGGACCGACTATCGATTTTTTGGAGATATAAGCTTAATAAAGTAACACGGAAATACATTACTGGAGTAATTATTTATTTCTTCTGTGTAATTTATTTTTTTCTTTCAAGAGACCCCAACAATAATCCTCCATCATGGAAGCATTCGGATTCCCCTGGTACCTTTTTTCCATTATTTTGATTTGATGGTGAAATCTTTACCCTTGCTCGTCACTTACACTTCCCAACCTTGTTTTTGGAAAAAATTTCAAATGTGAATTTAAAAAATGCATTTTTAAAGACATATTGCATCCCATTTTTTTATAATGTTTTATTAAAGAATTTATTCTTTGAACATAATTTGGTGCTTTTTGGTTGCCAAGAAATCCTTTAACAACTGGCTTAAATGAAAGCCAAGCAGATTTTTCAATACTGGTTAATTTTTCTTCAAAATCTAAATCCTTTATCGTTTTTTTTAATTTGAGGGCCAATAAAAATGCCCGCGTTTATTTTAGCCTCTGATAGATAGGGAAATTTAGTTTTTAAATATTGTAGGGGCTCACCATCTTTTTTTAACGCCTTTACAAAGTTTTTTATTAAACCCAATTTTATTTTTACATGTAGTATATTATTTAATCCAGGCACGAATTCTTTTCTTTATTTACATTTTTTTACCTTATAGTGTCTTCCTCTTGCTCGGCTATCCCATAGAAACAAAAAGCAGCAATATTTTGTATATCCCCTCTACATTCCCAACAAAACTGCAACAACTTTCAAGTCGCCGCAAACCTGCCACTTATACCTTTCATATTGAATCTTACTCAAAATATACGTAATTTTTTTTCTTTCTTTTCTTTAGTATCTACAGAATATGCTACAGGAACGGAAGGCTTCTTATTTCCCTTATGTAGTAAAACAGCTTTTAGGCTGGACTTTGAAGAGTCTATAAACAAATTAAATCATGGCAACGTCGCCTACAGTTTAAGAAATTTTAAACCAAAGTAATTTATCTAGAAGACGCTTACAAACTCAAAATTTAAATTTTTTGAGTACATACCGAAGTCAATTAGGCCCAAAGCGCAGTAAGTCACCCAAAAAAAATTGCTCTAAATTGTAATAATAAGCTCTTTAAGCCGAAAAACAAGTTATTTGGATGTAAACAAAAGAAACCGATAAGAATTTCAACAACTGATAAGCACAAAAATTGTCAATTTATTTTCACATTGTTGCCGCTGTTATATTTAACTCCCTACATATTAAGTTTATTGATGGAAGCTAACGTTTAGGCCAAAAAAGATAAAATGGCCTCCCAAAATACTCTGGAACAAATCCTAAAAGCTATCCAAGACTCCAAGGAGGAAAACAAATTAGCGTTTACAAATATCCAATCTGAACTTCAGGAAATTAAAGGTCAACTGGAAATACAATCGAAAAAACTTGAAGTAAACTCTGAAAAGCTCACACAAATAGAAGTAGAAAATAAAGAACTTAAAAATAAATTAAAAATCCTAGAATCTAAAATAAAGGGAAATAACATAGTCATTTTCGGGCTTGAAGAATCGGATTCGGACTTATTGAACTTGACAGACCTATTTAAAGAAAAATTTAGCATTGAGACAACACCAAAAGACTTTAATAATATATACAGACTAGGGACAAAAGACTTGAAACATCGACCATTAATGGTACAGTTCGTCTCCAATTTAACAAAACAACATATATATAAAAATATAAGCAACCTCAAGGGGACTAATATTTCCATAGCAGAAGACCTTAATAAAGAAGAACGCGAAGAAAAAAAGTTGCTATACTTGCATTACAAAGAAGCCAAAGCTAAACAATTCAATACAAAAATAAAAAATAATAAATTGTTTATAAACGGCGAATCTTTCAGCTACGAGCAATTAAAAAATCAGGTACCGTCAGAAAAAGTCGAATTTATAAATAAAGAAGGGATCGTAGAGCAAGAAATAGAGAATATAGAAAAGAAACGGAAAAACACGGAAACTATCCCGAAGAAAGAATCAGCAAAAAAAATTAAATCGACAGTAGTTTTAAGAGGAATAAGTAATATACAACGGTATATATTTAAATGTTAAATTTGAAGTTTTAAAACGCGCATTCGCCAATAATTTTAAATGATTTTTAAATATATTTTTAAAAGATCTGAGTTTTAGGTTAAATTTTTATTTGTTTTTTAAGTATCTTATCTCGTCTTAGGTTTTAAGTTTAATTATTTATTCACATTTTTCTATTCTAGTCTAACAAAAAAAATAAGAATTCCTACGTTTTTTAGCTTTTCAACTTTTTTACATTTTTAACCTTTTAACTTTTAGTAATTTTTAACTAATAACTTTTTAACTTTTAGTAACTTTTTTTAAATTTTTAAATTTTTAAATTTTTAAATTTTTTAAATTTTTAAATTTTTGAATTTTTGAATTTTTGAATTTTTGAATTTTTGAATTTTTGAATTTTTGAATTTTTGAATTTTTGAATTTTTGAATTTTTGAATTTTTGAATTTTTGAATTTTTGAATTTTTGAATTTTTGAATTTTTGAATTTTTGAATTTTTGAATTTTTGAATTTTTGAATTTTTGAATTTTTGAATTTTTGAATTTTTGAATTTTTGAATTTTTGAATTTTTGAATTTTTGAATTTTTGAATTTTTGAATTTTTGAATTTTTGAATTTTTGAATTTTTGAATTTTTGAATTTTTGAATTTTTGAATTTTTAAATTTTTAAATTTTTAAATTTTTAAATTTTTAAATTTTTAAATTTTTAAATTTTTAAATTTTTAAATTTTTAAATTTTTAAATTTTTAAATTTTTAAATTTTTAAATTTTTAAATTTTTAAATTTTTAAATTTTTAAATTTTTAAATTTTTAAATTTTTAAATTTTTAAATTTTTAAATTTTTAAATTTTTAAATTTTTAAATTTTTAAATTTTTAAATTTTTAAATTTTTAAATTTTTAAATTTTTAAATTTTTAAATTTTTAAATTTTTAAATTTTTAAATTTTTAAATTTTTAAATTTTTAAATTTTTAAATTTTTAAATTTTTAAATTTTTAAATTTTTAAATTTTTAAATTTTTAAATTTTTAAATTTTTAAATTTTTAAATTTTTAAATTTTTAAATTTTTTAGTCTTTAATATTTTAATTTTTTAACTTTTTAACCCCTTAGCTTTTTAAATTTTTAACTTTTTAAATTATTAATTTTTTAACTTTTTAACCTTTTAACTTTATAAATTTTTAACTTTTATACATTTTTACTTTTTAACTGTTCGTCTATATTATTTTATTTTATTTGTTTAGATTTTGATAGTTTAGTTATTATATTATTAGGTATTTATTAGTAATTATTAGTGTTAAGGTTTTTATTTATTATTAAGGGTTAAGTAAATTATTTAAACATACACGTACAAAAAAAAAATACTAAAAAATGGACACATTTATAAAGTATTTTCAGGAAGAAATAATAAATACGGAAACAGTTAATAATGCCATAGAATGCAATGAGGTCTTTCAAATAAATTCAAACTATGCAAATCTAAAAATATTACATTTAAATATAAGGAGCGTAGCCAAAAACTTATCGGAATTGGAAGTATTATTATACCAATTTACAGACAATTTTGACTGTATTATTCTTACAGAATTATGGCAGGTTAACATAGACTATATTAAATTGGACGGGTATAAAGTAATATACAGCGAGGGGAATTTTAATCAAAACGATGGGGTTATTATGTTTATAAAAAATGATATAGATTTTTCATTTAAAATAGATTATATTAACGAATGCAAAATTATACACTCAGAATTGAATTTTCACAATAAGATAATTAAAATAATAGGCATCTACCGATTACATGGTATTGATCTAAACGCTTTTTTACCTGATCTTGATACATACTTCAAAAGTAATATTTCAAATAAAGATACTTGTCTGTTTGTTGGTGATTTAAATATTGATATTCTCAACCCAGTAAATACAACAAATGAATATCTAAACATAATGGGTACTTATAATTTTAAATCTTTAATAAATAAAGTAACAAGAAAAAGTGACAACAACGAGTGTATGTGCATTGATCACATTTTCTTGAAAGATCAAAATAATTTTTAAGAATACATCATACCGATTATAATGAAAACAAACATAACCGATCATTACCCTGTTCCGGTTCAATGGGTTTTAAAAAATCAAACACAAAAAATACAAAATAAGATTAAATTTATTAAACAAATTAATTATAAACCGCTTAACAGTGAGTTAATTAAAATAAGTTGGGACGATATACTCAATGACGAAATTGAATCTGCAACAAAAAAATTTATTAGTTTAGTTCAGGAAAATATAGAGGCAAACACGATATACAAAAAAATTAAACAATCACATAAAAAACGTAAGCCCTGGATATCTCAGGGTATAATTAACTCTATTAATTTTAGGGACGGACTACTAGAACAATATTATAGGACTTTGGATGAAAATCTAAAATTAGAGTACAAAACATACCGAAATAAATTAAATAAAATAATACAAAAGGCAAAAATTATTATTATTAAACTATTATAAAACCAAAATTCAGAACTGTAATGGCAATAAAGAAATGTGGGACGCAATAAAACAGCTAAAAAATGGTCATTCAAATAAAATTGAAATCAAAGCACTTAAGCAGGAAAATAATATTATTACCGATAGACAAAAGATTAGCGATATTTTTAATAAGCACTATGTGCAGATAGGTGATAAATTAGCCAAAAAAAATAAAAAAGTAAAAAAATATAAAGAAAATAGACTCAAAATATCCGAATCGCTTTTTTTAATGCCAACGTGCCCTCAAGAAATCGAAATAGTCATAAAAAAAATAACAAATCTGTAGGCATTGATGGTATCTAAAGTCATACTGTTAAAAATATTAGTAGTAGTATTTCAAATCCCTTAGCTAGATTAATAAATAAAATTTTTGAAACTGGAGTATGTCCAGAGGCGTTTAAAACTTCAGTAGTAATGCCGGTCTATAAAAAAGGTGACAAACTTGATCCAATAAATTACAGACCCATCTCCTTAATTACAAACTTTG
Source organism: Brachypterus glaber (assembly GCA_958510825.1). Taxonomy (NCBI): domain Eukaryota; kingdom Metazoa; phylum Arthropoda; class Insecta; order Coleoptera; family Kateretidae; genus Brachypterus; species Brachypterus glaber. The sequence continues at coordinate 26,051,902 of OY294048.1, read as the reverse complement.
CCAAGATCTTTCAGACGCTCTTAAAAATCAGATTAGAAAAATTTGTTATAAAACATTCAATAATATCTGACAGGCAGTATGGCTTTCAAAAGGGAAAATCTACACAACAGGCAATTGCGACATTACTGGAAGAAATATATGAAGCTATTGATAATGGCTTGCCAGCTCTGTGCATTTTTCTTGACCTTGCGAAAGCTTTCGATACTGTCTGTCATGATAAACTTAAGCATTCTCTGGGATCTTGGTATAAGGGGCAATACTTTAAAATTAATAGCCAGCTACCTTAAACAAAGACTACAATGTGTAAAAATTGGATCTAATATGAGTAACTTTCTTTCACCAGGTTTTGGCGACCGCAGGGGACAATATTGGGACCTCTACTTTTTATTCTTTACTTAAATAATATTTTTAGGCTTAGTATTAGGGGTAAGTTGATTAGTTTTGCAGACGACACAACCGTATTTTATAAAGGCCTAACATGGAAACAACTAATAAATATGGTAGAAAATGACTTTTCGCTAATAAAGGAATGGTTTGACCATAACTTATTAACGCTTAACATTGATAAAACCATGTTTATGCCTTTCGCTTCGTATTCAAATGGTCTGCCAAACCTTAATAATTTAACATTTAAAATGAAAATCAGACTTTTACTATCAAATCTACTGACTCTATAAAAATTTTAGGCATAACAATTGATCCCCACTTAAAATGGGACTTACAAATAAAAAATATTAACAACAAAATAAGGAGCCTTATACCATACTTTAAAACCCTAAAAGAATATCTGGACATTAAAAACCTTAGTACTATTTATAGTGAACTGGTTGAGTCTCACCTAAGGTATGGTATTCTAGGCTGGGGAGGGGTTTATAAAAATTATATAGAGGATCTGGAAGTTACACAAAAATATATCCTAAAAATAATTTACAACAAAAACAGAACTTACCCTTCCGATGAATTATTTAAATTGGCGGGAAAAATGGACTGTAGACAACTATTTTTTCTATCATTGGGCAGAGAAGTAGCAGATACCTGGCACCAAAAATTTATAATTCATTACCTACTGATATTAAAAACACAAAATGTATAATTAGGTTTAAAAAATTATGCAAGGATTATATTTTAGAGTTGCCAAGAAATACAATTAGTCAAACAATAGATCTAAAAAATAACCCTTCCTAAATATAAAAAATATATAAAAAAAGAAAATACACATATAT
>OY294048.1:26023179-26045679 GCA_958510825.1 Brachypterus glaber | reverse complement strand
AAACTATTTATCTGGCTTCATTTTGCTTTTTGAATTTTTAATGGGGAGCTTCTAGAAGTGGCGCTACATTAATTTTTAGTGCTTCGTGTCGGAAAGTTTAACACCAATATGCATGGTAGGAGCACTCTCGAGCGTGTCGGAACAGTACATATGCCTTAAAACTAAATATGGCGATTCTTTGCCGTGTTTATTTGTGTTAGAAAAATTATTTCTAACAGGTATATAAAAATATTTAATACTTTATTTCAGGTAATTCAGGTAATTACATTTAATTGTTGTTTGTTGTTGTTTGTTTTTAAACTCGTACTATTCTACTTAGTTAAGCATCCCCTTAGTCCAGGACTTGTGTGGGCTAGTAGTAGAGAGAACCACCGGCTTTAATTGACTTTCGAACCAATATATCTAGGGAGTACGCCATTGCCAAATTTCAATTATTAATTAACTGAAAAAGTCAATCGGCGCCAGTGAGTTCGTTTATGTTAACTAGCCTAATCTTACAAACTTTATTTCAGGTAATTATTAATAATTATAATAACCGGGATTACTGGAATTAAAATAAATGAATTATAATTTATTTATTTTAATCCCGGTAATTTCTATATTTTTTTTACCCCACCATTAGTTAAATTAAAATATATAATGTTAACATTGTATATTCATTAGTTATGCCTTGTTTAAATTCTACGGAAAAGTTCTGCTATGTTTGTGGAAGTTATGAAAGCTATAAACATTTACGTCCAATTTCAGAATTAACAAAAAAGTCATACTTACGGGTATTTGGACGAAGAATTCTAAATTTGGAAAAGGACTGGACTGGACAAGTGTTGTAATTCATGTTACATAAAAATGAATAATAACTCTATTCAGTTTTTAACTTCTGCATTGTGGCATAAACCTTATAACCACCACGAAGATCGCTATTTTTGTTTAACCAAGGTTGGACGTGGGCCAAATTGGAAAGGCAAAAGTAACGTTGTTTATCCTAATGTAAAATCTGTAACGTTGCCTAAATTAAAAGAAAATGTTAGTAACACAAATGTTTTGAAGCAAGATATTGAAATGGAAGAACAAGATATTGAAATAAACGAAAATGAAGAATCTGAAGATATTGAAATGGGGGAGTATATGACTGCGTCATCTCAAGATTTGCCATTTGACTATAATGAAATTCATTTTTTAGAGCAAGATGACCTGGATAGTTTGGTGCGAGACTTGGGATTATGTAAAGAAAAATCTGAACTTTTGGGTTCAAGGCTAAGAATCCTTCAATTCCTATTGCGTATTCTACAAATATGAAAGAATCATATGAAAATATGAAAATAGTTTTGGATGAAATTAAGTATGAAGAACACAAATGGCAGATTTGTGGGGATTTGAAAATGGTAAAAATTTTCTTAGGAATGCAAGGTGGGTTTACCAAATATTCTTGTTTTTTGTGCTTATGGGATAGCCGAGCTGTAAAAAAGCATTACAAAATTAAAAAGTGGGAAAAAAGAAAAACGTTTGCACCAGGTTGTAATAATGTTATAAACAATCCACTAGTTGACCCAAAAAAAATTCTATTACCCCCTCTACATATAAAATTGGGGCTAATGAAAAATTTCGTAAAGGCATTGAAACAGGAAGAATAACCATTTTTGTACCTAAAAGAAAAGTTCCCGAAGCTGTCAGAAGCCAAAATTAAAGCGGGTGTATTTGTAGGGCCACAAATCAGAAAAATTGTTAAAGATAGGAATTTTGAGTCAAAACTTTCAAAGACTGAGAAGTTGGCCTGGCATTCATTTAAACTTGGGTTTTTGGGTAATAAAAGGGAAAAGAATTATGTAGCTCGGATGTAGAATGTCCCTTAAAATACATTTTCTACATTCACATCTGGATTACTTTCCACCTAATCTCGGCGCCGTCAGTGAGGAGCAAGGTGAAAGATTTCACCAACAAATTGCGAATATATAAAACCGATATCAGGAAAAAGGAAATATTGCTATGATGGGTGATTACTATTGGTCCGTAGTAGAAGTTGAGAAAAATGCAATTTTTGTATGTCCGAGCTGCGTTACCTTGGTTATGTGGTGGACCAACATGGACTTAGAAGACTGACCCTGAAAAGGTCAGTGCCATTATGCAAATTCCCACACCGAAGAATGTGGCGGATGTTAGAAGTTTTATAGGACTTGCTAGTTGGTATCGTCGGTTTGTTCCAAATGTTAGTACCTTGTTGGCACCTTTAACGGGCCTTTTGAGGAAGCAACGTAAGTTTATTTGGGGAAAGGCGCAGGAAGACTCGTTTAATGCAATCAAAGAAAAACTAATTTCTGCCCCTATATTCCAATATTCGACCTTCCATTTCAAATTCAAACAGACGCATCTGGATTTGGGTTGGGTGCTCTGCTTTCACAAATGCATCCAGAAGGCGAAAAGGTTGTAGCTTACTTGAGTCGATCGTTGAGTAGACAGGAGAGAAAGTACTCGACAACGGAACGTGAGTGTTTAGGTGTTTTATGGGCAGTGGAAAAATTAAGGCCATATATTGAGGCATCTCACTTTACCGTTGTGACGGACCACTACTCCCTTGTCTGGCTTAACAATTTGAAGACTCCAAATAGTAGATTGGCGCGTTGGGCTCTACGCTTACAACAGTTTGATTTTGACATTGTCCATAGGAAAGGCAAAGAGCATTTGGTGCCAGACGCTTTAAGCAGATCTGTCCTGTTCTTGACTTAATTGATATTTCGGTTCCAGATTTGGACCGGGATAAATGGTACCTGAAGATGAAGCAAAAGGTTACGGATTCTCCACAAAAATTTCCGCTTTTTAGGGTAAATGGTGGTTTGTTGTATAGGCATTTTGTTAAAAGTTATCCTAAATTGATGGGGGATTCCGAAAATTGGAAACTGGTGGTACCGAAACATGAACGTTCTAGAGTTATTTATAGCTGTCATGATGAACCAACTTGTGGTCACTGTGGAATAACTAAGACATACTATAAACTTTCAGAAAGATACTATTGGCCTAAGATGAAAGCTGATGTGGTAAGGTATGTTGGTCATTGTAAGGTGTGCCTTGCTTCTAAGAAGGTTTGTTGGAAGTTTATAGAGATGTTCGTAAACGACTTGATCGTGCAACTGATAAGAATAAGGAACGCTATGATTTAAGACGTAGACCAGAAAAATATTCTCTAGGTCAAGAATTTTGGAGGAAGAATTACGTTCTGTCTAATGCTGCGAATTACGTAAGTGCGAAGCTTTCGCCTAAATTTATAGGTCCTTTTATTATACACAGGATTGTGTCTCCTTATACCTATATCCTAAAGGATAAAGAAGGCAAGCTCAAAGGCACGTGGAATGCGAAGGACTTAGTAGTAGTAGTTTAGGGTTGTGTTTCTTGTTTTTTTTTTCTCCTGTAGTTTTTGTTTTGAGAAAGTTTTGGGGTGGAGTTTGTAACGTGCAAAAATGCAAAATTGGCTTATTTAGTTTTTACAATAGGTTTTAGCTAGTATTTTGCCCCTCGATCTCTGGTTTTTTGGTTATAAGGGGATATTTTTACTAATTTTTGGCTTACCTTGGTCTTATTTTATTTGGGCTTTATTTTTATTTAGTTTTCTTTTATTCATGTATGATTTTTCATGTTTTTCTTTTAATTAGGTATATTTTTCATACGTAAACAAGGATATGTACATTAACCTGACTTTAAGTTGTCAAACTGAATGCAACGTTGTGCGTCTGTCCGAAATGTACTCGGCTAGTCAAAACAGCAATGTTATTTTAAATATTGGAGATATTTTATTGATGAATAAATTGATGAACGGCAGGAAGTTAAAAATAAATTATTTGTTGAATTTCGGTAATGTTTATTTATTTATTTTTCTAATAATATTTTAATGGTTTTGGTAATTTCCAGTAACGGCTGCAAGTGTTGCCAACTGTATGAACTCTGGTGATTGGTCAGTTTATTTCCATGTGATTTATCGAATTTTTGATTGGCTAATTTAAAAAGTTTTCTTGAGCAAAAAACTAATCCTTTTCCTGTAGGAGGTAGAAGACTTCCTCCCTCAACATTTGTTAATTTTGGGTCTACTGAGTGACTTCACTGTAAAGTTTTACTGAAAGTTTCTAATGGAATATCGCTTTTTTGGCGGAAATCAGTAATAAACTTTAATTTTAAAAGTCCTTTTGCTATTGATGTTTAGTTATATAGAGCAATTGGATCATCCAAGTAATTGGGATTAAAACAGTGGTAAGCATACTTTCGACCATCCTCCATGTTGTTTTTTCTTAACAATCCTTTTTCTTAATTTAAGGTTCATCTTAGAGGCCTTGTAGTTGTTGCATAGTAACCCTCCGAGCCTTTTTAACCTGCTTTGTGAGGTAAGTTTACCAAAATCATAGTTTTTCCAAGCCGAGCTATATTTTTTTATAAGGTTAATATGCTCTTTCGTGTTTCGTAATTTGGACTTTTCTATATTTTTAGGGTTCTAGTAACTGGTTCTAGCAACTGGTTTAAGTATCTGGTTCTAGTATCTGTCTTTAGTTCCTAGTCCTAGTGCATTATGTACTAGATTCTTGAATATGGTTCGAGTAACCATTATTAATGTTAATGGTTTCGAGTTGGTAGTTTCGTGGTAAACTGGATGACTACTTACTGATAGTACACAACTGTAATCTCTGTTCCTGCGAGTTATTTATCCATGGGATTTCAGCACTGAAGTATCTGTCAGGTTTGGCTAAAAGAAAATAGAAAACTCATTAAGGTATTTAGAAAATTTAAGAAGTATCATGCTATTTTGGATATAAGGGCTTACCTGCTTTTTGTGTACCAAGATAAAAGTCCCACAATAATTCTGTAGTATTTGCAAAAGAGTAAATAGAAATGCTATTGCTTTGCACTTTTAGTAAACAGCTGACTTTGACAGCTTATGCTGCGAATCGATAATTTGGTGCGTTCAAATGTCTAGAATTTCATAACATTGCTATTATTTAGTATATTTTAATTATTGTACCCGGTATTTGTTTGCGCATGCATGCTTAAGCAAAAACGGCTTTAACTTTAAGGTTTAGGTATATTTAGCTTTAGAATTGCTTCATTTACATAAAAGGTGCGTTAAATCACGGTAGATTTATTTATGCTTTTGTTAAATTCACAAAAGTGCCTTAAACACTGTTTTCTTATTAAATTTCTTTCAGGTACTGTTATTGTTTTCTATCAGCTAGTAAACCAACCATTTTATTTGTAGGAATTATCACTTATAATAAATAGTTTGTATCTTATGTTTTCTTGTTATTTGAAGGTAATCTATTCTCGGTCATTGTTACCTTTTTCCCATTATTGACCCTAGATCGAGTGGCGCCTAAACCCAACATCTAACCCACACCTTCTCGACTTGAGCGAAGGGACACTGAAGGGTCAATAAGTCGTTTTGTTTTGTTTTTTTAGATAAAGTGCTTGTAGGAAAAACAGCGTCACAATATGCTGCTAAAAGCAGAGACTGGATAAAACCTAACAAACGTCCAAAAAAGGAAGCAATCAAAGGTTTAAAGAACCTAATGCAAGCAGTCGATAGGGGGCAGCATTTTATGCCACGGTGGATATTTGTTTTCACTACACTAAGAGTTGATTTTGTTCTTCCTGCAAAAGATAACATTATACCCCTACATACCGAATTTCAAGTTTCTACGTCCTCCCGTTCGAAAAATTACACTTTGACAGATCGGTTATCTAGTCTCTGAAACAAATCATCCAAGGTTCGATTCCAGTAGAAAACAGTAAAATAAATTTTTTATTGATAACTTTTAAACGCAAAATCATAGAACCTTAATATTTTAAATATTGATTCTGAGTTATTAATAGTAATTGTTTAATTATTAAAAATAATGGTGCTAAATTACTAACCTAAAAGCCTTGCACATAAATTCAATTTTTATTTTAGCAGTGTATACCGGATGTTTCAGGAAAGTGGTTCATCCCCCTTAACTTTTTTTATTTTTTTAGGAGGTACACTATGTATAATTTAGGATTTTTTGACATACATACTAGGCTGGGCCGAAAAAAATAATTGTGAGCCACGGGGTCCTGAAAGTAATCTCCGAAAAACTCAGTACTATGAAGTTATCAGGGCCGGCCCTACAGGCCCCTAAAATTCTTAATTTGCCTTATTCTAAAAAGTAATATTTTTCCAAGGCCAAACAACTTATTATAACTTTTAATTAAAACTATTTTCTTTATTAGTAATTTTTACTTAAAATAAAATAAAATATTGACCCACTTTTGTATCATATCTAGGGGTCAACCTTATTTTCCTGTTCTGATATGCTTTAAATCAGTACAGTGAGGATTAGGCCCTTTTTGCAAATCTGATATTCTTTTTAATCAAATTGGTGATTGAGCCAAATATCAGCTATGCAAAAAGGGTCTAAATCTTATTCTATTTACTTAAAGGATAAGGGTATTTCTATGAAAATCAGTTAACTTCATGTCATTATTTTAAAATTCGTTGTTACTTACTTAAAATATCAGTCCCTTGTCGTGTCTCCATTACAATTATTATTATATTTTTAAAATTACAAGGTTTTTACAGTTGTTTTACTTTTAATTATTTTTAAGGATACTCTCTAAAGTGTTAAGAATCTATTAATTATAATTCTAAAATAATTTTTATCACTTTTTTTCAAGTAAAAGTAGCGTACTCAACATCGGGCGTCAGTCCCTTGACACATGTAAAATTTCAAAATTTGCGGTTTTTTGCAGTGCTCAAAAATTAGTAGTCTATTCTCTATAAACGAACGAATTAAAGTTAGCAGTGAACACCATTTATTGCGAGTCAGCCATTTCGAATTTAGTGCTAGAGACGTGCTTGTGTTGACAACACGAGGTGGTGACGGTCAATATATCAGTCCCTTGGTGAGTAATTCGGTTGTAATTTATTGGTAATTGTTTTTGATTAATTTTAATTTGACTTTCTTTTTGTGTGAATAATTAGTATAGAAACTAAAAACGCCAGTATTTCGTTTCAACAGAAGATTTTCTTTGTTAACCTAACTAGGCCCCTTACGAGTATGCAATTTATTAATTTTGTAAATTAAACTAAACTAACTTCTAGGCAGGGGGCTTATTTTTAATTTTTGTATTTGTTTATTTTTTTTTTTCGGGATTAAAGTAAAAAAAACACATTTTTTTCACAGCTTTAGGACTAATTTAGGCGTTTGGCCCCTAGTTATGATACAAAAGTGGGCCAATATCTTATATTATTTTAAATAACAATTACTAATAAAAAAAATAGTTTTAATTAATAGTTATAATAAGTTTTTTACCTTTCAAAAATATCACTTTTTAGAATAAGGCAAATTAAGAACTTTAGGGGCCTGTAGGGCCGGTCCTGATACACCATATTACTGAATTTTTCGGAGATTACTTTTAGGACCAATAAGAAGCCTTTTCGAGCCCAGCCTAATACATACCCTATAAAAAAAAATCGGATTCAAACAACGGATTGAATATAAAATCTAACTGTTTGAATTTGTTTGAATCCGTTTTTTAAATCGCATTTGCGAATTAAAATGGATTAAAAATATTTCATCCGCATATGCGAATAGAAACGAATTAAAATATGTTACGCCTTTGCAAATAGAAACGAATTAAAACATGATATTCCGCATATGCAAATAAAAATGAATTAAATTTAAATAGCAAATGCAAATTAAAACGAATTGAAGCGGATTAATATTGATAATTTGCTGCAAATAGAAATAATTCAAACTAATCCAAACGGGTTAAAAATATTTTATTTTTTATTCGTTTGAATCTGAAATTTTTTATAGGGTAGTTAGAAATTTTTTGGTACTTCTGGGTTTCCCCGGAAATGAAACTTTTGATTTTTAAATGAAACACCCTGTATATTTTTAAATATGTAATTCAGAAATCAATACTGAGAACAAGCATGTGTCACTTGTTAATTTTTGACAGGTCATGTAATTTTTTATTTAAATTTTCATTTTAAATCTTTAGTGCTTTAATGCCAAGTTCTTCCAAATAAACTATTCATGTTTGAGCAAAAATAATATTTGAATTTTTTTTACACGAAAACAAGTACAAGACCTAAACTTATTTAAAAAATATACATAATTGAGAAAGCTTTGTTTTAAAATTTTTCTTACCTCATTTAAGTCATCATAAGGCTTAATAATTGCATTAGCATTGGCCCCATGATTCAATAGTGCCAAAACAATGTTGTAATTCCGACCCTTAATGGCGGCATGCAATGCTGTTTCCGTGTTATTATTGCAATAGATCTCCAGTTTTAATGGGCGAATTATTTTGCTATTTGGGTCAATCTGAAAGGAATCAAAATTAGATTAAACTTATATACAGGGTGTTTTGAATTCTATATTGATAGTAATTACCTCAAAAACTAAGAAATAATCAAGTGTTGCAAAAAGTATTTTAAATGAGACATAATTTAATTTAATTTTAATTTACCCCCCAGCCCTAAAATATCAAAAACCTTTTTTTATCCACGTGAGTTAATTTAAAATTAAAATTGGGTTACGTACTCATCCCGTAATGATAAAATTTTACTATAAAAAAACAACCGTCAACCCCCCCCATCACCCCCCATGCGGCTAAGTTAACTCTGAAGGGCCCTCTTTGTTATACCCACTTAAAATAAACTTAGAGAGTTGAAATTTGGTACACATGCTTTTCTACCCTAACAAAATAATTAAATATAAAATTTACCCCCCAACCCTAAAATATCAAAAACCTTTTTTTTATCCACGTGAGTTAATTTAAAATTAAAATTGGGTTACGTACTTATCCCATAATAATAAAATTTTACTATAAAAAAAACAACCGTCACTCCCCCCCATCACCCCCCATGCGGCTGAAGGGCCCTCTCTGTTATACCCACTTAGAATAAACTTAGAGAGCTGAAATTTGGTACACATGCTTTTCTACCCTAACAAAATAATTAAATTTAAAATTTACCCCCCCACCCCTAAAATATCAAAAACCTTTTTTTATCCACGTGAGTTAATTTAAAATTAAAATTGGGTTACGTACTCATCCCGTAATAATAAAATTTTACTATAAAAAAAACAACCGTCAACCCCCCCCATCACCCCCCATGCGGCTAAGTTAACTCTGAAGGGCCCTCTTTGTTATACCCACTTAAAATAAACTTAGAGAGCTGAACTTTGGTACATATGCTTTTCTACCCTAACAAAATAATTAAATATAAAATTTACCCCCCAACCCCCCCACCCCTAAAATATCAAAAACCTTTTTTTTATCCACGTGAGTTAATTTAAAATTAAAATTGGGTTACGTACTTATCCCATAATAATAAAATTTTACTATAAAAAAACAGAGTAAAGTTACAAAATGTCAATAAAAGTATAGAATATAGAAAACTTGATACTAATAATATTAATGAATTTAAAACGTACCTAAGCAGAATTTCTTGGAACGATTTACTTTAAATATAGAGAATGCTTTCAATTATTTTATTGAGTCAATCATGTGGTGCTTTAATGTTGCATGAAAAGTTGCAAACAAAAAACCGAACCAAGAATGGCTATCTCAAAATATTATAAATGAGGGTATTCAACTTAAGTTCTTACATTCTTTGCTAGGTAAAAATTTAGTTACATCTGCTGAATACAAATCGGCAAAAATTAAACATAAATATAATATTAAATTAGCCAAAAAAAAATTACTTTTCTAGAAAAATAAGCTGTAGTTCTAATAAGAACAAAACCACTTGGCAGTTAATTAATCTTAAATTGGGAAGAAATAAAAATCAAAAAGTCATAAGCAAAATATGTTATAATTCAACCTATTTTGAAAATAGTAATGACATTGCTAATATATTTGGAGAGTATTTTTCTAATGTTGCTGAAAAAACTGTTTCTAATCATTTTGGTCAAAACCTTTCATTACCATGTACGGTCTCCGCAACATTAGATAACAATATTATTCCTTTTAGAAATCAACCATTTCAAAGTTTTGAAGTACATAAAGTGCTACAACAATTTAAAAATAAAAAATCTAGTGGTAATGATGATTTGTCGGCTGGTGTTATATTGAAAATAATTGATTTATGTCTTGAACCCTTTACATATTTAATTAATCAGTCTGTAATACAAGGTCATTTTCCAAGCATCTTTAAAACAGCCCTAGTCACTCCCATTCACAAGAAAGGCAGTGTCACTGAATTAGATAATTACAGGCAAATTTCTATCTTAGTTACCTTCTCTAAAGTAATGGAAAAACTGATTTACAAATCCATTAATGACTATCTAGAAAGCAATAATATAATTACTTCTTCCCAGCATGGCTTTAGATCAAATAAATCTGTGGAAACTGCTACGTTTGATCTACTAAATTTTGTCTACACCGAACTTGATGATGGAAAGTATGTTGTACAACTACAATTTGATATGACTAAAGCCTTTGACACGATTCGCCCATCATTTCTTGATATTAAACTATCAGAAATGCGCATACCAAAAAATATCTCAAAATGGCTAAAATCTTACTTGTCAAATAGGGAACTCATTATAAAATTGGATAGATTAATTAAATCCAAAACATTATTTGTAAAATTAGGCGTACCTCAAGGATCAATTTTGGGTCCTCTTTTGTTTCTAATCTTCATTAATGACCTGCCCCTTCATATACGCAATGGTTTAATAATTTTGTTTGCGGATGATACAACAATTTTACTTTCTGCTGCATCTCTGGAAGAGCTACGTACTTTAATACAGCAAGTAATGCAAGACTTTGAAACATAGTGTCAAAGAAATGAATTAATATTAAACAATTCCAAAACTGTTGCTATTAATTTTTATAATAGAAAAAGCATTATCAACTTTGATGTACCTATTACATTTAGTGAAAATACCAAATTCTTAGGCGTAATGTTTGATGGCAATCTTTCTTGGGAGAGTCACATTAATTTTGTATGCAAAAAACTAAACAGTGCTTACTTTGCTATTTCAAAGATGAGAGACGATCTAAATGAGGCAGGACTGTTAAATATTTATTACTCTTTAGCATTCTCATATTTATCTTACAATGTAATCAGCTGGGGTTGTGTTAAAAGTATTGATAGAGTCCTTATTGCACAAAAAAAGCTTGTGCGTTTAATTTTTAATTTGGAGTTTAGGGAAAGTTGCAAAGAAACCTTTAAACATAAAAATATTCTTACAGTTGTTAGTTTGTTTATTTACAGATGCGTCCTTTTTGTGAAACGTAATTATACTAAGTTTGTAGTTAATTCGGACGTGCATTTCTATCCTACCAGATCTGGTTTCGATTTGCGCATTCCAAAGCACAAAACTAGCTTTTTTAAAAAATCCCCGTTATACAACTGTATACAATTTTATAATAAATTACCAAAAAAATTACGGGATATACCTAATCCTAACAATTTTAAAAAAGAAGTTAAAAGATTTCTTCTGGAAAAATGTTTTTATTCTGTAAATGAATATGTATTGTCTTAATTTTTATATTTATTTGTGTATGTAACATTATTTATTTTTAACACTTAATGTATGTATGTACAGTTAAATTTACATTTTTTTTTTGTACTATTTTTAAGTAACATTATGTATTTTAGCTTTTAAGTATGACTTGTCATATCTATTTTATATAGCCATACATGACTAATAAACTATTCTATTCTATTCTATTCTATTCTATTCTATTCAACCGTCACTCCCACCCCATCACCGCTCATGCGGCTGAAGGGCCCTCTCTGTTATACCTACTTAGAATAAACTTAGAGAGCTCAAATTTGGTACACATGATTTTCTACCCTAACAAAATAATTAAATATAAAATTTGTATAAAATGTTGGCAAAAATAAAGAAAACACAAATTCCAAAACCTTTCTTTTAAAAAATTCGTTTTTGTAAATTGGTATATCTTGTTTTGTACTTTTTAGTTATACATAATACGTAATCAATAGAAGGGTTTTAAGTTTAAAAACTTGTTTTTTATATAGTTTTATTTTTATTATTTCTACAGACGGTCAAGTAAGAGCGTGACACCTATAACCTGTAGTCGGTAAGAGAGAGCCCTACTTATTTTCTTAGAGGATTTAGAATTTATTATTAAAATTATAATTAACAAAATTATATATACATGTATTTTTTTTAATATATAGTTTACTTCCTGACGCACAATGCTTAGTAATACTCTTTCTGAACCTTATTTTTGGTGATCTAACACGTTTTAAAATATGAGTGCTGCGTACCCGTCGCGGTTCGAGGCTGTTTTGGTTTATTTACATCCAAAAGGTCCGAAAATGATGCCTAAAGCGGCTGCGAAATATATGGAAAAGTCGAGGACATTCGTCAACAAGTTGGTGAAACGATACTCGAAAAAAAAATATTGACGACATCAGATTATTGCTCAATAGGAAAAGTGTCGGCTAAGCACGAAAAAATGATTTTAAACATGTCCTTAATTAACCCTGCGACAAGAGGCAAAAAAACTGACGCCGAAAGGTTTAGATATATCGCATGAAACAATTCAAAACTCATCTCCAGGCTCAGAACTTGAAGTGGTGAAGTACAACAAAGAAACCTTTTACCGCTAGATGGCGAAAAGAGTAGAATAACCTTCATTTGCTCCGTGTATATTTAGCATTTACAGCGAATTTAGTGAGTTAAAAATTACAATTTTACCAAAAAAGTGTTTATATTTGAGTAATCAAACGGATTTAAAAATGACCGGGCGCAAAAAGGGCCAAAATAGTGAAAATCAGGCAAGTTTACCACAAATCAACGTGATATCAATAGTAGAAAAAACTATAGAGAGTTTGTAACTATTTTAGAAACTCAAATAAATAGTCTTTTACAAAAAGATAAAATTAGTAACATTTGTTTACATGGCGTAAAAGAAATAAAAAATGAAAAATTAAATGAAACTGTACATTAAATGTCAACAATATTGAATGGTGACAGAATTGGTAAAAATCAATCCAAAGCTAGGCCAATTATAATTAAATTAAAATCGCAAGAAGACAAAAAAATAGTTATGAAAAATATTAAACTACTGAAAGGATCTGGATGTTTTATATAGGAAGACTTAACTCGAACAACAAAAGCACTTTTAGTCCAAGCACAACAGCAAAATGGAAGAAAAACGTATGGTCGAGCTTTGGACAAATCTTTACAATAATAAATGGGAAAAAAACTAAAATTAGGAGTTATGTAAATCCAGACAAAAGCGATAATTCAGAGATAGAAACAGATGAGGTTGAGATTTTGGAAGATGAAGAATCTGAAGCTGCAAAATGATAACTAGTATTTTGTTTACACGGGTAAAATGGTTATAAATTTTTGTTAAAACTTTTCTTTTTTAAGATATTTTCATATTTTTTTTTATTTAAATTTTTAAAATAAATTCTTTTGGAATTTTAGGGGAAGAGAGAGAGGTGGATACATTTGTGTGTGCTGCAGACCAAAATTATAAACATATAGTCTTAGGAGAAAACCTTAATATTATACATCTTAATATTAGAAGTATAAATGCAAATTACGATCAACTTTTGGTTTATTTAGAATCTTGGGGGATAAACAATTTGGATATTATAGTATTATCAGAAACCTTAATATTGATGTAGTAAGTAGGTATAACATTGAAAATTTGGAGCTTTTTTATAATGAATAGCAATTTAATAAAAATGATGGCCTGTTAGTATACATAAAAAGGTCCCTATCTGCTACTTTTAATTTAATTAAACCTAGGGAATCCAACTTAATCCGACTAACATTTCAGTATAACAATATATCATTTGGTATCATAGCATCTTACAGGGTTTATGAATGTGACGTAAATAAATATATTGAGGATATCTCACAGTCCCTTTCAATTATTGATCGTAAAAACATTGAAATTTTTATAGGTGACATCAATATTGATATTTCACGGCCTAATTTAAATCCACATTGAATATATAGAACTATTAGAATCACTGGCTTATATATCATATATAAATAAATACACAAGGGTCAAACCAGACACAAATTCTGTCATTGATCATATATTTATTCGAAAACGAAAAAATGTTAAACCTATCTATTAAACCGGCAATATTTCATACTGATATAACTGACCATTACACAATTTTTGCTTTGATCAATATAAATAAAATAGATAAAATAAACAATTCTGATTCCTTCTTTACAAAAATTGATTATAACAAATTTGAATTATTTTTAAAAAATGAAAAGTGGGACTCTGTCTATGTACATAACGATGCAAATTTGTGTAATGGTACTTTTATGGAAATTTTAAATAAACATATTGAAGGTTCTACGGATAAATTTTTTATAAAAAACAAACATAGAAAGATTACCCCATGGATAACTCAGGGTTTAATAAACTCCATCAAACACAGGGGTAAGCTTAAAAAAAAATTACTTAGAGGTTATACACCTAATGTTAAAGTTGAATATACGCAGTATAGGAATTTCTTATCTAATTTAATTAGAAATCAAAAAAATAACTTTTACAAGTTACCAACGCAAAAAGTAAACGAGCGGACATTGGTAATATAGAAAATGAGAGTCATGAAATAATTACTAATGATAAAAAAGGCCAACACTTTTAATGATTTTTTTATAAACGTTGGACAACAAATGGCCAGTAAAATTAAAAGTAGAAAATCATCACAGGTTAAAAACAAACCAATATTGGAGTCAATGTTTTTGCCACCAGTAACTGAAAGTGAACTCACCGATACTATATCCAGCTTAAAAAGTAATTCATCACCTGGTAAATATGGTATTACAAGTAAATTACTAAAAAAATATCACATGCACTTAATAAGACCTCTAACCTATATAATAAATATATGTTTTAAAACTAGCATAATGCCAGATAAATGGAAAGAATCCATTGTTACCCCAATATATAAATCGGGTAATAAAACTCAATGCACTAACTACAGACCTATATCCATCTAAAATAATTTTGGAAATTTTTTTGAAGTTTGTCTGAAAACCAGACTAGTAAATTTCTTGGAAAAACATAATTTAATATCAAACCATCAATACGGTTTCAGAGCTGGATTAAGCACCGAACATGCAGTCAATAATTTTATCGACTTTTTAACCAAAAATATGAATATAAATAAAAAATGCTTGGCTGTATTTTTGGACTTGCAAAAGGGTTTTGATACAGTCCCGTATGATCTACTTTTAACTTTTTTAGAAAAATGTGGTATAAGAGGTAGGGTTTTAAATCTTATTAAAAATTATTTAAAGAACAGAAAACAATTTGTTAAAATTGGTAATACCCTTAGCGACCCATGCACTGTGACCAAGGGTGTGCCACAAGGACAGTTATCGGTCTTATTTTATTTTTGATGTATATCAATGGAATCTCTAATTTAAAAATAAATGGTCACTTGATATCATATGCAGATGATACGGTAATAATGTTTTCTGGAAACACCTGGGAATCTGTCTGTAATATAGCAGAAGAAGGCTTGGTCACAGAGTGCATGAGTGGCTAAGTTATACAAAACTAAGTTTAAATGTTGATAAATTTAAATTCATGACATTCTCATGCTATGAAGATAATCAGCCGAATATTGCAAGTCTGAAAATACACCAAACAGCTTGTAATTTTAATAACTGTAACTGTAACCTAATAAATAAAGTCAATAAAATAAAATATCTTTGGGTAATAGTGGATCAGCATATTAGATGGGATGAACACATAATAGATTTAAATAAAAAACTCCGTTTTGTCCGGCACAAACTTTATATTTTAAGAGATATCCTCAATAGAAAAACCATTAAGCTAGTTTATTTATCATTAGTAGAATCTTTATTAAGGTACTGTATAACGATATGTGTAGGTATATATCAGTGTCACATAAAATCATTACAAAATTCAATAATTAAAATAATTTTGAAAAAACCATATACACATTTCACTGATGAACTATATAACGAAATGCAAGTTTTTAAAGTAAGAAACCTTTATGCATACAAATGCTTAATTTGAAATTTTCATAGTCTTGTAGCAGATAGGCCAATTTATACAAGAGCCAGTCATAAGTTAATTGGCAATCTTCCTCTTTAAAAAAAAAACTCATATTCAAAAATATATGAACTTTATGAAAATTAAATTTTGGAATCTTATACCTACACACATAAAACAAATAAATAATTTAAAAAGGTTTAAAATTATATTGAAGACTTATATCCTGCAAGACCAGAATTGTTTTTGTCATCTATTTTATACTTACCAGTAAACTACATTTTTCCCCTGAGCTCCTACTTTGTCTTATGTTTCGCGCACCACACACAATCACACACTTTTCTCTCTCTCTCTCTCTCTCTCTTTCTCTCTCTCTCTCTCTCTCTCTCTCTCTCTCTTCTCACTCCCTCTCCACAAATTTAAAAATAATTTTAATATCAAAATGCTTTTTTATTGACAGTAATTTAATTTAATTATAAATAGAAGAATGAGCCAGCAAAACAAGCAGAATCTGCTAGCAGACATTGCTTAGGCTGAACTCATTCAAACAAATTTTTACCATCTAGATTCACATTCACACTAAAAGAAGTTATATTAAATAAAATATATAATTATTATATTTGTTAATAACGTGTATAATAATCTACAATATGTTGTTAATAAATAAATAAATAAATAAATAAAATTGAGTGTTTTTATTATGTTTTGTGGACTGTATTTTTCTCAGTTCGGTTCACTATTATAATAATAATACGAGTTTATAGTTACTTATAAAGAAATACTCTAGTGGAAAAAATTAAGGGATCAAAAAAAATTCCAAATTTTTAGCGAGTTTTCATAAAAAAGGTAATATGAAGCTTGAAGTCTCTAGTTTAGAGATTTTGGGACAACAATTTTTTTTCGAGCAACAAGTATCGCGCAATCCTAATGAGTACCGTGAAGAAAAAATTTTCGATTTTTTTTTGTTTATTTTTTGTCCACGGACTTTGAATTTTTTTTTCCAAATAAACCACTGTATGGATCGGATAGGTTGTTTATCCAGCTTTAATTTGCTTTTTGTAAGCTTTGATACGACCATTTCTCGCTGAGCTATCGGACTTTAAATGAAAATGGATCATTTTGTCTTGGATCATCGATATCTCAGCAACCAATGGTTCCACAGAGAATTGAAAATGGGTTTCAGAAACTTAAATACTACAAGGTTTGGCTATCGTTCTTTTTTTTCCATGATTTATAAAAATCGTAAAAAAATGGTCTTTTGGAGGTTTTTTGGAAAATCGCGCGCTGAATTAAGAATATTGCGAAAACGACTAATGTTAATTGTTCCTTTTACAGCTCAATATACCCAAAATCCAAACAAAATCGCTTTGGAAATCATAAGAGATTATTTAGATGAATTTCCTGAAGTGAATCCAAAAAAATATTTTTTTGAAAAATATTCAAAAAATTTTTCAATTTTTTTTTTTAAACTTCGATTTTTTTTGTCGTAACATAACATGTGAAAAAACCAGCATTTAGGAGAAAAAACGTGATCTTTAATTTTTTCAAAAGTTCAATCGAATGAAACAAAAAAACGGCTGGATGGATCAAATTGAAACTTTTTAGTTTTCGCAATATTCTTAATTCAGCGCGTGATTTTCCAAAAAACCTCCAAAAGACCATTTTTTCACGATTTTTTAAAATCATGGAAAATTAAAAAAAATAGCCAAACCTTGTAGTATTTAAGTTTCTGAAACCCATTTTCAATTCTCTGTGGGACCATTGGTTGCTGAGATATCGATGATCCGAGAAAAAATGATCCACTTTCATTCAAAGTCCGATAGCTCAGAGAGAAATGGTCGTATCAAAGCTTACAAAAAGCAAATTAAAGCTGGATAAACAACCTATTCGACCCATACAGTGGTTTATTTGGAAAAAAAATTTCAAAGTCCGTGGACAAAAAATAAACAAAAAAAAAATCGAAAATTTTTTCTTCACGGTACTCATTAGGATTGCGCGATACTTGTTGCTCAAAAAAAATTGTTGTCCCAAAATCTCGAAATTAGAGACTTCAAGCTTCAAATTGCCTTTTTTATGAAAACTCAAATTGCCTTTTTTATGAAAATTTGGAATTTTTTTTGATCCCTTAATTTTTTCCACTAGAGTATTTCTTTAAAGGAAACTATAAACTCGTATTATTATTATAATAGTGAACCGAACTGAGAAAAATACAGTCCACAAAACATAATAAAAACACTCAATTTTTTTATTTATTTATTAACAACATATTGTACATTATTATACACGTTATTAACAAATATAATAATTATATATTTTATTTAATATAACTTCTTTTAGTGTGAATGTGAATCTAGATGGTGAAAATTTGTTTGAATGAGTTCAGCCTAAGCAATGTCTGCTAGCAGATTCTGCTTGTTTTGCTGGCTCATTCTTCTATTTATAATTAAATTAAATTACTGTCAATAAAAAAGCGTTTTGATATTAAATTTATTTTTAAATTTGTGGAGAGGGAGTGAGAAGAGAGAGAGAGAGAGAGAGAGAGAAAGAGAGAGAGAGAGAGAGAGAGAGAGAGAGAGAAAGAGAGAGAGAGAAAGGTGTGTGATTGTGTGTGGCGCGCGAAAGATAAGACAAAGTAGGAGCTCAGGGGAAAAATATAGTTTACTGGTAAGTATAAAATAGATGACAAAAACAATTCTGGTCTTGCAGGATATAAGTCTTAATATAATTTTAAACCTTTTTAAATTATTTATTTGTTTTATGTGTGTAGGTATAACATTCCAAAATTTAATTTTCATAAAGTTCATATATTTTTGAATATGAGTTTTTTTTTAAAGAGGAAGATTGCCAATTAACTTATGACTATATAAAGTGGCCTATCTGCAAGACTATGAAAATTCCAAATTAAGTATTTGTATGCATAAAGGTTTCTTACTTTAAAAACTTGCATTTCGTTATATGGTTCATCAGTGGGATGTGTATATGGTTTTTTTCAAAATTATTTTAATTATTGAATTTTGTAATGTTTCTAATGATTTTATGTGACACTGATATACCTTCCCATATCGTTATACAGTACCTTAATAAAGATTCTTCTAATGATAAATAAACTAGCTTAAAGTTTGTGCCGGACAAAACGGAGTTTTTTATTTAAATCTATTATGTGTTCATCCCATCTAATATGCTGATCCACTGTTACCCCAAGATATTTAATTTTATTGACTGTATTTATTAGGTTACAGTTACAGTTATTAAAATTACAAGCTGTTTGGTGTATTTTCAGACTTGCAATATTCGGCTGATCATCTTCATAGCATGAGAATGTCATGAATTTAGTTTTATCAACATTTAAACTTAGTTTTGTATAACTCATGCACTGTGACCAAGCCTTCTTCTGCTATATTACAGACAGATTCCGATTCTGCATATGATATCAAGTGACCATTTATTTTTAAATTAGAGATTCCATTGATATACATCAAAAATAAAATAGGACCGATAACTGTGCCTTGTGGCACACCCATGGTCACAGTGCATGGGTCGCTAAGGGTATTGCCAATTTTAACAAATTGTTTTCTGTTCTTTTTAATAAGATTTAAAACCCTACCTCTTATACCACATTTTTCTAAAAAAGTTAAAAGTAGATCATACGGGACTGTATCAAAAGCCTTTTGCAAGTCCAAAAATACAGCCAAGCATTTTTTATTTATATTCATATTTTTGGTTAAAAAGTAGATAAAATTATTGACTGCATGTTCGGTGCTTAAATTATGTTTTTCCAAGAAATTTACAAGTCTCGTTTTCAGACAAACTTCAAAAAAATTTCCAAAATTATTTTAGATGATTATAGGTCTGTAGTTAGTGCATTGAGTTTTATTACCCGATTTATATATTGGGGTAACAATGGATTCTTTCCATTTATCTGGCATTATGCTAGTTTTAAAACATATTATATATTTATTATATAGGTTAGAGGTCTTATTAAGTGCATGTGATATTTTTTTAGTAATTTACTTGTAATACCATCTTTACCAGGTGATGAATTATTTTTTAAGCTGGAAATAGTAACGGTGAGTTCACTTTCAGTTACTGGTCGCAAAAACATTGACTCCAATATTGGTTTGTTTTTAACCTGTGATGATTTTCTACTTTTAATTTTACTGGCCATTTATTGTCCAACGTTTATAAAAAATCATTAAAGTGTTGGCCTTTTTTTATCATTAGTAATTATTTCATGACTCTCATTTTCTATATTACCAATGTCTGCTCGTTTAGTTTTTGCGTTGGTAACTTCAGATATTAAATTCCATACTTTTTTGTAATCGTTCCCTGCGTTTTGAATTTTTTGTTTATAAAAGTTATTTTTTTGATTTCTAATTAAATTAGATAAGAAATTCCTATACTGCGTATACTCAACTTTAACATTAGGTGTATAATTTCTAAATAATTTTTTTTAAGCTTATCCCTGTGTTTGATGGAGTTTATTAAACCTTGGGTTATCCATGGCTTAATCTTTCTATGTTTGTTTTTTATAAAAAAATTATCCGTAGAATCTTCAATATGTTTATTTAAAATTTCCGTAAAAGTACCATTACACAAATTTGCATCGTTATGTACATAGACAGAGTCTCACTTTTCATTTTTTAAAAATACTTCAAATTTGTTATTATTATTATTATTATTATTATTATTATTATTATTATTATTATTATTATTATTATTATTATTATTATTATTATTATTATTATTATTATTAATTACAATAAGAGTTTAGGATTAACCTATATAACTCAATATATTTTAAACTAATGAATAGTCCAATTATTATGAAACCTATCCAGCCCATTTTTAAAAGCATTCATTGATGAAGCATTTACAAGATTATGAAAAAATTTCTCCTAGTATTACTAAATTTTGTAGAAATGAACTTTGTAAACCCTTAACACATATCATAAGACAAGCTAAAAATTGCAATAGTGACTCCCATATACAAAAAGGGGGACCCAACTCTTGTACAGAACTACAGACCGGTAAGTCTTCTTCAACATTCTCAAAAATTTGTGAGATGGCAATGGCGAGTAGAATTTTAAACTTTTTTAATAAACATAATTTATTTAGTAAAATGCAACACGGTTATTTGAGAGGTAGATCTGTGGAGACCGCGGTGCATAGCTTCTTGCATAGTATTCTTGAAGGTTTTGAGAACAAACAACTCATTTTAGCATTTTTTTTAGAATTAACAAAGGCGTTTGACTGCTTAGATTATAACATACTTTTTGAAAAACTAGAAAGATACGGGGTAAGAGTCGTTGCGCTGCGGTGGCTCAAATCCTACCTTTCAAATCGAACTCAACGCGTACAAATTTTTGAGGACTTTATTAGATTTTTATCAGATACTGGAAGTGTAGGGGTTGGGGTACCTCAAGGGAGTATCTTGGGCCCATTACTTTTTATAATTTTTATAAATGACATATATGTGACTCTCCAGAACGAAAATCAAGCTCTGGTGAGTTTTGCCGATGATTCGAATTACTTACTGAAATCAAACTCTAAAAATATAATTTCTGAAACTGAAATTTTAATCTCAAAAATAAAAGCCTGGTTGGAAAATAACAGGTTAATTTTGAATGAGGAAAAAACCAATTTTATGATTTTTAAAGCAGTAAAAAACTCGAATCAAAGGATTGAAACGATCAAAATAAGTAACACGAACAGAGTATTATCTCAATACGTAAAATTTTTAGGAATTTTTATAGACGAAAATTTGAACTGGTCGTCGCATGTATGCCATTTGCGGAAAAAACTTAATGGGGTAGTTTACTCTTTGTTTGTTTTGAGGGGTTATTTAGATATAAATACCCTTAGACTTGTTTATTTTTCAAACTTTCAAAGCCTCTTGAGGTATGGAGTCATATTTTGGGGGAAATGCAGTGATGTTGAGGTTCTTTTTAAATGCCAAAAGAGGGCCTTGCGTACAATTTTAAAATTAGGTTTTAGAGACTCGTGTAGAGATATTTTTAAAAAGCATAAAATTTTAACTGTGATTGGTCAATATGTTTATGAAACTATTTTATTTTTTTATAAAAATCGTAACTTATTTTTAAATCTTTAGCCTAAATCTCCCAGATGTTTAAATTACAGTGTTCCTAAGCACACATTAGTTGCTTATGAAAAAGGACTGTATTTTTCATCAATTCAACTCTATAATAAGTTGCCTCCACAGTTGAAAGTTTCTGTGAATTTAAAAACTTTTAAAATAAAACTTTTTGATTATTTGTGTAAGTCCAAACCATATACTCTAGGTGAATTTATGTCTTATTAGATTTGTAATTTTACCATTTTGTGACAGTTTTCAATCAATGTTTTCTTGTTTTATATTTTTTGTGGCGTTGTCATTTTACCCAAGGGTAGATGTAAAATATGTAAGCATTTTTTATGAAATAAAGTATATTATTATTAATACATTCCACATTGCAAATATGCGATTAAAAGAAAGTTTTCCCTGCACTT
>OY294048.1:25918196-26022979 GCA_958510825.1 Brachypterus glaber | reverse complement strand
TAAGTTGTTTTTTTTATATTATATATCAAAAGAAATAATATAGCTTTCCACTGATATGCTGTACAAAGCGGTTTCATTAATGAAACTAATTAGTTTTAGTGTTCCAAAAGGCACGAGAATAATTTAATACCTACAAAAATATTTAAAAGCAAGTTTTTCGGTATTACTCAAAATTTCTTCCATCAATTTTTTTATTTTTGTTTTTTTTTTACTCGTATTCGACCCCTTAATAAGAATTAACATTAATTTTGGATAGAGGTGAAATTGTTATAAAAACTAGTTTTGGACCCACCGTGCGGCGTGTTTGGTATTACATAAAGAGTACCTTTCTTATGTGTTTTAAATCAAGGAAACATATTTAATTGGAAAAATTTCAAAAAAGCAATAAAAAAAGTTTGGGGCAAAAGCGTCCCCTATTTTGCATGCCTCTGGTTAAAATTATAAAATCAAAATTACATAGGATGATTGCCTTTATTATATAAGGGTATGTACAAAATTTCGTTGGTGTAGTTTATAGGGTTTCAGAGATAATTAATAAAAACCCTACGGACGGACGGACACTTCGGAGGGCCGTAACTCCCTAGGACACATCTACAGACAAATCTTTATAGGAACTTTTTTTTACATTTTTCGGTGTAGAATCTCCTCTTAATTTAGTATTTCTGTTTTTAAAACAACCTGTTAAGTTTTGCAATATAACTATTTTTTTATGAAAACTTATTAAAAGGTCTAGAGTAGGCAACCCGCGTTGCTCTTTGTTATTATGTTATATATCAAAAGAAAGCTCATTTTAATAGCTTTCCAGTAGTATGACATACAAGGGGTTTTAATTAATTTTCAGTACTTCAAAAGGCAAGAGAATAATTTAACAGCTGTAAAGTATCCAAAAACAGACGTTTATCGATATTACTCAAAATTTCTTCCTACGATTTTTTTAATTTTTGGTTTATTCTACTCGTATTCGATCCCTTAACAAGAATTGACATCAGTTTTGGATGGAGGTGAAATTTTTAATAAAACCGGTTTTGGACCCGCCGTGCCTGGTATAGTGTTAACAATCATTCATGGAAATAATTACTACCTACTAATACTAATAAGATCAAATACCTAGTAATACTATATTTAATTTTATTATAGTATAGTAGTTAGTACTTAGATCAAAATCTCTTTCTTTATTTTTGCTTTTCCATTTTTCAAAATTTTGGGAAAACCTTGTATTCGTGGAAACATTTTCAAATTTTTTTCACTGTGTTTTCACAGTATATTAATTTTAACTAACTCTCTGAACCCTTAAAACTTGCTAAACTATCGCTGGGGACCGTCACAGACGTGACAATTTTGCCAAATGTTCATTTTAAAAATAGCAACAAAAAAACTCGTTTTTTAAATTTTTTGCAGTCCTTGTTTTATTAGAGAATAATAACCAAAATAATTAAAAATTTATACAAAACTACTACTATAAAATATATAGTAAAAATATGTATCTTTGGGAATATAAAACAACCTTGTAAGACAAATATTGCAATAACAATTTAAACTTAACATACAACATACGAGTTATACAAAAACTAATGTAACATACAAAAACAACGTAACATACAAAAAATTATAATAAATGTTCAACATGTCGCCCGTCCTCTTCCAATAATTTTGTTAATCTTTTTCTTACTTCTGACGTTGTTGATTTTAAAATTGAATTAGGATCCAACTCAGTACAGGCGTCTCTAATTTTTTGTTTTAAATGTTCCATGTTGTTGGAAGGTGTTGAATATACTTTATTTTTTAAGGTACCCCAGTAGTTGTTTTATGAGAGTTCTGGCTCACTCCCCCTCCCATTTGATACGGGGGGCAGTCGAAAAGTTCTACAGTGAATTTTTACATTGCGGGATAGGCGATGACGTCACTTTTCCTCCCATTTTCATCTCGAATCTGTGTTCTATACGGGGGGCAGTCGAAAAATTGGGATTTGATCTGGAAATAAGGGGAAGGGGATTTTTACATGTTTCTACATGTTTTTTTTTGGTTTTACGGGTTTAGTCGAGTTTTTTGGTTATTTTCGGGTATATTCGGTTTAACTGAGAAAAATTTAGGTTTGCACATGCGCAGTACAGTTTGGTGGGACATATTTATGCGCAGAAGTGTTTAACAGGACAAACGCAGGTGAAAAAGTCGTCTGATAAAGTTACCATGCGCAGTACAGTTTTGTGGGACATATTTATGCGCAGAAGTGTTTAATAGGACAAACGCAGGTGAAAAAGTGATCTGACAAAGTTACCATGCGCAGTACAGTGTTTAATAGGACAAACGCAGGTGAAAAAGTCGTCTGAAAAAGTTACCAGGCGCAGTACAGTTTGGTGGGACATATTTATGCGCAGAAGTGTTTAACGCAGGTAAAAAAGTGTTATGGCAAAGTTAGAATAAGTGATAACGTCACGATTGATTACCATCTAGAAGGGTCTGACCTTGAAAGTGGAACGTTTATAAAAATATAAATTATAAAGCTAAAAATTAGTAGTTATACAAAGAGTCAAGTTTGATCCCATAACATTAACCTATTATTATTTCCCACATTAAGATTCGGAAAATTGGATAGATTGGGAACAATATGACCGAGATAGATTTTATTTTCAAAGAAGGATAAAAGCAGCTAGTAATACTTTGAATAAAGTTCTAGAATGTAAAATTCGACTTTGCATGTTGATTAAAAATAAAATTGTTAATTTAAATTAGAGAAAATAAAACAAAAGATATTTATTAATTATTTTTTATTTTTTCATTTTGATACAAATTATTATTTTTTTGTGAAACAAGACATGTCTTGTTTTCTGTTAGACTTAGCTTAGAAAATGTAGAAAAAATTTTTAGTTTCACCTCATACTCTTCAATATCCCTTTTGTTCGGGTGTAATCGTTTTTTTTTTTGGATTTAATGTCCGTTTTCGTCCGTTTCTACTTTTTTATGTCCGTTTTTGATCTTTTTGTCACAATATAATTTTTTACAGTGTATGAAAATTAATGGAATGTTAATTTTGTTTGTCCGTTTTTGATCTTTTTGTCACAAAATAAATTTTTACAGTGTATGAAAATTAATGGAATGTTAATTTTGTTTACATTTATATTTCCACTTGACTGATTTCTAATATTTTTCCGTGTTATGTAAATACTTTAATTTGTTTGTTTATACTTAATAGCTTTATCCTGTTGCTATTGTTCTTTAATTGAACAGGTGGAAAATCTGCAATTTAATTTGCATTACTTATTGTTTAAGAACTTGGTTTACTACAGAGTGTTTTAAAAATTATTTATAATATTAGATAAAGTCAACTTTAGGTCATTATTTAAAAATTATTTATAATATTAGATAAACTTAACTTTAAGTCATTCTTTAATTGTTTAAGGGAATTACATCATGATTAACGAATTGTTATTGTTAAGTTTTTTTGCCAATCCCCAACTTATATTTTTAAAACCTTATAATGTCGGGGAAATGTATATAACTTCTACCTCTTCTTGTAATGTAGATCTTAATTTGGAAGTTCCTAATTGGCCGCAAAACTTCAGAAGAATGTCCTTAAAAACTTTGGACTATGAAGATTATAGCATGGATATATTTATTGACGATTCCAGAAATTTAAAAATATATAATAAAACATTTTTAAACTATCAACTTATGATGTCTTTTGTTAACGGTAGTAGCCTAAGAACCGATTGGCACACAATTTTATGGAACCAAAATCTTTGTATTAACAAGGGGGAAGAAAAAATAATGGATGAACAAATATATTATTTTAATAAGTTTCTGGTTTTCTTAGTTGTATTTCTTATTTTATTTCTTAGTCTTTTATTAATTTTATTTATTTTTTATAAAAATAGTAACAATTTGTACACATTTAGAAATAGTGAAATAACTGAATTAAATAATTAAATATGAACGTATTGTATTTATTTTTTTCTGGACACTCAGTATAGGGTTAAGTACAATATGATGCAATATGTTATATAACTTAGTACGCAGTGACCATGAATGAATTCAATAAATCATGAATAGTTTTTTTGTATATAAACCTGTTTTCTGCTTTACCAAGTCATCAATTTTTTAAGTTTGTTTAGGTGAACTAAGTTCTTCTCTCTTTTCAATTTAAAACTTTAAAGGTAAGGATATATTGTTTTTTTAAGAAACATTTTTATTTTTATTTTGAATTATATTTTTAATTTTAAAATGGGATTATTTTTATGTTTAAAAGTAAATTTTTTCTAGTAAAATTTTTAGCGTTAGTAAATAAAATTTGTTTAACGTTTTATTATCAAAAAAAATACGGGTTTCATCAAAAATTATATCGCTTTGTGACTCTTTCAACTGTCAATAAGAGACCTTGATTTTTTAATTGCTTTTGTTTTTGAAAAAATCTACCAAATCATTCAATAACCTGTAATAATTATTTATTATTGATTAATGAATCGAAAAAATGCCTAATACTTGCATGAAATGTAATTCGGTAATCACCGATATAAAACATTCTGTGAAAGAATTGTCAGTAATTCACATACATTCCCATGCCTACGGGCACATACACTGTATGCTGTGTAAAAAACATTTTGAAACACCATGTATTTATCAAAGTTTTGGGCATAAAGATTGTTTTAAGTACGACACATTCTTACAACATTTTAAATTATTCGATAGTTATTTTAGTAGTTTTTAATTGGAAAGAAATCATTTTAAATTATTTAATTATTAATTCGGTAATTCGAATTGTTTTCAATTATTTAAAAACACTCATAGGGGGTAACCACCCTGGTAACAAATTAATATTAACCTGCTTAAATCAAATTTACGTTACTGTTACTAGGGCATTGGTTTTGAGTAAATCCTTGTATTTTAATGTTAGAGATGTTTTTGTCCGGATATTTCTTTGATTGGCTGGAACGCTTGTAACCTAGTTTTTTTACAACCTTTTAAAGAAATTAAGGGGTTGGCATCCCAATCCAAACAAAAACACTCTCAGGTAGGTGTCCTGAAGGTGCCCCCTTTAACTTCCGACCCTGAATTAACCCGAGCGCCATAAATTTCACCTGTGGTATACTGACGGGCAGATACCCTCTGGTTAAATAACCAGTCTTTTTATTTCAATGTTGTTTTCAGAATGGCAATATAATATTTTATTTTTTAATTTTTGTAAATTCATCTTTAAAATAATAAACTTCTAGGATAAGCGTAATATTTTGAAAATTATTTTTAAAATATTACGCTTACAATATTTTTAAGATTCGATTATTAGGTGTAGGGTTTAAATAAAATATTTTATTTGATTAACAATTTTAATTTTTTACATATCCATAAAGTTTACCTTATCCAGGTTTATATTAATTACATTGGGATAAAATTGTAGTAATTTTAGGAATATTAAATAATTATTGGAATTAAAAAAAATTGATGAAAGTTTATCCAATTCTTGCATCATATCATCAAGCATTAGATAAAAAAAATTTAAAATCTAAATTTTTTAAATACTTTAGGCGATAATTAATTAAAATTTGCAAAGATAAAAGTTCATCAATACATTCTTTAGAAAAAATAATGTTTTTTTCTTTTTTCTCCAGTTTCAAATATCCTTGGTCCTCGGTAGATTTGGTTAAATTATAGAGGTCAACTTCAAAATTTGATTTATTCTGGTTATTCTCCAATAAAATTTTAATATTATCCAATAAATCATAACAGTCCAGGTCTAAAAAAGATATGGTTTGATCGCCCTGTATAAATCTTAAACATAGCACTATCCCCATAGCTACATTAAGGCCCGTAGAGATTTTTAAGTTACAGGTTTTTAAAAAATAAGATGTTTCATTTAACAGTTGTTGATCGATTTCATCTTCGTACCACAATAATATATCGTTTACAAGATCGAAATAATCGGTAGTTAAGGACATCATTATACTTTACAATCTCAAATAATACTAATTAAAAAATATTTTTTATACTTAATATAGATCTAAACGAAATCTTTTTTGGATATCCATTCATCATGTGACTTTGGAAGCCCAAGGTACCTTACCTTGACCTTGTTATTTTTAGTCTGTAGTATTTTAGAAATTAAATAAACGTCAGGATACATGACCTTGGAAATTTCATAATCATAAAAGCGCCCTTTTATTGGTTCTTTTCTTTGACCCTCCAGAATATAAGTTGGAGGTTTTGTAAACTTGATTTCCTTAATGGAAAAAAATTCATTTGACCAAGAGGGTTTTGATATCCTTTGCTAAAGGCCTCTCTGTATTTACTTATTCTAACAAAGTCACCGACTTTATAATTCGGCTTTACAAATTTTTTTGGAAAACTGTACGACTAATAATATTGCTTTTTCATTTTTTTGATTAACCTCTTTAGGTTTAAAACCAGTCGTAGAATGTATAGTGTTGTTATAACTATTTACAATATTTTTAAAAATATCCAACCATTTATAACTTCCCTGCAAGCTAAATTGACGCCACATTTTATTTTTCAAAGTTCGATTCACCCTCTCTACTATGGAGGCTTTAATATTTGAGTAAGTACTGTAATGATTTATTTTATATTCTTGCATTAATTGCTTAAAATCTTTGTTGTAAAATTCCCGTCCCATATCGGTTTGTAGATTTTTAGGACCTTTTTTTTGTTTGCTAGCAAAATAGATTTCATAGCACTTGTAACATCTTTACCCTTTTTACTTTTTAAAAGTTCTAACCACACAAATTTGAAAAATGCATTTATCACAACTAAAATATATTTATATCCCTTATTCATTTTGGAGTATGGAATCATTTCAACTAGATCAGCAACCCATAAATCATTTAAACCCTTAATTATAACCCTACATCGTTTAATTTTTTTTCTGGCAGGTTTATGAAGTTCAGTAACAACTTGTTCCTTAATATTATTACTGTTTTTCATTATATATGGGTAAAAGTAATAGTAATTCGAGATAAATATTCCCTTGCGTCTTACGATCTAGTGTTGCAATAGAAAAAGTGTCGATGTTCGTCACGTCTCGACTATTTAAATTATTTAAACCAAGCTTGGTGGTTGAATAATGTTCCTTATTATTTAAAATTATAATACCAGGAGGTCCACTATATGTTACTTTTTTTGAGTAAAGCCCTCTTGAAAGGAAGTTGAATTATCTCTTTTAAGTTTTGTAATTTATATAAATAATATTTAGATTTTACAGAATAATGTGAAGCAATAAATGTTTGGTCAGTAACTGAACTACCAGTAATTATAAATATACTCTCATAGAATAATTTCTGTATTTTTTTATCTATGTCGCCATCTAAAGTCATTTTATTATACTGAATTTGTTTTTTATTAGCTATCATAATTTTTTCATTTTTATTAATTTTTTCAGTTAGTTCTGTGCGCTTTTTTAAAGAGTCCTCAAAATCCAATTTAAGTTTGGATATTTTTTCATTAATATTTTGGATTAATACTGCACTGCTATTTATTTTAGTTTGAAAATTATCAAGTATCTGTTTTTGGTTAACACTTTTCTCAGGCAAATTTTGAATTTCTTTTCCAATGTTTTTTAAAGACGTTTCAAAATCAGTTTTAAGTTTGATTATTTTTTTGTCTATATTTTGGAGTAATACTTCACTGCTGGTAACTTTATTTTGAAAACTATCAAAGATTCCTTTTTGGTTAACACTTTTCTCAGACAAATTTTGAATTTCTGTTCCAATGTTTTTTAAAGACGTTTCAAAATCAGATTTCAGTTTACTAATTTTCTCATTAATATTTTGGATTAATACTTCACTGCTGGTAACTTTATTTTGAAAACTATCAAAGATTCCTTTTTGGTTAACACTTTTCTCAGACAAATTTAGAATTTCTTTTCCAATGTTTTTTAAAGACGTTTCAAAATCATGTTTAAGTTTATCAATTTGCTTATCCATACTTTGTGTTAATAATTCACTGCTAGTTATTTTATTTTTAAACTGTCAAGTGTCCCTTTTTGTTAACACTTTTCTCAGACAAATTTAAAATTTCTTTTACAATATTTTCTTTAGCCTTTACAAATTCATCTAATTTATCTTCAAATTTCTTAAATTTTTTTTGAACTGGATTCTTCTTGAGATCCCATGCTAATTATTTTATTCAGTTGCTGAGTAAAATTATCAATTTTTTCAATACTTGATTTGATTTTATTGTAATTTTCCAAAGATTGTTGTAAAATATTATCTACATAATGTTAATTAGTTGCATCAAATTCGCTTTTGGGAATTTCTAAATTTATTATTCTTTTATTTTTCATGTAATAATTATTTCCAGAATTCAAAAATGTTTGCGTTGAAATTACATTTTGTGAATCAACCGGTCGATTTTTCGCAAGAATTGTTTTCTCAGGATAATTATATTTTACGTCTAAATAATGTCTACCAAACCTATCGATAGGCATCCTGACTAGAACTAACCTTATTTCCTTTTATTTTTTTATTTTATAATTTTTTTTTCTCGTAGTTCTTCAATTATAGATATAATTTAATTATTATGTCCCGTATGTCCAGCCATTTGTGAGGCAATTAAAAGTTTTAAGCGTTCAATGATTTCATTGGGGTCATCAAAATATATACACGGTGTATTTGAAATAGCGTAGGAAATTTTAACAGGTGATTCTACATGATAAAATATGACAAAAAGTTCCTATAAACATATGTATAAAAATGCGTCATAAGGGAGCTACGCCCCTTTGAAAGTGGCTAAAAAAATCGGTTTTTATTTAATAACTCAGGAACCCTTTGAGATATATCAACGAGGTTTTGCACGTCAACTAATCCTACCAAGGCCCGTTTTTATGTGTTATTTTCATGTAATTATTTCAACCAGGGGTGTGCGAAACGGGGGGGCTTATCAGTTTTTTGTCCCAAACTTGAACCGTGAAATTTCACCTTCAAATTAACTTTTCTCGAAAACGGTTAATCCTACAGTATTACAACAAGAGTACCTTTTTTATGTATTTTGACCTGAGGAATCATATTTCAAAAATAAAATTGCAAAAAAGTTACACAGAAAAATAGGTCGGTCTGGCTACTAGGAAGGGGCCGAGCAACCATAAGCCTCCTTACAGGAGTCCTTACGGGCCACTGTGGGCTTATGCGACACCTAAGCCTCATGCGGACGGTAAACGATCCGACCTGCCCTGGGTGTGGGATGGACGAGGAAACGCCCTACCACTTCATAGGAGAGTGTGAGGCTCTGGGCAGGCTCAGACAAGACGTCTTCGGAGTGGTAACACTAGCGAAGGAAGAGATGAGCCTCCTAGCCTGGTCAGATGTTATGAACTTCATCAGAAGGTCTGGCAGATTCAGGAAGAGGGAGGATAGGCAGCAGGTTGGGTAGGTAATCTTGGGGCAGACAAAAAGGGCCATTGGGCCTACTTGTCAGGCGTCGGAGCCTACCCACCCTTTTACTACTACTACTACTACTACTACACAGAAAAAAGTTTGGGACAAAAAACTGATAACCACCCCGTTTCGCACACCCCTGGTTTAAATAAGTACGTGAAGATGACATACAAAGATGGGCCTTATTAGGATTAATTCACGTGCAAAACCTCGTTAATATATCTCAAAGGGTTCCTGAGTTATTAAATAAAAACCGATTTTTTAGCCAATTTCAAAGGGGCGTAGCTCCCTTATGACGCATTTTTAGACATATGTTTATAGGAACTTTTTGTCATATTTTATCATGTAGAATCACCTGTTAAAATTTCCTACGCTATTTCAAATACACCCTGTATAATCAATTGGTGTTTTTGAAAGGTCGAGCATTAAACCTTTTCCGGCTAAATTTTTATTTTTTGAACTTCTCAGATTTTTTGGACTGGTGTTTGTATTTTTTTTTGACTTAAAATCCCCTTTTGAACTAAAAATGGTCTTATGATATTATTATATTTGTCTGTATTTGACACTTGAATGCCCTTATTTTCATTATAGTTTTTACGTATGCATTAGTTCGTTTTAAAATATCCATATAATTTTCTAAATCGCTTTTATGATATCCAATAGGATATTTTTTGAAAAGTAACTGGTAAAGACCCACCGATCCAGGATATTGAATATTTTCTACAAATAGATCTTTTCCTTTAAAATTTACTAAACTGTTTGCTATTTTATACACATCTGAATCTGGTGTATATTTAATTCCATACTTAAAATCGAATTTATTTTCAGTATCTTGAATACATTCATTAATATAACTCCGAGGTAAAGGATCAAATTGAGAAAGGTATTCCTGGTAAGACGCGGCGGTAGACAAATTTTGAACTTGTTCACGAAGACTAGTTTCTTTATTTAACTCAACATCAGTGTTATCCTCTTGTATTGTTTTATCCTCTATAAAAGGTCCTGTAAAAATGATGTTGTCGTCATAGGCAAAATGAGTTGATATCTTCTGGGTGTTGCCAATGATGTGGCATCTTCTCGACTTTCAGGAAATTTATTTTGTAAGATTGAATGTAAAAATGAATAATCTTTGGTTTGTTAAAGGATTATAACTTATGAACTTTTCATGTAAAATTAAACAATAAGCTGAAGTTTCCTTGGGAACATTTACAGAGGTCTCAAATTCAACCCGAAGTGTAATCGGTTCACTTTGAATTGATTCTTTTTGTCGTAAACAATCAATATATGTAATAGGTGCTATACTTTTAAATTCTGTTGGTGTAAATAGAGAAATATTTGCAAGGTCATAATAAGAACTTCCAAATTTCGCAAACATTTCATAGGGTTGAGCAAACTTATTATTTTCGAAATCTATAAACATATCATTACAAGGATATCTCTCTGAATTTAAAAACACGCTTATATCTCGCAACTTGCAGTCATCAAATTTACTCATGTCTTTTGACACGACATCCCTTCTTTTTGTTTGAAAAGCTATAATAATATGTCTTGGTGTTTCCAGTCTTGTGCTAGTCTTAACTGACCAATTATATCTATTTGTGTCTAATAATTCAGGATATTCAACAAGTTCCCAACTTCTAAAGCCAATTTTTAGATCAACATTTTTATCAATTAGTTTTGTCAGAGCAATTTCTTCCTCTAAACCAACAGATACGTGAGGTATTTTCCAAGAAAGTTTCGTAGTTCAATTTTAGGTTCTTCTGTACCCGTTGTACCGGTAAATAATACGAAATTTAAATCATTATTACTGCGAACTATTATTAATTCCTGTTTAGCGTTAATTAATATCTTTCGAAAATCCTCAAAAAAACTTTCACAAGGTAACGTAAATTTATCTGCGCCCGGTATAGCTATTATTATTTCATCATTATTGCCTAACTTATTGGGTAAATATGGTTCATATGTATGATATTGTAAACTAGTTATCGAATTATCAATATAGAGATTTTCCGTTACTTAAAACACTCATTTTAAATTAGTAAAGTAAAGCCTAAGAATTTTAAAAACCGACGATTGTTCAGTGTTATCTGTTTAACGTTTCTTTTAGGAATGCGTTTTTTAGAAACTTTCTTTTTTTTATATTTTCCATGATCTAATTTAAATTTATTAGAACCAATAGTAAAAGAAGGATTATATTTAGTAACCATTTTTACTTTTAATTTTTTTCACGTGTAGTCTTATTGTTATCACTTCATCATTAAAATTGATGAGATCGCCATCTTGATCAAGTATTTTAAGGGATATATTTGTTATAGTTTTAACGTTTATCGGAAAATATAAAATTGTCTTAGGTGTTTCCACTATTTTATAACCAACAGGAACTACGGGAAAAAACTGATGAATAATCTGAACAGGTTTTCCATTTAAATAGGACCCTTCTGCTATGTTACAATTTATACAAATTGCATTTATTTTTAAAAATTCTGCTGGATGATCTGAATCATAGGGAATTCCTGCTTCTAAAGTTTTATTTTCAAAACCTAAAACTTTTCCGATCGAATCGTCTTTGAAAATGATCTTTTCTGTACATCTGATGCATGTATGTAATGTATTGTTATTTCCATATAAAATAAGCAATACTTTACTCGTGCTAATTTCCCTATGTAATAATTTATATAAATCGGATATCTCGTTAGACCCAGTTGGTATAGTTATAAATGTATTTTCATCTCTATAATAAAATTTATTATTTCTCTCGTCAATATTGGGAATAGAGTAAAAAGTCTCAAAATTTGATAATCCTATAACATAATCACTATTTTCATCTAAATAAATCGGTGGGTTAAAAACAGCACTTAATACCGATTTTTTATCTGAAAGAGCTAGTGTAAAAGACATTACAATTCAAGTGATATTATTCAACTAAAATTTTAATTATTTCGACTGTTATTATAAAGAAATGATAAACATAAATGACCGCAATTATAAAAATTGAATTTTTGTTTCCGTTCATAATTTAATTTAACATTCTTTACGCTACCGTCACTAAGAAAAAATTTAATTAATTCTTCGGGAGGTCTTAAGTTTCCGTATGAATCAAAATATTCATTTCCCCATTATTTTTTCGTACATATGTTACCCAATGACTACCAGGTCCAGAAGACACATCTAAATTAACAATCCCACACTCATTTTTTCTAATTCTTTTTGGTAAATTATCACGCATAAATACACCGCGAAAATTTGGAATTTTCAGTTCTTTTACAAATTTTAATAAGTCGAAATCTGTAAGGGGACGATGTGGTAGTTTCTCTAGAAGTTTTTTTTAAACCGATTATTCCAGACCAAACCATAACCTTTTTTGTAAGGTTGTAAGTACAATCCCTTTCCAATATATTTATTTTCCATAGCTAAATTATGTCGATTTTCTTCACCCAGTTTTTGTCTAGCCATCTTGGTTTCGTTTACTGCCTTTATAACACCAGCAGCTCCACCAACAAGAGAGCCTAAAGCGCTGAGTCCTAAAATAAAATAAAAATAAAAATTATATAATTTAAAGTGTTACTAACACAGACCTGCAAATATTGGAATTAGTGGTAAAATTCCTCCAGTTTTCGGAATTGGTATTATTCTTTCTTTCGGTGCAATTATTTTTCAACCTCCTTTCTTTAGTGTCTTTAGTGCAACTCTGGTTAGGTTTTCTAAATTAGATGTTCGCGGTAGACTAGCTAAACTGTGACGAGCTTTTCGAACCGCTGCAAAAAAATTTAGGTTCTTCACACCTTTTCCTTTTCTTTTTCTAACAATTTTCTTTCTAATACTCATACCAA
Source organism: Brachypterus glaber (assembly GCA_958510825.1). Lineage (NCBI taxonomy): Eukaryota > Metazoa > Arthropoda > Insecta > Coleoptera > Kateretidae > Brachypterus > Brachypterus glaber. Next base: position 26,009,775 of record OY294048.1, on the reverse strand, counting down.
GTTTAGTTTTTGCTTTCATTGTTGAAGCTACACCTAAGGCCAAAATTTTTTCACCAATTTTTGCGTCACTTGATTTGAACCTATCGTAAGCTTTATTTTCTAATATTTGTTACGGTCGTTTGGGATCCCGTTCCAGACTAATTTTAAGACCCCTCGATAAGAAGAGATGTCCCTCTTATTGATAAATTGTTATTAAAATTACCTGGCATAATGCTGGTTCTATGTGGCACGATTACCCTTTGTTTTAAGTATCATATAAGTACATTAGACTCAGTTTCCCATTTGAGATTAATTTTAGTTATTTACCCTGGGTTCATATTTGGTCGAGCTCCCCATTTTATCATTGATCATGAGTATTCCAGTTTTCAGTAATACGGCAATGCTTATTCGGTTCAATATCCACAAATATATATCTCACACTTTGTTTAATAATAAGTTTAACCCATATTTCCCTTTAATTGTTTTAAATAAATGTTTATTTTGAAAATAAATAATAATAACCTTCGCCTTGGTACAATGTCAAGGGCAGTCAACTTCACGTTGTTACCAACATAATACCTATTGCGATTAAATTCTCTATGACCATTTCAAATATTTAGCGTTAATTAACTGTTTCTAATGAGATATTACCATTTCATAATTTTATTATGGTAATAACCCCTATTATCATGTTCGAAATAATCTTATAGTCAAATTTTATCAATAAAATCATTAATTAAACCAATACAGCAATTTTCGCCATCTAGCGAGTGTAGTGAATACTCGAGTACTATTAACCCTCTCTTACGGTCGATACCCACGGTAATCGATATATTATGCAGATATCAGAATTTGTTTTCTGATATTGTTTATTAAATAATTATTTAAATATTTATTCAAAGATTTTCTTTATTTTATTTATAATTAAAGATAAGGGCAATAAAAGATTGCTTAAATAATTGATATTTAGATTAAAATTAAATATCAGAGTTTCGCAGTACAATGATTGTCATGAAGTTAGCTGCAGGATGAGTTTCGTTCTTTTCTGCTGCTGACAGCCATGATAGCGTCTTCAAATAAATTTTGTTAAATTTAAAATTTTGTTTAAAGTGCCGAACAGAGAATTTTCGGTGAGTTTTAAAATGTCTGTTATTATTTTGTGATTAATTATATTTATTCTATATTAGGCACTTTACTTTTACTGGAATTTTATTTTATTGGAACTTTAAGTTTTAATGGGAACATTGCTAACTGCGTAATTAAACCATGCGAAGTTATTGTACATCCCAGATGTCTTATATGCATTGAGTTCGGTCCCACATGGATCACTAAGGACATATTTTTGGTCCAGAGACGTTCCTTGAGGAATTGAATGTTTTTGTCGCAGATTTTGAGACTGAAGCCATAGAAAAATTGACCTTTGATCTCCACATGTTTCCAGGTTGTATTTTTTTATTATTTTGGTTAAACCTATCACAGTAGTATCCTTAGTTTTAATATTATAGTGTTTTGTCGTACACTGTACTCAATTTGTCCAATTTTATACAATTTAGTTACTCGTTTTGTCTTAAATTATATAGTTTTTCATAGTCATTTAATACTTAGGTTCTTAGACCTATTTATGCTCAACTGTTGTATTTTGATATAAATTTATTTAAATAAATAATAATGTTAAACTAGAGATACCCATTTTGTTTCTATTACTAACCTTCTGCAAAAGATATTTGTCGAACAAAATCTAAATATTATTCTTTATCTATATTTAAATTATATTTCATAAATATCATAGGCTACACGCTACTATATCAGTCCCAACCCCTGAGACAAGTCTTAGTATACGTCTCCCTGAGCTCAGTTGTGGGAATCTACGGTTTTTAACATCTAGTCTTAGCTGCTCTCACCTAAGATCAAGTGAGAACAAATAAGATTAACTAGCTGAGTTGCCCACTGTTGCCCAGGCCTGATCTTTGTCAGTACCAAGTGGCCCCGGCATCTCAAGTAGAACACATAGAACCTTTAATCCGTAAGACGTGGCTCCTTCAACGTGTGATAACTGATAGTTATACCAGTTAAGCCAGTAGCACCTATAATCCGTAAGACGTGGCTCCTTCAACGTGTGATAACTGATAGTTATACCAGTTAAGCCAGTAGCACCTTTAAACCGTGTTACTTGTTTTTTTATTGCGTTAAGGTGACGTGTTATAACTTACAGTTATACCAATTAGTCTAGTAGCGTAGTGTAGTGTATGAAAGACTCCCACCCTACAACAATATATATTTGATTTTGGTTGATAATATTTTTGCAGTGAAAAAAAAAATAATAGGAACAAAAATTGGCTTCAGCAGAAAAGATTTTTAATGTGTTTTATGATACAGTCTTGTATTTTAATATTTTAAGTGTGTTTAGGAATTATTGGTTTTGTCCTGTAGATATATTTATATACAGAGTGTGTCAAGTTTATATACTCTGTCATTTGATTTTATATGTTTATATTATACAATGGTCACAAGTAGCACCACGGTATATATTTTGGATTTTATACAGAGTGTCCGTCAGTAGTGACAGTAAATAGATACTCTGGGCGTTTTGAAGTTATTTATATATTTTAGATTTTGGTATACAGAGTGTCCGTCAAAAGCGACATTATCTAGATACTCTTGTGATTTTGAATTTATTTATGTATTTTGCATTTTAGTATACAGAGTGTCTGTCAAAAATGACATAATATAGATATTCTTGGATTTTGGATTTATTATTCTGTGCTCAGGAAAAGTGACATAGTATATATTTTGGGTTTATATTATACAGGGTAAAATTAATTAAAATTTTATTTTGGTTCATGTTCTGTGTATATCTGGTATATACAGGGTCAGTCAAAATTGACATTGCACGAGCGCCCAAATTATTTGGTTTTGTGTATATTTATTATACAGGGGTCAGTCAATAGGTTAACTTGAACAGTTCATGATATCAAAGGAATTTTTTTCAATTTATACAGGGTCAGCCAAAGTAGACATTACACTATAATCCCAATTATAGTTATTTTGTGTATATTTAGTATACAGGGGTTAGTCAATAGGTTGATTCGTGTTGGGTTTGCATTTATTGCAATCAATAAAATTTTATTGATTACTGTGGTCAAATATTGCAACTTTTTGGCAAACACCGACCTGGTTTTCATAAAATTTTGATTTTATAATTAAATTACAATACAAGACTTTGTCATCTATTTTAGTTTAATTGTTCTCCACCCCATGTGATTCGAATAATAATTTGTATGATATAAATTATTGTTACGCACCAGTATTCAACAATAATTGTGTAGTTTGAAATTGCTTAGTATTTAGGCCAAGAAAGAGGCACCCATAATCAATTTCTATTTGTGACATAAATTGTTGTTGAAATCTGCTTGTATATTTTAGTCTTTGCTAAGATAGAGTGAGTCTGCTATCGAATCCTCGACCTTTAGTTGAGTTTAAGTCTGCCCTAACTAAAGATTTTAGTTGGAAAATTTTGATTTAGTGTAACTCTGTGCTCCAGGTTACACACCCTATTGTAGATTCTATATTTCGTTTTCACGAAATTAAATTTTGATTTTGGCAGAAATCAATATTTTATACATAAGCGTATAAAATATTTAATTAGTTTTTAAGTAATTGTATTAATTTACTAAACTTTTGGAATTGGAAGTGTAGTAAACAGTTAGTTTGGTACTATTTTGATAGTTAGACCTTTAGCTTCTTAAATTTTAGCGCTTTTGATTAATTTTAGAATTTTTTTTCTTTTCTCAAAAATTTTTTTTTACCTCGTTTTGGTGAGGATTTATTTTTTGAAGAAAATAAATTGTTTTTTGCATAGAATAAATTTTGGCGATTAATTACTGGATTTAAATTAAACTTTTCAATTTTCATTAAAACTTTTCATACTTAAATTTTCAATTTTATTAAGAATTTTCAATTAAGGTCTGATATTTAAATATTTTAAATTTTCTAGCAATCATGGAGGTCAATTTTCTATTGGTGGACGAGTTAGATTATGAAATCAAACTTAGGAACCAGATTCTACAGGGAAATGCCGCACAGAAACGTTCAATTCTCAGAGATCTGCTCCGTCAAGAAAGGAATCAAGTAGTAAGATATCAGCTCCCTTTATTCACAGATATTGAAAATGAACTCGATGTATGCAATGAAAAATTAGGTATTTTGTCAGGTCTAATAAATAATTATAGAGATTTACCTCAAGAATTTAAGAAACTTGAGACGAGGTCATTGCATCTTTCAAGGCGTATTAAAAGGATTACCCCCTTAACTCAAGACCAAAATTTTAGACGAGTTGATGCGTATACTCGATGCAAGGAACTCATTTCAAAGCTGCTTACATTTAATAGGCGAATTAGTCACAATCTTGTAGATTTAGATTTGGACATGGACTCAGAACGTCAAAATTCTCGTATTCCTATCACAGGTGCTCGTACGATTGAGAGAAATGATGCTCACAATCTTACAACACACTTTGAAAATATGAATCTTGACGATGCTGAAGAGACTCCTCAAGTCGAACCAATTTCTCACATAAATAATACAGGCAATCACTTAAATTTTGTAAATCCAGTAAATCAAGTAAATTCAGTAAATGCTATAAATACAGTAAATTCCCCGTTAAATAATACTATAGAGAATATTTCCATACATGATGTAGGTAGTCAAAATGTTCGAGAAAACACTCATAGAACAGTTAATTTTGTTAATCACCCCGAACGTATTTCGAGTACGTTTCCCATACCAAATTCCAACCCTATTCATTATCAATCATTTGTTCAGACCGTTCATAATCCAAGGAACAGTAATAATATTTATACCAGTAACTAATTTAATATTGTCCCCATAAATATATGTATGTATTTTTTGTATATGGTTTGTATTTATTGTCCCCATAAATATATGTATGTATTTTTTTTATATGGCTTGTATATGTTGTCCCCATATATTGTATATATTATTATCTTTAGGATATATATTTTGATTAATTTATTTTTGGGACCCTAATTCTTTTTTGGGTGAGTTTAACTCGTGCTAAATTTTGGGCAACCTAAGAAATGCTATTTTGGTATAGTGACGTTTTGAGTCCCCAAAATTTATTATGCTAGGGACCCCGTCTTAAATACCTATGTATCGGTTAATGGACATTCCCTTAGGTCCCCTATGCTATTTGGTGGTTAAGCTAAACACTTATGTTGTTTGGGTTAATCAGTGGATTTATTTTTCCTAGGGACCCAGTTCGAAAATACTTATGTATTGTATATGAACATTTATTTAGGTCCCCTATATTGTGCGTGATTATTGGCTGGGCACTGATGTTGTCCGGGATAATCATGTGCATATTATGGTTTTGTATATTATGAGGATATTTTCCATCAAGTAATTGGATTTATCTTCTATTTTATTTTATTTGAGGAACCTTGTGTGTTTTAATAGGGACCCAGTCTCTGTGCTTTTATACATGTAATCAGGTATAGTTTGAAACTTGAGCCTTTTTTTTTTGGGTACCAATTATCTGTATAAATTGTCACATTCAGACAATATTTAGGTCCCCTAATATTTATTTGTTTGAATTATATATTTGCGCTTGCGATTAGTTTTAGTTTGCGCGTGCGATTTAAATATAGTTTTATATTTAGGTATATTATGATGTAAATGACTTTTTTTGTGTAGTCCGATTTTTCCTCTTTTTTTTACTTGTTTTTTTTTTATTACGTTAAGGTTGTTAAAGAAGAAAGAAGTTATTACTTGTTGTTAATTATAAACCTTTATTGTTGATTTTGATGTTGTCAGTTAGATTTCATATTTCAAATATAGTTGTCAGATTAATTTATAAAGCAGGACATTTTATTTAGTTACGCCATTTATCTGGTAGATATTTGGGTAAAGCATTACATTTGGTGACCCCGACGTGATCTCAGAAAGAAAAAGTAACGCAAACAGTAAAAAAATATTATAATAGATGGAGTCAGTTGAGAAAAGCATAAAATTAAAAGAAAATGCTTTTAATAGCATATTTAGAGAGATAGAAGAAGAAATGACCAGAACAAATCCTGATATTTTTGAAATACAAGGAAATATGATTGTTATAGAAGAAGGTTATGAAGATTTAAAAAAGCTAAGTGATAAAATGATTAATATAATGTTAAATGACGATAAGCATGAAGAGCAGATAGAGTTAGAATCGGAAAAGGCTATTAGTACCGCAAAAAAGTTCAATAAATTGAAATTTAAAGTTAATCATTTTTTAAAAAACAGTAACCCTGAAACACTTTCAACATCATCAAGATCTAAGTTAAATTTGCCTAAAATAGAATTTCAAAAATTTGGAGGAGAGATTAGAGACTGGTTAACATTTTGGAGCCAATTTAAACGCATCGACGAAGACGAAGATATAGAAAATGAAGATAAGTTTCAATACTTAATTCAAGCGACTTTACCAAAATCTAGAGCAAGACAGATAATAGAGAGTTATCCACCAACAAAAGAAAACTATCCAAAAGCAATAGCCAGTTTGAAGTCACGTTTTGGAAGGAACGATATGTTGATCGAATTTTATGTAAGAGAACTTCTTAAACTTGCCTTAAATAATTTAAGTGGTAAAGTAAAACTTCAAAATTTATACGATAAAATTGAGGGACAGTTAAGAGCATTAGAAACTTTAAACGTAACATCTGATACGTATGCCGCAATGCTATATCCACTCATAGAATCGTCCCTACCAGAAGAAGTTCTAAGAACATGGCAAAGAAATGACAGTTTTTCTACTGAAGCTTCTTTAAAAGATCGCTTAAATAAGTTGATGCAATTCTTGAAACGGGAAGTTGAAAATGAAGAGCGGATATCTATGGCAGCCGGATTTGATTTTGTAAAATCAAACAAACGAAAGGAGGAGGAAAACGATATTGCTTCAGCTTCAGCTTTGATAAATCATAATAATGCTACAAGTTGTATTTTCTGTAAGAAATTTCACTATAGTCAAACATGCCCAGATGCCTTAAATATGACTTATGCTCAAAGGAAACAAAAAGTTGAAGAAAACAATTGTTGTTATAGATGTTTACGCTTTGGCCATATTGCAAGAATATGTAGGTCATCTTCCAGGTTAAGATGTGATCATTGTGGTCAAAAGCACCTTAAAATCATGTGTCCACATACTACTGAAACCAGTTTAGAGAACAATGTAGCACTTAGTTCCAATGAATTTCATATTTCACTTGAAGAAAGTAAACTGACACCTGTTTCCTTAGTAAACAATGGCTCAAATCAAACATCTAGTCAAGTTTATCTACAGACCTTGGAAATACGATTGTATAATAAAGGGAAATTATGTATAGTAAGAGCACTAATAGATACCGGATCTGAAAAATCTTTCGTCTCAAAAAAATTGGTAAGAGAAATGAATTTAGAGTCTGCAGGGACTGAAAATATGATCCATGCTTTATTTGGAGGATATCAATCTGAATGTGTGTCTCATAATAAATATAATTTGACTGTAAGTAGTCTAGAATCATCTAAAACTTATTCATTACAAGTGTTTGATCAAAATGTAATATGTGGCAACATTTTGGCAATGAGAGATAATTCATCTTTAGAGGAGATAAGACATTTGAAGATAACTTTACACGATGCTAATGGTCCAGTAGATATACTTTTTGGTGCAGATGTAGCAGGACATTTATTTACAGGAAGACGTCATGTTCTTCAATTTGGTTTGGTTTTAATGGAAACCGTTTTAGGATGGACAGTAATGGGTCAAAATAGAAATCAATATTGTCTACCCAAAGCTACCGCAATGTTAGTAACATCATTGTTTCGTAAAGAGTCATCAGTCGCCGATTTTTGGAATTTGGAAACATTGGGTATATTAGACCCTACTACTGAAAAAACAAAGAAAGTAGAAAAACGTTTTTTAGAAACAGTAAAGAAAACTGAAGAAGGTAGATATGAGGTTTCACTTTTGTGGAAAGAAGATCATCCAGTTTTACCTGATTATTTCGATGTAGCAAAAAGAAGATTAGATAATTTAATGAAGAAATTTGAAAAGGATGGAAATTATGCTAAGTACAACGAAGTCTTTGAGAATTGGATTAAAGAAGAAATAATAGAGAAAATACCAGATGAAGATATCGACAAAGAAGCATGTTATTTACCACATCGACATGTTCTAAATTTGAAAAGTAGCACTACGCCTATAAGACCAGTTTACGATGCATCATGTAAAATTGGAAATAATCCGTCATTGAATCAATGTTTGGAAAAAGGTTGTAATTTAATAGAATTAATACCAGATATAATAATACGGTTTAGGATGAATAAGTTTGGAATAAGTGCTGATATTCGAAAGGCTTTCTTACAAATAAGTCTTCAGGAGAGAGATAGAGATTTTTTGAGATTTCTATGGTACACACCCGCTAAACAGTTAGTATTCTTCAGGCATAAACGTGTTGTTTTTGGTATTAACTGTAGTCCTTTTCTTCTTGGAGCGGTTATTTATCATCACTTAAGACTTATGCAATGTAAAACAAGAGAATCTACAAAATATTCAGAAATTAATATTTTAAAATTATCAAAGAGCTTTTATGTTGATAATTGTTTATGTAGTTTTGACAATGAAAGCGAGATTAATTTTTTTATGGAAGAATCTCAACAGATTAGGGCTGAGGCAAAGTTTGAATTAAGATGTTGGGAATTCACAGAAGTAGAAAATCCGATTACTGATGAAGGAAAGTTATCACATATTTTAGGACTTGTATGGAATAGATGTACTGATACTTTTCAACTGTCTTTAGAAGAATTCATGGTTGAAAAAATTGAGCAAGTAACTAAGAAAATTATGCTTTCCACTGTTAGTAAAGTTTTTGACGTAATTGGATTTGTTTGCCCTGCTCTACTATATCCAAAGATTCTTATACAAAAGACATGCAAGCTAAAGTTAAATTGGAACGAAAAAGTACCTGAGGAAATTTCCGACAATTTTTTAACCTGGTTAGAAGAGGTGAATTTTTTAAAAGATATAAAAATTTTAAGATGGTTACGACAGACATTAGAAAGAGACATAGTTGAAGAAAATTTACATTTATTTTGTGACGCGAGTAAAAATGGATATGCTGCAGTTATATTTTATTGGTGTGAATCTAAATTATGCAATAAAATACAATTTGTTCAAGCAAAAAGCAGAGTGTCACCGATAAAGCCAGTAACTGTACCTAGATTGGAATTGTTAGCAGTAACAATCGGAGTTCGTATGCTTAAATCAGTTATTAAAGAATTTAGAAAAGATATCAAAATATATTGCTGGACAGATTCATCAACTGTATTAAGTTGGATACGAAGAAATGAAATATGGAAACCTTTTGTCAGAAATCGCGTCCAAGAAATAAAAAGCCTTGAATTAAACAATATTTGGCGTCATGTACCTGGATCTATGAATCCAGCCGATCTTCCTTCCAGAGGATGTACACCAAATCAATTAGTAAAGTCAAAATGGTGGGAAGGTCCTAAATGGTTAGTCAATAAAAATGAGTGGCCAAAACAAGAATTTGAAGTTGATGAGCAGTTAGTTTTAGAAGAAAAACAAAAAGGTGTCACTTTATTAGTAACTCAGATTAACAATGATATTTCTTGGATACATAGATACTTTTCTAAGTACAAGCAAATAGTGAGATTGGTAGGATGGATACAACGATTTTGTTATAATTGTAAAAATTCAGAGCATCGTAGAAGTGGTGAACTATTGGCAGAAGAATATATGCAAGCTGAAAATATGATTATAAGATTAATACAGGAGGATTCTTTTAGTAAAACAGACTCAAATCGATTGTCTTCTTTAAAATGTGTAAGAGATAATCATGGTATTTTAAGAGTTCAAACAAAGATTACTGAACGACAAGATACAGAAGCTTTCAGATATCCAGCAATTTTACCTTCAAAACACCCTGTAATTAGCAGGCTTATCTTTCAAGAACATGTAGACAACTTACATGTTGGTACTCAAAATCTTATTAAAATGTTACGGGAGAAATACTGGATTATTGGTGGAAAGAAAACAATTAAATCAGTTGTATCTAGATGCATAACTTGTAGAAGATATGAAGCAAGAAATCTTGAATCAAGTCCGGTATCACTTCCTAAAGATAGAGTATCTGATTCAGCAGTTTTTGAAGTAACTGGTATAGATGCTGCTGGACCACTTTACACAAGAGATAGTGGTAAGATATGGGTTTTAATTTTTACGTGTGCTGTATATCGTGCAGTCCATCTAGAAGTGTCAACATCCTTATCGACTGATTGTTTTTTAATGGCATTAAGAAGATTTGTATCGAGAAGAGGAAGGCCATCCGTTATTTATTCCGATAATGGGTCAAATTTTCTTGGTTCAGAAAATGCTTTTGATAAATTGGATTGGCAAAGAATTCTAAGAGAAACCTCTTCTGAAAGGATACTTTGGAAATTTAATCCTCCTTCAGCTGCGTGGTGGGGAGGATGGTGGGAGAGGTTAATTAGAATTTTAAAAGAACATTTACGCAAAGTATTAGGAAAAGCTTGCCTTAAATTAGAAGAATTAAGCTCCATTATTTGTGAATGTGAAGGAATTATGAATAAAAGACCATTAACCTATATTTCCGAGGATATCAAGGATTTAGAACCATTATCTCCCTCATTATTTTTACATGAAATTCCAGAAATAAGTATGCCTGATGTTGATGAGATAGAATCTCAAACAATGCGTAGACGATACCGATACAGAATAAGATTACGAGAAGAAATAAAACGACGTTTTAGAATAGAATATTTGGGTCAAATGGTTATTAAAAATGATAATAAGAAACATAGTTTTAACAATAAGATTGGAGATATTGTTTTAATAGGTGGCGAAAATGTTAAACGATTAGAATGGCCTTTAGCTCGAATTGAAGAACTCATTGCAGGAAAAGATGGTAATATCCGTTTAGTGCGAGTAAAAACTTCGAAAGGAAATATACTATTAAGACCTATTCAAAAAATATACCCTTTGGAGATAAGTACGGGCGAAGAAAGAAAACTTTTACAAGAAAAAGTCAAAATAAAGGAAAGCAGCAATAGTGAACGAAAACAGAAGAAAATGGAAGAGACTTCGGAAAAGACTACAAAGAAGGAAGTACCCACGGAAAGTAAGGAAGAAACTGTTATTAGGAAGTCAGGAAGGAAAGTTATTAAACCAAATAGATTGTCATATGATTAAACCACAGGTTACATCATTTGGTGGGGAGTAATGTTAAAGAAGAAAGAAGTTATTACTTGTTGTTAATTATAAACCTTTATTGTTGATTTTGATGTTGTCAGTTAGATTTCAGATTTCAAATATAGTTGTCAGATTAATTTATAAAGCAGGACATTTTATTTAGTTACGCCATTTATCTGGTAGATATTTGGGTAAAGCATTACAAAGGTGACGTGTTACGGTCATTTGGGATCCCGTTCCAGACTAATTTTAAGACCCCTCGATAAGAAGAGATTTCCCTCTTATTGATAAATTGTTATTAAAATTACCCTTTGTTTTAAGTATCATATAAGTACATTAGACTCAGTTTCCCATTTGAGATTAATTTTAGTTATTTACCCTGGGTTCATATTTGGTCGAGCTCCCCATTTTATCATTAATCATGAGTATTCCAGTTTTCAGTAATACGGCAATGCTTATTCGGTTCAATATCCACAAATATATATCTCACACTTTGTTTAATAATAAGTTTAACCCATATTTCCCTTTAATTGTTTTAAATAAATGTTTATTTTGAAAATAAATAATAATAACCTTCGCCTTGGTACAATGTCAAGGGCAGTCAACTTCACGTTGTTACCAACATAATACCTATTACGATTAAATTCTCTATGACCATTTCAAATATTTAGCGTTAATTAACTGTTTCTAATGAGATATTACCATTTCATAATTTTATTATGGTAATAACCCCTATTATCATGTTCGAAATAATCTTATAGTCAAATTTTATCAATAAAATCATTAATTAAACCAATACAGCAATTTTCGCCATCTAGCGAGTGTAGTGAATACTCGAGTACTATTAACCCCCTCTTACAAAATTACTTCAAAGCTAGTTTTGGAATGTCACCAATCCCTGGAGGAAGCGGCAGTTTCTAATACTGTTACACTCTCATGGGTAAAGGGGCATAATGGAAATGTAGGCAATGAAGAAGCTGATAGATTGGCACGAGCAGGCTCAGGCTCTGTACCTATTGGTCCAGAGCCCATAATCCCTGTATCTGTCGCTTTTAAAACAGCTCTCATTAATCAAGAAACTCACATAAAACACACCCGTAATTGGATTACGAGAAACGACTGTAAACATGCAAGAGCAGCCCTTCCCACTCCGTGTGAAAAGACAGCACGCTTTTGTATGCAACTAAAAAGGGATAACCTAAGACAGTTTGCAAGCATCGTAACAGGTCACTGCAAACTAAATAAGCATCTTAACATCATGGGGAAGCCAGTCGACCCCATCTGTAGAGGATGCTACATGGAAGAGGAAACAATGGAACATGTGTTATGTCACTGTCCAGCGTTAGCCTTAATAAGAGGGTCCATGCTAGACGAGTACTGGCTCGACATGGCCGGTATAAGCAGCATCACTCCCAGACATCTTCTTAGATATATTCAAAGAATTGGATGGCTGAGAGGTTAAATTAAATGCTGCGACCAAAGGGAGGTAGTACAATGGGCCCAGCTAAGTGGCCTAAGTGCGTGTAGATAGCTACCCTCCACCCTAATAACCATAACCATAACCCCCTCTTACGGTCGATACCCACGGTAATCGATATATTATGCAGATATCAGAATTTGTTTTCTGATATTGTTTATTAAATAATTATTTAAATATTTATTCAAAGATTTTCTTTATTTTATTTATAATTAAAGATAAGGGCAATAAAAGATTGCTTAAATAATTGATATTTAGATTAAAATTAAATATCAGAGTTTGCGCAGTACAATGATTGTCATGAAGTTAGCTGCAGGATGAGTTTCGTTCTTTTCTGCTGCTGACAGCCATGATAGCGTCTTCAAATAAATTTTTTTAAATTTAAAATTTTGTTTAAAGTGCCGAACAGAGAATTTTCGGTGAGTTTTAAAATGTCTGTTATTATTTTGTGATTAATTATATTTATTCTATATTAGGCACTTTACTTTTACTGGAATTTTATTTTATTGGAACTTTAAGTTTTAATGGGAACATTGCTAACTGCGTAATTAAACCATGCGAAGTTATTGTACATCCCAGATGTCTTATATGTATTGAGTTCGGTCCCACATGGATCACTAAGGACATATTTTTGGTCCAGAGACGTTCCTTGAGGAATTGAATGTTTTTGTCGCAGATTTTGAGACTGAAGCCATAGAAAAATTGACCTTTGATCTCCACATATTTCCAGGTTGTATTTTTTTATTATTTTGGTTAAACCTATCACAGTAGTATCCCTAGTTTTAATATTATAGTGTTTTGTCGTACACTGTACTCAATTCGTCCAATTTTATACAATTTAGTTACTCGTTTTGTCTTAAATTATATAGTTTTTCATAGTCATTTAATACTTAGGTTCTTAGACCTACTTATGCTCAACTGTTGTATTTTGATATAAATTTATTTAAATAAATAATAATGTTAAACTAGAGATACCCATTTTGTTTCTATTACTAACCTTCTGCAAAAGATATTTGTCGAACAAAATCTAAATATTATTCTTTATCTATATTTAAATTATATTTCATAAATATCATAGGCTACACGCTACTATATCAGTCCCAACCGCTGAGACAAGTCTTAGTATACGTCTCCCTGAGCTCAGTTGTGGGAATCTACGGTTTTTAACATCTAGTATTAGCTGCTCTCACCTAAGATCAAGTGAGAACAAATAAGATTAACTAGCTGAGTTGCCCACTGTTGCCCAGGCCTGATTTTTAGTACCAAGTGGCCCCGGCATCTCAAGTAGAACACATAGAACCTTTAACCCGTAAGATATTTTATCAGCTTGATTTCGTTTATCAACCTCTTGAAATTTGGAGTAGGCTATATCATGTTCTTTACAAGCTTCATCTAGTTTATTTATTCCTTTGTCACCTCGTGCAAGTCGTTTCGCTAATTTAGTACCAGGATCACAAAAATTATACCCAGGTAAATGTAGTTCTACCGGTAATATGTTTATAAATTTATTTAGAAACCCGGAGCCTCTTTTTTTTGCACCTCTTCTTTTCTTGGAGTCTTGTTTAGAAATAATATTAGATTTTGTGTGAACCATCATTTTATATAACCGACCAAATTAGAACTGAATTTTCTAAGCAATACAACATTTTAAATAGATTAACATTATTAAATAGAACTCATTAGAATACAAATAATGAGAAAGGGAACATGCAAATTGAGCAACAATCTTTTGCTCTTCCAATTAAAAATCACGATCAACTCGACAATAAACAATTCCAAAAACATGGACCAATATTTTGTGGCGGACCAAAACGAGGACTAGTCGTGGGTGCATCGGGATGTGGAAAAACCAACATTTTAATTAGTTTAATAGAACACCTGAACGGACTTAGATTTGAAAATATTACTCAAAATCGTTAAACCAACCAAAATAAATATATTTAAGTTTTTTATTAAAGCCAGTAAAAGAAATAGGATATTTTAGAGATTTTTTTGTCTATTCCCGACACAAAAATACCGATGTGTTTTATCTAGAACAAACTTATTCCGCCGTTCCAAAACAACATATAAGGGATAATGCAAATTTATTAATTATCTTTCAACAAGACAATACGAATTTAAAACATATTTATGATGACCATGTTAATGTAGATATGCCTTTTAAAGATTTTCAAAAATTATATTCTTTGTGTTGGATGGATAGATATGATTTCGTAGTTATTGATAAGGATTGTAAATTGAATTCGGGCCGTTATAGAAAGGGATTTGATAAATTTATTACAATATAATTTGACGATAAATAGAAAAATATAATTTTAAAACTTTGGTAACAAATTTTCTATTAACGAATAAACATATTTGTTTTAGTCTAAAAATGAACTGTCAACATTGTGGAAAGTCCTTCACTCATAAAGATAATCTCAAGAGACATGGAAATTGTAAGGAAGGTTTTCAGCTTTGTGAAGTTTGTGGTTCAATTTCAAAATCTCCTAGTTCCTTACAAAGACATCAAAATAAGTTCCATGGATTGAAACGAACTGCGAGTGTTCCAATTAAGACCTCTGCTGCAAAACAACTATGTTTGAATGGTAAGCAAATCAGTTTACCTTGTAAGATTTTTTTCAATTTATATTACTTCTTTTAGCACCCTCAACTTCAGCCACATCATACTGTCCAGTTTGTGATATTCACGTAAAGAGAAATACATTTGCTGCACACAAAAAATCACTTTCTCATCGCGATAAATGTTGCAAAAATTTGGAAGAAGGAATTGAAATTATTCAATCTGCATTTCAAAACAGAATTGCTAGTTTTCGATTGAAATCATCAGAGAACTTTGATGTCGATGTAAAGCGTTTTTTAAAATCGTTTTAAGATAAGATAATTCGATTGACTCAAACATATTTAAAAAACGAGAAGTCCTTAAAAATAAATATGGAACTATTTGGATCTTATGTTCTACAAACAAAGGAGAAACATGAAATAAAATCCTTCAATACAAAATTTAAAGTTGTGAATGAAGCGACCAATCTTAAAGAGGTCTATAGAGGATTGTGTCAAATTGTTGAAACGAAATCTAAGGAATTTTCGGAAAAAGATAGTGGTAAGTTTAACTCTTTTTACATTTATACATGTGTTTAATCGAAAACATTTGTTTCAGGTTGGGCTTTGGAAAAAATATTGTACTTGGAATTAAATATAAACAAGTATAATCCGTTACGTGCCTCTTCGTACATGTCACTTCCTCCAAGCATAACTGAAAAAAAGGCTGTACTAAATATAAAAAATGAAGATTCGAAATGTTTCATGTGGTCAATCTTGGCTCAGTTACATCCAGTAAATAAAAATGCAGAACGAGTTCAAAAATATCAACTCTATGAAAACAGTTTAAATTTTGAAGGAATCGAGTTTCCTGTAAAACTGCATGATATAACGAAATTTGAAAAACTAAATGATCTATCTGTAAATGTTTATGGCTTGGATAAAATTTGGAAAAATAGTTCATATAAATACGAAATTGTTGGTCCATTGTATTTTACAAAATCACGTAAAGAAACACACGTAAATTTTTTTCTCATAAATGATGCTGAAGGAAATAATTATTACTGTTTGGTAAAAAATTTGTCACGGTTAATTTCTTCACAATTGTCAAAGCATACTGGGAAAAAACATATGTGATGGATGTTTAATTTATTTTTCAACGAAAAACAGATTAAACTGTCATCAGAAGTATGACTGTAATCATATATCCGTAAATCTACCAGACAGTAACGATTTTAAAATTAATATATCAGGAAACGATGTACCAGCAACTTTGTTAAAATTTCAAGATCATGATAAAAAACTCAAAGTTCCTTTCGTAGTATACGCTGATTTTGAAACTATCTTAAAACCTATAGATAGTTGCACACCAACTCCAGAAACATCGTATACCTTACAAACTCATGTTAATATCCCATACTCTTACGCTTATTATATTAAATGTGAATTTGATAACAATCTTTCACGATTTAAAACTTTTCGAGGAGAAAATGTCTCAGAGAATTTTATTCAATCTTTACAAACAGATTGTATAGACATATTTGAACAATATTTACGTAATATTATTCCTATTAAACAATTAACTGAAATGGAAGAACTAAATTTAAAAAATGCCAAAAATTGTCATATTTGCGAAAAAGAGTTTGATGAAGATAGCGTAAAAGTAAGGGATCACTATCATTTAACTGGCAACTTTAGAGGAGCGGCTCATTCAATTTGTAATTTAAATTTTAAAATCACACAATTTATATCAGTACTGTTTCATAATTTAAGTGGGTTTGATAGTCATATGTTTATAAAACAGTTGGCGCAAAACGAGGCAAACATTGGTCATACCTCAAAATAAAGAAAAATATATCTCTTTTACAAAAAATATTCCCATTACACGTAGCAGTGCTGATGCAAAAACAATAACTGAAAATTTAAAAATTAGGGTTTTAGATAGTTTTAAGTTCCTTCCGGGTAGTTTGGATAAACTGAGTCAAAGTTTAAAATCCGATCAAAGTCATGAAGTTCGAAAATACTTTCCTAATAATTGAGCAATTTGAACCGATTCGTCAAAAAGGTGTGTTTCCCTATTCATATATAAATTCGTATTCAAAATTAAATGATACCAAACTTCCTTCAAAAGGTAACTTTTTTAACGAACTCCGAAATGAAAGTATCACAGATAAGGATTATCAGCGGGCTTGGAAGGTGTGGAATTTATTTAAAGGCAAAACTTTGGGCGAATATTCAGATATTTATCTAAAATTCGATGTTCTTCTACTAGCAGACATCTTTTAAAACTTCAGATCTGTATGTTTGGACATATCAGTTGGATCCAGCAAATTTTTATACATCTCCAGGTCTTTCTTGGAGTGCAATGTTAAAGAAAACTGAAGTAGAATTAGAACTTTTGACAGATATCGATATGCTTCATTTTCTTAAAAAGGGTATACGGGGTGGTTTGAGCCAGTGTAGTATCAGAAAAGCAGTAGCAAATAATCAGTTTATGTCAACTTATGATCCGTCAAAACCAACATCTTTTATCACATACCTGGACGCTACAAATTTATACGGAGCGGCCATGTCACAATTTCTTCCAGTTAATAATTTTCAGTGGTTGACTGGAGAAAAAATGAAAAATTTTGATGTAAATAAAATTAGTGACACAAACGAACAAGGTTATATTTTAGAAGAAGACTTGGAATATCCTAAACATTTACATAAACTTGACAATGAACTGCCCTTTTGTCCAGAATCTAAAGGTGTTTCTGAATCTTAAACTCCAAAGTTAATTGCGAATCTAGAAACCAAATCACGATATATTTTACATTATAGAAATCTTAAGCAAGCTCTAGCACATGGACTCAGGCTTACCAAAATTCACAGGATTTTGAGTTTCAATCAGTCACCATGGCTAAAGCAAAAGATAGACTTAAATACTAAAATTCGCAATAATGCTAAATTCAAATTTGAAAAGAATTTTTTTTAATTAATGGTCAATTCAGTGTTTGGAAAAACTATGGAAAATGTGGACAAAAGAATTGATGTTAAACTAGTTACTCATTGGAAAAATATTGGTAAAAAATTAGGTGCCGAGGCTCTAATTGCCAAGCCAAATTTTAAAGACTTAAAAAATTTTTCGGAAAACTTTGTAGCAATACAAATGAATCGTATTAAAGTTTTATACAACAAACCTGTTTATGTTGGTTTTTGTATTTTGGATCTAGCAAAAACCTTTATTTATGACTTTTACTACATTAAATCAAAATATGGAGATAAGGCCCTTTTGCTTTACACTGATACTGACTCGCTCCTACTGCAAATTTTTACAGAAAATTTCTATGCAGATCTACAGGAAAATTTAGATAAATTCGATACATCTAATTACAGTCCAGATAATCCTTACGGAATTTCAGTAAACAAATCGATTTTGGGAAAAATGAAAGATGAATACGCTGGTGAAATTATTCATGAATTTAATGGTACAGGGGCTAAAGCGTATTGTGTAAATGTTTCTGGAAAATTAACAAAAAAAGCTAAGGGCATACCGGATACGGTTTCAAAAAAAGACTTATCTAAAGAAGATTACAAATTGGTAGTTGAGACGGCTGGGGAAAGAATTCTTCGTGAAATAAAAACTTTTCGGTCACATTTACATACCGTATATGTGGAGCTGAAAAATAAAATGGCTCTTTCATATGCGGATGATAAACGATTTATTATGCCCGGTACTGAAAAAACACTAGCTTGGGGACATCAAGATACAGAAAAATTCTCTATAGACAATAAGTTCATGATTGATCAACTTGCAAGCAACATCTGCTGTACTAAGCTGAAAGGTCCTATCTACATAGGTTTAACATACACAGATAGGACCTTTCAGCTTAGAAAGGCAGACATGTTCAAGGAGCTTCTCGAGATTTATTTAAAAAAACTAAATGATTTAAAAATGAATATTGAAGAGTATGAAGCGAAACTAAAAATGTTTTCCACATTTTCTAAGCTAAGTGTAACAGAAAACAACATGTCTAGTCTCACAAAAAAATAATAAATTGTATATTAAAATGGAAAAATAAATGATAATAATAAATATATTTTTTTTTATTTTAACTTTAAATCAACAATTTTATTTTTAATTAGCATGCAAAGTCGAATTTTACATTCTAGAACTCTACTCAAAGCACGACTAGCTGCTTCTATCCTTCTTTGAAAATAAAATCTATCTCGGGCATATTGTTCCCAATCTACCCGATCTTTCAAATCTTCCTTTGGGAAATAATAGGTAATTGTTATGGGATCAAACTTCACTCGTTGCATAACTACTAATTTTCAGCTTTAATTAGGCTAATTTATATTGAAAATCAAATTTAACTAAACCGAACATACACGAATATACTCAAACAAATAATTAAGAAACCTGTAAAAAAGAAATTTTTCGACTGCCCCCGTATACGACACAGGTCTAGAAAATTAATTAGATATAATTAAGTTGTTTACTAACAACAGCTATATAATAACATTTAATTACTTCAAGCATAAACGTAGATATGCAAAAAGGATTCCGAAAATACATATATATATATATATATATATATATATATATATATATATATATATATATAGGGGGAACAGGTAGGTTTTTATTTTATTTATTCATTTAAGCCAGACAGCACATAGGCTCAATCCAGGGGTGTGCGAGGTCCCGCCAAAATTTAAATCGGTTCCTTCGTTCCTTTTTGCATATACTTTTCGACTGCCCCCCGTATAGAACACAGATTCGAGATGAAAATGGGAGGAAAAGTGACGTCATCACCTATCCCGCAATGTAAAAATTCACTGTAGAACTTTTCGACTGCCCCCCGTATCAAATGGGAGGGGGAGTGAGCCAGAACTCTCATAAAACAACTACTTACCCCATAAAAAAAGTTCAATGGAGTTAGGTCTGGTGACCTGGGGGGCCACTGAATTGGGCCATAAGTCCCCATCCACCTATTTCGGTAACGCACATTTAAATAGTTTCTTACTATGAGTGCATTGTGAATGCTGGCACTATCAAGCTGCAACCAGATAGCTCTTCTTACTTGAAGAGGTATGTCTTCACACAACCCTGGTAATGTGTCTGTTAAAAAATCTAAATACTATTGCCCATTTCATGTTCCGTCATAAAAATATGGTCCTATTAAACGCCTTCCCAGTAGACCACACCAAACATTCACACCAAAGTGACCCTGATTTGTCTCAAATAATTTATTCTTCTTCCATAGTCGGTTTCTCTGAGTTTTTGCATATATACCTTTTTATAAACATGAAAGGCCATAGCAGGATAAGTATGCGAAAAGTGCCCCCAACCCGATTGACCTGAAATTTTGCAGTGACATTGTCCTCGGTAAAAAAACATACCATACCAAATTTGAACCCAAAATTCGCAATGGCGTAGGAGTAATTAATTCCAAAAGATAAAATTAATTAAAATTATTTTCTTAAAAACGGGTTTTCGTTTGCCCAAGAAAAAAAGTTTTGTGTAATTTTTTAAGTTTTAGTATTTTTTTTCGTTATGTAAATATCAATTCACCAATGTGATTTTTTTTTCAGTAACATCACCTACTACTTATGTACATCATATTATATAATAATTTTTTTTTTGAGTGGGGCATCATAGTTAAAAAAAAATAAAAACCAAATTTCTAAGCTAAAACGCAAAATACTGCGAAAAAATGTTTATTAAAACTTAATTCAATAACTTCTATACCTTTTTCTATTTTATCACATCTAAAGCTACGCTTTCCTCCAAAAGTCGCAGTCGCTGACGACTGCGACCGGGTAACCGCGACCAGGTCATTGCGACCCTAACTGTTTTCCTCGGCCTCGCCAGTCGCCATTCGCCATTCTGTTAGCTGGCCATTTTATAAACAGCTGTTTTTTTGTTTGCGAGTTTATGCCATTCAATCAGTATGAATATCTCTAAAAAGTCGGTTCTTTAAATTGTTCTGAATTATCAAGCGGAAAAGGAGAATCTCCTCCTCTTATTAACATTACATCATGAAAAACCAGCCGTCTCGAATGAGAGAGAATACTTTCTCTTAAAAAAAAGTTATGTCCAGAAACAATTTATTATGGGGGGGGGGGGTGTCATGAAAAAAAAAATATAAAAACGTATTTTTTGTAATTTTATTCAACCTTTTAGGGGGACGGCATGGAAAAAAAATTATAATAATATTTTTTGTGTAATTTAGTTTTATCTTTTAGGTGGTTTTCAAATTTTTCTTCTATTGTTATGTCTAGAAACGTTTTTTTACATTTTGGGGAAAAGTCGGGGGTGGCTGGGAAAAAATAATAATTGCATTTTTTATGTAATTTTATTTTACCTTTTATTTGTTCTTTAAATTGTTCTTCTATTGTGAATAATAAGAAAGTTACGTCTAGAAACAATTTTTTACATTTTGGGGATTAGAAAAAAATAATAACATTTTTTGTGTAGTTTTATTTAACGTTTTATGGGGTTTTAAAATTTTTCATTATTGTAAACAATAAAAGAAATACGACTAAATCAAAAATTGAACCACCCTTTTACCCCCTTCCCCAACCGATTTTTCTCAAATACGAACTTGTCCAAGATAATATAAAAATACATCTGAATACCAAATTTGCTAGCTCAAAGCGTTCTTAAGTGATCGTGGATACAAACAGACCGACAGACAGACAGACATCATTTTTTATTGCTTATTTTGATTTTTCTCTACGTTTTAGGAAAAAAAAATTGTTTTTTTTTCTGTCACAATACTTTCTTTTATGACTCATAAATTATGAGAAAGTAAAAAAGGGTAAAAGTTGATGAGATGTTTCGGCTGAGAGAGGTGGAGGGATCTCAAGCAATTCAAATTGAGTGAAACAGTGAAATACACTTGTCAAAGCGCAAAATCACCTGTTTCACCGTCAAATTCGTGGTGAAATAGTCGTGCATCTGCTCCCGAAGTGGTTGAGCGACCGGCGACCAAACGAACGGCGACCGGTAGTTAGTAGTAACGACTCGGAAGCAGCTAGGGAAACAGGGACATTTAAAATGCATTGGAGATGTCTCAACGACTCGGTCGCGGCTACCCGGTCGCAGTCGTCAGCGACTGCGACTGCGACTTTTGGAGGAAACCGAAGCTTAACTAATGAAGCTTTCTTCGTCAGTTCAACACGGCGCCCAACATTCATCTCTCCGATTTAGCTCAAATTTGACACATCCTCATCGAATAGGGTCTAGATTACTAGATCAAACGGATTTTGCTAGAAAACGACTAGTTTTGGAGATATTAGGGTGGCTCAATTTTGACCTTTTTTAAAATTCCAAAAACATGATTTACATAAATCTAAATATCAGGACTTGTAAAAGATAAAAAGATATTTTTGCCAGATATCAAAAGAACATTAAATTTCAGTCTTAACCGAGAAAAAAAATTACCACCAATTTCATTTCAATATGGCGGCCTACTAAATCATGTTTTTGAAATTGTAAAAAACGTCAAAAATGATCCACCCTAATATCTCCAAAACTAGCGGTTTTATAGCAAAATCCTTCCGTTCTAGTAATATAGACCCTAATTGAGAGGAGGTGCCAAATTAGAGCTAAATCGGAGATATGAAGGTCGGGCGCCGTGTTGTTCTGACGAAGAAAGTTTCATTAGTTAAAGATAAAATAGAAAAAGGTGTAGAAGTGATTGAATTAAGTTTTAATAAACATTTTTTCACAGTATTTTGCGTTTTAGCTTAGAAATTTGGTTTTTATTTTTTTTAACTATGATGCCCCACTCAAAAAAAAATTAATTATATAATATGATGTACATAAGTAGTAGGTGATGTTACAGAAAAAAAATCAAATTCGTGAATTGATATTTACATAACGAAAAAAAATACTGAAACTTAAAAAATTACACAACACTTTTTTTCTTGCGCAAACGAAAATATAATATATTTTTTTTTAACTCCCCTACTAAAAAGGAATTACTCATATTTTTTTTCAAAAAAAAATCGACAACCCGTTTTTAAGAAAATAATTTTAATTAATTTTATCTTTTGGAATTAATTACTCCTACGCCACTGCGGATTTTGGGTTAAAATTTGGTATGGTATGTTTTCTTACCGAGGACAATGTCACTGCAAAATTTCAGGTCAATCGGGTTGGGGGCACTTTTCGCATACTTATCCTGCTATGGCCTTTATTTTCACTTAAAGTTCTCTGAACTGAACCGTATGAAATATTTAAATTTCTGGAAGCACCTCGGATAGAATTATCAAGTTCATTTTCAAAATACCCCAAGATTTGGGCCGAGTTTTCATCTGTGCGCACACGTCTTCTTTTCTTTCTTCCTTTTCTAGAAGAAAACGCATCCTGATTGTTTCTGAGAATTCTTTCTAAACGCGGAAACATTTTTTTATCGGGTAAGTTTCGATCTGTATATTTTTCAGAATATAATCGTCGGGCAACAGTAGCATTTTTTTGTGCTTCCGCATACATAAGAAGCATATCAACCTATTCATTTTGTGCTTCCATCGAACATTCCACAAAATATTAAAAACTGAGTTCAGTTTTTTGTTGAAGCTGACAAGAATTTGACAGAGTATTTAAATAATAACTACAACTAGCAATCAAACTATTGTTAAGAGAATAATACGAGGGCATATCAAAAAATTTAAAGAAATATATTATTATTTTATTAAAAAGAGTTAAATAATAATTAGATACAAAACAAATACTCAAGAATTAATAAAATGATTGCATGCATTTAACAAACCACAAATATAGTAATCCAGTTTTTAAATAACCAATAATCAGAGTTGTGATGGCACTTACGACCTTTTTTTAAAATTAATTAGTATTTATAAAGGTAAAAGTAACTCATTTGATTTTTTTCAATATCTGTAATGGTTAAACAGTTATGCACAGTTAATTAAGCAAATTTTGACAGCCTATAACTAGAAAACAAATGAGGGCAGAAAAAAAAGCTATAAAAGTGAACTATTTTAATTTAAAGGTCTTTTAATTTTATAAATAAAAAATCATTTACCATGGGGAAAAAATAGCGAGGTCGCCACAGGGCCAACGAGTATTATGATGAAAGCGTCCTTCGGTATTTAACTTGTAGTAGAAGTGAGACTATAAAACATGGTTCTTGAATTTTTTTAATATCCCTTACCATTTCCGAGAAAAATGACAAGGGCGGGAATTCTGGATCACCTTGTACACAAGCTAGCCACTACGATATGCCTCCCGTATTGGGCAGCGATTTCCCCAAAAACTAAAAGAGATAATCAATTTCTGCAAAAGACATTTTAAATAAGACAACAGTATCTATAAAAAATAGCCATAGAGAAGGAAAGAGAACCAGTAGTCCAGCCTGCGCAATATTATTTTGTGACAGAACGGGGCAGCGAAATGACGTAACGCAATATATCTGACCTTGCGCAGTACGCATCTCTATCAGCTGTGAAATGCTGTCGGTCGTAAAACAATTCATCACCCCAGTATTCATTTGTCTTATCTCCAAAATTCCCCCAGTCAAAAACCTAAAATGTTCAAAAATAGAGATATGGCAAACCAATACTGGGGTGACGAATTATTAGTAGTTTGTTTATACTGTCAGTACTGTCAGGTCGTCGTTTGTTTCTGTTCATTTTTCGACTTCTACTGTGTTTTAATTGTTTTTGCTGCATTTGTTTATAACTTTAAACCTAACCTGTATTGTTGATTTATGAAGAGCAAAGGGTCAATCCCTGGTGTACTCAAAGTAGGTGTACAAAATCCCGAAACTCAGACACCTTGAAAAATTCTGATAAAATAATTTTAAAAAACTATTTCGACGATTTTTCGTAGATATTTATTGTTTTTTGTTGATTTTTTTAAATTTTTATTTGACACACAAAACTAAGGCTAAAAATACTCATCAAAAACAATAATAGTAGTGCCCATGTGCAAGTTTATCTCAGATGCGCTAGGCACATTTATCACAGTATCCCGCAACGGCTTTGGAGGTCTTTCCTTGTCTATGAAAATAGCCCAAAATTAAATCCACCCCTACACCCCCAAGGTTGTTTGATTTTGTCCGGGTGGACAAAACTGGACGGAAGTAATCAAATTTTGGCGGACTGGACAAAATCAAAAAAACTGATTTTGTCCACAAATTCTGGACAAAATTGGACAAAATCAAAATAAAATATTAAATTGTATATTCATAGTAGATGGCGTTATTCGAGTAAGACACGTATCAGATCGCTCGTATTAAAACTGTTAAAAACCGTAGAAAAATCAGTGTTTAATATAAAATAAGTTTATAGTTAATTTCCCGAATAGTCTGTGCATCTGTTGTGAGAGTGGAAAATGCCGCCAAAAGTACCCGCTACAGGAAAATTGGACATCAAATCCATAATGAAAGAGGTAATTCAAGAATTACTTATCGATGATAATTTTATTAATAAAATTGCGGACAAGGGTAATGAAATGGAAGCAAATATAAATACTATAAAAAGGAAAAAACTTGAACTCGAGAACAAAATAAACATACTGCAGCAAAATGAAAAAAATAAAAACATATGCATTTATGGACTACAGGAAAAGAACCATGAAAATATACTGACCCAGGTCAGTAATTTCTTTAAAGAAAATATGAATGGAATCCTGGATGACAGCTTTCCAAATTTCGATAATGCCTACAGAGTAGGCAAAAACAAAAAAAAAACAGAGACTCCTAAAAGGGAAAAAATTCTTCATAACTGAAGATTTAACCAAATACAATCGAGAAATCTTAAAAACTGGGCAGGAAAAACTTGGAGTGAAAAATGTGTGGCCATTACATGGTTTTATATATGCCGTGCTAGATAATAAAAAGTTTGAACTAAGCAGCTTAGGACATCTGGAAAAAATATTGCCTGCTGAAGACGAGGACGAAGAAGAAGAAGAAGATATGAGCAGCTTAAATGAAAGCGTCGTAACGGAAACCTGATTTTCTCTATTTTTTTATTAAATTGTATCTGAGCATCTGATATGATCCTTAATTTTGATAATTATTTTTGTAACATATTACTTTTTCCTCTTTCTTTTTGTCAAATTTGATTTTTGCACTTTCATTATTTTCCTTTTTTATGATATTTTTGAATGATGATTTTGAGGATGAAATAAAAACTAATATTATTTCAGACATACATAAATGTAGTAATGCTATAAAAAATGATAGACTTATAAATATCTTGCATCTTAATATAAGATCTATTAAAAAAAATTAATGAACTTCAAACTTACCTGAGCTCAATCTCATATCAAAAACTGGATATCATAGTACTTTCAGAAACATGGAACATTAAAGACGTAAGTAACTTTAACATTTTAAATTTTTCAACTTTTTACAGTGAGTCACATTTTAATCAAAATGATGGAACACTTATATTTATTAACAATAAAATTAATGCAGATGTTATTATAATATACTATATACTCTTTAAGAGTTTTGAGGTCCTATGTGGGTCTTCAAAGGCTAAAGACTGTGTACTACTCCAATTTCCAATCCATTTTAAAATATGGTATAATTTTCTGGGGTCAATGTACGCTTGTCACGGAATTATTTAAAATTCAAAAAAGAACGTTACGCACCGTCTTGGGCTTAACTTATGATGCTTCTTGCCGAGGTCACTTTAAACAAAATAATATATTAACCGTAACTGGATTATATATTTACGAATTACTTATTTTTATTTTTAAAAATAAATCTTTATTTCAAGAGTTACGAAGCTCTAGTGAGAGACACACTAGATACAACTTTCCCAGGCACAGACTCTCATATTTCGAAAAAGGTGCTTTGTACTCTTCCATCTCTACTTTCAACATTTTGCCGGAAAACATAAAGTCTATTGATAGTTATAATTTATACAAAAAACGTGTGTTTGCATTTTTAATAGATTTACAACCCTATACTCTAGAATATGTAGGTTAAATCAGTATATGTTTTTCTTTTTTACATCATAATGTGTAATGCATTTTTTTTTTAGTAATTTAAAGTAAATTATTTAATATTTAGATTTAATACTTTAAATATTTTTTCATTTATTTTATATTTATATTTTATACTTAATATTTTTTATTCTCTTTCTTGGCTGAATTATACTCAGTTGTTTGACAATGTTTCAGGCGTATGATGTATTATGTTTTTTGTATATTGTAAACCTATGAAATAAAATTTATCTTATCTTATCTTATCTTATAATGTCGACTTCCCAAATGAATATATTAAGAGTTACTTATTTAAAAAATAAAATATCATTAGGTATAACTGCATTTTATAGACCTTATGGCTCTTGCGTTACAACTTTTAATATGGAATTAGAAAATTACTATAAAAATTTAGCCAAATGTGATATTGAAATTTTAGCCGGTGATGTTAATATAAACCTATTAGATAATAAAAGCATAGAAGTCGAAAATTATACTAAAATTTTACATGACAATAAAATGTTTCCTTTTTTGACTGAGCCCACCCGTGTGTCAGAGGATGGTACAGAGACACTTATTGATCATTTTTTTGTTGGTTTCAGGAGTAGAGAGATATCGGAAAATTTAAATATAAAAACATATGTTATCCAAAGTGCCATGACAGACCATTATATATAATGTTAACTATAAATACTAAAAATAATAATAAATCTAATCATTTTAAAGAAAAAATTAAAAGCTATCAAAAAATAAATTTTACTACTCTAAATGAGGATTTAAATAAGGAAAATTGGTCTAGTATTATTGAAAATGATAACTCTGAGACTGCTTATAATGAGTTTGTTGCAAAATTACAAGTATTTATAGATAAAAATAAACAGACTATAGAAATAAAAAATAACAAACATGTTAGACTTAAGCCGTGGATTTCTATAGGACTAATAAATTCAATTAGGAAAAGACCCAAACTTAAAAAAGAACTCTTAAAAAATAAAACAGAAACTGCCCAAGCTCATTATAAGCAGTACAGAAACACATTAAATATACTAATATTTGAAACAAAAAATAATTATTATAAAAATCAATTCAATCTTCCAAAAAAAGATAGCAAAAAACAGTGGAATGTCATAAATCAGATAAAAAACAAACAAAATAAATGTAATACCGAAAAGTTTGATATTTTGGATAATAGCAATAACCCAATTAGGAATAATAACACAAAAGCAAATTACATGAACAATTTTTTTATAAACATTGGTAATAAAATGGTGCAAAAAATCAAAAATCAGAAATTCCTCAAATGAATAAAATGCATTTACCGTTAAAAATGATTTTAATTTAGACTTAATTTTTTTAATTGTTTTTAAACTTTTAATCTCTGCAGGAATCTTATTGTATACTTTGACGCAGGAATAATAAGGGCCTTTTTCGTACTTTGTACTGTTATGTCTTGGGATTGTAAGCTGCATACAATTTCGGGTAATATCCCTACTAATGTCGGAGTTTTTTACATTTAAAAATAAATATACATATCACAGTCAGAATGTTATTGTCTTTAAAAGTTTTCCTACATGATTGCCGGAAGCCAATATTAAAAATTAGGCGTATGATCCTTTTTTGCAAAATAAAGACGCGATTTATTTCTTGGCTTCTACCCCATACAATTATATTATATGCTACATGTGAGTGTGCCAAAGCATAATAACTTTGTATAAGAGCATTTTGTGATACATTTGGCTTGAGTTTAAGTAGAGCAAAAAAAGAAGAATTAAGTTTTTTACATACGTGATTTAGTTGGTTTGCCCCTGTTAATTTCGAATCCAAGTATGAGCCCAAAAACTTTACACTATCGGAGAAATCAAGAAATTGCAAGCGTGGAGTTTGGTTGTAAAAGTGTAATTTAACGGTTTTATCTAGATTCAAAATGAGCCTATTAGCCCAGCACCACTGCTCCATTTCGTTTATGACTATATTAATTTTATTGATCAATTCTGCTTTCGAATTTGGGGCTATAGCTATAGAGGTATCGTCGGCAAAGTTAATAACGTAACCTGAGAGTACTAGATCGTTGATATATAAAAGAAATATAAGCGGAGCCAATATAGATCCCTGCGCAGCGCCTATATTTATTTTAAATTTCTTCGATAATATGTTGCCACACTTTACTTGCAACTCTATTTTGCAAAAACGAAATTATCCAATCAAGGATTATACTCCGGATGCCCAAGTTATTAAGTTTATTCCTAATAAAATTTATGTCAAGAGTTTCAAACGCTCGAGAGAGGTCAAAGAAGAGAGCTGCAACATACATTTTCTTGTCTATCTGACTAGCAAGATATTCAACAAAATGGAAGGTTGCCGATTCAGTTGACCTTCCTTCTCTGAAGCCGTGTTGCGAATTTGATAAAATTTTAAATTTAGTTATCTATTTTACTAGTCTATTGTATACCACCCTTTCAAAGATTTTTGAAAATATACTCAGCAGCAAAATAGGCCTGTAGTTGTCCATCGAGGTGTGATCGCCTTTTTTAAAAACCGGTACAACTGTCGCTAATTTCAGGGTATCAGGAAACTCCCCACTTGTGACACTTTTGTTTATAAGCTGTGCTAAAGGTTCAGCAATAGCATCACTGACGAATTTTGGTACTTTAGTTGAGACACCATCACTTCCACTAGACTTTTTATTTTTTAAACTGGATATGATCAATTTGATTTCATTGCTCTCAGTCGGGTAATAAGCCATGTTGTGGTTCAGAATTCTGGAGGCAGAACAAACTGTGGATGTGTTCCTTTTAAAGTGATCCTTCATTTTTTCCTGAGCCACGGTTGCAAAGTAGTTGCCGAAGTTATTTGCAACATTAACGTCGTTATCTATTACTTCATCTTTCACTTTAAGCTTTATGTCATGTGGTTTACGATTTCGTCCGAGTTCAGAGTTTATAATTTCCCATATTTGCTTTGGTTTATTTTCTGATTCGTCAATCTTATTATTATAGTAACCCTTTTTTGCATCCTTGACTAGTTTTTTGCGTTTTTAAATTTTTGACTTATAGTGTTGTAGGTTTAGAGAATTGGTTTACTTTATTAGTTGGTGTAAGTCTTTTAATTCAGTACTAGATCTTCTTACTTCTTCGGTAACCCATTTTTTATTTTTATGTTTATGTTCTTTGATTTCTATAACTCTTTCGGGGCAAGAGATATTAAAGTGCCAGAGAAATATGTTTAGGAACTTGTCAAAATTAGTATTTATATCATGTTCATCGTTTGTTCCTTCCCATGATTCGTTTGATAGTCTCTGTTTTAAATTCTCGAGGTTTTGATTATTCACAGATCTTTTTTTCTGCAGTTTTGGTTTTGTTGAAGTTGCCTTTACCTGTATTGAATTTTTTATGATCAATAATTGAGCCATATGATCTGAAATATGGGCCTCGAATATTTTACAGGTAGTTTGATCTTTTGAAAAATTGGTAATGATGTAGTCAATTGACGTCGAAGATGTGAGACCATTTTTGTTCGTTGCTATCCTTGTTGGTTCTTTACAATAATTGACCAGTTCATAGGAGTCTAGAATATCGGATAAAAGATTGAAGTTTAATGAGTAATTCAGACTATTTATATTAAGATCTCCACATAGTATGATATTCGAGCACATTTTCGAGGCTTCATTTAGTAGTGAGGATACATTAACTAAAAATAACTCGATGTCTCCTTTAGGTGGTCTATATATGCAAAGAACTATGAGTTTCTTGTCTTCTTTTAGCTGAAGTATTGTGGCACAACATTCAATGTGCATTTCTTCTGAGTAAGTATTTAAGGAAGGAAGAGTTTTGGTAGGTATGGCCTCTTTAACTAATATTGCGGTTCCTCCATGAATATAGTTACTACTACTATAGTAAGACGCTAAACGATAATTGGGTATAGTGTATAAGTTCATTACATCTGATGGTGCCCAGGTTTCGGTGAGACATAGCATATTAGGTTCGTAATCGACAGAGAGTAATTCAAGTTCGTTTGCCTTGTATAATATACTTCGGACATTTTGGTGTAAGATTTTGAGTGTTCGCATTGGCATATCTTTTGACTCTACATTAGGGATATTTGGGAGAGGCGGGGATATATAACATTTTGTACACTTTCATTTTGTCCTGCGTACGTCGTACTAAGTAATTCTTCTGTAATAGATAAATCGTTTCTATTATTTGTTGGGGTTCCTGCGGCGTCTGTGGTCAAGTTAAAATTGTTATTTTTTGTGTGACTTGTGGTTCCATTTTGATTTTCTGTGATTGCCATTTCTGCTTTTATGAGGTATTTTATGCATATGTAGTTCAGTAATTTTTGTTTACCACTATAATTTAGTCCTGTGTTTCGATTTTCATGATCATGGATAAGCATGTTTGTGTCCACGAATTTAGTGTTTTTATATTTAGAAATAGTCCTGCATATATTTGTATTTTCCGTACTTATAAATTTATTTAATACTGGCCTATCCTTCACGTAGGGTATGCTGAGGATTATTATGTTTGTGTTGTTGGTATTATCCAGAAAATTTTCAATTATTTGAGGTTGTGTAGTTTTTCCATTTATAGCATTAATTTTTCCTGCAAATATTAGCACATAGTCGTTTTTTGTGAATGATTTTAACAGATTCTTTTTTGTTTTAATGTTTTCAAAGCAAAATGTCTTCTCATATTGGCAGTTTGTATCGTATTTTTTTAATGTTTTTTCTTTGATGATCTTGCCATAGTTAAACCCAGTTTCGTCAGAAAGTATCAAAATTTTTGCATTATTAATGTATTTTTGTGTTTGGTTTGTTTCTTTATTTTTATAATTTTCAGTCGTAGTATTTTTATTTATAACTACTTCCTTTGTAATATTTTTGATTGAATTATTTTTATTTGTAATAATAAGTTGCATGTTTTTGGTCTTTAGATTTTCAATTTCTTGTTTGTATTTTTTTAGATTGCATTCATTTTCTTGGATTTCCTTTACCATTCGCATATTTTTTATATGTAATGTAAGTATTTATTTCTGATCTTAAGACTTCAGTTTCATTCCCAGATTTCTCACGGTTTTTATTTAGTTGTAAATTTAAATCAGTTTTTTCCTTTATTTCTTTTTCTAATTCATTTATTTTTAATTTATATTTTTCTATTTTAAAAATGGACAGTTTTGGATAATTTAACACTGAACTGACTTTAATAACTTGGTGCGTACGCGTCGACTCGACTTTTTTGCGGAGTCCTTATTAAATTACTGCGTTCTGATATGGGGTGGTGCTTTTGACAATAATTTAAAATGTCTGGAAGTCACTCAAAATTATTTAATTAGAATTCTTTTTAAAAAACCCAGCAGACACTGTGCAGAAAATTTATACAAAGAAGTAAACATTTTACCCATAAAAAAACTCTATCAAAGTAGGTCTATATTATGGACTATAAAAAATATTAAAATGTCACAAACACCTACACATGAATATTCCACTAGAAATGATTCTGGAAATACTCTAACTTTACCATTCTTTAAAAAAACCGGTTTACAAAAATTTTTCATTTACGATGGCCCAAAATTATACAACTCGCTACCCAATGATATCAAGGAATTAAAGAATAGCAAAAAAATTAAAAACAAACTCAAAAATTATCCATTAGTTACGCTCTAACTTATTGTTTTGGTTTGAGTTGGGTATTATAGGGCTACATTTTTAACTTAGTTATTAATTTATATATATATATATATATATATATATATATATATATATATATATATATATATTTTTTATATGTTCTAATTATTTCATCCTCAAAGTCAATTTCTATTTATTTATCTTTGTGAGACAGGAAAAGTGGTGAAAGTGCAAAAAAAAAGAAAAATTATAAGACAAAAATTGATACAATAAATATAATTTATATAGGATCCGCACACAAACAATGTTTAGGCGGATCACCATCATTGTATAAAACACAAAATGTATAATATAATCTAAATAAATAAATAAATAAATAAAATAAATATACATAATAAATATGTGTTTATACATAGAAACATAAAAAAAATGGATAAAATCTCGGTTAAAATCAAAATTAAATGTTAAATTATAAAACCCGTAATTACTTTTATTAAATATGTATTTATACAATGTATTACATAAAAACATTAAAAAATGCACTTTAATTAAAACAAAACATAAAAAATAAACGAAAAATACCTAAAATATGTGATTTAATTTAGGTTAGATAACCTAATATTCTAAAAATTCTGTTTAAAATACTTATTATTAAAAATAACCTCATTTATAAATTTTAAAAATTGATTTTTTTCTTAAATTTGTTGCCTTTTCATAACTTATAATTTAAACAGCACGAATAAAAACAACAAAAAACTCAAAGTAGCAAACTTTTTGTTTTCAAAATCCAACACAGACTTAAATTTAAGCTGCTGAATTCATGGCACTATATTTAATCTATTTGGTCAGGTTTCCAAAGTAAATCAAATAAAAAGGCCAAGAATAAATTTTTTTAATATTTTCAGACCCATTTTTCATAAAATCCTGAGTATAAGGCAAATTCTGAAGCCAGATTAGGATTCAGCGCTTCAAAGTGTATATGAATAGTATAGGATGGGATCAGGGCCTTTGCATTTCGGCGCCCTGAAGCAAGCATTGAGCTTGGCGTCCCTAGGAAAAAAACACCTTAAAAAAAAGCTTTGTCCCTGACGGTTTCAACCTAAACTTGGCGCCCCTACTAAAAAAAATGGCGCCTAAAAATATACCCTCAAGAAAAAAGCTTTGTCCCTGACGGTTTGTACCAAACTTGGCGCCCATACAAAAAAAAATGAATGGCGCCCAAAAAAAAATAACCTCAATAACCTCACGAGAAAAAGCTGACGGTTTCTACCAAAACTTGTAAATTTGTAAATTGTAAATTTTAGCCGGGAGCGGCAGCGAGCCACGAAAAATTAACGACGGCGCGCAGTCGTCGCTGACGCGGCGCTGCTCTGCTAATTATTTTTTTAAGAAATTTTTATAGGAAAAATGTTAAAATAATTTTAAAGCTTCACCAAATGAATCATTTTAGTTATTTCGAAACGGCGCACCGCCGCGGCGTTTTGCGCCGCGCCATAAATTTGGTGACGGGGCACTATATATTGGAAGTTGAAATTTTTTTTCCCTGATCATGTGATATTATGAGTGATAATTTTTTATTTTGACCAATTTTGTCCAGTTTTGTGCAATTTTGTCCAGTTTTGTCCAATTTTGTCCGGTTTTGTCCACCAGCCTGGACAATTTCAAAAAAAGTGTACACCCTGTACACCCCCTCCCACAACGTACCCCCAACTTTATTTTTTCAAACAGCACCCCTGCATTATACTTGTTATTTTTGAGTTTTAGAATTTGTAAAAAGTTTAAAAACCATCCCCGGATCCCATCTATATTTAAGCAGCGATTTTCTCGAAAACTAAAGGAGAGATAATCAAGTTTCGCAAAAACCCCCTCCTAAAACT
Source organism: Brachypterus glaber (assembly GCA_958510825.1). NCBI lineage: Eukaryota > Metazoa > Arthropoda > Insecta > Coleoptera > Kateretidae > Brachypterus > Brachypterus glaber. The sequence goes on along the minus strand of OY294048.1, from coordinate 25,975,065 downwards.
TAGTTATCTTTTTTAGTTTTCGAGAAAATCACTACCTAAATATAGATGGGACTCGGGGGTTGTATTTATACTTTTTTACCACTTAAAACTCAAAAATAGCAAGTATTATATACCATTGTATTTGCAAGCTCAAAGTCTATCCAAAGTCCAAGTCCAAAGCAACCGAAAAAATATAGGGGAAGATCCCTATTCTTTTTGTAATAAAAAACAAAAAAGATACGGAGGGTTAAAATTAAAAAAAAAAAACGAAAAAGGCTGAAAGAAAATTAACGTAACTTTTTCAGTAAAAAATACTTTTATTATCAATTTAGGATCAATTCTACAAAAAAAAAAATAAATAAATAAAAAAGTTTTTTTTTATTTAGAATTTTTTTTGAAAATTTTTCGTCTTTCGCAAAAAGAAACTTTAATAAAAAGAAATTTAAAAAAACTAAGTTTTTTTTGAAAACTTTTTTTTTATTTATTTTTTTTTCAATAATTTTTCGTTTTTCAAAAAATAGATCTTTTTTTAATGTAATTTTTTGTTGTTTTTTTTTTTTGAAAATTATTTTTTTTTAATTATTTGGGAAATGCAATATACCATTTACTGTGAATAATATATAATGGAATGCGTAGCATTACATATCTTCACGGCTTGTTTATATGGTAAGTTAAGAGCACTAGATTCACTTGGCGTCACGTTCGAAAAGTATACGGCTATGTTGTTTCCACTGTCAGCAATACCACGTAATTTATTTAAAATATGGACGCGTCATCGAAGCACTTTGATAACCAACCAAAAGTTCAGAGTCGAGAAATAACCTAACGCGTTTTCTTGAATTTTTAAAAATCGAAGTAGAATCCGAGAAAAGAATCAATTTAGTGAAACAGGGCTATTTTGAGACTAACCAACACACGATGAGACTCGACCATCTCCAGTTGTATTCATATTTCGCATATTTGTTAAGGCCATCAATAAGTACTTCCTATTTTTTTTTAGATTTTTTTAAAGTGCTGTTTTGGATATACCCGGTTTCGAAAATATCGAAAACGCGCTAAAATCGCTTATCAGCCCAATCTTTTTTTGCGATTATCTCGGTAAATATACAGGGTGTTCCAGAATGTTTTCAACGTCTCTTAGGGTTGATCAGTTCTCGTCAAAATAATGTCATAATTTCATATAAAATTTTTGTCTACGGCCCACAGTGGTCAGTTTTAATAATCTGGCGCGGAAAAAATATTTTATCCTTTTAAGGGTTTTATGTCAACTCTACTGTTATATAGGTATACAGATAATAACACTGAAGTATTTTGGTTAACGCACTATTGGCGAAAACTCGGCTTTTGGCCGTAATATCGTAAAAATTAGTAAAAAGGGGTTTTCGAGGATGCTGAAACCGAATCGGTTTACAAAAATTCACAAATAAAAATGGCGGATCCAATATGGCGGCAAAATCTGTAAAATTTAATTAGATTCTGATAATAATTGGTATTCAGGGTTTTTTGAGGATGCTAAAACCGAATTTTTTTTAAACATATAAAATTTAAAACGGTGGATCCAATATGGCGGCCAAAGTATAAATCGAGCATTTTTCATACGTCGGCCATCTTTGTTTTACAATTTATTTTATTTTTTTGAATTATATCTCAACATACAAAAATACACTGGCCAGTAAAAGAGCTTTCCTATTTTTCCCCTCCGCGCGTAAATAGGATTTTTTTATTATTAGATTCACTTTGAGCAACCTTGAAAACCCCAATATACCAATTACCACGAAAACTACCCCCCGCCCCCAGAGGGTGGAGTTAGATTTTTTTTTATTATCAGATTCGCTTTCAGCAATCTCAAAAACCCCAATATACCAATTTTCACGAAAACTACCCCCTCAGGGGGTGAAATTAGAAAAAAATATCAGATTCAGATTCGTCGACCCAAAAATCCTATATACCAATTTTGACGAAAATAATGAAAATATTTAAAAATATTTACCCCCTCACCCCGCGCGGGTCGAGAAATTTTTTATTATTATCCCAGCTAACACGGTCATGTCAATAGACGTGAAATACACGTGAATTTCCGGTCAAACTCGTTCTCGTCAACAAATGACGTAATTTTCACGTTTTAAATCGACGAATTCTTATTTTATAATTATTTGATTTTACCTCAAATATTACTATAAAATAATTTATTATAAGACAATTGAATTAATTTTTAGAGAAATTCAAGAATTGGAAATATGTCTATATGATTCATGCGTCACCAACATTTATATAATATAATATATAATAATAACTTATACACTTCTGCTCAAAAATATCGGCCCACCTAAAAAAATACACATTTTTGAATGCAAATATCTCCAAAACTATTTAATGGATTTATTCGATCTTTTTTTTATTTTGAAGCTTGAACTTTTAGCTCTTACTTACTGGAATAAAAATTATCAAACATCTTTTTTTATACCGGCAGCAATGAAAAGTGCACAGCTATGTTTTTTTACTGCACCTTTCGATATGCGCATGGTTCGCCACTGCATATTTTTTTACAATTTAATTAATTGATTTTATAGCCTAATTAAATGGAAGTAATCTCTTTTTAAATTTTTTAATTTTCCTTTTCTCGTTTAGGAGATATAAGGTTTTTTCTAAAAATTTACATTTTTGCAAGTAACAAAAAAACTACGCAATGGATTTAATTGATTTTTTTTTTAATTTGAAGCTTAAATCGTAAACTTTTATTTATTCAATTTAGGTTTCTGTTGGAAACATGTTTAAACTGAGTTTACATTGCTTAAATAGTCATGTTTTTTTTACTCGATCTTTTTTTGTTGCAATTTAAACACAAACTCAAATCTTTCCATAAGTTTTAAAACTTATTCTAATAGCCACACTTATTGTGACTGATTCCGTCTTTTATTTTTTATCATAAGTCTTCTCATTTAGGAGAAATTATGTTTTTTTGGTAAATAAGGACTTTTTAAGTGGTGGGCTAGTGCCACCCCTGTAACTAACTTTTTTATGATTGACAAGACTTGTCACTTATGTGACAATACTTTTTTAACTCGTTAAAATTTTATTTAATTGTATTATTTAAATGGAAACAAGTCCGGAAGTAGCTGCCCAAGCTGTAGCTCTGCTACAAGAAGGGCACAGTCAGCGTTATGTTGCTCAACAGTTAAATATTACGAGAGCAGCGGTAAGAAGAGTATTCCAACGTTTTGAGGAGACCGGTTCCTTTAGTCAACGCCAAGGAGCTGGCAGACATAGGTGCACGTCCGCTCGGGATGACCGATTTATCGAGCTTAATTCCCTGCGGAATCGTCGTCTAAATTCAGTTAATTTGAGATCACGGCTTCAAGAAACAAGAGGTGTAGCAGTAAGTAGGTCCACTATTGGTCGAAGGCTTTTTGAAAGAAACCTTTGCTCTTATAAGGCCGCAACTGGACCTAAACTCACTGCTAACCATCGTCGTGCCAGGCTGCAGTTTGCAAGAAGACATTTAAACTGGGACAGAAACCAATGGGCAAAGGTTATGTTTTCTGATGAAACCAGGATATGTCTATTTGGGAATGATGCAAGACAGCGTGTCTACCGACGTCCTGGAAAACCTTATGCACAGGCCTGCATTGCAGAAAAAATTTGTTATGGTGGTTGTGTTTATAATTGTTATTAAATAATTTTAATAAAATTTAAAATTTGTTTATTGTTATTTTATTTGATAAAATATTTTGTTTAAAAAAAATTAAAAAGCAAAAAGTCCTTAAAAAGACGTTAGAACTTGTTTTTGGAGTACCATTAGAGATTTAAACAGTCTGTGCAAAGTTCGTTCGACATATATGCCTCAAAACGCAGTCTGAGCTGGGAACCAAAAAGTTGCTAACGCAGAAAACGTGTTAATTAAATGTATTTATTTAAGCTAAAGTTATAGAAGTGCAATAGATCTTTATATTCTATCGACGCTTTTCCGTCATATACAGTTTTACAGGGGTGGCACTAGCCCACTGATTAAAAAGTCACTTTTTCCGAAAAACTTTAATTTCTCCTAAATGAGAAGACTTATGATAAAAAATAAAAGAAGAAATCAGTCACAATAAGTGTGGCTTTTAGAATAAGTTTTAAAACTTATGGAAACATTTGAGTTTGTGGTTAAATTGCATCAAAAAAGATTGGGTAAAAAAAACATGACTATTTAAGCAATGTAAACCCAGTTTAAACATGTTTGCACCAGAAACTTAAATTAAATAAATAAAAGTTAAGGACTTAAGCTTCAAATTAAAAAATAAATCAATTAAATCCACTGTGTAGTTTTTTTGTTATTTGCAAAAATGTTTATTTTCAGAAAAAACCGTATATCTCCTAAACGAGAAAAGGAAAATTAAAAAGTTAAAAAAGAAATTACTCCCATTTAATTGGCCTATAAAATCAATTAATTAAATTGTAAAAAAATATGCAGTGGCAAACCGTGCGCATATCGAAAGAAGCAGTAAAAAAACATAGCTGTGTAATTTTCATTGCTGCCGGTTTAAAAAAAGATTTTTGATAATTTTTATTCCAGTAATTAAGAGCTAAAAGTTCAAGCTTTAAAATAAAAAAAAGGTCAAATAAATCTATTGAATAGTTTTGGAGTTATTAGCATTAGCACTTATATCCTGCAAGCATGCTCTATTAAAAAGTTAAAAAGATGTTTGTGGTTTTTAACATGGTTTTTAATAATAAAAATAAAAATATAAAATAAATAATAAAGTTACTCATAAAATAAAGTGTCCATATTAATACAGAATTCTCCATTGCAAGCTATATTTGTAAAATATAGTTATTGTGAGTAAATTTCTAAATATATAATTTTAACGGATATCAAAATTTTGAAATTCGCGCGTACATTATGTAGAGTTGGCAACGCTAAAGATGTTTTTATTATAGTAATAGCTTCCCTTAAAAAGTTTGTTTTACTGTAAAAACTTTTATAATAATAATAATAATAATAAACTATCCAAAACTATTAAAAATGAGTTTTAACATATTGATACATTTTACATCAGTTATCCAGCTGGCCAGGTAAGAATATTAATTTATACTGTACGTTTTTACTACTATATGTAATATTTCGTTTTATTCAACGAATATCTTTTATTTTATAAAATGTTTGTGGGTCTACATTTTTTGAGGAAGATTCCAAAGTGAGTGATACCGAGAAAAAAAAAAGTTTGGTTGATACCATACAAAAAACTTGACTTTCTAAAAAAAGAAGGATCTCTGAAGATGATTGGTGTCGGTTTCAAATCAGGAATTTTTTTTTAAGAAGGTAGGTTTTTGGACCATTTTTCTTAGTTTCTTAGTTTCACTGTAGTTTTAATACTGAATTTTATTTGTAAATACATTTTTTTAATTTATATGGCCACGATTGGTATTCAATAATTTACTTGTGATATTAAATACTACAATGTAAGTATTTTATATGATATCTTCTCATATTGACACAATACAACGTACTGATACATTAAATGTACCAAATTTTTTGTTGTTCCGAATTTTGGAACACCAGGCAACATGTGTTTATTAATACTAGCAAGTTGTAGTAAAAATTACTGTAACATTTGGTATATCACACTTATAGTATGGTATACTTTAAGTTGTTGTTAGGTTGTATTATTAGTTTAAAGTATGATACAGTCAGGGCCGTAGTGGAGAAGATTTCGCGGGTGTGAAGAAGGTCAAAAATGACAAGTTTTTTAGCCTAAAAATGTAACTTTTTTCTTTGACAAAAAGTTAATGACTAAAATAAAGTCCCCACCCTTTCATTCTTAATGCCTAAAAAAAATTTTCCCCACACTTTCGTGAATATGCAACTTGTATTTTGAATCCATAAAATCTGAAACTTTTTTGATTTTAAGATAGGTGGGGCTCCCCCCATAGCTACAGCTTGCAACCACACACAAATACACATTGACAAAATAATCGATTCTTTTTTTTTACTTTTCTCTGTATTGTTACTAACCAAAATTTTGGTATTATTTACCGATTGTTATTTTACTAAATACTGTTACATACCTACTTTAAACTAGATCAATAACACAACTTAACTACAACTTAAATTATACCATACTATAACTGATATAATTTACCAAATGTTATAGTATTAATAATATACCAGCATATTGTGTTGTGTTAGTATGACAACTAATTGTATAAAATATACACATTATAGTTTTTAATATCACAAGTAAATTATTAAATACCAATGGTGCACCACCAGTGGCAATATAAATAAAAAATATGTATTTACAATTTAGTATTAAAATACAACGACATTGGGGCCGGTAAACTATCAGCAAATGTAACTAGTAACATCAAACATGCAATTGTATGTATATTTATAAGTACTAAAATAAAATCTGAATTTTATTACAATTTTTGTATTATTTTCCTTATAGTGAATTGCGTCGAACTGACCTTCATAAATGGCAACTGAGGAGGTTCCAAGCAAAATCCCACATCACAAAATTCATAAAGTCGAGTTTGCTTGATTTAATCAAGCAAACTCGACTTTATGAATTTTGTGACGTGGGGTTTTGCTTGGAACCTCCTCAATGTAAATTGCGTCCAGTGACGTCTCTAAATTACATCTAGCGACGTTTCTAAATGACATCAAGTGATGTTATAAGTCACGTCACTCGACGAGACATTTTCACGTGATATATTACGTGTATTTGACGTCGATAATTACGTCAATTTGGTCTTGTCCCGACGTAAAATTCACGTGAATTTGACGTGACTGTGTTGGCTGGGATATTAAAATTCAGCAACCTTAAAAACCCCTATATAGCATTTTTCAAATTTCTGTAAAAAATGTATTTTTGTGGTATTATACATTTGTCCCTCTAGATTACCATCTCAGAAAACTGTGTGCGTGTGGCTGCGGGTAGCTGCAAATGATTCTAGGATAAATAGAAACAGTTATAGCTATATATATATATATATACATAGTGCAGTCTTTATTATAAGGAATCTTCTAGAAAAAAATTATATATAGTCCATCAAATTCAACAAAACAGCTATAACTGAAAAAATATTTTTTAAACCTAATGTAGAAGTCACATTAAATTTTAAAATAAAATTGTACTCGCCATGCCATAGAACACTCGTTTGGACAAACAAACAAAAAAAAAACGGTTTTGTATCGGCTCGCGGAGAATTACTCGTTTGCGGATCCAACGATATTTTTTTTAAATTATGCTAAGTAGTTAGTTGGCTTACTTTTTCCTGGGTTACAATTTGTTTAATATTTTTTTGTATTTTTTCCGAGTCAGATTAAATAAACTGACCACTGTGCGGCCCCCTACTCTAAGATATTTGCCCCCCAAGATGAAATATAAAAATCAATTTTTTTTTTACTTTTTAATATTTTTTAACTATTTCTTCGGGGTTGTTTAAGAAAATTAATGCGCATCGAGTGATTTTAACAGAATTTTTGAAAGTTATCAGAAAATTCAAGGGCGGACTTCCTTTATGATTTCAAACCCCTAAGTTTTTTAGGGTTATGAATTTTAGACTTTTCATTACTTTCTTACATTCTGTGAGCAATTTTGATCAAAAAAGTACTTCACGCAAAATTCGATAAAATGAAGCGTTTCCGAGAAAAAGGTACTTTTTTAACATTCTTTAACTTTTTTTACTTTCTTTAAGCAATTTTGATCAAAAAACTACTCCAAGCAAAATTCAATAAAATAAAGCGGTACCGAGAAAAATGCACTTTTTTAATCCAAAGGCAGGAGGACCGTAAAAAAAAATTTTTATATTGTTTTAAAAATGCTATAAATTATTTAAAAAATGTTTGTATCTCATTAAAGTGAAATAAAAAGTTCATATGAAATTTTCTACTAGAGCCCTCTTCTTTGAGATATTTGCCCCTTAGATTTGATTGTTATTTTTCATCTAAGGGGGGAGGGGGAGGGGGGCCCTAGTCGAAAATTGCATATAAACTTTTAATTTCATTTTAATGAGATATAAACATTTTTAAAATAATTTATATCATTTTTGAAATAATATAAAAATATTTTTTTACAGTCCTCCCGCCTTTGGATTAAAAAAGTGCATTTTTCTCAGTACCGCTTTATTTTATTGAATTTTGCTTGGAGTAGTTTTTTGATCAAAATTGCTTAAAGAATGTAAAAAAAGTTATCAAAAGTCTAAAATTTGTAACCCTAAAAACTGAGGGGTCTGGAACCATAACGGAAGTCCGCCCCTGACTTTTCTGATAATTTTCGAAACTTCAGTGAAAATCATTTGATGCGCATTAATTTTCTTAAACAACAAAAAATTGTTAAAATATTAAAAATTAAATAAGTTATCCAAAAAAACTGATTTTTCTATTTCATCTTTGGGGACAAATATCTCAGAGTAGGGGGCCGTAGCCTAAAATTTTATATGAACTTGTGGCATTATTTTGATGAGATCTGATTACTCCTAAGATTTTGGAAGCATTCTGGGACACCCTGTATAAGCTAGAAAGTTGATTTAGTGCTTACTTTAAAGCTATTTTACTGCTCTTTTAAATTATGCTAAAAAATCTTACTTTCGGACAAAAACATATTATGTAGAAAAAAGGCTAAACTATAAAGTAATATTAATCAAAGAACGATAGTCTTTCACTTTAATATCTGTTTTAATCTTTTTGTTTATATATTCATTTATTGTATTGATGCTTCTGACACGATATAAATACATAAATAAATAACGATAGTTTTTATTTCTTTCAAAATTTTTGTAAATATTCGTATACTTTTTGACAATATGTGTACCCATTTTCAAGATGGCAAATTAAAGGGTTCATCTAAAAACAAAATAAAAGGTGAGCACGCGCGCGTCAAGATTCGGCACAGTTAAAGCGATAGACGCCCGCGCGTGCAGCGCCTTCGTTAACATTTAAAAATGAACCGAATCCCATATTTATAACACCTTTAAAATGGGCCCAAACACAAAAAAAAACGGCACTTTTTCTAGTTTTTCTATAATACTGGCACTTAGGCGCCTTTAAAAAAAAAATATGGGCCTCAAAAAACGACAAAAAGTCATGAAAACATGCATAAATTACACAAAAGACCACAAAAAAAATAATATCACTTTTTCAGAAACCAGACTAAATTTTTTTTACATATTTTTGGGCGCTAAAAACGAATATGGCAATGAAAAAATTATCGACCCTGAAAATCTTGAGATTTGCGCACAATGGATTTTTTTTGGATGCATTCGAGGCAAAAAAATATATCCCCAAGTATTCATTATTTTTTTTTATGGAAATATTGATAAATAAAAATGGTTTATGCCATTACTTGCAGATTTTAAATATCTACCCTAGTTAATTTTTTTACATGACCTCAAGTTCCAAATATGGCACTTTTTTCGTGTTTTTTTCCATATATTTCATTAAAAATGTTATATAAATAATACAGATACAGCCAAAAATATATGTAATACTACTACATACATATACAAATTCAATCAAAGATTACTTACGCTGCAAAATTACATTTTGCATTTTAAAATCGGTTCAAAATAAAAAAAGTTGTATACATATAAAAGTCGGTCAATACGTAGGTACCTACATAAAGTTGTTCGAGTACTATAAAAAAAAGAATAAAATGATGACTAATTAAAATACATTGCCCAGTAAAAGAGCTTTCCCATTTTTCACCTCCGCGCGTAAAATGGATTTTTTTATTATCAGATTCACTTTCAGCAACCATAAAAACCTTAGTATACCAATTTTCACGAAAACTACCCTCTGCCCCTTTGAAGGTGAAGTTAGAATTTTGTTATAATCAGATTCCCTTTCAACAACCTCAAAAACCCCAATATACCAATTTTCACGAAAACTACCCCTCACCCCTCAGGGGGTGGATTTAGAATATTTTTATTATCAGATTCACTTCCAGCAACCTCAAAAACCCCAATACACCAGTTTTCACGAAAACTACCCCCCACCCCTCAGGGGTGAAATAAAATATTATCAGATTTATATTCGTCTACCACAAAAACCCCTATATACCAATATGCACTAAAATATTGAAAATATTTAAAAATATTTACCCCCCGACCCCCGTGGGAGTGGAGTTAAAAAAATTTTATTATCAGATTCAATTTCGGCAACCTTGAAAACCCCCATACATCAATTTTCAAATTTTTGTAAAAAAATGTATTTTTCCCCCTTGCCGCACACCAATGTTCACCAAAAACAATCCCGAGCGAGAACTTTTGGTAACATACCTGTATGCCAAATTTCAAGTCTCTAGCTTAAAGCGTTCTTAAGTTATCGTGCCCACAAGATTTCCTGGACAGACCGATCGACCGACCGACCGAAAAATTTTTTGTTTTGCTCGAAATTGATTTATATGGACATAAAACTTCATAAAACGCAAAAATACATAAAAAAATGTGAAAATTTTTGCACGAATACAAGGCTTTCCGAAATTTTGAAAATTTTCAAAATGGGAAAGCAAAATGTATTTTGTTTTTTCGTTTTTGAAGCAAAACAATTATTTTTTCAAAAGAAATTAAACATTTTTTTTTAAGACTTATTTTTTCGAAAAAAGAAACTTTTTTTCAAAAAAAAAATGTTTTTTTTTTTTTGAAAAAATAATTGTTTTGCTTGGAAACCCCAAAAAAATTAAAATTTTTTGTTTTCGCTAATCATTTTTAATGCTTTCCCATTTTGAAAATTTTCAAAGTTTCGGAAAGCCTTGTATTCGTACAAAAATGTTTAATTTTTTTTTGAGCATTTTTTCGTTTTAAGACGTTTTATGTCGATATAAATCAATTTCAAGCAAAACAAAATTGTCGGTCAGTCGGTCGCTCGGCCGATGGGTCTGTCCGGGAAATCTTGTGGGTACGATAACTTAAGAACGCTTTAAGCTAGAGACTTGAAATTCGGCATACAGGTATGTTACCAAAAGTTCTCGCTCGGGATTGTTTTTGTTAAACACTGGGGTGCGACAAGGGGGGCAAATAAGGAAAATTACAGTTTTTTTAGAAAAATTTGAAAATTGCTATTTAAGGATTTTTAATGTTGCTGAAATTGAATCTGATAATAAAATTTTTGATGATGGGGTAAATATTTTTAAACATTTTCAATATTTTTTTCAAAATTGGTATATAGGGGTTATTAGGGTCGACGAATATGAATCTGAATAGATTTTTTTTTCTAATTTCACCCCCTGAGGGGTGGGGGGTAGTTTTTGTGAAAACTGATATATTGGGGTTTTTGAGGTTGCTGAAAGTGAATCTGATAATAAAAAAATCTAACTCCACCCCCAAAGGGGCGGGGGTAGTTTTCGTGAAAATTGGTATATTGGGGTTTTTCAGGTTTCTGAAAGTGAATCTGATAATAAAAAAATTCTTACTCCATCCCCTGAGGGGTAGGGGGTAGTTTTCTTGAAAATTTATATAATGGGGTTTTTGAGGTCGCTAAAACTGAATCCTGAGTGATGGGGGTATTTTTCGTGGAAATTGGTGTATTGGGGTTTTTAAGGTTGCTGAAAGTGAATCTGATAATAAAAAAATTCACCCCGTAAGGGTCGGGGGTAGTTATTGTGAAAATTGGTATATTTTTAAGGTTGTTAAAAGTGAACGTAATAATAAAAAATCCATTTCACGAGCGGAGGTGAAAAATGGGAAAACTCTTTTTTCTTAGTAAAAAATATATTTTTTTTTTGTTTTCAGTTATCATTTTTATTTTTTTATCGTAAGGAACAACTTCATGTATTAAGTGACATAATGACATTTATTATAAATACAACGCATAAAACGTATACAACTTTTTTTATTTTTGAACCGATTTTAAAAAGCAAAACGTGATTTTTTAGCGTAAGTAATCTTTAATTAGTTTGTCTTAGAAAACATTTTGATAAAATTTACCATAGAGGCAATATAAAAGGATTTATGAAGCAAGAAAAACGAATTCATAAATAAAACATAAAATCGTATAAAAAACAATAACTAGACTATTCTGCGTTATAAACATGCATTGATTTTGTTTTTAGTTAATTGGGGTCTAAATGCCAATTTTCTATACCGATGTAAAATTTAATTTTAAAGCATGTAATGATGCATGTATACCAAAATAGCATTTTTTTTCTTAACATACGTGTGCTCACTAAAAACAATATCATTGTACAAACATATCTTTAGTGAATAAACATAATATTTGAGATAAAATTAATGTTTAAGTGTTACTTTTGTATTAAAGCCTTAGACCATTTTTCTTTAATGACAAGCACAAATAGTTGAACGCGCATTTCTAATGTTTATATTAAAATGTTCTTACAGAAGTAGTCTAAATAGTGTATAAATATTAGATACCCAAAACTAGCCAAAATAAAGTTATTTTTGAAAAAATACGAATTTTTAATAATAATAATAATAATAATAATCACGTTTATTGGTTACCCAATGGGCTATATTTTATATAATAACATTTGAAAATAACTACCCACGCATTAATGCAGATTTAAAATTTATACACTAAAATATTCTAATATAAACTAGGACAAAAAATTAAAGGATCAAAAAAAAATTCCAAATTTTTAGCGATTTTTCAAATCTTTGTGAAAAATAGACGTATCGGAGTCATGAAAAATGCAATTTGAAGCTTGAAGTCTCTAGTTTTGAGATTTTGGGACAAAAAAAATTTCAAACAACAAGTATCGCGCAATCCTAATGAGTACTGTGAAGAAAAAAATTTTGAATTTTTTTTGTTTTTTTTTTGGTCCACGGACTTTAAAAAATTTTTTTCGACTAAACCACTATGTGGATCGGATAGGTTGTTTATTCAGCTTTAATTGGATTTTTTGTAAGCTTTGATACGACCATTTCTCGCTGAGCTATCGGACTTTGAATGGAAATGGATCATTTTGTCTTGGATCATCGATATCTCAGCAACCAGTGGTCCAACAGAGAATTAAAGATGGGTTTCAGAAACTTGAATAAATTCTCTACAAGGTTTGACCATCGTTTTTTTTTTTTTTAATTTTTCATTATTAACATGATTTTGAAAAATGGCGAAAAAATGGGCTTTTGGAGGTTTTTTGGAAAATCACGCGCTGAATTAAGAATATTGCGAAAACGACTAATGTTAAGTGTGCCTTTTACAGTTCAATATACCCACAAAAACCCTACAAAGTTTCAATTCGATCCATCCAGCCGTTGTTTTGTTACATTCTATTCAATTTTTGAAAAAATTAAACGATCGCGTTTTTTCTCTTAAACGCTGATAATCTCTAAAAAAAAAAACGGAAAAAAAATCTCTCGATTTTTTTCACATTTTTATCGTGACCAGCGTTTAAAGTTACGACAAAAAAAAATAAAAATAAAAAAAAAAAAAATTCTGATTCCCTGAAATAAAAAAAAAACCGCCGGCATTAGCGTTAGCTAAAGCGTATCTACCACGTGGAGGTCGCACTGTCAGATTTACGCTTTTTTCACACACGTGTGTGCGTCCCCTATACAATATAAAAAAAAAACAACTGAAATGTTTAAAGTTTTTTATTTGGTTAAGTAAACAAGGAAAAAAGTAACAAAAATAAAAATGCCTTCTCATAAAAAGTCGGCTGTCTTTAAGCGGTTCCTTTGATATAACCGCCAATGCGACACGCGCCCTTTTTACTTAGATGCTACCGCTAATTCTAGTTAAGATTTTTATTTTTAATGAATTATTTTTAAAAATGTTGAACATTAACAGTGCTTTTTTATTCGACGGCGTGGGGCCCCCTAAAGGCCGGGCCCTCTTCGCACCGCACCCCCGGTAGTTACGCCATTGGTTCAAAAAAATGTATCGTAAAATAATTTCTGAAAAGTGGAATTGAGGTCGAAATTTAACTTTTTTTTTTAATTTAATTAAAAGTTGGTCAGCAGAATCACGGAATGCAGTAGCGAAATCGCGTTGGAAATCATAAGAGATTGTTAAGATAAATTTTCTGAAGTGAACAAAAAAAAATGGAAAACAAATTGAAATTTTTTTTTGAAATTTTAAAACTTTTTTTTGTCGTAACTTTAAACGCTGGTCGAGATAAAAATATGAAAAAAAATCGAGAGAATTTTTTTTCGTATTTTTAGAGATTATCAGCGTTTAAGAGAAAAAATTTTTTCAAAAATTCAACCGAATGAAACAAAACAACGGCTGGATGGATCGAATTGAAACTTTGTAGGGTTTTTGTGGGTATATTGAGCTGTAAAAGGCACCCTTAACATTAGTCGTTTTCGCAATATTCTTAATTCAGCGCGTGATTTTCCAAAAAACCTCCAAAAGCCCATTTTTTCGCCATTTTTCAAAATCATGTTAATAATGAAAAATTAAAAAAAAAAACGATGGTCAAACCTTCCAAAAGCCCATTTTTTCGCCATTTTTCAAAATCATGTTAATAATGGAAAATTAAAAAAAAAACGATGGCCAAACCTTGCAGAGAATTTATTCAAGTTTCTGAAACCCATCTTTAATTCTCTGTGGGACAACTGGTTGCTGAGATATCGATGATCCAAGACAAAATGATCCATTTCCATTCAAAGTCCGATAGAGAAATGGTCGTATCAAAGCTTACAAAAAATCCAATTAAAGCTGAATAAACAACCTATCCGATCCATATAGTGGTTTAGTCGAAAAAAATTTTTAAAGTCCGTGGACCAAAAAAAAAACAAAAAAATTTCAAAATTTTTTTCTTCACGGTTACTCATTAGGATTGCGCGATACTTGTTATTTGAAAAAATTTTTTGTCCCAAAATCTCAAAACTAGAGACTTCAAGCTTCAAATTGCATTTTTCATGACTCTGATACGTCTATTTTTCACAAATATACAGCCATTTGAAAAATGGCTAAAAATTTGGAATTTTTTTTTGATCCTTTAATTTTTTGTCCTAGTGTACATAGTTAAAATGTGTAAATATTAAATAGCTAAAATAAAAAAAAAAGTTATAAGCATTTTTATCTGGAAAAATAAGCATAGGCTTCAAATTTGGTTGTTTATATTGAAAATAAATTAACGTATATACGTTATAACGTGTATGAACATAAAAATATTTAAACGTGGTTTCTGAAATACCTTTGGGCAAAAACACAGCCCTTTACACCGCCCGCACCCTAATATATTGCATGGTTTTAA
The DNA here is from genome assembly GCA_958510825.1 of Brachypterus glaber. NCBI lineage: Eukaryota > Metazoa > Arthropoda > Insecta > Coleoptera > Kateretidae > Brachypterus > Brachypterus glaber. The sequence goes on along the minus strand of OY294048.1, from coordinate 25,959,940 downwards.
TTAAATATTGTACAACAAAAAAAACATTTATTTAGGGGCGTACGAACTGGCGATAATTATTTTTAATTTTAAATTTTACCCTTTTTGCCAGAACCCTTTAATGATAAAACTCAATTTTGACTCAAAAATAGTTATTTATGTATAGTAAACCATTTAAGATTTAATTCACCGAAAAAATATTTTTAAACACTTTTTTCTGTTTGGCAACATGGTGCAACGCATAACTTATGCATGTTTTCATTGCTTTTTATCGTATTTTGAGGCCCATAACTGTTTTATTTACTTTTTAAAATTAAAAAATCATGGTTATGGTTATTGGGGTGGAGGGTAGCTATTAAAAAAAAAAAAAATCATTTTATAGCCAGTAAAAAAGTTAATAAAATCAGTTGTTTGACTTTTTTTCATAAAAGGGCCTAAGTAACTTGGGTTAAAATCTAAAACATAATTTAATTTTAGCGAATTTAACCGATACTAAAAAAAAACATATTGATTTATCCATTTTTTTTGTCTATTTAGCCTTTTTTGTGTAAATAAACAAAATAAATTAAACTTTTCGTTTTAACGGATTTAGATTACCTATTATATCCAAAAAAATCTTTAAAAAAGCTATTACAGTTTAAACAGTACCGTAGACAAAAAGAGTAACTTTTTAAATAAAATATAAAGTAAGGACGCCACTGTATGTAAACTATAAGTCGCCAATATTGCTCAATATATTCAAACTTCAGAAAAGTCAGTGTTATCTTAACAATTAAGTAAAAAGGAGAAAATAAAAAATTATATATTTTTTTCGGACGGCACTGACTTTTAAAATGAAGATATTATTATTCTAAGTAACCCAGTTCAAGTTCCATCTAAAAATCTTATTTGGTTCGGGAGAATTTAACCGGGGGCCATTTTCCATAAGAAATGTTTTTGGTCCTTTCAACAAGTCCGGTGCCACGCGCGGTAGTCTATCGCGGTAACTGTGTCGCGCGCGTGCTCACCTTTTAATTTTTTTAGGTAAACCCTTTAATTTGCCATCTTGAAAATGGGTACACAAATTGATAAAAAGTATACGAATATTTACAAAAATTTAAAAAAAAATAAAACTATCGTTCTTTGATTAATACTACTTTATAATATAGCCTTTTTTGGACATAACACGTTTTTGTCCCAAAGTATTTTTTTTAGCATAATTTAAAAGAGCAGTAAAATAGCTTTAAAGTAAGCGCTAAATCAGCTTTCTAGCTCATATATCATAATCGTAAAAAAAGAGTGGGCTGATAATCTATTTTAGCGCGTTTTCGATATTATCGAAACCGGGTATATCCAAAACGGCACTTTTAAAAATCTAAAAAAAATTAGGAAGTACTTACTTATTGATGGTCTTAAAAAGTAAGCGAAATATAAAAACAATTGAAGATGGTCGTGTCTCATCGCGTGTTGATTAGTCTCAGAATAGCCCAACAGTCTTTCATTACACGGCAACCTAAAGGGAATGAAACAACATATACAGCAGCTTCCCTATACAGGTTTATTCAGAAATAAGTTTGAGAAATTTAAGAGGTAATTCTACGTTAAAAAATATGAAAACAAGTTCCTTTAAAGGTTGGCCTGGAAATGAGCCATAAGGGAGCTACGACCAGGCGCGTAAATATGGGGGGGGAGGTAGAGGGGGTATTTACCCCGCAAGAATCTTTATTTGTTATATTTTTTTGTTATTTTAAATAAAAAATTATTACTTTTAATATTTTTTTTCTTTTGTTGATTTCATTTTTTGTTTAAAATAAAAGCAGTTTTACAGGGTTACTACAGATCAGGGAAAACAGGGAAAAGTCAGGGAATTGAAAGGGGTCATCTGGAAAACCTGAAATTTAGCTACTTTTTGCCTAAAATACAGGGAAAATATTAAAAATCTAAAAACTGGGAATTTTGGCTAAAAAGGTTTTTTTTAATTTATTTATTAAATTTTGTATTTTGTAATTTGCGGGGAAATTATATATTGCGTGCTCAAGTGGACCATAGACCTTCATAAAAATTTTGTCCTACGGCGCTAGATCTTACATTTTGGTGTAATTTGGAATTGTAAAACTTTTTTAAAATAAAAGTTTGTAAAAAAAATTGCCTGTGGTACAGGGCTTTCTTACGTTTTTTTTATTTTATTTAAGATTGTAGAACTTTTTACGTGAAATTTGTTAAGATTTTTGCCTGCGGCGCTGGAGATTTCTTGCATTTTATATGAAATTTAGAATAATAAAACTGTTTAAAAATTAAAATAGACCATCAAGTTTTTAAAATTTGTAGCGAAATAGCAAAAAATTCTACGGGTAGTAAGGCTCTAGGTCAGGGGCTTAGATGTGGGGTCGTGATCGTCGATATAGTGAAAAAAACGTGGGAGTCGAATTCCAGTATTTATTATAATTAAACCAAATCTACATTAAAAAAGTTAAAATTAATAACGTGTCTTTTTAACAAATATTAAAGTAAGATTTTACACTAAGATATAAAATGAGTACATACTTACAATGGTAAATTTTAACAACCAAAAAGTTGTAATTTGGCTTGCTATACATAAACACAGAATATAAATTAACTGTAGCGTGTACTTCTGAAAACTGACTGACTGAAAAATGGCGACACTGAATTCATGAGGTTTTTTTTAATTCTGTGACGTCACGATATTGCCAACATTAAACTAAAAGAACCAAATTACCTGAAATTCGAAAATTTAAATTTTTACTCTGTTTCAAATTTTTCGCCTGTGGCACTAGGGATTTCTTACGTGTTTCTCTATTTATGATTGTAGAACTAAAGCGTAAAAGTCGTAAAAAATTTCGCCTGCGGCGCTGAACTTTCCCGCATTTTCGTGAACTTCTAAATTTAATTAATTTTAATTTAAAAAAGACTGGTTTAAAGTTAAAATAGACCATTAAAGGGCATAGCCCAATAAGATGGTGAAAAGTCCCCCCTCTGGGATTTTCACCGGACATAGGGCATTCGATTCGGTATCAAAAAAGACCAAGCTCCCTAAATTTTTAGCTCGCCAGGGCGCCTCTAGCGGCCGCTAGCGCAAAAAAAAACACTTTTTAGTATTTTTGAGATAACTTGGACTCAAAATAATATTTTTACATGTAGTTTGCGGCATTCGAACGGGCTTTCAACGGAGTATATGTGTGATTTTTTTTTAGATTTTTTGGCTTCATAACCACAAAATGGCGGCCATTTCAATATTTGCAACGTGATTTTCAGGACTTTTTCTCTTCCCGGCACAAAATTGAAAAATGGCATTTTATAACATTTTTCATTACCTTTCAGATGGTGTATTGCGAATAAATTTTTAAGTGGTGCAAAAGGTCAAAACACGGCAAATATCCAATTTTGGTAATTTTCGACCGATTTTTGACCGATTGCTGATCTTCTCGCTACGTTTTTGTGGGCAATGAGTCACTATCAATTCCCTAAGACACTCAAACCCAAGTTTTAGTCCCTCAGGAAAGCTGATCCTCGAAAAAAGACCACTAAAATCGTTTTAGCACCGTCAAAAACCCCCAAGTCCCACTTTCCGGCCTTTTTCAATTTTTCCATTATGATCCGTCCCGTCCGAAACCCACATTTCGACTTTATTTCTCACCGTCCAGAACATTTAATCAAGCAAGTAATGCCAGGAACAGCATCAGCGTCCTGAAAACCCTCCAGCCCTTTATATGATCCACCTCTATTTCCTTATATTCCTGGGATAGATAAAGACCGTTTCTAAAGGATAGACATGCCCTGCTGAAAATGACGGGTCTGCGCGGGTATAAATGACGCATAAACCGGACTTGAGCTGATGAAATTCACCCGCTCAAGTCCGGTCTATGCAACATTTATACCCGCGCAGACCCGTCATTTTCAATAGGGTGTACTTATACTCTAACTAAATAATTTTGTCAACATTTTTGTTTAATAATTTCTATTTATTAGTATACTTGAGTTTGCGCAGTTACTTCGACTTTGGTTTTTAAACTAACCTAAAATTTAGTTCACATGTGTTTTTCAAGGAATTAGAGTGGGGGAAGCAGGAATTCTGTCTGACCGAGTGGCTATATTTGTGTATTTCGAAGTGCGCAAGACCGTTAATACGGAATTTTAGAGAGAGATAGATAGATGCGCGAATCAAAATCGGCACAAGAAATTTAAACGGCTCTGGCACTCTCCCCACTCTACCTTAATGGGTCACATGAGCGCAGCATCCTATTGTCCGATTCCCATTCGCACAATGATTTATTTGTTGTTTGAATGGTAAACAAACTATAAGAAAACAAAGCAACGAAACTTTTTTCTTCCGCTCTGGAGTGACAGCAATGATTATAAGAAGTTCTCAAGAGAGTGTTCGGGCGCACTCGGCTGCGCTCGGCACCTAGCGGATGAGGTACCTCCCGAGAGTTGCTGGCACTCCAGAGCGGAAGAAAAAAGTTATGTTGCATAGACCGGACTTGAGCGGGTGAATTTCATCCGCTCAAGTCCGGTTTATGCACCATTTATACCCGCGCAGACCCGTCATTTTCAGCAGTGTGTACTTATACTCCAACTAAATAATTTTGTCGACATGTTTGTTTAATAATTTTTATTTGGACTTTGAATTTCATCCGCTCAAGTCCGGTTTATGCACCCGCGCAGACCCGTCATTTTTAGCAGGGCATGCCTATCCTTTAGAAACGGTCTTCATCTATCCCAGGAATATAAGGAAATAGAGGTGGATCATATCAAGGGCTGGGGGGTTTTCAGGACGCTGATGCTGTTCCTGGCATTACTTGCTTGATTAAATGTTCTGGACGGTGAGAAATGAAGTCGAAATGTGGGTTTCGGACGGGACGGATCATAATGGAAAAATTGTGAAGGCCGGAAAGTGGGACTTGGGGGTTTTTTACGGTGCTAAAACGATTTTAGTGGTCTGTTTTCGAGGAGCAGCTTTCATTAGGGACTAAAACTTGGGTTTGAGTGTCTTAGGGACTTGATAGTGACACATTGCCCACAAAAACGTTGCGAGAAGATCAGCATTCGGTCAAAAATCGGTCGAAAATGACCAAAATCGGATATTTGCCTTTTTTTTTGACCTTTTGCACCACTTAAAAAGTTATTCGCAATATACCATCTGAAAGGTAATGAAACATGTTATAAAATGCCATTTTTCAATTTTGTGCCGGGAAGAGAAAAAGTCCTGAAAATCACGTTGCAAATATTGAAATGGCCGCCATTTTTTGGTTATGAAGCCAGAAAATCTAAAAAAAATCACACATATACTCCATTGAAAGCCCGTTCGAATGCCGCAAACTGCATGTAAAAATATTATTTTGAGCCCGAGTTATCTCAAAAATACTAAAAAGTGTTTTTTTTTGCGCTAACGGCCGCTAGTGGCGCCCTGGCGGGCTGAAAATTTAGGGGGCTTGGTCTTTTTTGATACCGAATCGAATGCATTTTTTTGAAATTTAGAATTATAAATGTATTTAAAAATTAAAGTAGGCTATCAACTTTGTCATGATTTTGGTCAGGGAAAGCCTGGAAAAGACAGGGAATTTGAAAATCTAATATTTGTAGGAACCCTGTTTTATCACTTTGTAGTTATTCAATTTTACTTTCCCCGAGGAAAGTCTTGAGTTAGTAAAAATATTTCAAAAATGTTTTATTGATTTTTTTTACGTTTCCCGACGTTTTATATCAAAAAAATATTTCCGTAAAAAAAAATTCTGTCGGTCTGTCTGTCTGTCCGGAATATTTTTGACCACGATAACTTAAGAACACTTTGAGCTAACGACTTCAAATTTGGACCATAGGTGGATTATCCAAAGTTCTAGGCTGGGATTGTTTTTGGTAAAAATCGAATTGGGGGTAAAATGGGGTAAAAACAATTTTTTTCAAAAACATTTTTTTAATTATTTTTCGTTTTAAAAAAAAATTAACTTTTTTTGATTTTTTTTTGAAAAACGAAAAAATAATATTTTTTTTTTTATATTTTTTTTTTCATTTTTTATTTTAATGAACCAAGGCCTATACTGTCCTACTATGCTAGAAAGCAGCAACTCCATTTGTCGCATAGTAGCGTTTACAAAATATTACATCAGAGTTGACGTGAAAACGTTGCTATACTACTTTCTAGCTTAGTCGGGCAGTATAGGGGGAAGTATTATTTTGTTGGCAGCGGTATTTTTTATTCCCATAAGTAGATTTTTTTGTAAAAATGTTTTTCAATATTTGCAATTTTGGCGGCGAATGCGTCACTTCATTGATAAAGGCTATCATTTCATGTAATTTTTATTTAGTAATTTTAACCAGGGAAGTGCAAAATGGGCGGAAGATGTCTCTTTTTTGTCCCAAACTTTTTTATCCGTACATTTTTTGATATTTTCTCAATAAAATATTAACCTTTAGTTAAAAATAGATAAAAAATGTACTCTTTATGTAACACCGCAGAGAAATTTGAAATTAAAGAGGCAATTTCACGTTCTGAGCATCAAAAATAGAAACTAAAAATGCACCAATACAAATTTCAATAATGAAGGGCGATTCTACATTAAAAACTGTGAAAAAAGGCTCTTATACATCTAGGTTCAAAAATCAGTTTTAAGAGTATTACGGCCTCTTAAATAGTAACACTTTTTAAGGGATCATAGATCCCTTAAAAGCTATTTGTGGATATTTGTGTATGGGAAGTTTTTTTCGTAGTTTTTAATGCAGTATCGAAATTTTCATTGGTGCATTTTTTAGTTCCTATTTTTATGCTTAGAACGTAAAATTGCCTCTTTAATTGCAGTTTTCTCAAAAACGGTTGGCCCTACAGTTTTACATAAGAGTACCTTTTTTATGTATTTTTAATTAAAGATTGATATTTTATTGAGAAATTGTCAAAAAATTTACGGTTAAAAAAGTTTGGGGCAAAAAAGTGACTTCACACCCCCCCCCCCCCCATTTCGAACGTCCCTGGTTAAAATTACCAAATAAAAATGACATGAAATGATAGCCTTTAAGGCATGTGCAAAAATTCGTTTCTGTGGTTTATAGGGTTCCAGATATATTAAATAAAAACTACTTTTTAGACCCTTAGGGCGTATTTCCGGACCAACCTTTATAGGAACGTTTTTTCATATTTTTAACGTAGAATCACCTCTTAAATTTCTCTTATTTTTGAATAGCTCTGTACAGGGAAAGTTCTAAACAAATGTCTAGTAAGAAAAATCCAAATTGTATATTTTGTGTTAAGAATCATTCTAGCCAAGATTGTTGCTTAGAAATATTAATTTGGAGCCAAAAGGGTGAATTTCCTGTTTAAAATGTAATCACTCAATACGAAATTGTAGAGCCTTTTTTAAATGTATTATTTATTCAAGAAGGCATTATGCAGTTAAATGATAAATCAGATAAACATTCTAATTTAGAAGGAAAAGAAACCCAGGTAGAAAATATGTTTATTACAACCGATAATGAACCATTGTTAAAAACGATTTGAATTAAACTTGAGGTCGGGAAAAATACTAAAGTAGTTGGAGCATTGCTTGATGATGGTTCTCAAAGGTCATACAGAGATGAGTTTCTTATTCAATATTCAATAATTTAAGTAAAAGTAGTTCAGATATTCAGAGTTTATTAGGAAGCCCTTAACAAACAACGATTCGTCAAAGCTTCGTGAAAGATATGTCCAAGCTTCGTCAAAGATTCGTGAAAGTTTCGTTTATTTTTAATGTTTAACGAATTTTCTAATACAATGATTTTACTGTGTTGCCAAATGATTTAAAGAAGATTTCCATAAGAGTTTTCCGATTTACAATAAATATATTTTAAATTTTGTAATAGGACAACAGAAAACACAAAGGTGTACCAAGTCTACCGGGTGGCTCAACTCTACATACACAGCGATTTTCTCGAAAACTAAAAGAGATAATCAAGTTCTGCAAAAACCACCTCAAATGTGACAACAATATATATAAAAATCCAAAAATAAAATCCACTCCCTCAACTTAACCCTAACCAGGGCCGAGGGGTCCAGCGTCGGAAGTTTACAATAAATAGTTTATTTATTTATACTCCCCCATAACGATAAGGGCTCCAAAACGAACAAATATGCAAAGCCTCTTCCAAGTGGACCATAGACCCTCAAATTCGTAAAATTTTTTGCCTGTGGCGCTTTGCAAACCTCATGTCAATGTGGACCTAAATAGGAATACACTTGGACATCTAGGCCTGTATCCTGCTGCCTTATGTTATTTGTGAACCCACAAGCCAACCATGGAACCTTCTCTCACATTTCGGACCACAAAAGGTACATTTACATGTTTGTTTAACCTCGTGCTATTCTACTTAATTAAGCATCCCTTAAGTCCAGGACTTGTGTGGGTTGGTAGTAGAGGGAACCACCGGCTTATACTGACTTTCGAACCAGTTTTTATAGGGAGTGTCCGCTTCACTTACGTCTTCGCTAAATTTTAATTATTATATATAAAAATAAAAAATATTTATTGGATAAACCAAAGGGCTAACGACCGAGGTCTTTCTGCCCATAAATTACAATACATTGGTATTTACAATATTTTTAGTAATTAATACAATAAATTTTGTAAAAAAAGAAAAAAAAACTAATAATAATGTTTATAAATAATGAAAAAATGTTCATTGAACTAAGGACTGATAAAGTGGTAGAGAAGGGTGTCGTCTCTTAGGATTGTTTGTGGGATTATCATAGTTTAGTACTGTTTGTATCTTATTCATATTATCGTTGTTATCACTGAATTTTTTCCTTAGTCTTGAAAGTCTGTAACAAATTGGTTCTATACCAGTTTTTTCATATAAAAGGTTGTTGGACGGATTGTGTAGTGGGTTCGTGGGGTTCCTCATTTTTGTAATCGCTCTTAAAGCTTTCGTCTCGGTGACTTTAATTGTGTTTAGAGTAGTACGCCTAAGGTTGCATGTGAGAGGGACACTGTACTCTAGGAGTGGTCTACATATTGATGCATAAATTGTGGAGGCTGTCGACGTACTAATGCCCTGATCTTTGTATGTGAGAGAACGAAAGTATTTGGCTCTCTGGATAGTTTTGTTTTTGATGTTCTGGTAGTGTGTATTTAAGTTGAGCTTGCTGTCCAGTTCTATTCCCAAATATTTAGCTGTGGGAGATGGATTTATAATGTGGCCATCGATGTTGATTGTTGGTGATGTGTTTTTGATTTTGTGGTGAAAGATTATGAATTGTGTTTTTAAAGGATTTAATAGAATTCTCCATTTATTCATCCAGCTGACCGTGTGATTTGCGAGAGTTTGCAGTTTATTTATGGCCTTTTTGAGGGTATTTGAGTGTGCCATAAGCCCTGTATCATCTGCGAACTGAATCATATAGCTTTCGGGGTCAATGTAGTTTAGAATAAGGTCTATAACAAAGGATTTGTAGATGTCGTGTGAGTATACATTATATAAATCAGGAGAAAGGGGAGATCCCTGGGCTAGTCCTTGTTCTGGTATAAAAGATTCTGATAGGGTATTATTGACTCTGACTTGCAGACTTCTTTCTTCTAAAAAGTTTTTTATTATGTGGATAATGTACTTGGGACAGTTTAATAAGAATAACTTGTAGAGAAGTCCCTTGATCCAAACGCTGTCAAATGCCTTTTTAATATCCATGAGAACAGATGCTGAGTAACGGCCTCTGCGGTTGGATTCTTCAACATTAGAGAATAAGGCTACTAGGGGATGAATTGTTGATGTTCCTGATTTAAAACCAAATTGATAGGGTGGTATGTGTACTTCCATTGCTTCTTGTAGGCGTATTTTTATGTGTTTTTCAAGAATTTTTCCCATTACTGGTAGTAGAGTAATTGGACGGTGGTTGGCTGGGTTCAAGTGGTCGGAATTTGGTTTTGGGATTGTGATGATGATTCCTTTCTTCCATTCGGGGGGGTAGTAAGCTGTTTTTAGACAAAAGTTATAAATTTGTAAGATGAAATCATGGATTTTTTGATCTAGTTGTTGTAGCATTTTTCTAGTGATGTTTATTATTAATTAACTGAAAAAGGCAAATCGGCACCAGTGAGAATCGAACTCACGGTAGTTGGCTAGTAGACTTGTCATGTACAGACGCGGGAGACCACTACACCAATCCTCCCATCTACACCAATCCTGATATGTAACCTACAAATCTGCATAACTGAGGTAACTGCAAATACACTCCAAACCTTAATAATTACTATATTTATCGCTGGTTAAATTAATATTTATCCTTTTCTCAAATATTTAAATTACTTGAATGTAAAGGTATCGATATGTCTATTTTATTTATTTACTTATTTTTTTATTTCCTTGTGAGGCAGATATCTCATTTCATTTTTATTTTTAATTAAATTTAGGATGCTGGAATATAAACTAAATAGATTCATTTCTATTTTAAAATGTATTAATTTAAATAAATTAACTCAAATCATATTTCTTATTTCATTATTTTTGTTTGGTTTATTATTTTCCCATGTTTGCCTAGGAATAATACTAATCCTATTAATCCTAGTCAATATAATATAAAAAAGTGATTAGCGCCCTTAATAACATTTATAAATAGAAATTGGTTAATGTACCTAGAAGTGCTACAGTTGACATTTTTTTATAACTCATTACTAGGGTGTCAAAAAATCCCGAATATCGAAATCGAAAACGCTCTCTGGCTCAAAAGTTTCTCCTTGGTAAAAATGGTGGCCCCTCAAAAATAAACCAAATCGATGAATGTTTAGAGGCAGCATTTAAACTTTGAAAAAAATGGTACCTGTTTTTCGGATAAAAACTGATTGTATATAAAATTAAGGAAATTTTGGAGGTTTTCTTTGGTAATATTTAGAAATAATACTAGTTGGGAGAAACTAAACAAATTATATTCCCCCTCCCCTTAAGTTAGAATATATAAGAATCGTAAATTATTTGAAGATTTCGCGAAAATTTCATTGTTGCAAGTTTTAAAAAGTGCATAAAAATAGTTTTAAACAAAAAAAACCTGCAAACTTATATCTTAGTATACAAACATAAGTTCATTTTTACCTATCTGCGATCTAAATACACGTTTCATGTATATTTTATTATTGCTTTACAGGACATTCTATTATATGTATGTATATATATATAATAATAATAATAATAATAATAATAATAATAATATTTATTGTAATAAACCTATTTTACAATAAATATGCATAGTATGCACGTAAATAAGTCTAGCTTATTTGTGTGTGCAGTGTAAAATTTAAATAATATAAAAAACTAAAACTAGACTAACCTAATGTATAACATAAAAATAAAGACAAAAATACAAAACAAAAACAATCAAAAAAGTAAATAAATAAATTAAAAACTAAAACATACAAATAAAATTAAATTAACATAAAATAAGACTTAAAAATACATAACTAGATAAATAAATTAAAATCAAAATTACATATAAAATTAAAATTAAAAACATAAAAAGGCTTAAAAGGTACTACATTTTGTTAATTAAGTAAGTTGAGTGACTAAGGACTATTTGTTAATAAGTATTTTAGATTTTTTGTGCAATTGTTTGACTAGAAATTGTTTATTGGTAAGCATTTTTTAAATCTATTAGGTTATTAGAATATTGTCTAGGTTGTTGTAATATATAATGTTTGCAGGTTTTTTTAAATGATTTAGTAACTAATATGTTTTTTATATTTTCAGGTAGGTCGTTATAAGCTTTAGGACCCAGATAATTAACGTTACGTTGACCAATAGTTTTGTGCACCTTTGGTATAGGTAAGTATTTATTTCTTCTTGTATTTACTAATTTAAATTCTTTTTTTTCAGCATGTGTATGAATCAAGAGACTTAGGTGATACAATTGTCTACAATCCATCTTTCTTGATAGTTGGAAAAGCTCATCGGAAGGGTAAGTTATAGGGGTATTATAAATTATTTTAAGTATCCTTTTTTGTGCAGTTTCCAAGTCATTTAAATGGTTATTATATACTCCACCCCAGCCAAGAATTCCATATCTCAAATGTGATTCTACAAGTGCGTCGTATACAGTATTTAATTGTGATATTGATAAGATTGGTTTTAATATTTTGAAATAGTGAATAAGACATCTTATCTTTTTTGTGACATAATGCACTTGCAGGTCCCATCTAAGATGTGAGTCTATTGTTATACCCAAAAACTTGACAGAATCTGCCAATCCGATAACGAAATCAGTGTCAGAAGTCTTAAAATTTAAAGTGGTGTACATTGGGAGACTTTTTGTATATGAGCCGAAGGCCATGAAATAAGTTTTTTCTATATTTATTGTTAAAATATTATGATCAAACCAATTTTTGATTAAATTAAAATCTTGTTCAATTAAATTTTTTAATAATTCCCATGTAGGACCACAATAAAAAATGGTGGTATCGTCAGCAAAGCTGATAAGTTTACCTTTGGTTAATACCCTAAATAAATTGTTTATATAAATTATAAATAATATTGGTCCCAATATAGTACCCTGAGGTACTCCATACTTGGGTGACATTGGCTCACTTAAACTGTTTCCTATTTTTACTATTTGTTTTCTTTCTTTCAGATAGGCCGTAAAGAGTTTCAGAAGGGTACCTCTTATTCCAATATCTGCTAAAGTGCTAAGTAACTTTTCGTGACTAACCGTATCGAAAGCTTTAGCAAGGTCCAAAAATATGCAGATGGCTGGTAATCCCTTGTCTATTGCATAATAAATATCTTTCAATAGGGTTATTATAGCATTTTGAGTAGATTTACCCCTCTGAAATCCGTACTGCCTATCTGAAATTATCTTTTTTTTTTTAATAAAACTGTCTAGCCTAGTTTTAAGAAGGGATTCAAATATTTTAGTAAAATTAGTAATTAAAGAGATTGGTCTGAAATTTATAGGATCTAGTTTGTCACCCTTTTTAAATATTGGTATAACAATAGACGTTTTGAAAGCTGTTGGGCAATCACCAGTTTCAAAAATTTTATTCATTAGTTTCGATAGAGGGTAGGCAATAGAATCTGCGATTTGTTTTACTGTATGACTATCGATTTGATCTATACCTGAAGATTTTTTATTTTTTAGTCTTTTTATTGTCAGTTTTACTTCTTCAGTACAAGTGGGTAATAAGAACATTGAGTTATTTATATTTAATCTATTTTCTTTAAAATTTTTTGACTGTTTTATTTTTTTAGCTAATTTTTCCCCCATTGAAATATAATGTTTATTAAAAACATTTGCTATTTTTTCTTTATTTGTTATTATTTCAGCGCCCTTTCGAATTTCTTTTATTACATTGTTACTTGCCTGTTTATTTTTAAGACTATTTATTGTATCCCACATGTCTTTGTTGTTTGAAGAACAATTAATTTTTTTTTATAAAAATCATTTTTAGCTTTTTTTAATAGACTATTAACTTTATTTCTAAAAGCATTATACTCTATTTTTAAATTAATGTCTTGAGTCTTATTGTAGTTAGCTAATAGTTTATCTCTGTGGTTAATGGATTTTATGAGACCTTGTGTTATCCATGGCTTGCGTTTCCTATTTTCTTTTTTAATTTTTTTAAAGATTGTGTTTTTATCTATTTTATTTTTTATTATATTAATAATATTTATATATATATATATATATATATATATATATATATATATATATATATTTATTTATTTAGAGGTCAAAGTGGCTTCCGTACTTTTGGCTGACAAATTTTCATCCGGGTGTCTATTCAGAGTATATTTTATCAACAAAGAGGCCAAAGTGGCATCCGATACATTTATAGGCTAAGTGGCATCCGCGAGTATACATTTATACTTATTTTGGTAAATTGAACTCCGTATAATTACTTTTTTCTGGCAAATTGGCATCCAAACAGCGTTGCCAATACTATATCATAATAAGATTCGCTTTAAAAACTTCTTTAGGCGCGTTGAGCGATTTTTGGTAGGGGAAAATCTTATGGGTTCATACCGTAATGTTGTTTTGTTTCTTTAATAACTTTTTACCAAATTGACGTAGATACTTAAAATTTGAAATATAAGCCTATGGTAACTATTCAAACATGACACATACATAAAAAATTCCAAAAATTACTAGCCGTGAAGTCCAAAATAGGCACATCACGATTTTTTTTTGTTTTTTTAATAACTTTTCATCGTATTGACTTAAAATTTGAAATATAAGCTTATGGTGACATGACACATACAAAACTACCAAAAAATACTGGCCGTGAAGACCTAAACAGGCACATCATGATTTTCTTTTGCTTTTTAATAACTTTAGATAGGATTGACTTAGAGATTTGAAATTTGAAATATAAGCTTAGGGTGACTAATATTATTATAATAAAACAAGATACATAAAAACATCAAAAAATACTAGCTGTGAAGTCCAAAACAGGCACATCATGATTTTCTTTTGTTTTTTAATAACTTTAGATAGGCTTGACTTAGAGACTTGAAATTTAAAATATAAGCTTATGGTGACTATTAAAACAAGATATATACATAAAAATAGCAAAAATACTAGCCATGAAGTCCAAAACAATCACATCATGATTTTTGTTGTTGTTTTAATAATTTTTTATAGGATTGACTTAGAGACTGGAAATTTAAAATATAGGCTTATGGTGACTATTAAAACAAGACATATATATATATATATATATATATATATATATATATATATATATATATATATATATATATATATATATATTTTACAACTTGGAAGTCAAGAAAGGCTTTTTAAAAAGAATTATATTAATTAAACAAAGTTACATGGACTATAGCTAAAGAATTAAATGAATACAGTCAAATCTTAACTAGAGCTTAAATACTAAATATGAATGCTGACAGGGCAGTTCCCATGGTTTCGAAGGCTAGACGGCCGGCTATCGGCAGTTTGAGTTCCATTCAGCAGCTTTAGGCCAGGGTATCAGGTTACGTCTGTGGGTGTTGATGAGCATGATGCAATATTGTGCAATCGGGAGTGCCAGCATATAACAGCTCCCTCCATAAAGAAAGTTGCTGGTCTAACGAAGAACAGCAACTTCAGTGAAGTTAGTTGGATGTTTGGGAGTTGATTTGTATTAATTCGGCTTCTTCTACGGTAGCATCAGTAATTCTAATACTTGGGCGTCTGCGGGTGATTCTTGTTATAAGGGGAAGTCTGTTGTTGGTAGAGGGTCCTGGGGGTGGTTGGTCATCGTTGTTTGAAGGGTTAAAGAGAATTGCCTGTCTTCCTCTTTTCCTTTTAAAAAGTTCACATTTATAGGCTATCAGGATTATAATAAGGAGTATAATAATGATTATAGTGATATAAGTATACCAGTGTAGATATTTTGTAGTAAAAGGTTGTTCATTTATCATGTCATCTAGTTGTTCGCTATATTTATTTAATTTGTGTTCGGCCATGTTTAACTCGTCTAAATTTAATTTATTTATTTTTAGAGGAGTTAGTTTTGGAAGGTTGGCTGCATCAGGAAGATCCTCGCAGCAGTCAAATGGAATTTCAGGAGTATTTAAAATAACTGAGTAATTTGAGGTTCTTTCAAATGTAGATAAGATTCTTGTAGATCCAACATATCCGGAACAGGATGGCGTGAGTTTTAGAATTGAGTTATGTGTAGCAAATGAAGTTTGAGTACCAGTATTTGTACAGGTTATGGTGATCGGGATCCGGTGAGATACAACAAGGAGCCAAGTGTTTGCTCCCAAGGGTTGTACATGGTAATCCTCGATGTTGAAAGTGCTGACCTGGCAATTTTGTGGAAGTGCTAGAGGGTGGTTTAATATTTGTGCTTCACAGGGTGCTGTCGAATCGATTGGGTATGTTACCAGGTCGTAACATATTTTGAATTTATTTCCAGTGGCTGAGAGTGATTTGCATTTGTCTATATTTGCAACTTGTGTATAAAACCTATTATCATCGGACACTGCTAAGTATTTTGAAGAAGTAAGGACTGTATGAAAAAGGAGTGTTCTAGGATCAGGAGTAGGTAAAGAGTAGAGGTGTAATAAATTGTATAAGTCGTTTTCAACCAAAGGGATAGATAAAATGAAAATAATTCTATTATTAGTTTGATAAGCTTCTAGTTCAATAATATCAAGAAAATTAGCGATATTTTGAAACCAGGGTTGCAAGGGTAGTTTTCCCTTTTCAGTGGTTTGTGAAATTTTTGATAATTGATCTAATAAATCCAAGGGTTGTATTATAGAAGGGTGGAGAACTTTTAATTTTGCAAAAGTTATACTATTTAAAATATTATCTAACTCTCCATCAATGTGCATGAAAGATTCTATTAACTGTTCACAAATAGTAAATATTTTTAACTTGGCCGCAAGGTAATTTTGGTTATCAGTTATATTATAAAGATGGGCTTCAATAATTTTTAAATCGTTATTAAACGTTTCCTCATCGATCTGCAACCTTTGTATAGTCTGATTAAAGTTTTTTATTGTTTGAGTAGTTACGAGAATTTGGTTTTTCATAAGATTTTGAATTCGTCTTTTTCTAATTTGTTTATACATTTTTCGTAATATTCCCCATCACTGGCATCTAAATTGCCGGTAATAGTTTTCCAAATAGTGCCTATTCCGTTTAAGATACCTCTTTTATTTCGGTTAAGGTTAGGATTTTGAAAGTTTACGTCACCTTTGATTTCTGAGAATTTATTTGTAATAGTTTCTGAAATTTTATCTAAAATGTGAGTATGGAATCTAACGTCCGTAGAAAGGTACATTAGTCGGGGGTTCGAGTCTTTAGTTAGTAGGTTATCAATGTTTTTCAGTATTATCTGATTACGCTCAAAGGATACTTGCAAAAGAGAAATGTCTTTATAGACCAGGAGTTTCCATTTATCATTAGAAATTTTGATAGTGCCTTCATGATGATAGTATAAACCCAAAGTGTTATTAAGCGGAGTTAACGTAAATTGTTCCTGGGATGCGCATGTTCTCAGGAAGATGGCTAGGATTGCCATGGTTGATCTGCAACAATAGATTCATTATCGGAATCCGTTTCTCGTGGGGTATATACTTTTAGCCTGTCAAAGTTGACTTTAGTTCGATTATTATTGTTACTTATTATTGCCGAGTTCCAGTGGATTTCATCGATAACATAAGGGCCAAGATATTTTGGTTTTAGCTTATGACCGATTTGGGATTCCCTTAGCCAGACCTTTTGGCCAACGGAATATTCAGGGGGATTTGGATTCACGTGTTGATCAAAACGTTCTTTTGCTTTGATTTTTATTGCTTCCATTTTTCCGCGAGCAAGTTTATAGTTGTAAGAAATTTTGTTATTTAAGTCTCTAATGTATTTACTTATTAGTTCTTGTTGATTATAAAGTTTTTCCGCGGGTCGGGAGGCTGTATGGCCGAATAAAAGCTCGTGTGGCGTAAAACCCGTAGTTGTACATACACTATTATTATGGGCAATAACCGCGTAAGGTAAAATTTCGAGAGGGTCTTCGTTGGGAAATTCTATAGTTTGTACCCTTAATATCTCAGCTAGGGTAGCATGGAAGCGCTCAATAGAGCCATTGGATTGTGGATGAGCCACAGAACTGAAGGTTAATTTAAAATCGTATAATTTCGCTAAGTCAAACATCAGCTGGTTGTCAAATTCATTACCGTTGTCGGTATGAATTCGGAGGGGAGTTCCATAATGTTGGAAGAAACGCATGAGGACACGAACAACTTCTTTAGCTGTTTTATCTTTTACTGGATATGCTTGAACAAATTTTGTAAGTTCGTCTCGAATAGTTATAAGGTACTTTTTATTTGGAAGTGTAAAAAGATCAATATTAATTCTCTCGAATGGTGTATTAGGAGTTTCTGTAATTACTAAAGGTCTTTCGGTATTTTGACGATTAATTTTTGAGCGTGCGCACGTTTCGCAGGATTTGATGTATTTTTCTACGTCCTTTTGTAGATTAGGCCAGTTGTATTTTTCACGAATTTTCCTAAAGGTTTCATTAATACCACGTTGAAGATTATTTTTTCCATCGTGATATTGCGATACAATGATTGGGCGTTGATCTTCATCTGGAGTTGTAACAATATTTTGACATATAATAAAATTAATTTCCAAGTCCGAAAATATGAAACTAAGTATTTCGGGTATTTTAAGGTCACTAGCGTCTTCAATATAATAACTTTGGTTTTCTTCAAATTTTATTTTGTCGGTATAAAATAGTTTAAACAAATGTTCAGTGGCCTGTTCTAAGTTCTTGGGAATAGGTACGATAAAGTATTTCCTATTCGCTACCGAACCACTATTAGCGATATTTATTGTATTTGTTTCAATTGATTGGTCCTGATCAGCCAGGTCATCTAATATGGTTTCGTGTATTGGTTCTAAATTTCTTTGCCTGAAGAACGCTATTATATTTTTGTGCTTTTTATCTAGTAATTGTTCATTGCTAAAAGTTAATTTGGAATGGTCTATAAGGGATTTTTCTGTATATAATTTTGAAAATATACGATACTCTTCCCTTATGGCATCAGGGTCTAGTTCAGTATCGGAGGGTTCGTTGTCAGTCGTTTCGTTCGTGTGAAATATTTTAAAGCTATTTATAGGGGAGGTTTCTGGTTGAATGTAAATATAAACGGTAAAACGCTCGTCCTGAAAGATAATTTTAATCAAATTATAGACAATACGCCAATTTAGGCGGTCTAAACCACACCCAAGTTTTGGTATAGCAAGATTGAAGTCATTATTTTGTTCGCAAATAAACTTTAAGTTTTTAAGAGATTGTATTAGTAATTTATAAGTTGGTTTCTGGAAATATTTTTCTTTAGTAACTAAGTAATATATACTTCTGTCGTTGACCCTTTGGTGGGCCACTTCGCCTACGGCTTTATTTTGAGCTTGGAGCAACTCTATTCCTTTAAACCTATTTTTAAATTCTAGGACTATGCCTTTGTTCATAGCCATGTCTTTAGAAATACAGTGTGCGAGAGCAAAATGGGAAGGAGCATTAAACAAATCGTCAAAAATAATCTTTGTATTGTCACTTTCAATTTCAGGGGAAAACATTACGTCAAATATCTATTATAGAGTCTAAATTTTGAATGTGATTGACAGAACGGATCCTGCTAAGGGCATCCGCGTTTTGATTGGTTTTGCCAGGTTTGTAGACTATTTCGTAGTTGTATTCTTCTAATTTGAGTCGCCAGCGAGCTAGGCGGCTACCAGGGTCATTAATATAGAACAACCACGTTAATGGTTTGTGGTCTGTTACTAATTTAAATTTTGTACCATAAAGATAGGGACGGAAGTATTTTACAGCCCATACTATAGCCAAAAGTTCCCGTTCTATCACTGAGTAATTTGTTTCCGCGGTATTGAGAGTTCGAGATGCATAAGCTATGGGAAGGTCCTTCCCGATAGCTCCTTGAGAAAGGATTGCACCAACGGCGTATGCACTTGCGTCCGTAGTTACTACAAATTCTTCTGTAAAATCAGGATATCTAAGAATAGGGGTGGAAGTAAGAAGTTCTTTACATCTTTCGAACGCTTCAGTACATTCGTTAGTGAATTTAAAAGGACAATCTTTTTTTAATAACAATGTTAGTGGTTTAATTATTTTAGCAAAATTAGGGATAAATCGGCGATAGTATCCCGCAAGACCTAGGAAACTTTTTATTTCTGTTTGATTTTTAGGAGCTGGAAATTTTACGATACATTCAATTTTCTGAGGGTTAGGTTTAACACCGTCCTGGGTTATTACATGACCCAGGTATGAGGCTTCCTTTCTAAGGAACTCGCATTTGTTTGGTTGGGCTTTAAGATTATGCGTTCGTAGACGTGTGAGTACTTCGCGTAATCTTACCATATGTTCTTCTAGAGAAACCGAAAAGATTATTATATCGTCCATATAGACTAGGCACCTTTCATTTTGTATACTGAACATTACTTGATCCATCACGCGTTGGAAAGTACTCGGTGCGTTTTTCAGGCCGAAAGCCATTCTAATGAATTCGTAATGTCCGTTTTCAACTGTAAAGGCGGTCTTTGGGATATCCTCAGGTTTTATTTCTATTTGATGAAAGCCGCTGATCAAGTCCATGATCGTAAAATAAGTGCATTTTCCAAGTTTATCGAGTAATTCTGAAATATTTGGTAGAGGGTATCGATCTCCGATAGTGACTTCATTTAACTTCCGGTAGTCTATAACGATACGCCATTTTTGTTGGCCGGAAGAATCAAGTTTTTTCGGGACAACCCAAACGGGGCTGCTCCACGGAGAGGAGGAGGGTCTAATTATGTTTTGGTCTAAATATTCTTTTATTTGTCTTTTAACCTCCTCTTTGTGAACATGAGGATAACGGTATGATTTTGTAAAAATAGGTCTGGCATCACCAGTACTTATTTCGTGTTTAATTTGGTTGGTGAATGTCAGTTGGTCACCCTCGAGGTAGAAAATTCGAGGCAAATATTTGTTATAAGTTCAGCCTCTTCAGGGTTTAAGTGATCTAGATTTAGTGTCTTTTTTATTTTCTCTTATCGCTCTAAATCGCGCGAAGAGGGTCCTCTCTGGGGTTTATTAAATGCTTCAATTCGGTTTACTGTTGCAGTATTTATAGGTTCTAACTTAAGGTCTGGTAGAGTAATTGTTTTTGTATTCATATTTGTATTAGCTATAGAAATTAGAAACTCACCATCGTGATTTATATGCACAATAGAGTTGGGTATTTTTACATGATTAATATCTATTAGGTGACAAATGGCATCCGTATTACGGAGGTTACTTTTTAACTTAAAGATTTTCTCACACCTAGGTTCAATAGTTATATTATTTTCAACAGGATTTACCTTAATCTTAGATTCGCTACTTAGTGTTATTGGAAAAGAATCAGGGATATTTGTCTTACGCTGGTGAACGACCATCTCGTTACCAATGTCTAATGAGTTTGTATTTATACTTGAAATTGAATTATTATTTAAATGAATAACAAGCGAAGAAGCATTGTTATTTGTAAAATTATAATCAGGGATATTTGTCTTACGCTGGTGAACGACCATCTCGTTACCAATGTCTAATGAGTTTGTATTTATACTTGAAATTGAATTATTATTTGAATTAATAACAAGCGAAGAAGCATTGTTATTTGTATAATTATTAGGCGAATGGGCGGCAAGCGAAGAAGCATTGCCGCTTGCGTTACTTATAGTAAAATTCCGGATTTTAGGCGAAAGAACGCTATTTCCGGTCTGAAAATATTTATTATTGGCTTTGGTGATAATAGTATTATCAACAAAGTACGAAGATTCGTTATATTTAAACATTTTAATATTCTTAAAATTAGTATGAAGCATTCTATTATTTATATCGATTACGCATTCATAATGTTCTAAAAAATCTAATCCTAAAATACCATCAAAATCTATACTTAGTTCTGTTACATAAACCTTATGAGAATCATCTTGCCTTAAATTTAGCCACGTAGAGTGCTGAATTAATATAGGGTCATTTGAAATTCCAGAGACTATTAAGTTCTCTTTCATAAGGTTAAAGTTTGACAGAGTATAGTCGCCCCGGAATCTATTAAAAATGTAAACTGTTTATTTGAATCGTAAATGTAAAGCAAATTGTTTGATTTTGTATGACATATTTTAAGGACATGTAAATTTAGATCGACATATTCTGGAAGGCCATTTCCAGGTTGGCTTCCGTAGCTGGGCTCTCTATTTGAGCCAAGGCGCCCAGTTCCTGGATCGATTGGGAGTTTAAATGATGTGTTCTTCCCATTTGAGCTTGAGACATAGGCGGGCGATTATTATTTGGAGGGTTTTGATTATTGTACTGGCGCCTGTAACACTCATTAATAGTGTGACCGGCTCGCTTACAATAGTTACATATTGGCTGATTACTACTAGTATTTGGACTATAATTTGGTGGGCCTCTATATGGGCCTCTCGAGGAAGGGTTAGAACTAAAGTTACTTGTTCGGGGTGGATTATTGCTAGCAGGCGAATTACGTTGGAAATAATTTTGGTTACTGCGGTAATCTGGCTGCCTTGGCCTATTTAGAGTCCTATTTGTCCGCTGATTTTCTAAATAAGATAACTGTAACTCCCGGTTTATTCGGACAGACGCTTCTATTAAGGAGCCGGGGTTTGATGCCCGCACTACATAACTAATTTTAGGGTCAAGACCCGTAAGTAAGGTATCTAGGCACAAAGAGTCTGCAATAAGCTGTTGCGAATATTTTTGATCAGGGGTGAGGTATTGTCGATTTATGGCAGCATGTAATTTTGCGTTATGCGCCTGTATTTTGTTTACAAATGTTAAAGGAGAGTCGTTATTTTGTCGCATAAGTTGCAGATCGTGCATGAGACTAGATAAATCTCTAGTATCTCCGAAATGAGCTAGTAACAAATCTTTGATCGCGCCCCAGGTGACCAAGCTACGGCTGTTTACTAATTGTGCCGCACGGCCACGCAATTTATTTTTTATGTGCACGGTTAATAGAAAATGTTGATTACCGCTTGCAATTTGAACAGCGGTGTCGAAAGAACAGACAAACGAGTTTAAGAGAATTTGGTCGCCATCGTATTCGGGTATGAGGGCGAATAACTCAGACAATTTATATGGCTCAATTACTACTTTTACTTCCTCCTTAACTTGGGAGGAGGAACCTGCGTCAATATCAGTACCAGTCATTGTATTTAATAGAACACAAGGATAAAAAAATAGGAAAAAATGGAAATACACAAAATAATAGCAGTTTACGATAGATAAAAAGGTTACTTACAATTGCATCGTTGGGTCACTTCACTCAACTCTCGTAAGCACTACACACAAAATTGAAGATTCGTTCACTTTTTAAGGATTGGAATTCACACGATCGTTTACTCAGTTCAACAATCGCAAAGTGGATCCTACCGACTGCGCCAATTTTACAACTTGGAAGTCAAGAAAGGCTTTTTAAAAAGAATTATATTAATTAAACAAAGTTACATGGACTATAGCTAAAGAATTAAATGAATACAGTCAAATCTTAACTAGAGCTTAAATACTAAATATGAATGCTGACAGGGCAGTTCCCATGGTTCGAAGGCTAGACGGCCGGCTATCGGCTATATATATATATATATATATATATATATATATATATATATATATATATATAGCACAACAGGCCTATAGGCCTATAGGCCTATAGGCCCAGGGCTTGTTGAACAATCCTTCTCCATATTTGCCTATTTCTAGCTAACGTTTTCCATCCTCTAACTCCAAGACTTTCCAGATCATTCTCCACTTGCTTTTTCCACTTTTCCTTGGGTCTCCCTCTGCCTCTATTATCAATTCCTGTAGGCTTCAATAAGTGGTTTACCATTTTTCCTTCTTCCATTCTTAGGATATGCCCCATCCATCTTATTCTTTGGGACTTAACTATTGCTGTAATTTTTGGCTTTATATAATTCGTATTGGACCTTCTTTCCCAGAAATCCCCTACTTTTTTCCCTCCAAAAATTCTCCTTAGCATTTTTCTTTCCCATATTTCCAACTTATTTTCCATCACCTTTGTTAACACCCATGTTTCACTGCTAAAAGTTACTATTGGTCTAATTATTGTCTTATGCACCCGCAGTTTGGCTGCCCTGGAGACCACTTTTGACTTAAAAAAAACTCATTAAAGTCCCTGCACAAACTGTTCCAAGACATACACCTACATAAAATACCGAAAAATACTAGCCGTATATATAAGTCCAAAATAGGCACGTCATGATTTTCTTTTGTTTTCATAATAGCTTCTGACTGGACTGACTTAGGGACTTCAAAATTAAAATTGCTTATGGTGACTATTTAAACAGATTTTACCTATAAAATGCTAGCCGTGATGTAATTTTTTTGACAAAACCTTTATTCTTATAAATCTTGAATGGATCATCATAGGGATTTGAAAATTGGTATGTAAGGACAAAATGAAAATTGAAAATCGAAGAAACCAAAAAACAAGATTGCCGACCTGTCGCAGAAACATGGAATTTGATATAAGAGGAATTGGTAACAACTGAAAACCGACAAAATGAAAACAAAGTGAAATCTTAAAAACGAGCAGCGTCGACGTTCACCCTTAAGTCTTTGTCCAACATAAAAAATACATTTTTAACCGATGTTTGGTAGGAAAATTTTATGGGTTCATAGTTTTAAGTTTTCACTTCTGTCGGCAGTCCCCATGACTACCCATAACTTTTCCTAGCAAATTGAAAATTTAAACAAAAATTGTCGAAGTGACGGTCGGTCGGTCTTTCCAGAAAATCTTGTAAGCACGATAAGTTATGGTCGATAACTTAAGAACGCTTTAAGCTAAAGACCTGAAACTTAGTATACAGGTATGTTACCAAAAGTTCTCGCTCGGGATATTTTTTGGTGAAAACTTGGTACGGCAAGGGGGCAAAAAAGGGAGAATAAAAAAAAATCACAAAAACCTGAAAATGAGCCTAAGGAACGTTCAAGTATTACGTAACGTACATTTTAATCATTTTCGACCCCCACCTACCCCCTGTAACGCTATTTTCCTATACCTATAACATGGGCGAAACGCTCCAGAATGACCCCGACCCTCCCTAGGAGCCTTACGTAATACTTGAACGTTCCGCTATGGGGGTTTTTGAGGTTGTTGAAATTGAACCTGATAATAAAATTTTTCTAACTCAACCCCTGCAGGGGTGAGGGGGTAATTATTTTTAAAATTTTAAAATATGTTCGTGAAAATTTATATGTAGGGGTTTTTGGGGTAGCTACAACTGAATACAATAACGAAAAAAAAATAATAACTCCACCCCCGCGGGGGTAATTATTTTTAAATGTTTACAATATTTTCGTGAAAATTGGTATATAGGGGTTTCTGGGGTAGCCAAAACTGAATCTGATAAGGAAAAAAATTTAACACCACATCCGCGGGGGTAATTCTTTTTAAATGTTTATAATATTTTCGTGAAAATTGGTGTATAAGGGTTTTTGGGGTAGCTAAAACTGAATCTGATAACGAAAAATTTTTAACCTCACCCCCGCAGGGGTAAGGGGGTAATTATTTTTAAATGTTTAAAATATTTTCGTGAAAAATGGTATATAGTGGTATTTGGAGTAGCTAAAGCTAAATCTGATTACAATTTTAACATGGCCCTCGCGGAGGTAAGGGGGTTTTTGAATGTTTACAATAAATTCGTAAATATTGTATATAAGGGTTTTTCGGGTAGCTAAAACTGGATCTGATAACGAAATTTTTTTAACTCCACACCCGCAGGTGTAAGGGGGTAGCTATTTGGATTAATGTTTGATCTATTTGCTCACAGTGTTTAATTTAGTAGTTCTAGATTTAAGATATTTTTTTTGTTATATTTTTGTTTTTCTTTTGTGACTCATCCTGTAATTGGTCACATACTGTTGGATGTAATATATAAATAAATAAATAAATAATTTTTAAATGTTTACAATATTTTCGTGAAAATTTCTTTATAGGGTGGTTGAAATTTATTTACATGTTACGCAGTATCTACGGATTTTTTATTTCTACGCGCGTTAATAACTGCACTGTTTTTGTCGACAATCCTAATCTTTTCAAGTTTTAAGTTTCTACTTTTAACAGGCAACAATTAAAACTAAAAAAAATAGAATATCGAGAAAAATAGTACAGTTATTAACGCGCGTAGGAATAAAACATCCGTAGATCTGGTAACACATATGTTACATAACATTACAAATAGTGTAAGGATGAATAAAAAAATAATAAAACGATTATGAACACTTTTATTTGTAATACAAATACAAATACAAAGACCCAATCGGTACAGATTCAGGCCAAGTGGAATGCACTATAGTGATGGGAATTTGGAATACTTGTTCCTTAAGTGTCCATTAGAAGATTTCTTGAACGATTTTCATATGCTTTACTCATATTTTGAAACTATTTTGTTTCTGAAATAATGAGGTAAGTCCAAATAACGTTAATGTCAATTCTTTAAAAACCTTATTTAATTTCTTTACAAATTTTAGGGTATACTCTTAAATGTATCTACATTCAACAGCAATAATCGCTAGAATACCTTTTTTTAATATAATTTTTTTATAACTTCAAATATTGCCAATAGACGAAATTGTAAGCAATTTTTCGCAATAAAATAAAATTTTAAAGATTTGATTGGTAGGTTAATAGGGAGGGCCTGCGACTTTTGGACCGCACGGTTTATAATATATAGTTGACCTTTTTATTAAAAATCATTATCAATAAAATTTATTGATTACACAGGTCAACATTTGATATGGAAAAAAACACCGGACCAGACCCAGGTACCCAGGGGTTTTTGGGGTCACTGATTTCGATGCCGAGGTCGGTCAAGCTCTATCACATCAGTTTCAAGGTCATTTGAAGGTCAAACCGAGAAAAGGTGGTTGAAAAAATCTGAAGAAAATCATACATAAGTTTTTAGGGTCGCTGATTCCGATGCTAAGGTCAGTCAAGCTCTATCACGTCAGTTTCAAGGCCATATGAAGGTAGGGTGATCAAGCTCTATCACGTCAGTTTCAAAGTCATTTGAAGGTCAAACTGAGAAAACATCTGAAAAAAAGCATATATAAGTTTTTGGGGTCGCTGAGTTGGAATCCGGTGTTTGCTTACCCTTAAAAGGCATCCAAAGGTCATTGCAAGGTGATTACTAGGTTTAGAGGTTAATTAATAAGGAGAATATGTCAAAAAAATTTATATAAGTTCAAAATATCAAAATATTTAAACCAAGTTTTTTCAAAAACGTGCCATTTCAGGCTAACTTTTTTTTCATATTTTGATAGTACCATGTGTTGGGAAAAAAAGCATATCAAAAAAAAACCTGGGCGATTTTGAGAGTTTTTTTTAAATCGACAATTACTATTTTTTCTCCTGTTCTTAAGTTAAACTGTCTTATTGGTAGAATAAAACATATTTTAAAAATAAAATTTATTAATTTTGAGCATACATAGGCATAAAACAAGCCACTAATGTTATCTAGAAAATTAGTGTTTGTCGCAATATGGGGCATAACCTTGAAACTTAAATTATAAGGTCAAACTAAGAAAAGGTGGTTAAAAAAATCTGAAAGAAATCATAAATAAGTTTTTAGGGTCGCTGATTCCGATGCTAAGGTCAGTCAAGCTCTATCATGTCAGTTTCAAGGTCATATGAAGGTTAAACTGAGAAAAGGTGGTTGAAAAAAATCTGAAAAAAAAAATAAATAAGTTTTTAGGGTTGCTGATTCCGATGCTAAGGTCAGTCAAGCTCTATCACATCAGTTTCAAGGTCATTTGAAGGTCAAACTGAGAAAAGATTATGGAAATCTTTTGAAAAAAATCATATGTAAGTTTTTGGGGTCGCTGATTCCGATGCTAAGGTCAGTCAAGCTCTATCACGTCAGTTTCAAGGTCATATTAAGGTCAAACTGAGAAAAGGCGGTCGAAAAAATATGATAAAAATCATACATAAGTTTTAAGGGTCTCTGATTCCGATGCTAAGGCAGTCAAGCTCTATGACGTCAGTTTCAAGGTCATATTAAGGTCAAACTGAGAAAAGGTGGTCGAAAAAATATGATAAAAATCATACATAAGTTTTAAGGGACGCTGATTCTGATGCTAAGGTCATTTATGCTCTATTACGTCAGTTTCAAGGTCATATTAAGGTCAAACTGAGAAAAGGTGGTTGAAAAATCTAAAAAAAATGATACATAATTTTTTAGAGTCGCTGATTTCGGTGCTAAGGTCATTCAAGCTCTATCACGTCAGTTTCAAGGTCATATTAAGGTCAAACTGAGAAAAAGCGGTCGAAAAAATATGATAAAAATCATACATAAGTTTTAAGGGTCTCTGATTCCGATGCTAAGGTAATTTATGCTCTATTACGTCGGTTTCAAGGTCATATTAAGGTCAAACTGAGAAAAGGTGGTCGAAAAAATATGATAAAAATCATACATAAGTTTTAAGGGTCTCTGATTCCGATGCTAAGGTAAATTATGCTCTATTACGTCGGTTTCAAGGTCATATTAAGGTCAAACTGAGAAAAGGCGGTCGAAAAAATATGATAAAAATCATACATAAGTTTTAAGGGTCTCTGATTCCGATGCTAAGGTAATTTATGCTCTATTACGTCGGTTTCAAGGTCATATTAAGGTCAAACTGAGAAAAGGTGATTGAAAAAATCTGAAGAAAGATTATGGACAATTTTTGAAAAAAATCATATGTAATTTTTTGGGGTCGCTGATTCCGATGCTAAGGCAGTCAAGCTCTATGACGTCAGTTTCAAGGTCATATTAAGGTCAAACTGAGAAAAGGTGGTCGAAAAAATATGATAAAAATCATACATAAGTTTAAAGGGACGCTGATTCTGATGCTAAGGTCATTTATGCTCTATTACGTCGGTTTCAAGGTCATATTAAGGTCAAACTGAGAAAAGGTGGTTGAAAAATCTGAAAAAAATGATACATAATTTTTTAGAGTCGCTGATTTCGGTGCTAAGGTCATTCAAGCTCTATCACCTCAGTTTCAAGGTCATATTAAGGTCAAACTGAGAAAAGGTGGTAGAAAAAATATGATAAAAATCATACATAAGTTTTAAGGGACGCTGATTCTGATGCTAAGGTCATTTATGCTCTATTACGTCGGTTTCAAGGTCATATTAAGGTCAAACTGAGAAAAGGTGGTTGAAAAATCTGAAAAAAATGATACATAATTTTTTAGAGTCGCTGATTTCGGTGCTAAGGTCATTCAAGCTCTATCACCTCAGTTTCAAGGTCATATTAAGGTCAAACTGAGAAAAGGTGGTAGAAAAAATATGATAAAAATCATACATAAGTTTTAAGGGTCGCTGATTCTGATGCTAAGGTCATTTATGCTCTATTACGTCGGTTTCAAGGTCATATTAAGGTCAAACTGAGAAAAGGTGATTGAAAAAATCTGAAAAAAATCAGATAGAGCTTGACCGCCCCTAGCACCGGAATCAGCGACATCAAAAACTTATTTACGATTTTTTTCAGTTTTTTTCAACCATCTTTTCTCAGTTTGATCTTTATATGACCTTGAAACTGATGTGATAGAGCTTGAGTGACCTTAGCATCGGAATCAGCGACCCTAAAAACTTACGTATGATTTTTTTTCAGATTTTTTCAACCACCTTTTCTCAGTTTGACCTTATTATCTAAGTTTCAAGGTTATGCGCCATATTGCGACAAACACTAATTTTCTAGATAACATTAGTGGCTTGTTTTATCCCTATGTATGCTCAAAATCAATAAATTTTATTTTTAAAATATGTTTTATTCTACCAATAAGACAGTTTAACTTAAGAACAGGAGAAAAAATAGTAATTGTCGATTTAAAAAAAACTCTCAAAATCGCCAAGGTTTTTTTTGATATTCTTTTTTTTCCAACACATGGTACTATCAAAATATGAAAAAAAAGTTAGCCTGAAATGGCACGTTTTTGAAAAAACTTGGTTTAAATATTTTGATATTTTGAACTTATATAAATTTTTTTAACATATTCTCCTCACTAATTAACCTCGAAATTTCCTAGTAATGACTTTGCAACGATCTTTGGATGCCTTTTAAGGATAAGCAAACACCGGATTCGAACTCAGCGACCCCAAAAACTTATATATGATTTTTTTCAGATGTTTTCTCGGTTTGACCTTCAAATGACTTTGAAACTGACGCGATAGAGCTTGACCACCCTTAGCATCGGAATCAGCGACCTCAAAAACTTATTTATGATTTTTTTCAGATTTTTTCAACCACCTTTTCTCAGTTTGACCTTCATATGACCTTGAAACTGACGTGATAAAGCTTGACTGACCTTAGCATCGGAATCAGCGATCCTAAAAACTTATGTATGATTTTTTTCAGATTTTTTCAACCACCTTTTCTCGGTTTGACCTTCAAATGACCTTGAAACTGATGTGATAGAGCTTGACCGACATCGGCATCGAAATCAGTGACCCCAAAAACCCCTGGGTACCTGGGTCTGGTCCTGTGTTTTTTTCCATACTAAATGTTGACCTGTGTTATAAATATTTATTTTTATTTATTTATTTATTATAAATATTTATTTTAATTAATAATAAAAAATCCATCTTCAAGCCCGGTGGTAAAAAAATGGTATTTTTTTATCTGACAGTCTGGGCCGTCAAGAAAAAATCGGGACCCGGGGGATAGTAACCTAGGGACCCCCACCTGGTCCCCCCACAAAAATCAGCCCCCAATTTTTTTCTACCTCCTGAAAAATTTTGATGACTAAAAAAAACTCTTCGCCCCCATCCGGTCCCCCTCAGAGACTAAAAAAAAAAGATTTAGGATTTCGATTGAAATCTACGAATGATATCATTTTGACAGGTCGGCCATCTTGTTTTTTGCTTTTTGTTTTTTTTTTTTGTTTTTCATTGTACCGTTGCAGAAGGTATCAAAGAAAATGGTAGGTGAAATATTTATTATTGTAAATTGAATTTTTTACATTTGTCAATTATTTGACAGATATCAAATAATTCTTGTTAACGTCTTTCAATGTTTTGGGTCGGATAATTTTGTCAATGTCTTACTAAAATCACTTAGAAAGGGACGGTATATCTGCTTATTTGGAAAAAGGACCATCAGTGTTGCTTTATTCGCAAAATTTTGAGTATGAAACAACAAAATTAGAACAATTAACGAAAAATTGGTGTTATCGGGTAGATGAAAAAAAAATCGACAAGAGCAAGATGAAGATGTATAAAACCTATTTGTTTGAAACAGTTAAAATATGGTTCCAATTCCATGGTTAAAATATGGTTTAATCTTAAATAAAGATATTTGGATTTCATTTACTGCCTTTATAATTCATATCCGTATCGTTTGATGTTATGATTGATTGATTGATTAAAAAGTCACCTATCTTTTTGTATTTTTTATATTTTTTAATAAAATTGTTATTTTAAAAACACTAATGACATTTTACAGAGTAACCTATTAATTTAATTCATTAACATTTTCTAACCTTCTTTTTAAAAACCATAAACAATTAATGCAAAAATTATAAAAATATGTCAAATTTATTTTCACGTCTACCATTTTTATTGGTATCCACTGTACATACCAAATTTCAAGTTTCTACGACTTCCCGTTTAAAAGATATAATTTTGACAGGTCGGCCATCTTGTTTTTTGGTTTTTTGTTTTTTATTATACCCTTATATACCAAATTTCAAGTTTCTACAACCTTCTGTTCAAAAAGCGTAATTTTTAGATGTTGGGTAAATATTCATAAGGTAAAAGTCGGCGCTGCGACCTTCAAAGTCGGCGCTGTGCGCCTTTTCAGAATAATTCTTTTTTTCATTTTGTCGATTTGCAGTCGTCATTAAGTCCTATCTTGTTTCTTGGTATCGTCGATTTTCAATTGTCATTATGTCCCCACATACCAATTTTCAATTCCCTACGATAATCCAATTAACATTTATGAGAATAAGTATTTTGTCGAAAAAATGACAGCTCGCTGCGCTCGCGGTGACTTCCCGGATAGTATTTTTTAGGTGGAATCTATTTAAATAGTCACTACAAGCTTATATTTTAAATTTCAAGTCTCTAAGTCATTCCGATCAAAAGTTATTATAAAAACAAAAGAAAATTATGATGTGCCTGCTTCGGACTTCACAGCTAGTATTTTTGGGTAATATTATGTACGTGTCTTGTTTCAATAGTCACCGTAAGCTTGTATTTTAAATTTTATGTCTCCAAGTCAATCCAATCGGACATCATGGCTAGTATTTTTTGGTAATTTTATATATATTATATTTCATATTTTAAGTCTCCATGTTAATCTGGTCAAAAATAAAAAAAAAAAAACAAAAGAAAATCATTATATGCATGTTTTGGACTTCATGGTTAGTATTTTTTTGACAATTTTTTTGTATATGTCTTATTTAATTAGTTACCTTTAACTTATATTTCAAATTTCAAGTCAATCCGGTGAACAGTTATTAAAGAAACAAAAAAAAAAATTGGACTTCACAGCTAGTATTTTTTTAAGTTTAACCTGTTGAAATAGTCCCAATTAGCTTATATTTTAAGTTTCAAGTTAATAGCTCATCCCGTTCAAAAGTGTATTAAAAATACAAACAGGCCACCAGAGGTCACGCACAAGTTGCTTGCGATGGTTTCCTAAAACCTTAAGACCATGCCTAAGACTATAGCAAATTTCAAAGACTTGGCACAAAGTGCACGATTCTTATGATTTTCAATAATTCCTTCTCCGCTATATCTCATCTTGCCGTACACATGTTGCTATGGATGCCAAGTTGACCGATAAAACTATATGAAAACTATACACTGCAGTCTACGCTAACGCCCTCTCGCCAATATACGCAAGCACTACGCAATATACGAAAATCTATAAGGGTGATAAATTAACGTTCATCCAATTTTATTAAAAACCGAATGAACACATTAAGAAAAACGTTTTCCTCTACTTTAAAGGCGATGGTCAAAGGCATTTTTAACACGTGTGAATGTCACTTTATACCCCTACTATATATATATCGGGTGTTTTTTTTTTAACCTAAAACTTTCAAATATCTCGAATACTATGCATTTTAGAAAAAAAAATGTCGGACAAAATTTGTTTATTTTAATGGTGGAAACAAAATGGCGTATTTATTTTTTTAACAAGTACAAACATATATTTTTTTACTGTTATTTAATTCCCCTTAAAAAAATAAAAATCTTTTGTAAAAAACTTTTTTTGATCGGACTTTTAGTTGCAGAGATAACACAGCCACACAAAATTAAAAAAGTTGCATCTCCGACGAACTTGACTAGTCAATCCCTCTGTATTTTGAGCCGCTGAATCCGAATCTAAAGTCGGAATTTAAAAGTTAGCTCCCATTTTCAACATAACCTCAAAAAACATACTTTTCGCAATGATATGATATGTTTTTTGAGGTTATGGTAAAAATCAGAGCTAAATTTTAAATTTCGACCGCTAGAACGGTCATAAATATTATAGATGCGGATAATATAGAAGATATTCGTAACGAACTAGTGCGTAATTTTAGCGACCCTAGGAATGGAAGTTGCTTATTAGTGGATTTAAATAATTGTAGACAAGCTCCCAACGAAAGCGCAATGAACTTTTACGATAGGGTACTTAAACTCAGTAGTACTA
The DNA here is from genome assembly GCA_958510825.1 of Brachypterus glaber. Taxonomy (NCBI): domain Eukaryota; kingdom Metazoa; phylum Arthropoda; class Insecta; order Coleoptera; family Kateretidae; genus Brachypterus; species Brachypterus glaber. The sequence continues at coordinate 25,926,798 of OY294048.1, read as the reverse complement.
TAAATAATTACCTCGCGATCCACGAACAAGACGTTGACACGAGACAAGCAACGAAAGTATTTTTATCAGGACTAGGAAAACCTCACGGACCAATATTGAGTGCTTTACAACCTGCTACAATGCGTGCAGAGTGCGGAGAGGATAAAACATCCTCTCATTTGACAGATACGACAGGATCAGGTTGCAAGTGAAACTCAAAGACTCAACCAAGAGGAACTAAGAGATCTCCCTTGGGCCAATATACTGACCTTTATTAAAAGGACGGAAGGTTCAAGGAGGACTCAAATTAGTAAATGGCTGGGATTGCCTGGGGTGACAAAAAGGGCCAGAAATGGCCTAGTTGTCCGGCTTTGGCCAACCCAAAAATTTACTACTACTAATACTACTAATACTACTAGTACTACTAGTGGTAGAACTTACGCCATTAACATTGAAGAACAATATATTCACAGACTTTCTATAACACTTAAAAACACATTTAAAAATTCAGCTCTTAAAGCAATTATTTGTACAGGAAGAACAAGAAGAGAAGGTTAAATTTAGTCACGCAGGCAAAACAAACCACAGGGGAATATCCGAAACAGAAATACAAATTAAAAGAGAATATTACTGGCCAAACATTAGAAGCACCGTAACTAAATACATTAACAACTGTAAAATTTGCCAAATTTTTAAATACGACCGAAATCCTGCTAAACAAAAACTGGCAAATTACCCCAACACCCAGTAGACCATTTGAAATTATTCACGCTGACGTTTTTAGTATAAAGACCCAAAAATTCCTTACCACGTTTTTTCAACATACGCACAAGCGTATCCTATCGAGAGGTCTATCGCTACGGAAATAATAAAAGCCCTGCTAATTTTTATGACACACCACGGAACCCCAAAAATGATTACCACCGATAGCGAAACCGAATTTAAAAATAATACTCTTCAAGACTTCACTGTCATGCATAAGATTACCATTCATTTTACAACCCCAGGCAACCCAAATTCAAATAGCCCCGTTGAACGGTTTGATTCCACAATAATAGAACATTTAAGAATACTTAAAAAAACAAAAACAACTTAAGTATATGTGACCAAATGTTATATGCAATTTTAGGCTACAACCACGCAATTCATTCCGCCACCAAACACCGATCCATAGACCTTATTAACAGACACGTAGACTCACGCACACTCTTCGATATAGATGTTAATAAAATAGTTTACACCAATTATATAACCAACACCGGGATTGTACAAAAGAACTTTACAAAAATTTAAACGAAACAATGTTAGAACAAAAAAACAAAGTAATCGAAAAACAAAACGAAAAAAGACATTAACCTATAATATATAAACCAGGCATGAAGGTACCATAAAACACGCGCTCGTAATAAACTAAAACCCACTGAGACCGGATCTAACCTCAGAATAATTCTATTACCTAAGGTTCCTGAGAAATATGAGATAAAAGTGGTAAAAAATCATTATTTTAGCCCTCTTTTGTTATAAAATCATGGGAGATAAAAATATTCTGAAGACAAATTTATATTTGGCGCCTCAAAATTAGTTAAAAAATACTTAGAATATGGAAACTTTAAATTCATAGGTAGAATAAATAAGTATATTATGGAAAAAAAATATTAAAAAAAAATTGATCCTGTAACAAAACTAAGTAGGGGTGGAGGGTAAGGAGAGGGGTGCATAAGAGTACAAGCTTATCGCCACGTACTCATCCTAAAAATCAAAAATCACACTAGGGTCAAAAATTAACTAAAAATATGTTACGTAATACGGTTCTTATGTAATAAAGTAATATTTTTATGATGTAGAACCATTAAAAAAACGACAAAAAATACGCAATATTTTTGTTATAAATTATTTTTAAATTGGCATAATTGCATTTACTAAAATTTAAAAAATAAGACGTACTGGATTTTTTTTAAGGTCAAATTCGGATTCTGCGCCTTTAAATTGATAAGAAAAATAAATTTTATGGGCTCGGGAAAAAAGTTTACACTGTGTGCTTTAATTTTATTTCTTTTTCATTTATTTACTTTTTACGAACAAACTAAGCTAAATAAAAATATATTCGTATAAATGTTTTTGTAGAGAATTTTATAGTCTACAAATTAAGTTCTATAAAATTTTTAAACAAATTTGAGTTTTGGCACAAATGAGCAATTAAGTAGGTCTGTACTTTCATTTTAAGCTTTTTATTTATTTTTTTCGCGTACTTACTGTGACAGTAGGTCCTTGGCATATATAGTTTTGAATTCCTCGTATTTTTTTTAATATACCCTAAAATTTTCAAAATCCTACTCGTTTTTTTTTAACATTTTGAATATAAACGTCATTATTTCCTGGAGTTATATCTCAAAAATTTTAGGTGCTGGAATTTTTCCAAGCTTAGATTCGGATTCTACGCCCTCGAATTAGAAAGAAAAATTTACTTTCCGATCGGGGCAAAATGAAAAGTTGCGATTTGTTGCCTAGTGTAATCCTCCCCTACAAACTAGGTAATGCAAAAATAAGATCCTCATACCATACATTTATCCACTATTCTGACTCCCAATAGAAAACGAAATCATTAAAATAGAAAATCTACATAAAAATATTTCTCATATCATATATAGTAACAGTAATATTACAGGCGAGTTTATTTTTAAACGACGCAATTTTATTTCAATTAAATCTAGCTTAAGGAAAATTAAATTACTGGGACACAAACGTCCTAAGCGTGGCCTTATCGACGGAATAGGCTCTATTTTTAAAACAATAACCGGCACATTAGATGCCACAGACGGTAAACGATACGATAAAGCGACTTGGAATCTAACCAGATAAAAACAGTATCTACATTAAATAAGCAAATTTCATTAACTACTAAAATAATTGATAACTATAATTCTACATTAAAAGTATACTCAATACCTACCCAATACAATACTCATTCCTAGAAAACCTTACCTGACTATGAACGACAACTTATATCAGTATGAAGATCAACCCTGCAAGAATAACAACCCTCTGTATTACTGTAAAAAACAGAATTAATAAGCAGTTCAGAAGACTGTATTCACCAAATCCTCCAAGTCCATAACAGAGCCCCCAGCAGCTGCAGCCCCGTGAATATTGTCATAAAGCACACCATCATAGAACAGATAAATCCAGCTACATATATTGCCGTCTTCCCAAAGGAAACTAAAGTAAGAACATCATACCATAAGCGAAATTACCATACTTCAAGGAACATACTTGATAGAACTCCCAACCGACTGCAGAGTCTTTCCAAAATTTTAAAAAAATTATTGATGGACAACCCTTACTACTACCCGAAATTAAAATCGTAACGAACCATAAAAGTCCTAGCCCAGAATTGGTCATACAACACATAAATCTAGATAGAATCCAGGATATCCAAAACGAACAGAGAAGAATCCAAGAGGTTACACTTAGGACCATATCAACTCCAAACTCACATTGGTGGACAACAAATCATTATATTATCCTCGCATTCTTAATGCTAGGAGGCATTTTAAACATCATCCACAAAAAATATTTTAGAAGTAACTCCAACTCCACCTTAACTCCAGATTGCTCCGATAAACGCAACCAACCTAGCTGTTCCTCCTTCTAAACCACGTGGAATCACACAACCCTTCTCAGAAGACATCAATGCATAAACTTCTACCCCCCCCCCTCATGGGTCTTTTTGGCAAAGGAGGAGTGAAATACACATTTCATGTATATTTTATTATTGCTTGTCAGCACAATCTATTATATATACAGATTGGTTTCAAAGCTCCGTACAAATTGCGATCCAATCTTATGTTAAGATCAAGAAAGGGGTGAAGGGGCAAAGTGGGTGGGATTATCGAAACAGTGTTGCCAGACTTTAATGCATTTTAAATAGTCTTTAAGTTAACATTTTTGTCGTTTTTTAATTTCTTAGCAATTTTACTTTTCCTCGCTGGCTTCTAATTTTTTTTGCGAATTAGTTCTTTTATTCACAAAACTTTTTTTACAGGCCTTAACGACATAAACTAACTTAACTAACCTAACAGTTAGATATATCAATGGCCTAAAGACAAATTTGCCTAATATAGTATTTTATGTAGGTATTGTAAATTAATTTTGCAATAACTTAGACTTAGAAGGTTAAAATAACTAAATAAGTTATAAAATAAACAATTTTTTTTTAGTTTTTATTATTTTAACACTGTACCTACTATTTATTACATAAAAAAAACCGACTAAAAGCTTATCTATAAAACATATCAAAAAAAAAAAAAATGTGCAAAAATATTGTTTACCCCCTTTTACCCCGATTTTATCAAAAAAAAATCCCAGCACACAACTTTATTGTCCAAATGTAATGTCTTTAACTCGAAGCGTTCTTGAGTTATCGTGATCAAAAATTTCGTCAGATCGACAGCTAGACCGACAGACAGGAAATCATCTTTTTTGGATTAAACAGCGAGAAATATAAAAAAATATAAAAAAAATCATTTTTTTTACTAACGCAAGACTTTCCTGGAGGAAAGTAAAATATTTTTATTTATATAAAAAGTTACATAAAAATTAAAAATAACTATAGTTTACAAAAAAATATGTTTACATGTTTACATGTTTGTTTAACCTCGTACTATTCTACTTAATTAAGCATCCCCTAAGTCCAGGACTTGTGTGGGCTAGTAGTAGAGGGAACCACCGGCTTATACTGACTTTCGAACCAGTTTCTAGGGAGTGTCCGTTTCACTTATCGCCTTCGCCAAATTTCAATTATTAATTAACTGAAAAAGGCAAATCGGCGCCAGTGAGAATCGAACTCACGATAGTAGACTTGCTATGCATACGCGCTAGCCACTACGCTATGCCTCCCATAATAGTTTATTATAGTTTAAAATAAATTTGGTGCGGCCCTGTTCTGCTGTTTGAACTCTACTCTAAAAAACTGTTGCTAATACGCAGGCGCAGCTAGCCTTCATCGATTCGTTGTTCCCCCTCCTAAAACTTAAGCTCTTCGCATGTATGCATTTATAAACTTTAATAAGTGACTTAGAGTTCCTAAATTATCTGTATAAACGAATATCATTATTGTAAGGCAATGGTGATTCTGTGCCAAATAGGACCCAAGGAAAACTTTGACTTCTTTGATTTGCCCTATTTTTGGCTCAAGTGTGCTATGTTTGTCCAAAAAGAACCTGTTTTTTTTTTCAGATTTTTTTGACATTTATTTTTGGAGTTATGGCCTTCTAAAGTTGACAAAAATGCCCAATTTTTCTAAAACGTATAATTTTTAAACGGCTGTATCTCTATAAAGGTAAGATATAGAGACTTCAGACAAAGTGTATTTTAAAGTTTGTTAGTTGGAAGTTATTTGGATAATAAAGTAAATTTAAGTTTGGTGATTTTGGTGATAGTCACCAAAGTAACCAATTTTTGGTGACATTTTACTCAAAATACGCCATCTTCGATTTTCTTTTTTTTAAATATATGTTAAACTACAGACATTTCTCTAACAGTTACCCAAATTTCAAAATGGGACCGCCATATATTCGTCTTTGGTAAATTTTTAAAAATATAGTAGCAACTCAATTTTTTATTTATTGGTAATATTATGACCACAGTTTAATGTACGTTGTTTGTTAACTTTATCTCAATCAAATTTAAACTAAAATTAACTTTTTTGCAAACGGAATTATAAGTTAATTGATTAATTTTTTTAATATAACTAGCCAAGACACCCGTTTTTCGCACGGAATTTTTAGAAATTAGATTTTTATTAAAATTAAGCAAGGTATTATTTTTGCATTTTACAGAATGTTTTAGACATTCATAATATTCTATAATTTGTTTAAATAAGCAATTAATTATAACTAGCCACATTTTTTGTAAAGCCTACTAAACATTGTTTAATGTAAAAAGAATCTAAAAAAGGCAAATCCTCATTAAGCATGCATAGCATACCTACGTATGCTATATAAGCCAAAAATCAGACAAATCGAGGAAGTCTGTGTTTAAAATTGAATATTTTGTGTTTCATTTGCCATGGAATGAGCCCAAACGTTTTTAGCTGGAATTGTTTTTGGTAAATGTTGAGGTGGAGAAAGGGAGTAAAAAAAATCCTAGCCGAATTGTTTGAATAAGGAATCTATATTTAAAAATTTGAAGTCTTTAGCTCAAAGCGTTCTCAAGTTGTAGTAATCAGATATACAGATTGACCGACATACAGATTTCTCTTGGTAAACTATTGTTTTTTCTAAACGACGAGAAAATTAAAAAAAAATTAAAAAAATTACTAACGCAGTAGAAGAAAGTAAAATTTAAATTAGATTTCCCATGCGAAGATTGGGTATCACAGCTAGTACATATGTATATAAACTCAATTTAAGGTTTTCCAAAACATATTATGTAAGTATCTTATTATTGCATTAAAAGAACTGATGTTAGTTTGATTAATTCCTAAAACTAAATTCCCGTGCGAATAACGGGTCCACTGCTAGTATATATGTATACCAGACGTAGTAAAAAATGTTGCAGATAAATATTAAATAGTTATTAAATATATCAGCATTTCCATTTCAAAAATACAGGGTAGTATTATTAAACTCTGCGTTAAAAAGTGGTTGGGAAATGAAATTTTGACTGACATTTATATCTTTAATATTTTGCCCAAGGCAATCCCATGGTCGTCCCATTATGAAGTTTGAACATGGTTAGAGAAAGATCTACAAACTATTATATCTTTTTATTAAATCTGTATCATTTAGCGTTTTTAAACAGCTCTATAGCTGTTTAAAAACAGGAGGTTTTAGTGACTTTTGCAATTTTGGCCAATTTCAAAAGACCGTAACTCCATAAATAATGGCCAAAAAAATCTAAAAATTATATAAGTTCTTATTAAGCATACGTAGAGCAAGTATACCAAAAAATGATTAAAATCGAAGAAGTCGATGTCCAAAATTGCCCTTTTAGGGTCTTATTTGGCGTGGAATGAGCCGCAAGTCTTAATACATAATAGCTACCTGTAATTATTTGTATACCTGTAAACTATAAAAATATTTTTTTTTTCGGAGTTTCCTTTTTGAAGTTCATAATTTGCGTATACAGAAGACATTATTTGTTTCCGCAAGTCGGGTAAAAAAAATTAAATTTTAATTCGGAACCGGGTGTATATTCTGGTTTTTGCCTAAAACTTTTTTCGGTGTACTTTTTTCGAGTTTTTCTTTTTAAAATATACTTTTTTATGTAAAAATACACAAAAAAGTACCGGTGGTGTAACATTGCAGGATTAACCGTTGTGAAGATAAATGCATTTTAAACTAAATTTTTACACATCAGGAACCAAAAACACAATATAAAAAAATTATAAAGCCAAAAAACAAAGATTTTGGTAAGGGGTGGTTATTTAACATTAAAAACCGAGAAAAAAAGATTATATGCACCTTGGTCAAAAAATCATTCTTAAGGAAGTTATGTCCTTTTAAATATGCCCTATTTTGAAAAGTAGGGTGTGTTTTAAGAATGGCGCGCCATGACGTAGCTCCCTTATGAATGATTGTTTTGGCCAAGGTGCATATTTTTTTTCTCGGCATTTAATGTTAAATAACCACCCATTTCTAAAATCTTTGTTTTTGGGTTTATAATTTTTTATTCTTTATTTTTGGTTCTTGATGCGTAAAAATTTACTTTTAAGTTAATGCATTTATCTTCAAAACGGGTAATCCTGCAAATATACACCACAGATACTTTTTTGTGTATTTTTACACAAAAAAGTATACTCCAGTAAGAAAAATAAAAAATAAATAAAACCGAAAAAAGTTTTAGAAAAAAAACAAAAAATCCATCCGGTTTCGAATTGCAGCTTTTTTTTTACCCGACTTGCGGAAACAAATAATGTCTTCTGTATACGCAGATAGGTTAACATGTATATATGCTTGTATACTAATATATAAGCTTAGAGGTTTTCTCTTTAAAACTATTTTTTATTCACTTTTCAAAACTTTTCGAAAAATCTTCAAATAATTTGCGATTTTTTTTATGTTCTAAATTAAGAGGAGAAGGAATATAATTTTTTTAGTTTCTCCCAACTAGCATTGTTTCTAAATATTACCAAAGAAAACCTCCAAAATTTCTTCAATTTTATATCAGTTTTTATCCGAAAAACAGGTACCGATTTTCTTCAAAGTTTGAGTGCTTTGAGCTACCTCTAAACATTAATCGATTTGGCTCATTTTTGAGTGGCCACCGTTTTTTACCAAGGAACAACTTTTGAACCAGAGAGCGTATTCGATTTCGAAATTCGGGATTTTTTGACATACCCTACTCATTACCCATGAACCCGAGCTCTAATAGTCAAATAACACATTTTTGTATTATTATTATTTATTTCTTTTTAAATAAATAAGAGAAAAAGTTCAACGAAAGGACAAAAAGATATTTAAAAAATTGTTGGATATTTGGGAGTGACTGGATAATGTGGCCCTACAGGGGTTCTTAAACTTATAATAGCATTAAAAAAAGCACATAAAACTTTAATTTGGAATTTTAACTGTACGAAATTAAATATATATTTTTGTGTGAAAAAATGCATCAGAATTAAAAC